>CM055833.1:28362287-29566692 GCA_029582265.1 Zoroaster sp. YZ-2022 | reverse complement strand
TACGTCCGTTATTTAAAAAACAAGTAAATATAATATATAATCTGGGATTCGTACATGATTTGTTGTTTTTACACCAAATTTCACTATTAAACAATCCAGTTATGGGTTATAGAGTTGTGTCTTCTATAAAGCTTTGTTGTATTGAAAACCACAATGACATAACAAACCGACTATGACCAAGCGTATTATACGCATGTATACATTAAATAGATTCCATATTTATGTGAATATGTACATAATAATACACTGATGTGTATATATTCATGTATAGGCCTATGTATATACACGCATACATACATGTTGAGGATCCACATTTTAAACTCAAATTTAATGAAAACTATTTCCAAAGTAGAGATGATGAAAACAGAGATACGGGTTTTTGGATGAGTATACGGCAGCCGTGTTCAACCATTCAATTTAAGCATTATTAACGCCCGCCGATCCACACAGTTTCCGGCGGTTTTACGAGCACAATGCTGACTCTCTCAATAGGACTGAAAACCATATTGAGTGCCAACACAAAAACCCATTGAACAATTCAAAACGGGTTCACCTGCAGTTCTGGCCGAAAAGAGGTGTTTTCGCCTCTCGGGGCGAAAGGTATCGTTCAACCATAAGAAGGAGCGGGACGGGGCAAAACCTGAAACTAACAAATGCTTTTTCCTCCGATTTTCTGTGACGTGAATTCCCAGAACAGATGATCCATGGTATCTCTGCACATGTGTAAAATTATGTAATACTAAGATAATTGTGAAGAAACAGAAGGAGAATATTCAGGGCTATGATCGATTTGCATTGAAATACGCATGTCTGCACTATTTAGTAAGCGTTATAATAACCAAAAGGATATTGGACGGCAGTTATATAGTGGTTATAGTTCAGTGGGGTTGGTCACAACGTTTTGTATGTTTGTTTGCAGTGTCATTCAACAACCTTCCAACTGCGTAACTCTCAAACTAATAAAAATTGGTCCCCACCAAAATCTTTAAAAGGCAGTTTTCATTGTGATGGGCTTTAACCTGGTGAAATCAGGCATAAACCTCAAGCGACGCTGTGTCATTTTTCACCGGAGATTTTCGCCCTCCCCTTTCCTGTTGATCCGACCGAAATGTTCAGACAATGAGAATTGTGAAGATTAAAAAGCAAATTATTTGTCTTTTCATGTCCAGAGCCATGCATCTGTTTTGTCATAAGTTTCCTTCAGTGAGTACTGAAATCCAGACGGTGTCTGATAGGACTAGGCAAATATTTTCTTGAAAATAGAAATTATTTATACTATTTTGTTTGCAAACAAACTGATAAGAGTTCAGATCTGGTATCAAGTCTAACCAGTTAGGTATTGTGGCGGGTCCGGGGGTCTTGGTCTGAATGCACTTGACGGGGACACCAACCCAGTTCAGTTATCCAACCCCAAAATATTTATTAGCCTTGTGCACGGGTGAGCGGCTACCCAAACACAAGGGGATAATTAACGGTGGGTTTAGGGCAGCTCGTTTGGTGGAAATATACCACCACCTAGAACGTGATTAATCCTCAGAGTCAGAGAATTCCCGCGAGAAAACCTAACTGACAAACAACTGACAATCTCAAATGGCACCACCAAATACATCAAGTCAATAACAAGTCACACCCAAAAAGGGGGGAAAGAAAAACTACACATGATCTTTCTTCATAAATGGTTCTTATTTTTCAGTGAAATGTACAATCACTAATTGCACATGGAAATTAATTTAAGAACGCTTAAATGGTTCGGACTGAAAACCAGACATTATATATATTCAAGAAACATGGCTCAAAAAAAGAAATTTTAACATACCTGGATACGATATTTATAGAAATGACAGAACTCCCAGTGACTCAAGAAACAAGGTGGCGGGGCACCCATCTTGACTAGGAAAGGTCATGCTGTTAATCATATTTACAACAAAAATACTCTATAGAATTTCAAATTACTGAAGTTTATAAATCAACAACAACAAATGGAACATAGTTAACGTTTATAATCCCTGTCTTACTTTAGAAGAGTCTCACCTTAACGCTATCATGGAAAATGGATAAAGATTTCATTATATGTGGCGACTTAAATGGTCATAACCCACTGGGGTAGCAAAAAATAGACAAAATGGCAATGTTATTGAAGAATTTATGATTAAACACAACTTGGAATTGTGTTAATAACGGAGATGGCACTAGAGTAAACCAGTTAATGGCACCCTCTCTTGTATTGACATCACATCACCTCACCACGCGTGGCAGCTCAATGTACGTGGAGGGTTCTGATAATTTGGGGCAGGATCACTATCCCATTTTGTTTAAGTATGAACCGATCCTGTTACACCACCCTATTAATCAAACTCCACGTTGGTCTATAAAGAAAGCTGATTGAATAAATTTGAAAATATCTGTGACAACATGATCACATAACCTAATAAATCCGATAACATTGAAGAAATATATAATACTTTCACAAACCAATTAATCTCTGCCAAAATGATGCTATCCTAAACTAACCCCAAAAGAGTCAAAAAACACTACATCCTGGTGGAACGAACAATGCAAAAAAGCCATACTTAATAAGAAAAAGGCACTTAAAACCTAAAAATCATCTGTTCCTGTGACTTGATTGCATATAAAAAAAAAAGCCAATGCCATTATTGTACGAAAAACTATTAAGACTGCAAAAAGGACTGGGAAAATTTTGCAATGAAATTAACTGCCATACCCCTTCAAAAAATAATCTGGAATAAAATCAAACACATCATCAAAATACAGTCAAACTGTAATATTCCCATCCAATGACTTTATGTGCTGATAAACAAAAGCAGGATTATCTGCAGACAGTTTTGCAAATATTTCCAGCGATACAAATCACAATCCTGAATTTCTTAAAATTAAAAAGGAAACGGAAGAAAAAAATGTCTTTAATAACAATAATGCCAATGTCATTAGTGAACCTTTTCACAATAGATGAACTAAATATGGCCATAGATGAGTAAGTGCACTACACCTGGTAAAGGTGAAATTAGTAATGATATTATCAAACACTTTTCCACTAAAACTCGTGATTTTTGTTCACTATCTTTAATTTGATTTGGTTTTTTCTGCCCAATGTCCAAGTAGTTGGAAAGAAGCCATCATTATGACAATACCAAAACCAGGAAAAACCTCAGATCCACTTTTATACAGACCCATTGCCCTCACTTTATGTAAACTTATGGAACGGATTGTCAATACCGATTAATATGGTATCTCGAAAATCACAACCTTTTATGTTGTCATCAGAGTGGTTTTATGTAAGGGCCGTAATACCAAAGACCACATTATTCAACTAGAATCATCCATCAACAAAGCCTTCGTTAACAAGGAAAGCACACTTTGCTGTTTTCTTAGATATGGAAAAAGCTTATGACATGCTCTGGCGAAAAGGTATCAGTACAAGCTCTTGGTATATATGGCCGAATTACCTTATGGATCGACAACTTTCTTCAAAATAGAAAAATTCAAGTCAAAGTTAATGGGAACTCTCTCTGACCCACGAGATCTTCAAAACAGTGTTCCACAAGGCAGTATCATTAGCCCTGTCCTTTCAATATTGCTATTAATGACTTAACTAATAATATTGCCGATACGAAAAATCTCCCAATACGCAGATGATATTGCCATCTGAAATCACTGAAATCTTAAATTTTGAAAAGAAAATTCAACAAAACCTGAATACTATTAAATGTTGGTGCGATAAGTGGGTTTAAAATATCTACCTCCAAAATGGATGTTGTGCTTTTTCCAACAAAATTGTACAAACATCAAACTTGATATTAATAATATTAATATTAATTTGAATAAAACAGTTCCTTAGGTCACTTTTGACCACAAACTATCATGGAGACAACATATGGATTCTATCATTACCAAAATGTAAAACTAAACTTAAAGATTGACTACAACGGAATAATGATAAGTGCTGTGTTGCTGTTTTCGTTCGAAATGTGTAATGATTACTAACATATTATTATTATTCAATAAAACTTGTTCCCTTCATGCAAAAAAAAATCAATTTGATCGGCGTTGTACGACCCAGAAAAGCCCAGTTTCACCAAAAGCCCTCAACTCATGAATAATTCATACTTCGTGTGTGACGTAGCATCCATGACGCTTTGTTACCCCCACGCACAACAGTCGATCGTGTGTACTACTGTATGTATTTACCATACATGCAATGCGGAACAACAGCGGACAAGCGACATCTTCTAGACCGAAAAACAGCGAAAATGTCCGATAGCAGCGAATATTGGGAAGATCACAGTATAGATGAGGAAGAGGAGTTTCATATAGGCACTTCTGAGGATAGTGATGTCAGCTCTAGCGATGAGGGGAGCTCCCCAGACGAGAGAGAAGGCGAAGACGATGACGAAGAACTCGAAGTACATGTACGTGGCGCTGAACCATACCGGTTCGAGCCACTTGCGGCGCCTGCAGTTGACCAGCCCGGTGACGGTGATCGTCAGGCCGAAGACGACGAACCAAATCCTGATGATAGACGGCTAAACACAGACTGGTAAGCCCACAAAATGATTCATGAATGAAATACTGAATGATGCTTCGTTTGATCAATTCGTTTCTGCTGTACAAAAATAGTTGTAGGCTATACTTGACAAAAAAATGAACGAACATGATGGAGACCCAAGGTACATAATGTAGTAGTACATGTACATGTGTACAATTGTACATGTGTACAATACATGTACAGTGGAAATTTGGGGGTAATTACTATGTCTTGCGTTTTATGATTTGTTGGCAATATTAGCCAGTATTTATGAAGACATGATGGGAAAGTAATCGCTGCTCAAAATTCAAATAAAATCATGATCTTTTACCATCATGCTTTAAGCATAATTGACATTTAGTCTTTCCCTTCAAATCAAAGGTTGTAGCCCCCTGCACAATAAAAATGTTTGATCTGCCCATGGAAAAATGTATTCCTTCGTGATGTACCTGTCCCTTGATCAGTTCATGGGGGGATGTATTTCAAGATCAATTTTAAGTAGTGCAACCCCAATGACAAAGTTACTAAAATTATATTTTCCAAACTTGTTTTTTTTTGTAATAGGTGTTCGTGTGGACATTGTGTTCTTCAGCCTTTGCTCGCAAACTGTATATGTTGCAAAGAAGTTGAAGAAGACAGAGAACATGATGCGGCAGCTGGACATCAACGTGGATGATCCCAACCAGTGCCTTACCATCCATGATTGGTTTGATGCGATCTGCCTCACAGGAGTGCTTGCAACAGCGTATCTTCAGTACAGAGCATACTATGGCAGAGATGCAGTTGAAGGAACGCTTGACCAGTAAGTGATTTGAGTGTTGACTGAATGTACAAAGCCAATGTACCATCAATTTCAATTAATATTTTAGAGCAATGTCAGTTTTGAATGATCTGCATATCAAGCAGATTACTTTTGATTGACCAGAATGAGCACAGGTGTTTACTACAGAGTAACCGCACACAACTGAATATGACCTTGGTTGACCCAGGTGCATCTATATCTTATTGTACATGCATTACATGTATGTAATTGTTTACTTTTGATCATGATTGCCTTTTGGTACATGGTTATAGTTTTATAGCATTTCAGTTTCACATGGTATTAACGTAAACAATATCGATACTCCACCATGCAAATCACAAATCTTATGTTTATAATTTTGTCTGAATTTTTTGTTTTGTTTACAGAAAATATCGCCATGTTGCATATCGGCAAGTGGTGAGGTGGTGTTGGGGTTATCTTGGCCGTTTCAACCGGGTGCCACTGCCATCATGTGTAATGGACGCAATCCGCAGGACGTTCCCAAACCCTGATGGACAGTACAAAGGATTTTCGTATCCACCACTGGATTAGGCCGAGGTGCGGTGTTTTATTTTTTAAATTGGCAACATCTTCCCTAGTTATAATGATCTGGAGGAGTTACAAATTATTGTGTGCGTTCATAAACCATGATCAATGGCAGAATCAATTACGTGTGTATTTCATTTTGTGTCTTTTCGGGGAGAAGTTGATTAATTTAGCACTAATGTGAAATAAACTTGTTTTATGTTGCCAACAATACACTATGGTAAAAACATTACAAATTCGGTATGGCAGAAAGATGCCAAGAACTGAAAATTTTACAAGACCTTAGTACTTTCGAATAAATGACAAGACAAAATATGTATGTATTTGCAACCAACAATTGAGTTTATTTTGAGGTTAAAATATCAAAATTTAAAAGTTGCCTCTTGATGACGAAAACAACTTAATCAAAATCCTGTACATACTTGTTTGGAACTTGGCCATTGTTCTGTTAAAACTGAACTGGAAATCTTTGAAATTGTTTCACACTTGCTGCTCTTTTTCCCAGGAAAAACTTACAATCAGCATAACTCTACTGCTGAGCAGGTTCAGATTTTCTTGGATTAAAGCTAATTCAATTAGGTTTTTGGCTTTGCATCACAAAAAGGGAGAAGTGTGACAAAGACTAATATTGTAAATCTCATGTTGGTAAATCATGTACTGCCTATAAAACTTAAAACTTGTTCTGAGTGTACAGTGGCAATAAATTGTAAAATACAAGAATAGAATAACAATAAATGTGTACAGGCCATGTCATTCCGTCTTCAATCAAATATTAATAAAAAATATAAAAGACATGTATATAGCACCAAATCCATTTGAATAAAATGTTCCCAGGCCCTTTAAATATAATAAAATAACCTAAAGTAACAATAGCAAAGATTATAAAAGATTAAATACATGGGAGCCAGATAAAGTGATAAAAACAGGCAAATATCAGCAGGGGCGGATCCAGGAATTTTGGCATGAAGGTGAAATCCTTTCGTGTATTATTCACGAACTTCACCCATTCCTTTGATATCGCAGGATCCCGCGGAAATTGAAAAAAATGAGTCTCTGGATTCTTAATACTATTTCTAGTGCATCCACCAACAACACATGAAGTCGGCATTATATAACTGTTGCACAACAACGTCGATAAAAAGCTTCATAAAAACTTCATGCCTCTGCTGACGCATGAAAACGCATGTATAATATACACGGAAGTAACATGGCGTCTTCTGTTTACTCTCGGGTACTCATGGGTTATACGTCATCCCTTTTCGCTGGTTTACAAGTCCGCTGGTACTATATCGTGGATTTCATAGTGGGTTTTCAATGGGTCTTTGTCGGGAACCAGTGCAGGGCGGGAAATTTCAAAAATCGAAGAAGCGGGGTATAATTTTTTCGGTCAAATTGCAACAAAATTATAAAGAGAAAAACATGACCACAACAATAAATTGTTACCTGAACACAACATAAACAAGGTTCGATAGTCAATTTAATGTGAGAGTTCTCGTTGTAGTCCATCTTTAACATTTTGAGATTCCACATGGTGTCACCGCAATCAGTCTTACTTATCATCCTCACCATGCAAAGCTACAAGTTTTACCTATTTTGAGGTATATTAGTGGAAATGAATGGGGAGCTGACTGTAAAACACTATTCCAACTTTACACTTCTTTGATCAAACCGATTCTAGAATATGGATGTGAAGCCTTTGATTCAGCAGCCATCTCCCCAAGAGAAACTTGATACTATGATAGTATTCAATACCAAGCTCTCAAAACATGTTCAGGAGCTATTCGTACTACAGCACTAGCTTATCTTCAAATCGAGTGTGGTGACCCCCCTTTCCGATTGCGTCGCCAATTATTGTGCAATTTATATGGAATTAAAATCAATACTCACCACTTACATCCTAATAAAAGCTTGCAAGAAGATAACTGGCAAAAACAATATCATGCAACAAAATGGACTAATACACAGTACCGGACCCCTTATGAAGGAAGATATGAACAAATTCCAATTAAAATCTTTCCTTTGCACAACCCCTTTCCATTCTGGCATTACAACTCACCTGTCATTTCAAAAGAGATCCACACCCTCACTGAACACATAACTGATAATAGCATCAAACATTCTACAGCCTCAGAAATCACAAACACAAGGTTGAGTGGTGGACTAATTCACTTCGTATTTACACTAGGCATGGGCGATGACACAATAATTATCGAATATCGCGATATTTTCTTTTTTACTCGATTTATGATATCGAGAACTTTTTCAATCATCGAGATATCGGCAGATCACGATGAAAAAAATATATCGCGATGAAAAAAAATTCTCGTGAAGAAAAAAATATACATCGCGATTAAACAAAATCCTCGATTGTCAGTTGGGTCAGAAATTCCATGGAAAAAAACTTATGGAAGTCTTTTCAGCTTTCGTGAGAAATAAAATCGAACTACTTCTGTAGTAAACCAACTGTCATATCACAAAGGAGCCGCCTGACAGGGTGTTGTTTAATAATCCACCGCCACTCAAAGAAATCTATTCAGACTGATTAAGTGCTGGGGATTGTATGGGGTGTTTGATCCAACAATGTGTAGACGATGTTTACGTCTCACTATCTATCCATGGTGGTCTGTGACTCTGGCTGGCGCACCGCAGGCGAGTACATTATATCATATAATATTATATTTAAATATATGCAGAATATGGGTGTTACCTTAAAAATCTACATTAGTCATGAATTAAATCAAGCGTGGATCGGCAGCGGCTCGATCAAAGTTGAGGGATAAGGACTCTATTCTATTATACCATACTGGGATGGGACTCTTGTCTAGTGTGACAAATCACATACACGTACTCTTGATAAACCATGTGACGTTTATTTAAAATAGTGTGACGACAATCCACATTTTCTGAAGGGAAAATGACGTTCACAATCACATGGTTTTATTCTCCACGGTACTATATGCAGGAATAAACCTAGTCACGTGTTTATACTATGACCCAGGCACGTGGAACGCGAATCACGTGAACTCGGGCTGATGATTTGATTGGGACGCATGACGCAGTAACCGTCCCACATAATTATTATGCAAACGATTTGCCAATGGCGATGGGTGCGTTTTTGCCACCGTAACCAGAAACATGTTTGGGCTTTGGTCATTGGTTAAGCGTTTTCGCAAGTTCGGTTGTGCTGCGATGACATCATGGTTCTGACCAAACATAAACCGAACTTTGTGATCGGTTACGCTTAGTTTCAAGATGGCGGATTGTAAAAAGTGTTAAAATATGATTAAATGATTGTTGGTATACCAGTATATCTTTCAAGTTACTAGCACTCACGAGTAAGTTCTATTTTGAGAAACGTTGATGATTGAACATGTCACAAACTGAAAACAATTGTCTGGTTACGTTCGCATTTTCGCGTAGCTGTGCCGAAGTTGTTTCTGGTTAGGGTAGCGAAAACCCGCCCCATTATGTTGCACTCGTGAACGGCGCAATTGCACGTGTCTCTCAGACTCAGGTAAGCAATGGCAATTTATTGTGACGCTTGTAGATGGGCACATCCCTGTCATTACCGGCTCTAAAGCACTCATGCATTCGTGAAATACAAAAATAATCGCGATATTATCGAATATCGCGATATATTTTTGACGATATATCGTGTATGAAAAAATCGATATCGCCCAAGCCTCAGGTGGACTAATTCACTTCGTATTTACACTGATGGATCTTTTAACCCAAGCTTGAACACATCAGAATGTAGCTTCTTCATCCCCCAACTTAAATACACGAAAAATGTCCGTCTTAATAATGAAACATATATTTTACTGCAGAGCTCTTTGCTCATCTTCCTTGCCCTAGAATGGGTTGAACAAGTAAAACCTATGCACACTTGTATATACTGTTTAAGTGCTCTCCAAGCTATCTCGGATCCTACCCCAGAAAATAAATTAGTTTGTGATATTCGTCATATTTTACTTAATATACAAAATCAAGCCAATATAGTTATTTTTGAATGGGTCCCCGGACACTGTGGAATTAAAGGAAATGAGGAAGCAGACAAACAAGCAAAACTGGCTACTCACAAAAATAAAATTGATGTCAATATCCCTCTTTCTGATACGGACATAAAACATATCATTGAAACTCCATCTTGAAGAAAAACGGCAAAAATCATAGAGAGAAACAAAATCTTCGAATTTAAAAATGTTTCAACAGGCTAAATTACATTTTAACTCATGGGGCCTTCCACGATGGAAAGAAGTTATCCTTCACAGACTCAGACTTGGAGTATGCAGAAACTTAAAGAGTTTCCTCCACAAGATGGGTTAAACACCCAGATGGTTTATGCGACACCTGCAACTGTTATGACAATGTTAAGCACCTTCTCATGAACTGCAAAAAATACCAACAAAACAGGGACACTCCACAAAAAACCTAGGATATTCAAACGCCCAAATGACCTTAAAAAATTATTTAAGAGAAAAACAAAATGCTTGTGAAATAATAAATGTTATCCAAAAATGTAACATCAACATATAACTGACAGCGCCCTCTATAGAACATTTATATTACATTGTTTTCCCGCTTCTTCATGAGTACAGGCAGACACCTATAAACGTTATAATGTGTGATCTCTGCTATTGTTTAAGATTAATGCCTATATGTGGGAGAAAGCTGGCGATTGGCCGGGCACTGCGACTTCTCTTCCCCCTGGAGGTGTGGCGGATCTGCAAATCAGCTAGCGGTGCCCGGGCACTTAAATTGCTGGTACACCATCCGGCCTCGCAGGTCTCATCACAACTTTAGTTGCATTGTGCTTGGTGAATCAGTCAGCTGCCTCCCTATTGTATACCCTTTTTCTCCTATAATATTCTCGCTTTATTTTTCTTCAGGCTCTGTTTAAAATGTTATTGTTGATGGCACAAAGGGCACGTAGTTTGCCGAAAGTGCCAACCAAAAACCAACAACAACAACAGCTAGGGGAAATGAGGTTTCATCAGTAAAACTCTGACGCAGTGTATACGAAGGAAGAAGTTCATAGAGCTATCCCGCCCATAACAATAGTCTCGAAAAAACCAGTGCACATAGGCAAGATGGGAGGCACCCCAAAAAAACGTAGGTCTATGGTAAATGTACTCGTAAAAAGGGGTATTATGATCACCTTTTACTTCCCAAAAAATACATGTGGCAATTACCACATAGTTATCATGTCATGACGTTAAAAACAATTAATTATTGGGCCTACCTGATAAAAGATTACTGATAAAAGATTACTGATAAAAGATTACTCATTCGAGAGGTCAGAGGTCGCTGGTTCGACTACATCCATGGCTTTATCGCCTTTGCAAGTTTTGCATTGGGACTGACTGAAATAACCATCTATTGGGATTACTCGTGTTACCAACGTCTTCATTAAAGTCTACAGAATACTCACATCTTTCCTACTTTGGATAAGACGTTGCTAATAAGACATAATTTCGTTCAGAAATTTTCAGCTGAACCAAGTGGGCATTTCCAATATGGCGTCGTACCATGGAGACTGGTTGCAGCCTTTTCTACTTGCAACCACAGGTCTGTTTATTTTGTTTTTTCCTTGCATCGAAGCCAGGTCAAGATTTGTTATACCCCCAGCTACTCTTCAGGAATGGCAAGTATATAACAGCGAGCTTCGAGGTATACTAAATCCAATCCACGCTGCTCTTGGGCTTGACATTTTAACTCCTGCTGAGGCAGGCGACAGACTTGGTGAATCCATACGTGATTTTCTCACTGCCAAGCCCGAATTCAACGTTAAGAAATCAAGTGAACAGTTCACCAAACACAGATCTAAACGTCTTGAAAATGCGAAGAAACTGAAGAAATTCTACCGCAAACGCATGAAAGAAAGCAACTCTCCCGAAGATCGACAGAAATTCACCCAGGCTCTACGAACTCACAACCGACTAAAAAAGGATAACGAAAAGCACCGTCGAGATAAAACAGTCAACTATCAAGAAAAGCAATTCAGAGAAAACTTCTGGACATTTGCTAAACACACTTGCAATGGAACACTGGGTAAAAAGCCTATCCTACCAGGCTTTTCAAATGAAATGGCTGATACATTTTATCCTGGTAAATATTCTCAGTCTGAGCACCTGGACCTAACAAAGACATCATGGTTTCCATATGTTAGAACTAGTGAAATTACCTTTAACATGGATCCAATTATTCCTCGGGATGTGAAAAACGTAATCCAAAGGAAAAGTAGTTCATCAGCTCCAGGTCCAGATTTAATAACATACGGGATCCTCAAGAAACTCCCATGTATCCATCATTTCCTGGCAACATTGTATAACAAATTACTGACGTCATCATCTATTCCACCAAAGTCATGGTGTAATTCATCCATAACTCTTATCTACAAAAAGGGCAGTATTGACCAACCAGGAAATTTTCGTATGATTGCTCTCTCAAGTGTTTTGGGGAAAACGTTCCATCAGATCCTTGCCGCCCGGACAATGGACTTTCTTACAGCGAAAAAGTTTGTTGACCCCTCACTCCAGAAAGCTTTCATCCGTGGCATTAATGGCGTTATTGAACACAATCAAGTCCTCAACGAAATAATTTCCCATGCCAAAAGCAACAAAAAGACAGCCCATATAAGCTTCTTTGATTTGGAAGATGCATTTGGGTCGGTTCATCATGAGCTCATCAGTCACTCGCTTAACAGATTTCAAATTCCTTCACCTGTAAAGAACTACATAGAGCATCTGTATGCCAACCTCGAAGGTAAAGTCGTTACTGCGGACTGGGAATCAACCAACTTCAAATTTTCCAAAGGAGTGTTCCAGGGAGATCCATGCCCTGTAATCTTCCTCTCAGTCTTCAACCCAATTCTCGAAAAACTGCAACAAAACGAACGTTTTGGCTACTCAATCAATGACTCTAAGTATATAACTACTCCTTTTGCTGATGATTTTAATCTAATTACGACCAACAAAAGAACCCATCAACGTATTTTGAATGAAATATCAACTTGGACTAACTCAATGAACCTTAGACTTAAACCTATCAAATGCAAATCATTATCCATTGTTAGTGGCAAACCTTTCAATATTGTTTTCAATGTCTCTGATCAACCTATAGCATCTATTGAAACTGATACCCATAAGTTTCTAGGGTCACATCTTACATTCTCCGGTAAGCAGGAAGATGTGTTTAGCTATGTCAGGGATCATTTTGTAACCAGATTGAAAAGAATCGATGATCTGGTGGTAAGAGGAGAATTCAAACTCAATATCTACAAAAAATATCTTCTCCCCTCCAGTAGATTCATCCTGACGATCCATGACATAACAAAGACAAATGATCTCCGTGCTTCAGATGCAATTGTTCATAAATACTTAAAGAGCTGGATTGGATTAGCCCGTCCTGCCGCCCCAGAAGTATTACACATTCCTCACCTTACTGACATCAAATCCATTGAACAACTTTATCTAGAATCACATGTTTCAGCCCACCTGTCTTTAAGAACAAAGGGCGATCCTAAGGTCAACAATGCACTCGACTCAAGACTTGACAGAGAGTCAGACTGGTTACGGAAATTCTCGGTTACTAAGTTTTCTCAACAAAAGCTTGATTCGATCATTGATAATACTGACCATGTTACTTTTAAAAACAAAAAAGTTGCCCTCCAAAAATCCGTTAAAGACGAAGTGAATGATGTGTGGCTGAACCATCTGAAATCTCTTGTCATTCAAGGTGATATGGTTCGTATTTCTGAGTTAGAAGGATCAGATCCCTTATGGAAATCTTATATATTTAATCTCCCTAAAGGTGTCATGAAATTCATGCTTAATGCTTTCCTGGACACGCTCCCCACAAAGGCAAACCTTAGTCGATGGGGCAAGGTTGTTAACACGAAATGCGCTCTGTGCGGTAGGAAAGAAACTTTGCAACATATTTTAAACAATTGTAAATATATGCTTGACCAAGGTCGTTATACCTGGCGACACAATAATGTACTTCGTCTGCTGTATGATACATTTCGTTCAATAGCTGATCAGACGTGGAAAGTCTATTGTGATCTTCCTGGTGCCCACATGATTGCCGGAACCTCAATACCACCGGATATTCTTGCCACTCAACAGAGACCTGACCTATAGTCTTTGTAAATTTAACTATGAAATGTATCATAATAGTTAAACTCACAATTCCATTTGAACAAAATATTACAAAAGCCCACACTCGGAAACAAGAAAAATATTCTAGTCTGGTTTCCGATCTCGAGGATCAAGGTTTCACAACTCACTTGTACTGTATTGAAATAGGCAGTAGGGGCCTTATCACTCAAGATAATCTAAAATATGTTCAATCGCTGTTCCCCCTTTTATCGGCTGGTAAGAAGGCAATGAAAAGAGAGTCCAAACAACTTGCCAAATCTCTAAGCAGTGCTGCAGTTCTGGCCTCATATACTGTTTTTTATTCTAAATATGATGATGATTGGTCCATTGAGTGATCTGTTTTTAATCGTGGCAGGTCCACAAAGCCCAATAATTTTTATTAGTTCTTTCCCCTATTCCCTTCTTTTATAGCCTTTTTACCTTTGTTTTTTTCTCTCGTTTTTTTAGTGTTTGTCTTTTCTGTTATTGTGTTTTTGTCAGTCCTGCGGAGTCACGGACGGAGATTTTCTCCAACCCGTTCTCTTGTCTGGATTTTTTATGTCACATTTCAGTGTTTTATATTTTTAAATAATTGTTCAAATCTGAAATGAATAAATAAAATACACAGGTAGTGGGAGTACAATCCAAGTGCAAATTATGTGTCACAATCACATGGTTTAAACCTAGTCACATGTTTATACCATGACCCAGTCACGTGGAACGCGAATCATCGGGCTGATGATTTCATTGGGAAGCACGACGCAGTAACCGTCCCACATTGTTATGCAGGCACGTGCATACATAGGTCCCAAAGGGTGCTTGAGCCCCTGCCCTTTTTGCCTAGTATAAAAAGTGCCCTTTTTAGCCCAAGGTGTTTTTTTTGGTGTTTTTTTTTAATGAATTATTAAGTTCCTGTTGCGCATAGACTGCCCTGCCTAGTTGAAAGATGTCAGGATAGAATAAAATTAGAATAAATATTAGGTCAGCAGAGATGCCCCTTACTATTCCTGTGCACGGGCCTGCATGTGCCCCTCCGCGAAACTAGATTTCACGCATAGCCGCGCGCGCCTATACGTCTTTGATAGGCAGGCACACGCTGTCACTGAAACACGAAATTGACATCCCGTGGCTCACTCACCACCAGATCAGATTGTAAATGAAAACCAGTCATCAACATAATCTGATCTGATTGTAATGTTAAAAACCATATTATGCGTTTTTATTAATAAATAAACGCCCAATTTTTTTTTAGCTCGCGCGCTACGCGCGCTCGCATGGAATTACACTGCCCCTCTACAACCATGTGCACGTCCCTGTTGTTATGCAAACGAATTTGCCAATGGCCATGGTGCACTCGTGAACGGCGCGATTGCACATGTCTCTCAGATAAATGTCGGACCCTGTTATAAAATTGTATTATAACTCCTTAAGGTGGTCCGACGAAATTTCCTTTAAGCATGGAATTCCTACATTTTGGCCTTTTTTCTAGCTACCTTGCAAGATGGGTAAAATTGCCGTTTCCCACGATGTTCAGCTGACCATAGCATAATCTGGTATGTTAGGAGCTACCCCCAGGGACATTAAGCTGCCAAGCGCTAACCAAACAATCCTTTGTCTTAATTAGTGGTTGGCCACGTTGGCATAAACATCCTCAAGTATGGTCATATTTTGCTGACCATGCTTCCTTGGAATGTTTGTCCACTAGTCTTTTTCTGATTGGTCTAGATTCCTCAGGACATCATTGTTTTAAGATTTAGACCAATCAAGAACTTATTTGAGCACGTATCGATCCAGCATGGTTTTTCTGCGATCTCCTAATTTCGCTCCTGCCCCCTCAGAAGCGAAAGCGACCTCGATGCAAGTAGACGTATCTCTGTTGCATACACTTTGATACTTTTCATTTGGAACGCGTTGACTTTTCCCTAAAAGTAGTTCCTAATATTCCTCCTTGCATCTTTACCAACGTGCTCTGTTGATACAGGTAAGCTACCCTTATGTTACTTTCCTAGTATGTATAAGCTTATTCCTTATGCATCTATATTATTGATAGATCTACAAAGTGGTTGAAGACGGACTCAAGATGGATGGAACAGTCCAATATGAGTTTTAGACCAGTCACCTATAGATTTGTTTGAAAGATGCTTCAACTATATGTTGAGATGTATAAAATCACTAAATATTTCCTTGTGTAACCTTTATTATTTGCTAACTATGTGCGGAAAAGCTTTAGGAGTTCCGTCCTATTTACCGCTAGACTTTATTGTTGCTTATTACCCATCTGCGATTTAGTTGTAGTGCATTTTTGATTGTTGATAGCAGCTTCACACCCGTGTCCTTTTCTTATTTGATGTTCAATGAAACCGTGTCCATTTTCCGATAGAAATCCAGCTCGTTGATTGGAACGCTTAATTGAACCATTCTGTTATTAATCCAAGTTCTTCACCCATTGATTATATCTGCTGATTAGTAGTTAAGATGCTAGATTTAAGTTGTTTTGTTACATCTTCATGCATTTTTCTCCATGTTTCGTGTAACCTTGGAGGAATTCCCCATGATGTGACCAGTCTAGACTAGAGTTAATCTGACCTCAGATACGTTATTCACTTTCACAATTTATGGTCACCACATTCCTTAGCCATTAAGTACATGTAAACCTTACGACCGTTTGCTGCTTTGGTTGTAAACAAAAGTGACCTTGACCCGGTTGACCATTGATGTATTCCACATAATGTACGCACACACACACGAGTCGTGCTGAACCGTATTCTTGATACTTTCCTATTCACGATTTCGTTTATCAGAGGCCCGATATTCCTCCCGTGATTATTTCTGGAAGAGAACATTTCTAAGTTGCCAAGTTCATTGAACGGGTGATGCTGTGTATTTTTTATACATTTTTACCAATTCATTAGATTCTACTTAGTATATTATTTGCTACCTACTTATTTAGTTTAGTATTATATATTTAAATGGTTGATCTTGAATCAGAAGCGAAAGCGACCTCGATGCAAGTAGACGTATCTCTGTTGCATACACTTTGATACTTTTCATTTGGAACGCGTTGACTTTTCCCTAAAAGTAGTTCCTAATATTCCTCCTTGCATCTTTACCAACGTGCTCTGTTGATACAGAACATACGTCCCTAGGTCTCGCTTTGGGAGCCGACCCGGTTCGCCTCCAACCTGTCCCGTTTCTCAACCACCCCCCTTTCTTCGGATCGTCGCCTTTTCTGGAGCCCACCTGGACGCCGCTGCTTTGGGACCCGGATCCCTTCTGAGTCGCCAACCAAGCCTGCACGTCCATCCAAGGCCCAGTAGAAGCGCAAACTAGATAAGATCTATATATGTTATTTTTCTTGTGTTTTGTTGTTATTAACTTCTTCAGTATTTAGAATTTGATGTGTTCACCCTAAATTGCGATCTATTATTATTTTCTGGAGTTAACACATTCTTGATTATTTTCTGAATTTTGTTCACGTTGGTGAAGCGCCGTTTACCACCTGACAACTACCAAATTATATCAATTGTCAATCAATCTAGTTGACGAATACTATTGAAGAATTTAATACAATCGCATTATTGATTGCGTTGTACCATTCACATTTTATTGTATTTTCATGCCAATATTTCAGTGGTCTAACCGTTGTTCCTAAGTGTAATCAAGTCGTTGATTTCACACCGCGTGAGTGCGTGCACTGCCTTTCACTGGTTAGCCATTTCCACTTTTGTGCAGATTTCTGTTTGATTATTTCGTTAGGCAATTCCTTTGCGAATTGCCGATTAACTTTCGGTCAAGGAACAGTTATACCATTGAAGTAAATATAAATTGTGATTACCTGTTGAATTGAATGGGTTTACACTCATATTGATTTACCTGATGTATTTTTATATCAGCGGTTTGATTACGGAATGTCTGTTGTTTCACTAGCACATTTTACTTGTTGGTTAAGCTTTGCTTCTATTGTGAGTGCGTAATTTACCCTCACGTAAATTCTTGCAACCCATTGAGTACCCAAATTCCTAACGTATCTTTGGTACGCTTGTTTCATTCCGGTTGCATTTCTTATACTTGTGAAGTGAACTTTGCCGATTGTATCGAAGATCATCCGTAGTGAAATCGTTGAACTCATATTCACATTGTCAATGTTTCCAATCATTACTCTATGCTGATTCACTCCTATATTTTGTTTTGTTAATGATGAATTGAGATTTGGTATTCAATAATAATTTATCTTGCGAAGAAAGATCAACTCAATTTCGCTGTCCGTGTGGATTCTTTCTAGAGCAATTATCCATTTTAATAATGAAACGAACCTAGCAGGCTCACAAAATAGAGTGAGAACAACCTGTGACATAAGCACTGGCAATGTATTGTGAAGCTTGTAGATGGGTACATCCTTGTTATTGTCGGCTCATGCGTGAAAAAATAATCGCGATATTATCGAAAATCGCGATATACGTTTGACAATACACCCATCACAACTTCTAAGTTCCCCCTAATATTTTTTAGAATATCTCAACAAGTATTGCATGAATTTTAAAAATTCAAAAAGCAAATGACAGAATGACATGTTCTACACAGCTCGTAATGAAATGGTTGAAATTCAATCATGCATGCACAATTGACAGTGATTTGAATGAAAATTCAGCTGAAAAAAAAGTTGCAGTACAAAGCATTGCTTCAATGGCATGTTACACATGGCAAAAATCATGGAGAGAAACAAAATCTTCGAAAGCTAGGGGGAAATGAGGTTTCATCAGTAAAACTCTGACGCAGTGTATATGATTGAAGGAAGAAGTTCATAGAGCTACCCCGTCCATAACAATGGTCTCGGGAAAAAAACAGTGACAGTGCACATGGGCAAGATGGGAAGTAGTATATATACAGCATCTTGACGCCGGTTGTGGCGGAGGGGAGGAGGATTGAGGAGCATTGAGGAGCAATGCCATTACAAACTGCACAAAATCACTCCACACAAACTGCTCACAAACTGCACACAAACTGCACACAAATCCTCAAAGCAGGTGCACACACCATAATTTTTTTTTTGCTTGGCCTCAATTTTTTTCTTCTTCCATTTTTTTTTTTTTTTATGACGTCATTTCGGCCAAGCAAAAAAAAAATTATGGTGTGTGCACATTTGTGTGCAGTTTGTGTGCAGTTTGTGAGCAGTTTGTGTGGAGTGATTTTGTGCAGTTTGTAATGGCATTGCTCCTCAATGCTCCTCAATCCTCCTCCCCTCCGCCACAACCGGGGTCAAGATGCTGTATACATGATTGAAATTTTTCATGATTGAATTTTTTTTTTCAATTTTTGTAATACGCCACATGGTTCTTAAAATAGAAATCCACCACATAAGATGCTGCATACATATTGGCATACATGTCTGGGCGCGCGCGTGACTCCCTCCACACAAAACTGCACACAAAATACTTACTCCCTCCTCACAAACCGTTTGTGTGGTGGAGAATACATATACATATACATATACATATACATATACATATGGGTGGAGGTGTGCAGTTTGTGTGGTGGAGGGAGTAGTGCGCATGTCGCGCGTGAGACACGTCTGGGCGCGCGCGTGGAGACCACGGGCGTTGTGAACCCCGATGACTACACCTGTGGTTCTTAAAATAGAAATCCACCACATAAGATGCTGCATACATATTGGCATACATGTCTGGGCGCGCGCGTGACTCCCTCCACACAAAAATACTTATAAGACATGTAGTGTCTTAAAATAGAATGGACACATATGAGCCGATGTTGTTGCTTAGATTTAAAATGAAGCTATTCAAGTATGATTTGTTAAATATAATTTTAACACCAACAACAATCTTTGACATCAATATATTTACAGATGGTTTTTTATATTGGTTTTAAATTAGAAAACATTTGATAAACTGAAAAAGCGCATGAGTCTACTCATTGACTCATTGAGTCTACTCATTGAGTCTTTACTCATTGAATCTTTACTCATTGAGTCATTGAGTCTACTCAATGACTCAATGAGTCTACTCATCTTTACTCATTGAGTCATTGAGTCTACTCATTGACTCATTGAGTCTACTCATTGAGTCTTTACTCATTGAATCTTTACTCATTGAGTCATTGAGTCTACTCAATGACTCAATGAGTCTACTCGTTGAGTCTTTACTCATTGAATCTTTACTCATTGAGTCATTGAGTCTACTCAATGACTCATTGAGTCTACTCATTGAGTCTTTACTCATTGAGTCTTTACTCATTGAATCTTTACTCATTGAGTCATTGAGTCTACTCAATGACTCAATGAGTCTACTCATCTTTACTCATTGAGTCATTGAGTCTACTCATTGACTCATTGAGTCTACTCATTGAGTCTTTACTCATTGAATCTTTACTCATTGAGTCTTTACTCATTGAATCTTTACTCATTGAGTCATTGAGTCTACTCAATGACTCAATGAGTCTACTCATCTTTACTCATTGAGTCATTGAGTCTACTCATTGACTCATTGAGTCTACTCATTGAGTCTTTACTCATTGAATCTTTACTCATTGAGTCATTGAGTCGACTCAATGACTCAATGAGTCTACTCATTGAGTCTTTACTCATTGAATCTTTACTCATTGAGTCATTGAGTCTACTCAATGACTCATTGAGTCTACTCATTGAGTCTTTACTCATTGAGTCTTTACTCATTGAATCTTTACTCATTGAGTCATTGAGTCTACTCAATGACTCAATGAGTCTACTCATCTTTACTCATTGAGTCATTGAGTCTACTCATTGACTCATTGAGTCTACTCATTGAGTCTTTACTCATTGAATCTTTACTCATTGAGTCATTGAGTCTACTCAATGACTCAATGAGTCTACTCATTGAGTCTTTACTCATTGAATCTTTACTCATTGACTCAATGACTCAATGAGTAAAGATTACTCATTGGGTCTTTACTCATTTATAGGCCTATATATAAACTATTTCTTCCGTTTCTTGTCAATCGGAGATTAAGCATCAGAGATTCAACATGAATGTTATTTCTGCTGTCAAACCCCATGCTTGTCACCAGTGCGGCAAAAGCTTTGAACGGATGTATAACCTACGGAGGCATGCAGAACATGTACATAATGAAGAGAAATCTAAAATGAATGAAGTTGACGATGATTCTGAAATTAAAGCTATCCAATCTGACAATTCTGACGTCGATAATTCTGAACCCGATTTTAAAAAGCATAGATTTGAAGATTCGGAAATAGAAACTTAGAAACAGAATCTACCCAGGATGAAGACGAAGATTTCGAGGAAGATGATTCAGAATCCGATACGGAGGTGGAAGATGATTCAGAATCCGATACCGAGGTGGAAGATGATTCAGAATCCGATACCGAGGTGGAAGATGATTCAGAATCCGATACGGAGGTTGAATATGACGAATCATCGGAAGACGATGAGTCTAGTTCTGAATTGGAAGACAATGCCACTTTTCGAGACTGGTTGGAAGAGGCTAAAGAGGCAACAGAAGAGATGTGGTGTGAAAAATATGAAAAGTACGTCAACGGGGGTATGAGTGAAGATCAAGCCAAAGAAAAAGCCAATAGGAAAACCCTTTGGGTAGTCAAGCGAATCTTTTTCAACAAATACAAGGATTTTTTGTCAAGTTACCTACATCTGAAAGATAATGACACTCATCAGGATATTGCGGAAGATCTCGAAGAAAAAGTAAATAAAGGCATGGAAGTAAACAAAGCTCTGAACAGAGTAATGCCTAAACTCCATACCAAATTTGACGGACTACTTCAACTAAATGAGGATGAAGAGAACGAGGAAGAGAACGAGGAAGATTGATGATTAAAGACCAGATGTTTCAGAAAGACTACCGTAATAAAATTAAAAAAAAAAAAAATAATAATAATAATACTTAATGTTTTCAGTTTATCAAATTATTATTATTATTATTATTATTATTATTATTATTATTATTATTATTATTATTATTATTATTATTATTATTATTAGTGGGCATTTTGAGGTTTTGCCCATCCACAAAATGAATTCCTTTCTGCGTTTTTTCAGTTTATCAAATGTTTTCTAATTTAAAACCAATTTAAAAACCATCTGTAAAATATATTGATGTCAAAGATTGTTGTTGGTGTTAAATTTAACAAATCATACTTGAATAGCTTCCTGTACAGTCGTTCTTTTGTCTGTCTTCGTACGTTGTTGTCCCTTCCCTTTCTATTATTATTATTATTATTCTTCTTCAAAGTTCATAGCGGGTCAAACCACATAATAATAACCACGACCACATTATTACAAAAACCACAAAGTGAGCAAAATCATTTGGCCAATAGGAGAAAACTGACAAGCATAATTAATTAATAGCGCCCTCTGTTAATGAAATGTAATAAAGAACGTTTTAACAGTAGAATCGATACTGTGCGATCGATACTGTGCGCGCGATACTGACAGTAATTTCATTCATTCATTTATTTATTCGTTAATCACATTTTATGATTTTCATTATTGATAGTATTATTAACTATTGCTTGGCCAGCTGTGAATGATCACTTACAATTTATTCATTTCAAAACGATACATTTCAAAACGATACATTGATATTTTATAAAATTGTTTATTACAAATGGATTAATAAACTCCTCCTCCTTTTCAGATTTTGGTTAGAAAATTAAATCGATGACTTTTGCGCCTTTTACCTTTTTCCCATCATGCTTTGGTAAAACTTGAACAAACATGGCTGCTAACGGAGACAACGATAGTTCGTACTTTGGTTTTTCTAAGTAATATGGCTGTATTGGAGTTTATTTAAGGCAGTTGAATAATTGGATATCTTAAAGAGAGTAAGTAGAATAATAAGGCGTAATAATTCGTGATTTTCTTAGGAGTTTTTGTTTGTTATTGTCAGATTACAAATAGATGTGCAGCAGACGATTAACACGTTAGTTAGGTCAGTGACTGGCTCACAGTGCGTTGACCCTTTGCGCGCTATGTACAGTTAATGCATAGATATACGTTGTATAGATGTTGATTTGTTCTGTATAAAGTTATTGATGAAGTGAAGTTGGATAAGTTTATAGATGAAAAATAATGTAGGTTACTTTGTTTTTCGTCAGAGACTGTATAAAATGTATACAATTTAGTTATTGAAATTTAGAAATGAAAAAAGAACAAATTAAGCTAGGACAAAAGAAAATTCTGTATAAATAAGCAAATTGTTTTATGTCAGATTGAAATAATTTCTAGAATTAACGTTACTGTTAACGTTACTGTTAAAGTATGAGATTAAAAAACTTGTTTACAGAGACCTTGTGCATCACACTTATCCTCTTACCAATAGACAAAGCTACTATTAAAAACACAGACATACACGAATATAATTTATTTTAATGATTAAATCGAACAGTTAATATTCATAACAGACTCGGTAATAATCTCTTCTTGGAATATGTGTTGGCTCTGAAAAGAGCCGGTTGTTTTTTTCGCCGTCGCCGATCTTTATTTGAATTTGCTTGGGTAGCTTCGGAGTAGAAATCCGGCGTACTCGAGATTCCCCACTACAATTGAATATTTGAGGGCCTCCATCGGTGAAATCACCTCAACCGGTGGCACCACGTCCGGTAAATTTTGAGGAATTTGATTCCAGTCTTGTAATTCTTGCGAGTTGTTTATGAGGTGGCGTTCTGCCTCGATACTTTGAATTTCCTGCTTGTCTTCCACAGCCCTATAAAAATTAAAAAGAGTCGCCATACTGGTAAAATGTATTGTTTGCTTGAGTTCACAAAAATATGAGAGTTTGGATTAAAAAAATTTCCGTCTTTTATACTCTACCATCCTTCGCGTCGCCGAAACAACCAATCACAACGCCCGTGGTCTCCACGCGCGCGCCCAGACGTGTCTCACGCGCGACATGCGCTACTCCCTCCACCACACAAACTGCACACCTCCACCCATATGTATATGTATATGTATATGTATATGTATTCTCCACCACACAAACGGTTTGTGAGGAGGGAGTAAGTATTTTGTGTGCAGTTTTGTGTGGAGGGAGTCACGCCCAGACATGTATGCCAATATGTATGCAGCATCTTATGTGGTGGATTTCTATTTTAAGAACCATGTGGCGTATTACAAAATTGAAAAAAAAATTCAATCATGAAAAATTTCAATCATGTATACAGCATCTTGACCCCGGTTGTGGCGGAGGGGAGGAGGATTGAGGAGCATTGAGGAGCAATGCCATTACAAACTGCACAAAATCACTCCACACAAACTGCTCACAAACTGCACACAAACTGCACACAAATGTGCACACACCATAATTTTTTTTTTGCTTGGCCGAAATGACGTCATAAAAAAAAAAAAAAATGGAAGAAGAAAAAAATTGAGGCCAAGCAAAAAAAAAATTATGGTGTGTGCACCTGCTTTGAGGATTTGTGTGCAGTTTGTGTGCAGTTTGTGAGCAGTTTGTGTGGAGTGATTTTGTGCAGTTTGTAATGGCATTGCTCCTCAATGCTCCTCAATCCTCCTCCCCTCCGCCACAACCGGCGTCAAGATGCTGTATATATACTACTATGGGAGGCACCCCAAAAAACGTAGGTCTATGGTAAATGTACTCGTAAAAAGGGGTATTATGACCACCTTTGACTTCCCCTCCCCAAGATAAAAAAAAATACATGCGGCAATTACCACATAGTTATCATGTCATGACGTTAAAAACAATTAATTATTGGACCTACCTGATAAAAGATTACTGATGATTACACAGGTCCACTGCTAGAAGTAGTAACAATATTAATGGTGGACCGAACCATGGCTCTATTAATGCTGCTCTTTGACCTATAGGTTCATATCTATACAATTCCTGTACCTACGCTTCATTGGATTTTATCTAAGGATCTGATCACCACGGGATTTTTTTTTCAAAGTTGTCCGGTGTACGGCGATTGTATATAACTTTTCTCTTCAGTTGGGATTCAACATCAGTGTCTCAGCAATAATGGGGCCGTGGCGTTGGATGATATTCCTTTCTAGAATGGGTACGTGTTTCGTCGGAATTGGCTTGTTCAAGTCGATGAGTGTATTTGTACCAGAGTTCGTCGATTATTTCCAAACCACAACGTCTGCAGTTGGCCTTGTATGCAGCCTTCCATACAATATTGGTATAACAACAGGTAGGTATGGTTTACAAAAACCTTTTAAGAACACCATAAATTTATATGCGTGGGGGATGTGCATGGGGATGGAAAACACATCGCTCTCCATTTTCGAGCGACAAACGGTGGGGGACGGGGAGGACATGTCCCCCACTCGCTTTTTTAGAGTGAGAGCAGTAATCTATAATACTGCCTTCATGTCCCGCCCCCCCCCCCCCCCCCACACACACTTCTAAGTAGCGATTGATGCCCGTGCCGTTTTCACTCGCATGTTTTCGTCGTTAGTAGTGTTGCATTCCCCACTATTGTGGGTCAACAAAATAATAGGGCGGACACAAACTTTGTTGTGACAAAATGAAATGGGGTTGGTTTATTACCTTTTCTGCATTCAACAACAACAAAAGGCACTAATGACATATAAAGAGAGTGGTAGCGTAGTTCAATAATTAGACTTAAAGGTACACACCGCCCTAAAAGTGCAAAAAATGGGACTGATAGAATGATAGATAATCATTTTTGGAAGGTTTTCTTCCAAAAACAAAATCCGGGTATTGTACGGTAATTACCGAGAAATGTCCACTAAAAACAACAATAACGTCAAAGGTCACGTATACGCATTTCCAGTAGTCTATACAACCATGAACGTGATTGTATTTAGACTGGTACCTCTGCATTGCACACCGTTGTGATTGTGACAAGAGCAACAAGGTTCCAGTCTGTACATTTTGTATCCGTTGTAAACACACGAACGATCACAGAATTCCTGGATTCGATTGCAACCAGGTGCACGTCGACGTCCAAGATCATCCACAAATTGAGGAAAATGCCAAGTAGGCTTGATAGACCTTGGATCAACCATGGAAAAAGGCATAGACTGAACAAACCGGTGCTTAGCAGCATCTTTCTGGACATTCTGGGTGAGCGTCTCAATCATGATCAATAGGTTGCATTGCTATTGCTTGGTAGACAGTACATGATGAACACAAGTCACAATCATGTGACAATGTCCCCTGGCAATTATGTGAAATTGCCCTAACCCCTGATTACATACTCTACATATTTGACAGGAAAAAATGTTGAAAGGGAAGCTTCAATTTTGGTTTAGATTCTCATATTCTCAAAATATTATCAAACATTTTTATTTGGTCGGGACACAGGCCTAAGTTATGACCAAATTAATTTGTCCGAAGTGCTTTTATCTTAGAGAGAGAAAAAAATAATTATGTAAAAAATACAAGAAGTTACCAGATTACCGATTCCAATAACAAATTACCGATTCCAATAACAAATTACCGATTCCAATAACAGCCCCTGAATGTCACCCATTCTGAACTGTCACTAAATCGTACATACAGAGCGTACATTTATTATGCAGATTGATTCTGTTTTGTTGTCAACAAAGGATCATGGTTGGGTTCATTTACACTGAAGTCATTTCACTTGTTACATGTGTAAGGCCATGTACACTCATTGTTAGATTGTTTGCAATAGGTTAAACAGGTCAGCAAAGTGGTTTCAATTGATTGTGGGGGGGGAGGGAAGAGTGGAACCACAAAAGTCAATTCATGAAACCAAATGGACAGTTAAAATAAATATGTATTTCATTGTTTTATTAGCAATTTACAAGCACCCATACAACTCTGATTATTTCAATGTCTAAACATTTATGTACAAAAATGGCATATGATCTTTAGCTTATAATTCTATAGATTGGATACAGCTACAGACACTTTGCCAAATATGTGTACAACCTTGAAAATGTAAAGAGCAATGTAGAATTTGTTTTCAAATGTTATAAATGATTTTTAATTATTTGCAGTATAGGTGAAAACAAAGACAATTTATAAGCATGTCACAATAAAGAGATGCTTGATTACAGTGTTACTATCATTGTCAATTTATCATTATATTTTTGTTCATTATAAACTTGAGTTGAAAGTGAAGTATATTATAAATAAAGATCACTCTTGGTATATAAACATGCAGTCCATCAATTAAATTTATTTTTGTACAAGACTTAATACCAAGACATAAATACCAATGTTGGCTTCATCTAAATATAGAATTTGAAGGTTTTTCCATAAACAAAATGAAAAGGGCAAGCAATTATCAGATTTGATCAAGTGGATGTAATTACATTTAATTTTGTTTGAATTGTCAATTGGCTAATTACAACTTGTGGCCTTATTTTTGGGAATTATTTACTTTTTGACAACTCTTCTGCTGAGGGCAGGGGAAGAGGGAAAGCATGGATGCAAGCTTTCTTGCAACTTTATCATGTAGTAGTTATAAGCTAATGAAAGGCTAATTAGCTGATATCCATACAAGCTTTGAAGACTGCAGACATTAGTATTTGACATAAGCTGCATTGTTTCTTGGCCACCCAATTACTATACGAGTAGACTCTGTGGTACCTGATACAGGGTAAATTTTCCTTGGTAAATTTGGAAAAACAAAGAAAGGGGAAATGTTTATATGCTCCTCCATGCTTCAGTGTCTTCAGTAATTTAATCAATTTAACCCCCACTTCCTGTCCTATGAATTTGCAGCCAAGTTTAATCCAGTTATTACCATAAACCAACTTTGTGACTTTATGCCCATAATAACACTGAATAATTTGATCTGGCTTCCTAAAACCCTGGCAAACTATTTTCATATAAGTGTTTTTACATGTTGATTTATCATCTGGCATGGTTTTTGAAAAGCATGTGTTGGGCTAGTGTCAATATCATTATGCATATAATGAGGTTTGTGGTAGCACCATGTAACTATCTCTACAGTTTAATAGTGTTGGCTCTTAGAATAACCAGTGGTGAGATAACTTGAAGTTTCCATCGGTATACTCTGATCATCTTCATCCCCCTGAAGACAATCAGAGTATACTGATTGAAACATAGAATAATGTCACTGCCAGTTCTTCTCAGAACCAATGCTATTTACTACTCTTGAAAGATAATTACTTACTCCTACTGTTCTTCAACCATGTGAAGCTTCAAAATCTCAACATTTTCAAGGTAGTACAGAATACTAATAGAGTAATTTGTTTGGGTGTGGGGGGTTGAGGGCCGTCAGTTGCCTTGAAACATTTCATGTTATACCTGCAATTTTTGGCAATTTATGAGGTTCTTGAAAGTAGGACATGTCCTCTATACTTCATAGAAACTTTTGATTGGATGGCACCCGTAACAAACCTGAAGTTTATATTGTAGGTAATCTTCTTGAGAAAATTCTTATTCAGTGGAATGTCTGCTAATAAGTGGGGTGGGGTGTGGTAGGCTTCCGTTTACTGACACCCATTCACATACATAGGTGACATGATGAACTGAGCATTCGTCTCTATCTCCATCTCCCTTCATCTCATCTATGGACCAAACATGAACAAACATTATGTATATAATCTTACAAAAGAAAGATTACGTTGAACTGATTACTCTAGCAGTTGAGAAATGAAACTGACCACAAAAACATAAATAACACAATAGTCAGCCATGAATAACACATGTAAAGCTACTTTGACTAATTATTAGTGCTACAGTACACTTATCATTAACACACACTTCAAATTATAACCAATGTTGTGAAATAGAAATTTTTAACAGTGAAAACAATAAAGTATACCTATTGGAACATATATTTGTCATTTGTCTATTTTATCCCCGCCCCTTTGCACCATTAAAAAAATAAATTCTAAAATTAGGGGGGCGCCACGCTCCTCCCCTACCTCCTCATTATCATATTATAATCCGCAAATCCGTGACGTAGACCTATGAAGTTCCAGCACTGCCTGCGATGAAGTTTCAGTCAAGTCGTACTCAAAACCACTGAAGTTGATGTGTCATATTAGATCTTCTTTTCAGCTAAATTTAGTAGATATCCCACATTTTTGGGAAATGCCTTGTAGGTGTGTTGTTGCTGGGTGTAGCAACACCACAAAGGAAGGTGTCAGCCTCCACCGATTTCCACCAGACCCTAAATACAGGCGAATTTGGACGGCGAGTGTGAAGCTGACCAGGGCGAAATGGTCAGGACCAATGGAGCACTCTATGATATGTAGCGCTCACTTTGAGCCAACATACTTTGACCGGGGGCTCCAGAGCCAGTTTGGCATGAGATTTAAAGCCATGCTGCGCCCTGATGCAGTGCCAACAATATTTCCCTTAAGTCAGAAGGCCAAGAAACGTCCAGAAAAGAAAAGAGTAGCTTTCTTGAAGCGAGAAAGTCTCAGGGTAAGTTGCTTTGTTTTCCGTGTAACTTACATATGTGTACGTGCACCCACAAGCAATAGGCTTATTACTAACGTTAGAGGTCGATTGTTACACTTCGCACACCACATTAACGCTAAAAATGTCGTTTCATATGTGAAGTCACTGAAGATGTCATTGTACAATTCTTTGACAATGTTAATTATGTGTGTGATTTTTGGATCTTGTTTCAAAATCATCGAGTGCAGAATTATGTTTTGAAACGGTCATAACGACGGCTTACACAATTCACCAATGACTCCTGGCCATGTGTATCCATGCCATTGATTCGACGGGGCCTTGCGCTTCGTTTTACGGTAGAGCCTACAGTACAGATTTATCGGTGCTATACGGTCATGTTTACTATGCAACTTGCAAGTCGTGTGCACATACACTGTACATGTGTACGTTGCGCACAGTTTATGACCCTTTTTTATAATCCCACGGTTTAACCATGGAGCAACTAAACACAGTGGCAACATTGGTGCCTAACATTGGAGCTTAGTTTATTCATGCGAAGTTCGAATTTCCGCCTAGGTCTACGTCACGAACAGCGCCACCGCGCGTTGGGCAGCATTTGAAATTAGATGAGGCAATTTTTGTAAAAATCAAATTAAAAATAATTAGCCCAATCCAGACAAAAATTAAACGTAAAATTGTTTTTTATTCATATCAATTGATAAAATAACAAAAGAAAATAAATAAGCACAATTTGACTCTTCCTAGGACCTTTAAGAGGACAACGGTCATGATCAACAGGGCATGGAATCGGAGTGCTAGTTTTAGATTATCTCGGTGACTGAAAATAATATCCCACATGATAAGGTAATATTATCATTGCTGCTGCATAAATGAGCCAGTAAGTTTCAGTCACTGTTCATCTTAAACTAGGACACTGATTCCATGCCCTGTTGAAAGTCTGCTCTGATCGTGATATTGTCCCTTTAATATGGACAAGTTAACATTAAGCATGCACAAGGGGGGAAAAACCTGAATGCACAACTTCATTTTTTCTAAATGAGAAATTGTTTCTGTAAATCTGATTTTGTTTGATAGAAAAACAAATATTTACATCAACTAAGTTTTCTATATATAGGCCCTACACAGAAATTATGGGATAAAAAAAATAATCTGAATCAATCCAAGATGTACTCTACCTTGGCAATTCTTTGTAGCTGTGAATACTGGAAATGGAATCAGGCTGAACTCTACATGGTGTTGATGTAAGTAAAAAATACTGGCAGTGATGTTTTCTCATACTATAAAACAAAACATAACAGCTAATGAAATAATGATGGAGATGGTGGATATGATGGACATGGTGCATATTAAAAATCCATTTAAATATAACTCGTACTCGTACTCGTACGTTTAGGGGAATAATGGTACCTGATGCTATTTCCTCCAGTCCATGTTTGAATTTTCACCATGACCCCTTTTGACCATCTTCCCCATAAAAAACATTGATGGTGGAAATTACAACTACTTCACTGGAAATTGTTCTGCTTTCTAAACTATATCTCATAATTATCATGTCTGTATTGTAAACATCACAATATCATTGGGCCTTGGCTATAGGAACTATCAAAAATAATGTGATGGCTAACAGAAATTCATCATAAGAGTTCATCAGCATACAGCCATACAAAAAGCCCTCCGAGTATTATATTATCAAACAATATTTCTCTTTTATTACTCTTACCTGTCCAACAATAATCCTACAAATGCGACATTATTGATGATCTCATCATGGTCACCATTACGTTCAACAATCAAATCCCTGAGTGTTTGCCATCATTTGAGGTTGGCTGGCCCGTCAATGGTCGCCAGGCATGCGTCGTTTTATTGCCGTAGACAGTGAGCCTTTCTTCACCCAGCCTGCTCGGTCGAAATTCTGGCGTTGATTTTGACGGATGGCCTTCCAAACTGAACAGTTTTTGTCACTTTTTTATTGGCGTTGATATGATGAAGGGGCTGTGACGATGTTCCGAATGAATGTGTCATTGCTGTTTCCAAAACTAAACTCGCTAGCAGTATCATAATTCAAAATACCCGACACGAAAAGCACCACAGTGGTCGAGACCCTGCTTTACGCTTCCACGCGAAAAGTGGTGATATAATATGGCCTAACCAGCAGGCTCACGCCTCGGGCGCTTGGCCGCGCTGGCGCCCATGGCTGTACTGGTACAGTCTTGGTTCGGTTCCCGGTGTCTCTGGAAAGTGCCAAGACTTTCGTCTTTTTGTCGATTTTGACAATTTTCACCCATTGTTTCAAAATCATTTCACTTTTGTCAAGTGTCAATGAATTATAAAAAATAATTAACCTTGAATTTGGTTCAGTAATAAATCTTTTTAAACGTCTGAAAGTGCGACTATTAATTTTGTCCTCGTGAGTTTTCTGGACAAATTTTGGTCGAAGAAAGTCACATGACATTGGTTTTTGTACAATAACAGAAAAACGACACATCTTTCAGGAGTACTTGTGTGGACAATTATATTCTACTTTTGAAAGATCTTTCCAACCATGTATGTAAAACAATGAAATATTGAGGGGCGTTTTTTATCGCCCAATTTCGCGCGACAAAGGCGAGTTCCGAATGGTGTGTACGAGTAATAGCCACTACAAAGGGATTGGATACAGCCAGGACCATTATTGGTTCGTGTGGCTTGTCACTCGGTATACGGTACGGGCACTGCTACACCGAGAGACGGACGGCTGGTCAGATATCATTCGGAACCGAACTTCCCCGAGATCAGGAAATCTCTGGGTTTATATATAAATCTGGGGCCTATGAATGAATAAAACTTTAGAGACTAAGGGTAGAAACGTGTGCAAAATCAGGTTATACAACAGGTCCTTTTTCCATATAAGGAAAGGTATTTGACGAAAGTAAAGTGAGTGACAACCATAGAGTTCTTATATATAACTCTATGGTGACAACTCAGACAGGAGGGCGTGTAAAATGGAGATCAATAATGGGGCACATGTTGTTGACCGGGATAGTGCTTCGCGTTTAGCGTATTTTGCAGTTGATGTGCGTACGCACGGAAATCGCCAGGGATCATTGGCTGGTAGAAGTACACGCGCGTTTAGTACCATATACGCACATACAGTGTACGCACAACGCTCACTTGACGCCTCAGTGGCTGTCATTAAGACACTGGGTGCAAATTCACCGCTAGAGGGCTACGATGTGCACTGAGCGAATATGATGGTGGGTTAAGCAGGTTTATACGTGGTTTTTAAAAAGGCTTTGGAGTTTGGATGTAATATGAGTTGTGTGCGTTAACTCGGTGGTCGAAGGTTCAAATCCCGCTCTAGTAAATGTTTCTTTGTTCACTCTAAACAATGTATTAATGTACCTTGGCCGCTTCCCTTGTGTATTAGGAGTCTTTAGTGGTGTTTTGCTTATGACGTGGGATGCTCGACCACTGATGATCTTAGGTGGTGCAGTATCTGCTGTTTGCTTTATCGGTGCAGTTTCATCACAGTCATTGTTCCATCTTGCAATATGGTTCACAATATCCAGTAAGTACAAACATCAACCTTGTCCATCACACAGAATTATGGCGCATATAAGGGGTGACGATATTGACTTTTTTTATAGTCGATTATCGACAGTCATGATATTATCGTCTCAATACGCGAATTTTTTAAATACATGAAAAATGTATGTAACGAACATTAACGACAGGTAAAACTTGTAGCTTTGCATGGTGAGGATGATAAGTAAGGACGATCAGAGCATACTGATCGAAACGTTGAGTTGTACCACCAGTTCTTTTCAGAACTAGTTACTACTCAATTGAGATTCCACATGGTGTCACCGCAATTAGTCTTACTTAACATTAACGACATTGGACACCGAAATATGAACTACTTTTACATGCAAGTTCTACAGGGAAGTTGCGTAGGTAATAAACAGTTCGGAAATTGTCAAAAAATGCAATTGAATCGCTCCAAAACGAGCCGATTACTTATTGGTGCTGTGTCTGCAAATCTCGGCCGACTTTTGATTGACCCACTCATAATGTTTCCCCATTCAAATGATGGCATTTTCATAATAGTACGGTCCTGGGAACATGAGTGGCGCCGTGTCATGATTTCGAACTTATCGGCTATATTTTTGGAACATCGTATCGTTACGATATTATCGTGATATCGTCCACCCCTAGGGCATATTTTAATGGAAAAGTAAGGGGTGCTCTCCTTTTAATATAAAGACGAGAGACAACGTTTGAAACTTAACCGCCCAAATGTTTTATTGAAAGAAAATGACGGTCGGTCATGTACGTTACTGGCCAATGACAAGCTCTTCTTTATTTTATTTATTTATTTTATTACATTTTACACTGGCAATCAGGTTACATCAATTAAATATAAAAACCAAACCCTAAAAAACTAAAATTACACAAACATTCATTTTAAACAAAGCCAGTGAGTGGTAAGATAGAACAGGTGACCAGCACCTCTACAAGGCCATCCAACCACAAGAAACCCAGTAAACATTATATACCTCGCGACCTTTAACAAACCCATGTCGGAGGTTGTATATATCATCCCAAACAACAGGAAAAATAGCATTAAAAACAACCCTTTCCATAACCTTGGCACATACACCGAGTAAAGACACTGGCCTATAATTTTCAACTTTATCGTTGTCTGATTTCGGAAAGCTCCACCTTAAATTTCCACCCACTGCAACCATCAACTACTTTCTTATATAATACAAATCCGTTAAATATCCATGCTTTCATTAGAGATGGATTGGCCATCGGGAAGGGACATCCAGGGGCATATTGATATACATAACAAAAGACAACCCACATGTATGCGCCCGTCAATACACGCCGATGGCCGCGTGAGATGTGTGTATATATAATACTATTGTTACACCTGTACGATCAACAAGTCAAAGGTCCAAATTTCATTTTTATTGGATAGCCTGCCCACACGAGACTTGAAATCGTTTTGCATGATGTGCTTTCATATTATTAAGTGAAACATTGTCCGAACTTAATTGTTGTCCTGGAGAAAAAAAATTATATGATGTGTATTTTCATTAATTTCATGATAACTAACCCCTAACATGATAAGCTTACATGTTCGCAGGTTACCTCCTAAAATACATTTAGAAGCCCCGCCCCCCCCCCGACAAAAAATAAACAATACAAATAAATACAAATAAAAAATAAAAATCTTTGAAAACGTTAACAACTCTAACATTATCACTGTATTATGATGTTCTTGTAATAAATATTACCTATGTTATTGATACTGTCACAGTGGTATCGATAAAAGGTTTAGGCCAAAAAAGGTCTCGGCCAAAATACTTTGTGTATGGGAAATTTGGTCTTGTTTCCAATAACCGCGTATACATGTATCAAGTATTTCACTGGTTGGCAAAAAAAAGTGCTTTGAATTAAGAATTCAAGCATTCAATTTCATGTTCATTCACATCTGTTCAACGCCGTCTACGGCGACCTGTTCAACACAGGAAATTCCCATCAAATCACTATGCTCGGAGTATTATTTCCTGCAGAAAGTGCCTTTGTTAAACGTGTTAGATCGATCGGCATTTGAAAATATAGATGTTCCCCTTTCAAAAAAAAGTGTAATTTTTTTTTTTTAAAGGGTGCTTTTGGTCTCAAGTATTTTTTCACTTAACTTTGAATACAAGTCTGACTTGTACGTATAATAATAATAATAATATAGCGCACGTATCCACCAAACTGGCGCATTATATTATTACCCCTGCTCATCAGGCTCATAAATCAGGCCTGAAACCATCTCAGCTCAATATACAGCTCAATAGCTTCCATTTCATATCAAAACACAACAACCAACTATGCCCTCACAGGTACCCAGTTACCACTGGGTGGTGGAAAAGTGTCTTGCACCATGGTCGCAGCCAGGATTCGAACCCACATTCTGACGACTCGGCAATCAGAACACAAATCCGATGCACTAAACCGCTCGACCATGGCACTCCATATATATTTAGTCTGTTCCAATCTGCTTTGATACGTAGATGGGGTTTGCATCTGGTGGTTTAGGGGAACTAGACTTGTTGATCCTCTGAAAAGACCCTCTGTTGTGATGACTCATTGCATTTATAGGAATGATCCATTCACGTTTGTAAACATTTACTGTCATGGTTATGCATAGGACTTTATGTCGGTATTTTATTATTATTTTATGAAGGGCCTTTTTAAAATTACATACAATAATATAATACCCATATATATACAAACCATAAATATTAAAATATTACGAAATATTACGTCCCTCACACATTTTTAATCACCCCTCCAATAAAAATGGTTCAGTCCACCGGCTCCTCAAATTGTGTTAATTTATACTAATTAGGCATCACGTGGTCCAAATCTGGCCTTATGATTGGTGAGAGGCCCTGAAAAATAAGCGGAATTTTACTGGTCAGACAGGTTGTACTACTGCCGTGCTAAGTGTTAATATTTGTCTCACTTTTCTCCGAAGGTTTTGGGCAGTCCATCGTGTACATGGCCTCGCTTGTGGGGCTGCTGCTGTACTTTCCGGATAATTTTGCTTCAACGAATGGGATCGCTTTAGCCGGGGGCGCTGCTGGGACGATGGTTCTCCCTCCACTAGCTGAACTACTGCTTAAGTCGTATGGTTGGAAAGGTGCATTGCTGATTCTTGGTGCCGTGTCCGCCCATTTTTGTGTCTTTGGTGCACTAATGAGACCACTGCATTCACTAAACAGATATAAACCGATAAATGGGACAAGTGTTGTGAAGTCATCCAAGGAGCCAGAGGCGGACAGCTGGAAAAAACAAGCATTGGAAATGTGGAACGCCTTAAAAGACAAATTAGACTTCCAGCTGTTCGTTGATGAGCCACGTTTTATCATCACTCAGCTTACTGCTACACTATGTGGGATAGTTTATACCGGCTGGCATCTTTACCTAATTCCCCATGGTATTGCATTGGGTTTTGGGGAAACGCAGTCTTCACTTCTAGCCACGTTTGGTGGCCTAGGAATCGTTATTGGGCGCGTTTCACACGGTACTTTTGTAGATCGTGGAGTTATCCAAGCGACGGACCTCTTTGCTGGAGCATCTGTGTTATTGGCTGTGGCCTGTATACTTGACCAGCTGGCTGCATCTTCCTTTATTGCAATTGCTATTCTTGCAAACATTTGTGGACTTGCTTTAGGAGTAGTTTATCCATTGTTATTTGTTATGGCGATTGCCGTCTCTGAAGAAAAACGAGTTTCTGCTTTAGCTTGGGTGTTTCTCTTCCATGGCGCTGGTTTGATGATGGGTAGTTTTCTATGTGGTAAGTAATACTTTTTGATGAAATAAACTAATACCAAATACCAATGTTTTATGTCTGCCCTTATGATTCAATCAGATTAATCAAAGATTAATCATAGATTAATCAATGATATCCAGTTGCCTTCCCCTCTCAACTTTGTTCCTCTGTTTATCTTTATATACACAGGATGGATACATGACTTAACTGATGATTACGAGGTTGTCTTCACTACACTGGGAGGAGTATCTCTCGTCATGGGAACTATGTTGATGGCAATTAGATTTATGTCAACGTGTTGTCCCAGTTCAGCGTAGGACTAGAAATAACCTAACGAGATTATCAAATTAACGAATCATTTTGTAAAAACTTACTTGTACACGTAACAATCACCCTGAGAAATATTTTCTTTTGAAGTGCTTTCATCGAAATGTTCTGGTCGATTTACAGTGTTAGTACATGATTATATTACTTGAAATCTTGAGGGTTGAAATAAAAATATTACCAAATATAATATCAATGCTGTACCATAAACGTTTATTATTAATTGCATCATATCATAGACAGTACATAATACTGTAACGAAAATACGAGCTATGGTTTATTTTCGTTAAAGAAACTTTTTCACAGATGTTGATGAAATACAGGCTCCTTGAATAACATTAATTTATAAGATTTTGATGAATAAGAAGTCATTATTTGGATGTAGTAAACATATGCTGTAATGGCAATTATTAATGTAAAAACAGTTATTCATTTATTATATGCGCTTATAAGTTACAGTAACATTATCTGTAGAATAAGTAAAGGGAAACGACTTGTACAAGTTTAATTTACCGGCGCTAGCCGTTAGCAAAAGTACAGTACTAGGCTTATATCTAGCACCCAGTATGGCTCAAATTCTAGCACAAATTTAGCTCTTGGAAAAATCCTTTTAAGAATGTAGTAAATACTAGTTACAGTAAATATACCTATCCCCGGGGAAAATAATTATAATGTTAAATAAAAAAGTCTAAATGTATAAAAATGCTAAATATTATATTTTATTGAATGCCATTCAAATAATAAACTAAAGGCCTATAAAATAAACGACAATTGGCAAAAGCATATAATTATAGGCCCTACACATTTTTAAATGTGCCAGCTTTTCTCCATCTCCCCTGTGGACGAATGCGAGATATAAAATTACAGATTTCCTAATATTATTTGAAAAATTATTACGTAACTGTTAAACGTGTTTTACCGATAACATCCTTGATTTCATTATAGAAAGGAAAACGTATTCTTTGAAAAGTGAATATAATTGTGTCATAGGCTTGGTTTAACGTTAACAGTAAAACCATAATTCTTATTTAGAAAAATGTGTAATGATCTGATGAAAAAAAAAAATGTCAGTGCGTTGTCAATTTGGTCAACTACACTCAATCCTTCCCGATTTTTTTTTACATTAAGGAATCATCTTTATTGAATGGTAACTTAAATTTAGTAATCATTCAGCTTAAGAATACATTAAATGGATTTTGGCGTAAATTAACCGTGCCATGCCCAGTGCCGTTCAAGTGTGGCTTTAAAAATACTTAGAAGTCTTACAGTTTTTAAAACCAAAAAAAGAAATATTGATCGATACATAACGTTTTATTTTCTTCTCAATTTAGTGTGGATAGTCCAGGTTTCCATCGAGTTATTCTCATCCCAATGGAAACCACCCTCTACACTAGTGAAAACGCCCAGTGAAAAGCAGCCATTTTGGAAAAAGGCCTTACGCTTGAAATCAAATTAGGACCACTTTTCAGGGGTATAGTGTATCTCAAGAACCCCAGGTTATGATATTGGGCCATTTTTACACAATCCATCAAATGTATGGGCCTCAAATCTTTGTTTTTCAGACAATTTTGAGGACATACACATTATGATAAACAGCTATATAGCTCGGCGCATGAATTCCTCACTATTTAGTCAGGAGTGGACCCTAATGAAGATCAATGGTGCAAATTCACCGCTAGAGGGCTACGATGCGTACTGACTGCGGAAAGGTAGAGCTCAGTGGTTTTCGCACACATGCAGCAGGTAGGTGGCAACATTTTACGGTGGCCGCTGACGGCACTTTGCACGAAATGTGCCAAACGACAACACTACGGATTCAAGTAGTGCTGCGCATTCTTTGTGTTTGGATTTATGAAGTATTATGAAGTAATAGGGTCAATTGTGTATGTAGACTTATGCCTCCTGTATTGCAATTTTCTTAGTTTCCATATTAATTGTGCTAGTACCGGTCGTTACATTATTCGATACTGTGTTGCAAACGAACAGTGTGTAAATATTGTCTATTAATGGAAACCTTTTGTGCCAAAAGGACCCTATAAAAATGCACAGCGTAAGCTGTACTACACAAACGACCTTGAAGTCCCCTGGCTCTGTGGAGAGCTGTTTACAGGTGTTGGACTAGTCCATTATGGACAATAGGTAATTATCTGCATTGAATGGTATTTGTGTTGGGTCACTTTCACAGCTTTAAGAATTGTTTACTTGAACTGTTTATGCATAACTTGATCTGGGAAAATTCACACTTAAAGATGAACAAAAGACCAAACAGAAAATACTTCAAAGTCTTTCAATTTCCTGTAATAAATCACAACAGTGTACTTTATTGTAAAAGGAAAAACAACATACAGAGTTATAAAAATTAATCTTAATACTATTGGGCACAGGCAATTTGTCTGAAGTTAGCACACACTGTTTATAAACCCATTATAAAAAGTTATACAAAACTATTGTTTGATATTTCCATGTACAAAATATATCTACGTGATATGGCAAGCTGACAATTTGTGTAAAGTTTTAGCAGACACTGATTGACATTATAAAAGGGTGAATTTTTTTTGTCATTGGTTGTGCGAGCAAGATGGCGGCCAATACTAACACGTTACTGCAGCAAAGAAAATCATTTTTATTGCTAATTAAAACCACATTTTCAAAAACTGAAACCCTGTATGTATGCCACTGTCCCTTATAAACATATTTTTAACTTTATTTTTGAGTTTTCAGTGCATTTAGAATGTGTTGTCGTCAGTTGTCGGTTTTTAGTAGGACCCGTTGTAGCTGCTGAAGACAACTGCCCTGATGAGCTGGACGCTGGTAGTCGATGCTTGCCTTTTCACGGAGCTTCATTTCTATGACAGAGAAAAAATGACATTGTTAAAATCATTCAGTGGCACATTCCTAGGTCTTTTACTAAAATGTAAATGTTTGTTCCGAGACAAACGTTTTTGGCCTCATTTCATGTTACTAACAAAATATGATAAACATGCATCTCAAAAAGTACCAAATTTCTAAACCAAATGTCCGAGTTTTACACTGTCATGACTGTATTAAGCAAATATAATGAATAATGTTAATTGTTATTGATAACAGAACTTGTATTTAAACATGGAGGAAGGAAAACTAACTCTGATAACAAAACGATATGCTGCTAACACGATCGAGAAAATGGGTGAAGTAACGTTAGACACTGTTTACCCCTTCTGTATTGGAAATGGAATGCGCCATTAGTGTGCACATCGTGTATCCAACAAACTACTGGCCTTTTTCACGTAGCAAATTTCTCTCCTCAAACTATAGCTATATTATGGTGAAATTGGCTAATACAAATCACATACTTTTGTTCTATATAACTTAAATTACAATATGATTACAACATTGTAACAAAAATCTGAAAAACTTACTCACAATTTAGCCCAAAATATACAGCAATCGAGACGAACGTTCCAACCTTTCACAATGCTACCACTTTTTGTGGCTGTAGTCTCCTGGCAGTCTTACATACACTCTTCCATCCTGTTTACGACATGTACATGTACATGTACGTACATGTATGTGTGTGTACGTACGTGAGCGCGCCTACGGAAGCGTGTACTTAATCACGCACACGAAAAGACTAGTCGTTCCCAGCCGAGCCAGGCCAGGGTCCCGAGTAACGCCAAATTTGGATGGCTATTTTTTTTTACAGAAAGATACGCGAGTGTTATCCTGAACCAATCAAAATGATCGTTACATTATTAGTTCTGGAAAGACTTGCTGAAGATACACTCTTTGGAACTAAGCCGTACGATGTCGTGTATTAAAATTATGATGAGTTGAAGTCGGGAGTTACTGTAGAAAAAAGGATTTTACACAGAAAATGAGCCCGATTTTGACTGAAAATGTGATATTTATCATGAAATTAGCGAGCCTAAATGATTATAGATTTCATTCTATTGAATATTTTCTGAAAGTATAGTATCTTAGCTTCGTTATGCTACCAGAACTAAGCGATATTTTAAAAGATATTCTTACAATGACGATAGATGCAAAAAAATACGATTTTTTCGGCAGTTTTTCCATTGGGATATAGCGTGAAGGAAACTCTCGCAGGCTTAGTTCCCCAAAGGAATCGATATGCTTGCCATAGTACAGTATAATTAATAATGATATGTGATCACTTCTTATCATCAGCCAAGGTATGGCCTTGGGTGGGTTTGTTTACATTCCAAGTTTGTGGCAGAGACCTTTGGTCTGCCTATAGGGACTTTGTTTTGGGATGGTAGCTCATATTAGGGCTAGCCAGAGATTTAAGTGTTTTGGGACTGATGGAATAAGCCACGAATATGTATAAGACATCTCACTGGCTGAAATATCGCGGGGTGGCAATTTTAGTTGGCAGAAAAAAGGCCCTGGGTGGTGGGGACGAGTGAACCCTGTAGGCCTGAGCAATATTTTTTGGCAGTAAAGAATTTATATTATTTTATAAATACAATTTTACAAAGGTTCTTCTGTACTTAATTCACCGCCAAATTCGAGTGGCATGGTAGTCTTGTGGTTTAGAATGCTCACCTTCCAAGTAGGTAGTTGGGATCGAGACTAGGTTTAGGTTGTAAATATTTGTAACAGGATTAGCAACATTTTTTGGTTAACTACAACACTAATTCAGAAACAAAACTTTTCTGTAAAACAATAATGTATGGGCTGTGGAGGACTTTTTTTAAAGGAATATCAATCCCAAAATTCATGTTTAGTACCGTATGCATGCTAGCTGCCAACCAGTGTGGTTGCCGCTTTTGTATAATTGGTTTTTCTAGTAAATATATGGATTTACATTTATTTTAGTCTTACATATTAATTAGTCGAAATTTAGTCACATAAGGCTCTTCATACGAGAAAAAACTGCAATGGTGAACACTTCTAGTGCGACGCGACAACACTTCTAGTGCGACGCGACAACACTTCTAGTGCGACGCGACATACTTCTAGTGCGACGCGACAACACTTCTAGTGCGACGCGACAACACTTCTAGTGCGACGCGACAACACTTCTAATGCGACGCGACAACACTTCTAATGCGACGCGTGAATTCTAATGCGACGCTTTAGTTACACCATGGAGGAAGGCCTTCCTCCATGGTTACACACTCTTCTTGCAATGTGCATGTGGCCGTTTTAGAACACCATACGCTGAGATAGTTCAACATGTAAGGAACGTATCTAGTCTGTCAAAATAGTTGCAAATATCGTCAATTTCAGCGCCAGGAATTTAGAAAATTCCTAGAAAACCCCGCCGTTTATATTACTGGGCAAGCAATGAGACCAACGTGTGCCAAAGGATACAGGTCCGTGCCACACTGGTGGGGCAATCCACAGGCAAAGCATCTCTTTTCACTAACCGCAGTTGATAAATAAATCATTACCCTGTGCGAATTGCCAAAGAGCAGTAACTTGTTGACTTTTCAGCTTCTCAATAATTTTCTTTCAGCGAAATCAATAGCTTCATCCACTTTGTTGGATTTTCATGCAGCGATATACTCGACTAGACTCGCGTTTAGCTATTGCATGTACCAGTTGCATACAAAAGACGTACAGATACCACACCGAGCCCTTGCCTGCAGACACACAGAGCGATAAATTATGCTAATTACGCTCACACAGTCGCTTGGAATGTCCTCGGAATGTTTCGGGTGAAATCTGAAACCTCCCAAGACTGTTATTATAATATTCAGCGGCTCTGATCGTCAAAATTTTATAGCGCCAGCTACGGTGGTTAATTTAAGACTGGCGCGGGATCGTGTAATAACGGTCTTGCACCAAGACTATGTGTACATGCGTATACGCATGCACAGCACGCATACGAAATATACATGAACCAATGAGTGACATTCTCTCGCGCATACATGAACCCAGAGCCAATGGGTGACCTCCTCTAGCTAGCTAGCTAGCAAGCGCAGCTAGCTAGGCTAGCCCCGCCCCCTCTGATGATTATGAGGGCATGCATGGCAACCTTCCGTTTGCGACGTCATATGCATAGTTAACGTTAGTTAACAGTTACGTAATATTATGATCTAACTTAACGTAATAGACCTTATGCGTTGACGTCATCACGCCGCCATCTTAGAGGTAAAACGATGATGAAACAATGGAAAACGCACATCTATACACGCGCGGCACACAGATTGGGCCAATGAGCAACCTTCTTTTGACCTCTAGCCGAAAGCCCTACTCAAATGACGTCATGTGCATAAGGTCTATTATTAACGTAAAAGTTTTGTGATTAAAAATAAAAGGTAAGCTTGCCCAAGCAGACACTTTTTGGGGGAAAGAATGTCGTATCCGGCCGCCACTTTTTAAGGGCTTTTTTGGATTTTTTTTTGCAACCAACTTTATATAAATATAATTAGGCACTAACCGCTTAAAAAATCATTCTATCGATTTTTGGTCATGTTGGTGGTACAGAAAGCGAAAACTATCTTTAAAATCCACTTTTAATATTATGATGGTTTTCGGACTTGATTTCCCTTCTAAAAAAATCCTCCCCTTCAGAAAATAGAAGGATCCTATTATAGTTGCCACTACGCATGTACAATGACTGTGTTGGTCACTAATTCTGGAGTTTACAAGATGACTGACAATGACTGAGGAAGTCATCGTATACCAAAAATGCCTGATTTTTCAGGAAATAAATATCCTGGAATAATTTGAAGTATAGGCTATATATAATATCCATCATCATCCATATGTTCTCCACCTTACCAGGTAGGTAAGATTACATTATTGGTTATATTTAATGAAAAATAGTGGCGGCCAGATACGACATTCTACCCGTGGTGCCTAAAAAAACGTTAGGGCCCGCCCAAGGATATGGAGGGAGTCCAGTGGAGTGCATTAGCCCTATAGAATGGGGCTAGGGATGACCCTGACATAAACTTACAAGGAGGGGGCTTGAGGGCTAGGGCAGTAACGTTGGTACTAGTACTAGTCCTACTACTAACGTTAACTTAGCATTGCATTATTACACTTTTATTATACGAAAAGGTGCACACACCAACATGCATGCTCGCGTTGAGACGCTTGTTTGGTCATTACGCTCAACAGCCTTCGAATCTCAAATTTCTTTAACGTTAAGTTTGGGATTTATTTCATTAAAAACACTTAGTAATATTATTACAATTAATTTGAAATTCAAACCTCGTTGAAATGCATTGTATTTGTTGTTGGAATTATACTGCCAAGTTACAGCAGCTTTCTGAGAAATGCTCGGCAAAATGCAAATGCATTTTTAGCAGATTTGTTTGTGCAGATTCATCATGGAATATTATGTAACATTGCTTTTCATGTTTTTTCCCGTCTTGCTTTAGGAGTAGTAGCCTACATACATGTGTGTAAACAGACTGCAAAAGATCAGTTTACAAAAGAATGCTCATGACAGATAAACATATGTGGACGTGACTGTCCGAGTTGCGTACATTGATGCCATCGGACTGTCAAAACTGTTTGTCTCATGCAGCACTTTTTTGTCATCAATAACAATGACTTCTTGCATATAGCTGACTATAACTTTTTCGTCATAACAGTGTAGAAAGGTTTCAATGTGTAAACGGAACAAATAGTTTGGCTTCGGCCTGAGTGTGTTATGAAGATGCTGCACTTTTCTTGTCAGATTTTGTCCAAGGGTTCCGGGGCCCTTCTGAGATGTAAACTTGGATTATCATATCTCCACAGAACGTCTTTGTTTCTGCGCTGTAGAACTTTTCTTCCAAAGCCACCTAAGACTCAAGCAGCCTTAAGCATCACTGCTTCAATATGTGCAAACACACTTGTGTATCAAAGTCAATTAGTCAAGGCGTTTTGCCAAAAAGCCAACATAGAACCCCAACTCAGAGATTCTCCCCCATCGCCAAAACGAACTAAGAAGGCCAAAAGACAGCGTAACATCATTATCCGTGGATTCTTCTTCATTTATAAGTGTCTTAGCTTATGCAGGAGGCTTATTTGGATCTCCGTGATATTTGGGCCCATCATTTCCCTGTATCCACTGACACTCTGGTCGGAGAAGTTCTGTTTGCAGTGGCATCGTATGCTGCTGTGGGCCGTTGAGATCTCGGGACCGACATTTATCAAGCTCGGTCAGTGGGCCAGCACAAGGCGGGATCTGTTCTCACCAGAGTTCTGCAATGTGTTTTCCAAGTTGCATCTGGACGCCCCCAAGCACTACTGGTACCAGACTCAGAAGAAACTCCAGCGCTCATTTGGGAAGGGCTGGCGTGACATCTTCGTAAAGATTGAGCAGTGCGTGCACTCGGGATGCGTAGGACAGGTGTATAAGGCTTATATGAGGACAGATGCTTTATCTGAGGAATGCATGGAGGCTCTCATGGATGATGATGATGAGCCCTCAGAGTTTGATGATGGTGAGAAATACATTTGTCATCACTCATTCAATGTTAAAAGGGGATGACATGTACAACATTGGTACATGTGTGTAATTACCTGATTAATATTACCAAATTAATATCAGAAAAGAGTGCTTTCATTTCAGAGAAACACCAACAAAATTGCACATTTTCAATAAGCTTGGGCAATATCAGTTTTTTGTTGTTGATAGTATCGCGATTACTTCTTCATTCATGTATGATTGCTTTAGAGCCGATAACCACAGGTATGTACCCCTCTACAACCATCACAATAAATCGCAAATTTGTTTACATCGAGTGTATGTACTTCTGAAGTAGGTCACTTTTGTTTCTCACTTCCAAAAGCTGAAAAGACTGTCATAATTTCGTTTCCATGGAATTTCTCACTTGACTCACAATGGTGATTTTTTTTTTAATCGTGATATATTTTTTTAATTGTGATTTGCCGATATCTCGATAACTTGAGAAGGTTCTCAATATCGTAATCAAATAAAAAAAGGTATCACGATATTTGATATTATCATGTTATCGCCCAAATTTTCAAAAAGTTCCCAGATGGCAACTTTTTGCTGTAAGTATTTTCTGTGCAAATTGTGAATGTTTTTTTTAATACTTTTCTTGTGATATAAACCTGGCATTGAGCTGAACCTTTCACTGGTTGGTTGTTTTATGAATGTATGTATGTAGATATTGATGATACTGACCGTACATTCGGATTTCTGATGACATTTTGTACAGGTCGTGAGATCCTCAAACTAGACTGGTTTTTCCGAAAAAGAACCAAAGATCCATACCTAGATGATGAGGACAGCGGATCCCATGCATCAAAGACAAGTGAGTCCAATGGTTTTTAGTTTGATTTATTACAGTGTTACTGTATATTCAGTGATAGGTGAGTACACCAATATACTAAGCTGTGTCCAGCTTGTCGGATTCCCAGTATACACAAGTGCCGTGACAGTGATGATTCTCATTACATAAAAAGTGGCCAGACTATTTTCCCTTCCAACTTCCATTTGGTCACATGAGTTGGGAGAAAAACAAAATGGCTGCTGAGTGATAAACATCTGTAAACGTCTAGTGGTAAAGCCTGTTATTTAGTACGCATATCATTTAGTATTTGTCACGGCCAGAGCTGTAGGATCCTAGCCCTTTATATGTTGTACATTTGAGATGCAAATGGCAACTTGGATACAAATCCTGTACTGTTATGCTACAATCCAGTGACATAAATTAAGTACCAGGGTTTGACGTCACGTTCCCAAGGCAGTATTGTTCATTGTTCTAAAATGCAACACTTAAAAAATGGTTTGGATATTTCGTTACTTCGCCTCTCTACGTACCTCGCTGTCAAATGGAAATTCTCACCACACAAATTGGCACACCTCAAATGTATGCTTTCACAGAAGTGATAAGTAACTTCTAGGTACTGGTGTTTGTAGTTTTTATTTTTTTTCATTTACAAAAATAACAGAGGATGAAACAGATGAAGATACAACAGACCATGAGAATGAAGCTTCACTAGTCCACATCGCTAAATCCCTCAAAGATAGTGATGACATCATCTCTGTGGCTATAAAGGTTTGTTAGAGATCCGACGAAGTATCTTTTAGTAAAACCTCTATACAATTATTGGTAATCTCAAAAGACTCACTTACTTAGTGTAAAGTTTATGATGGTATCAAATATCTGGCATGAACAAGAAAAAAATTACAGAAGCGGGACTCGAACCTCTGACCTCCAGATTCCCGTACCGGTGCCCTACTGACTGAGCTGTCATGTTGTAGCTTCCTTTTAAGGGGAGTGAACACCTGTGATTAAATGTCTGAAAATTGTGTCATTAACAAGAAAATATTAAAAATGCATTCAGATTTGTTTGCATTTATTCTTATGTGAAAAATGAATTAGAGCCTTTTCAAATTTGTAATACATTTCACATTTTCTCATATTAAAGTCATTTTCTAATCGGGTAATTTTATAATCTTGCAAAGATTGCATGTACATGTAGATTGCTGCCATCCATTGACAGTATCCAGATGATGTCTTTCTGACACTGTCTTATGTAAGAGACACACTCATTTATTTATTTATTTATTTGTTTGTTTGTTTATCTGTTTATCTGTTTATTTGTTTATTTATTTATTTATATTTTTCTTCAAAATAATTTAGAGCGCAGAAATATTAGAACGCCCTGTTTGCTTTCTTTTTTCATTGTGGAGTGTCGTGGCCGAGCGGTCTAGCGGACTCAAGTTCTGGTGTTAGCAGCAGAATGTGGGTTCGAATCCCGGCCGTGACACTTGTGTCCTTGAGCAAGACACTTAACCATAATTGCTTTTCTCCACCCAGGGGTTAAATGGGTACCTGTGAGGGCAGAGTTGGTTGATTAGCCCTATATGCGCTGTAATGGCAGCAATTGAGCTGTATACTCCCCAGGGAGCTGAGATGGTTTCAGGAATGATTTATGAGCCTTATGAGCAGGGGTAATGATATAATGCGCCTTGAGCACCACTTAGTTGGTGGATACGTGCGCTATATAAGTCCACACATTATTATTATTATTATTATTATTGTTTAATTCATAGCGTATTATGTAATCCTGCCTGATATTATGCCTTTATCTTATTTTGTATTTATTATTTTTTGGATAGGTGTTACACCCCGGCATATATAGACGTGTTCAGTGGGATCTACAGCTGTTGCGAATACTAGCAAGAAGCCTGTCATATGTCCCTGGCCTGCAGTGGCTGAGTCTTCCAGAATGCATGAAAGAGTTCGAACAACTCATGGAAAAACAGGTCTGACAAAATGTTATTTATGGGAATCATGCTTTGTGATTAGTGTGCCCAAATAAAAGATATCGATAATTTGGTAAACCGCCATCAATCGGGGATGGACAGCTCAGTTAGTAGGGCACCGGTACAGGAATCTGGAGGTCAGAGGTTCGAGTCCCGCTTCTGCAAGTTTTCTCTTGTTCATGTCAGAAAATTGATTTATGTACATAATCAGTTTCCCTTGTTGATTATTTAAAGGAATATATCATTAAACTAGCATTTTGCATTTGAGAAAGAACCTACTAGGTTCAAAACATAAGGCCAGTAACTACTATTTGTGACTGGCTCTGGCAAAACCCTAAACTTGGACCCAATTTTCAAAAGTGAGATTTTGGTATAGTTTGATTCTCTAGATTGTCCTCTTTCATTTGATACCAGATTTGTAGAATTTTTTTTGGGGGGGGGGGGGGGGCTGCCAGAGCCAGTCACATTTTGCATTAAACTATTAACCTGTGGAAGTTTCAATAACCCTAACCTTCCCAAATCCTCCAAAAATCCTATTTGCTAAAGTGAAGGATTTTGAAGGATTGAGGTTATATGCTACATGTTTGCAATAGTGAAGGATTTTGGAGGATTGAGGTCATTAAGCATACTTGCCTTTCCATGGTACATGTACATCCATGTTTGTTGTAGTGATTGCAAGGTCAGTGCACACTGTTTATTGTTCCATGCCTTGGCCATGTACATGTATCACAGATTAGAAACACATGTGTGCAGACATGTCATGTGCTTGCTTTACTTTGGTGGATTCAGGTTATGTGTAAGCAAATTGGCCTTGGGAGTTTGGGTTAAAATAGGCGCACATGTTTTTGAGAAAACAACTGTTACATATCACGTCCTTATTTGCTGCAATCAGAAATAAAATATTACAAGCAACTTCTATCCCTTGAAATATGCAATCAAGTTTCTTGTAATTCTTGGCCTTAACAAAAGAAAGAAATTAATCTAGAAAACCTAAAAGATCTGTTACACAACATTGTTACCCTTTTCCTACTTTTTTCTTCTCCAGATTGATCTGAGAGTAGAGGCTGACAATCTTGATCGTTTTGTGGAGAATTTCGCTGACATCAGCTACATCCGATTCCCAAGGCCACTCCGCCCGTTTGTGAGCAGAGATGTACTTGTAGAATCATTTGAGGTGTGTCTTGATTTCTTTTTGTCAAAGAAACCAATGAAATAGTGAAATTTGCAATTATAAATTCCTCAACAAAACTATTGTTTTGTACAATTAGCAACAATTGAAAGTTAGTGAAAAACTATATTTATTCTAAATATGTAAATTTACTTGTTCACTGTCTGAAAACAATAAGTTCAGTTGATTTTTTTTTTTTTTTTTTTTTTTTTTTTTGCCCTCCATCCGAGTGTCTGCTGAAAAAAATAAAATAAATAAAACGGTTACTCATGTAAGACTCAAAACCCAGTGCTGTGCTAAGTCACTAAACAGCAAAAATGAAAATTAATTGTTCAGAATTCTTGATGCAAAAATTCCATTAATTAACAATTGGTTCCTTGAAATACTTAGTATGTGCATCTCTAGTCAGAATCAAACTTTAGAATAAGACCTTTAACAACTTGATGGTATATTGTTATCTCAGGAAGGAGAGCACATCTCGTCTTTTATCAATGATGATGATGATGAAGACAGACCGGAGGGGCTTAATGAGCGACTAGCGACAATGGGGGTGGATGCTCTACTGAAGATGGTAAGCATTATGTCACATTTTAAAGTTACCAATAAACAAAAGAAACAGCTTCGTCAACTGGAGTCCAACATTCCCCTCTTAATGGTCAGGTGTGACATTGAGAATGTTGGTAAAACTGCATCTTGGGGTATGCTTACTCTTTGAATCAAGGTATACATTAAACAACCAACCTGTGAAAGTTTCAGCATATTACGAGAAAACAGTGAAAATGTAGCCAGATTATTTTGTATTCATTCTATCATAAAATTAACCGTCCTACTACTGCAAGGGTCAAAATCAGTCAAAATGTTGATATACTTCCCAAGGTATTTCTAGTGCACTTAAAAGTGAAACAATGTCAAACCTTATGTGTAGTAAGTACATTTACAGGTCAAAATGAGTCGACCGTTTTTGACTGGTAAAAGCATTGTCTGGTATTGTTCAGGGTGGTCAAAATGAGAGTAAAAACCAGTCAAAAATGCCCGTGTGCACATTTGGGTCAACAGTCAAAAAAGGCAGTTGACTGATTTTGACCTCTATACTATAGCAACTTTCAAAGTGCAGCAATAGTAGGAAGGTTAAGGAAAGAATCCTGACAATGGTTTGACTTTTCTTAAAAATTACATTTATTTCTCTTTTGTAGTCCCAGCTTGAGTGGCAACTTTAATACAAAAAATATAACAATTTAAAAAAAAAATCTTCCTGAGAAGGTTGATACCATCATCAGCTTAACACCTATTAACCCTTCTGTGACTGCAAAGATCAAAATCAGTCAAAATGTTCATATACTTGCCAAGGTATATCTAGTGCACTAGTCAAACCTTATGTAGTAAGTACATTTACAGGTTAAAATGAGTCGACTGTTTTTGACTGGTAACAGCATTGTCTTGTATTGTTGAGGGTGGTCAAAATGACAGTAAAAACCAGTCAAAAATGCCCCTGTGTGCACATTTGGGTCAACAGTCAAAACAGGCAGTTGACTGATTTTGACCACTCTAGCTACTTGCCACTAAAGTTCAGCTATTGTATGAGGGTTTATTATGGTGTCTTGCTCAAGCAGCGTCGTCAGCCTGACAAGGAATTGAATGCACATTCTAATGGCTCTGCCACCATATATTGATTCCGCTGCGCTAGACCGCTCGTCAACGATGCTCTGTTTTCCAATTTACATGTAAAGTGCACCTTGAGCACCACTTAGTTGGTGGATACGTGCGCTATATAAGTCCACACATTATTATTATTATTATTGTTATTATCCAAGTACCCCAGAATTTAAAATTCTATTTTCAATCTGCCTGACAGGTCTTCATTGACAACTTCGTTCATGCCGATCTCCATCCTGGTAACATTCTTGTCCAAGGAGTCCAAAGTTTCATTGGAGAAACCGACAATATTCTGAAGATGGAAGACATGTGTGACATTGTGGTCATCAGCGTTAAGCCAAGGGAATGTCCACTCAAACTGGTCATGCTGGACACTGGCATTGTAGCTGAGCTGAACAAGCTTGACTGGCAGAACTTCAAGGATGTGTTCCAAAATATTGTACTGGGCAAGGTGAGGTTATCATTAACCCTAACTCCCTAGGCCCATTTGCTTACACATAACCTGAATCCTCCAAAATCCTTCAGTAGTAAAGAAAGCAGATGACATGCATGCACACATGTGTTTCTAATCTGTGATACATGTACATGGCCGGGGACCCTCCCTGCATGCATGGAGCAATAAACAGTGTCCACTGACCCAAGCACTGACCTTGCAATCACTACAACAAACATGGATGTACATGTACCATGGAAAGGCAAGTATGCCTAATAACCTCAATCCTCCAAAATCCTTCACTTTAGCAAAGAGCATGTAGCATGTAACCTCAATCCTTCAAAATTCTTCACTTTGGCAAAGAGGATTTGGGAGGGTTAGGGTTAATGATGCATGTACTGTTCTCTTGCAATTTGGAAATAGGATGTCAACATTTGTTATTGTTTGAAGAGGGTGTCCAAATATTTATCTTACAATACTCTTGCATGTGTATTACAAATAAATCTGTGTGTCAATTTAGTACACAGAAAATAACGAAAAAACTAAATCAATTTAGACCATCATTCATTTATTTAGGTAGTAATGTTTGCTGTATTGGGGAAAAAATAATAGCACCAAATTTCTTGGGCAACGAATTTGACTGAAGTTTCAGTCGGTGGTTGACCCGGGGTAACTTGTAAACCTGTTAATAGGCCCAGTATGGTCTACTGATTCTTACAACTTCATGTTTCTCCGATCATTTGACATATTCAGATATGTTTTTGTTGTTGTTTTTAGGGAGAAGTTGTTGCGGAATTGTTTCTTCAACACGCTGCTCACAGGTGTCCCAATGAGAGCCAATTTAAGACAGACATGGCTGAACTAGTCAACTCTGCTCATGCGCAAACACTCAAACTTGGAACGGTAAGTGCCATCATCAGAGTTGGTGATTATGAAATATACCTATGATGATACAATAAGCACGCATTTTATTTTTTGGAAATGTCAAATAGTGTAAGGAGATTCAATTAGAATATTACTGATTATTTCAGGACAGAATTTTGACTTGTTTTGTGACAATGTTTCTTTGCAGATGCAAGTTGGTGTCCTTTTAGAAGATCTGTTCTCTCTTATGATAAAACATAAGGTAAGTCAAAATCAAAAATAAAGTCTTTCACAGTACAATTGCAAAGGCTATTTTAAAGGGAAGTTACAACAACTGTGGTAATTACCAGCGGATTATTTAGAATTGTTATCTTATTAGGTGTAAAGTTAGTACATATAGTGATAAGGCTGTGCCAGGTATCCGGATACCCGACCAAAAATGTCATTATCCAGTTCCATTTTTCGATTCCAATCACCTGTGAACGACTTTTTAAAATTCCAACTGAACATTTTAAGCCACACAAAATTATGGAAGTCGCTCATTGTTTGCTGACAAAATGAAGAAAACTTAGATGAAGGCTTTAGAAGAAACATTTGCCGACAGCCTTTCACAGACTTGCTGGCTTTTGTTTGAAACTTTTTTACAAAGTTGTTTTTGGGTACCTGGGTATCCGAATATTTCCAATTTCTGGTATCTGGTTCCTGAAATAACCCCAAAACGCACAGCCTTACATAGCAATCAACCTGAGAATTGATTTCATCTAAAGTGCTTTCATCTTTATAGAGAAAACAGGGATTATTATGTCAAATTTCCACCATTTGGCTTTGATAAATATGAGCCAAGTAGGAAAATTATTAAGTGTAGAAAAGGCCCCAATTCCTATGATTTGTCTAAGCATGTATCAATACTGAAATTTCTTTAAAAATTATTAATTTATTAATTCCTTCAAATATTAATTTAATTTCTCATTTGTCATCTTTAAAACCAATCAATAACTTCAGTTGTTTTAAATCCAACCATAAGATGGTACACATGTCCAAAAAGTTTTTGAAAGGCATGGATAGAGTGATGTAATGAATAATGATCATAATTAGGTGCAACGTTACCAGGCAACTGTAATACAAAAGTAATGTATATGTTCTTATTTGACCAGGTGAAACTTGAGAGTAACTTTGCCTCCATTATGCTTGCCATCATGGTGCTGGAGGGACTCGGACGATCCCTCGACCCCAACCTAGACATCTTAGAAGCTGCCAAGCCAGTACTTCTCAGTGGTGTCGTTTGATGTTAGTGACTCACTGAGTTACTCACTGAGTTACTGTGAGTAACATCATGAATCACAATGCTGCTTGAGCACTCGCTAAACTAAATTAAGTAAGACTAATTGCGGTGACACCATGTCACGATCAGAGCACACTGATCGAAACGTCGAGTTGTACCTACAGTTCTTTTCAGAACTAATTACTACTCAATTGAGAATTTTCACATGGTGTCACCGCAATTAGTCTTACTTATCCTCACCATGCAAAGCTACAAGTTTTAAACTAAACTAAACTAAACTTGGTTTTATTTTTATGTTGAATTTTTTCCACCAAATGTCGCAAAGAAATAACTTGATACAAAGATCGTTGACCGACTTGGTACCAACAGACAGTATTAAGAAGAAGACTGTTAAAGCGACTAGACTCTTTCAGTAAAATAAACATCAAGATATACATGTATACTTAAAAATCTATGAAGTTTCAAGCTTATTTCATTTTGTCTTTAACAAGAAAATAATTCATTCAGATTGTTCGTATTCATTCCAATGTGGAATTTCGGATAACAGAAATTCATTTTAGAATTTACTTCTTAAAGGCCCAAAAAAAACTCCGGTTTCTTGTCTCCTCGCGCGTCGCCTCAGAGCTGCACGTCAGCATTTTTAATTTTTTTAAATTTTTTTTTGCTATGAACTGATGTCCAATTGCAGCCAAAATTGCTAGATCGATTGGAATTCTGCCGTGCTGTGTTTTAAATGACTTTTTCACATAGGGGTATAAACGTTTGCCTGATTTGTGAGGCCTCTCTTAGCCACCATACTTTGTATATGGGAAATTTGGTCCCCGCGTATACAATGTATCACCCTGTTGTATTTCCCTGTTAGCAAAATGTATTTCCCTGTTAGCAAAATGTATTTCCCTGTTGGCAAAATGTATTTCCATGTTGGCAAAAAAAAAAAGATGGCTGAAAATAAAGCATGTCACCGCACCGATTTTGAAGCCGACCGATGACCAGAAACCGGACTTTTTTTTTGGTCTAAAATGATAGTACTTGAAATAGAAAGAATGTTTTTATACCATCATCAACCTTACACCAAGTAAGTGATAATTTATGTTTTTGAGATTTGCAATAGTGTGTCTTGTAGCTTCTCCAGCTGAACTACCATAATTATCTTCAAAATTTACCTGGATGTGAAGGTTACTACCATCCTAATTACTCTGTCTGAAGAACTTTAATTTCAGAATAAAACACAATCAAATAAAAAAAATATGTATAAATATGAAATCTGAAATGCTGCTTTAAAAAATCAGTATTTCAATAGAAATGTTACTTGTATGATAGCTTTGGGGCAAATGTGATTGATGACTTCATGAATAAAGTTGTATTCAAAATATGAATTATAGCAGCTGTATCCAAAATTGCATGTGGTGTCTGGTATCTCAAGATGAGGACTAAACAGACTAAAGGTACTACTAATGTACCAGTCCTCTTCGTAAGTAGATGTGTCACACGTATTGACGGCTCACAAGCTCATTTTTCAATTTGTGGCTCCAAGAATAGCATAATTCACATTAGGCTGAGAATCTCATGTTTTTCATGACTTCATGCTGTGATTCTATCACTGAATTTAGTAGGGTCGCATTGCCGTTTTACGGTCTCTTAACAAATATATATATCGTGTGCCCAGAAGAAGGTCGTAAGGCTATACGACCTTCTTCCGGGCACACAAAGTACAACTTTTTGTCCCAGCAGAACGTCATAAGCAATAAAATGGCTCCTTTGAAAAAAGTAGGGCATAACTGTTATATAATTGTTGCTAGAATTACTCCCAAGACATGTTTTTCCATTCCCATGCAGAATTTAACTTTCCTACAATGACTTAGTTATAAATGGCAGAAAAACAACCAAACTTTCACACTCAGTTTTCTATGAAAAACAGGGTGTCCAAATATTTAACTTAAAATACTTTGGCTTGTGTGACCTGAATGCCATGGTCGAGCGGTTTAGTGCATCGGATTTGTGTTCTGATGGCTGAGTCGTCAGAATATAGGTTCGAATCCCGATCGCGACCATGGTGCTTGTGTCCTTGAGCAAGACACTTTACCATAATTGCTTCTCCCCACCCAGGAGTAAATGGGTACCTGTGAGGGCAGAGTTGGTTGTTGTTTGATTAGCTCATATGTGCCGAAATGGCAGCAATTGAGCTGTATACTCCCCAGGGAGCTGAGATGGTTTCAGGAATGATTTATGCGCCTGATGAGCAGGGGTAATAATGTACAGCACTGTGATACCTTGTGTAAGAGCGCTTTAAAATGCCTCCATTATTATTATTATTATTATTATTATAGCGAGCGCATGCGGGTACCAATGTAAATGTGTAAATATTTTCATTGTTTAACTTTATTTGATGCTCAGATACAACTTTCACCAATTCAGTGATATGTGTGCTTTCAGTGTGTTGGTTAATAGTAAAAGCAACTTAGCAGGCATCTGATAATAAAGGAACACTGAAAGATTCAACATTCATGTTTCTTGGAGTTCTCCCATTTTATTATGAGATTACTGCGTAGTACAGGGAATGCCAACCTCATAGTGTGCTGCGTGTTTGTTCATTACACCAGAGATGCGAAGTGTCACACATTACATAAGTGACTAATGCTTTAGGGACCAATATTACCTACATGTATGGTGGTAAAAATCATACCATTACATTACTGATAACTGACGAACAACGTGCAAAAAAAACAAAAATTTCCATATGGCCAAATCACAAATGGTGATATGTAACTCCTCACGCTTTAAGTACAAAATCTCATGCACTCTGCTGTCATCCATTATGCGAAAATCTAATGTGTTAGGCTTTAAAAGAGGAAATTTTTTGAACATTTATGCTTTTAACAAATCAGAAAAATGCCTCACACACACAGAACTGTGTGATACATGTCTCGATGTAATGCTTATAATTGATGATTCACCAATAACCATTTGGGACTGTTATGTACGCTATTGATAAATAGCGACTCTTGAGTGTTTTCTGTAAAAATTGTCATTTATTTTACATTTTTTCTCATGACTTCATATTGAGCTTGAACTTTCACCGTTTGGTTGTTTAATATTTAACTCGATTCAAAGAAATTAAGTACCGTACTCATAGCAGCAGTTTTGTCAATATTACCAATGTTTCACTTTCCCTTTAACTTGTATATTCTGCATGAAATGCAAACCTGAACAGAAACCAGGTCATTTGACAGATTAGAGTGATGAGTCATTCACACATTTGCTATTAAGGTTAGCATACTTTCAAAATGTAACACCTCTGATTCATAATATCTACACTTGGGATCGTCACATATGAATTGTCTGAATCCCCACATATGGGACACTCAAAGTGACAAACCCTGTGATGACTAATTATTATCTTGAGGGCTTTCTTTATTGAGCAGATGGTATGTTTTGGGGAATATCTATGTGGTTACAAATATTTAGTGATTCAATAAATTTAGTGATTTTTCTAAAATAATTTGTTGTCATTGCAGGAGAGTTAAATTTTCAATATAAATTATTGTGGAATAGTGTAAATCATCCTTGTTCTATTATCTCGGATATTGTTGGAATCATAGCAAGGAAGGAATACACTTCATTCCTATCATTACTGGCAAACTTGTGGTATTTTGGTCAAAACCTGAAACTAAAATATCATTGTCGGAGCAGTGTGATATTTTTGCAGAGTGAAACCTAAAAGTTTATAGATGCAACCATGGAGGAAGTTCCTTCCTCCGTGATGCAACTAATACACACTGAATTAACACTGAAGGCGTCATTGTCACCTAGGGTACTCCCCAATGGTAACCCAGGCAATCTCAATCCTATGTCCATTAGTAATGCAGAAGGGGTCATTGTCACCAAGGGTACTCCCCAATGGTAACCCAGGCAATCTCAATCCTATGTGTACATTAGTAATGCAGATGGGGTCATTGTCACCTAGGGTACTCCCCAATGGTAACCCAGGCAATCTCAATCCGATATGTACATTAGTAATGCAGAAGGGGTCATTGTCACCTCGGGTACTCCCCAGGCAATCTCAATCCTATATGTACATTAGTAATGCAGAAGGGGTCATTGTCACCTAGGGTACTCCCCAATGGTAACCAGGCAATTTCAATCCTATATGTACATTAGTAATGCAGAAGGGGTCATTGTCACCTAGGGTACTCCCCAATGGTAACCCAGACAATCTCAATCCGATATGTACATTAGTAATGCAGAAGGGGTCATTGTCACCTCGGGTACTCCCCAGGCAATCTCAATCCTATATGTACATTAGTAATGCAGAAGGGGTCATTGTCACCTAGGGTACTCCCCAATGGTACCCAGGCAATCTCAATCCTATGTGTACATTAGTAATGCAGAAGGGGTCATTGTCACCTCGGGTACTCCCCAGGCAATCTCAATCCTATGTGTACATTAGTAATGCAGAAGGGGTCATTGTCACCTAGGGTACTCCCCAATGGTAACCCAGGCAATCTCAATCCTATGTCCATTAGTAATGCAGAGGGGTCATTGTCACCTAGGGTACTCCCCAATGGTAACCCAGGCAATCTCAATCCTATGTCCATTAGTAATGCAGAGGGGTCATTGTCACCTAGGGTACTCCCCAATGGTAACCCAGGCAATCTCAATCCTATGTCCATTAGTAATGCAGAAGGCGTCATTGTCACCTAGGGTACTCCCCAATGGTAACCCAGGCAATCTCAATCCTATGTCCATTAGTAATGCAGAAGGGGTCATTGTCACCAATGGTAACCCAGGCAATCTCAATCCTATGTACACAAGATGACTGCATGGGTACCATTGGGGGTACCCTGGGTGACAAGGACCCTTTCATCAGCTTTATTAACCAGTGCGTCCCTGTTACGCCCAACTATGGTATTGGACCAACTAGGGTTGGGTCTACACCAATTGTAGTTGGGCAGCGCACCCCCTGGCTGATAAGCACAAGGTCAGATTAAATTTTTGGTTTGCAGCCAGACGCAAGTAAAAAAGGACATAAGCTAATATAAAAAGACCAATCAGTACTCGGGAATTTAAAAAGGAAGTAGGAAAAAAGCTCACAAAATAACACTTGTTTGTGTTTATTTTAATTTAGCAATTCTAACATGAGGTGGCGAACTTTGCAAAAAAGTTTAAGGTGGACAATCAAATCAGCCACCCCACAATGGTCTCGGGAAAGAAACACTGGGTATTAACAATTTGCCATGCCTTTAAATCATGCATGTATACCTGGTACACAAGTACATTTACACAAAGGCTCTATAAACTTGTTGTTTAATAACCATTTACCACGCAATCAAATAATTACATGCATGCAGTAAGTAAATTTTCTTTTATTCATACACTGAACAATACATACAGTATGTAATACGTGTGATGCGCTCGTACACATTTTTGTCAACACAAACAAATTTGTAAATGCACCGATATATTTTCCACTTTGATAATGTATTATCTTTTCACATCTATATTAATAATCACCCCAGACAATACCATTTTGCAGTGACATAATAAACACATATATGTTGTCGATTTACATGTATAAATTTGTTTTTCCAATTGTATTTAGAGTGGAATGCACTTTTCTAAAGAAATTCTAACATAAAAAATATTAATTTGAAAATGAATGCATTTCAAGAGATTTTATAACATACGTATATACATTTAGTCAAATCTTAAGGAATTAATTGATCACCTTAAACATGCATATTCTGAGTGTTTCGATACATGCAATTCACTGGCAATTTTGGTTTAAATCTATGCACTTACAAAATATTTAACCGGAGCAATGTTTAAAAGTCCATCAATGACACTTGTTCACTAGTGTTAAATTAATCACTTGTTATCATAAATTCATCAATTTGGTTATTCACTCTTTAGCCATGTCCCGGTCAATTATTTTATTTAAATAACTCACACACAAGTGATTTACATTCCACAAGGAAATAACAATGTAAAACTTTAAACTTAAAATGATGAAAAAATACCGATTCACAGGAAACGTGGATCATTAAAATAATGTTTGTTTAAGCAATGCCAGACAACATACATATATCTCGCAAACTGCAGAATCTCATCAGGTATAGTGAGAATTCAACATAACAAGAATTCTTTTATTGACAAACAAAATTTGTAAAAAAGTACATATAATCTCCAGCAAATATTTTACAAAAGACAATTAAATCGTGTAAATCTGCAAAAGAAATTCCTAGAAAATAATATAAAAGCAAATATCATACATGTTTTAAATGAATAGTACAGAGTGTTATGTACATGAAATACATTATTCTGAAAGGTAAATTAAAAATAATTAAGGGGCGTGTCCGGTTGGTGAATCACCGAAGAAAGTCTGGAATCTGCCCAGGATTTTTAAAACACTAAATTCAGCTTGTACATGCTGAAAAGTGTCATCCCTAATTTAGCTTTCTATGTGGGAAAACCATATGCATTATTCATGTACAGAATGATTCACCATGTCAAACATGTGTTCCCACATGGGTTACCAAAATGTATTACGCATTTTTTTTACTAGACTTGCATCATGTTTCTGACCATTGCCAGCAAATGTTACTTGGCACAAAATAATAGTTGTGCACAGTGCACTTAGACTACAACATCTCGGTCTTGCTGCATGTACCATTCACTGTTCATATTTCCCTGTAAGTTGTCTGTAATCATAACGATCTTAAGTATTTATGTTTATAAAAGGGAAGGTTATGATGGCAAAACTGCTTGCAAGTGTATGCTTTTATTCTCTTTGAATCAAGATATCCATCGACGGGAAGGTACAGCATTGGTAATGTTGGCAAAACTGCTTCCAAGAGTATGCTTACTCTCTTTGAATCAAGACATACGTTGAATGGAAGGTACGGCATTGGTAATGTTGGCAAAACTGCTTCCAAGTGTATGCTTACTCTTTGAATCAAGAAATACATTTTTAAAAAACCATCCTGCTAAAGTTTCAGCTTATTACGTTGTGTAAAAATGAATTCAGTTATTTTGCACTCATTCTGATGTGAAATTTCAGACAAAACTATTTCTAGGGAAGAATAAGATTAATACCATCATCAGCTTTACACTAAGTAAGTTTTACATACAAATTTGACAGTCATAACTTATCTTTAATTTATGCGAAATCAAAATCAACCAATACAAATCTAGAATAAAATTTCCCAAAGGCAAAGTGACAGAATGTGACTTTTTTGTGCTGAAAATATTTCCTGGCAATGGTCGAAGTAATGATGCAAGTCTAGTGAAAAACAATGTTCAACATAAACAAATTGCTTCTTAACTAGTATAATCTCTCTGGCTATTCAGTTATTTGTCAAGTGTAGCCACATCAAAATATATCATTGTATGCAAATGTATGCCTTAATTAATGTGTTGGAAATCTGAATCATATAAATTATTACAAATATAAATTTTATGTTGATTTGTCTTACCCAACATGAAAGAACTTTTGTGATATTGCATATAATGTACATGCTGTACCATGCATACTAGTATAGTACATGTGTAATGTACATGTTTAACGTACATTTCAAATCTTTGTTTGACTTTAGTGTATGGTCCATACTTCATACAGTCTCTAAGTCTAAGGAACCCTGGCCTTTGTTAAACAAACCCTGAATATTGTCAATATAACTGTATTCAAGGTTGTTTTCCCGACTTCAAAAGTTATGGCTTAGCTATTTATTTTAAAAACTTCGTATAAAAACAAGTCCACTAAATTCACTGTATAGTGTCTTAGAAATACACATTATATAGTATGTGCTATAACTGAGCAGTTTAGTGCATTGAATCTGTGTTGGGATGGGATGGCTGAGTTGTCAGAATGTGGGTTCAAATTCCTGGCTGCGATCATGGTACTTGAGTCCTTGAGTAATACATTTTACTGTACAATGCTTCTCTTTACCCAGGAGTATAAATGGGTCCCAGTGAGGGCAGAGGTTGATATTGTGTTTGAATAAGCCTCTGAAGCACTACGGTAGCTTGGGCTGTATACTCCCAGGGAGCTGAGAAAGATTATAGGAATGATATTGGCCCAATGACCAGGGGTAATATGGAAAGCGCATTACAGACATGTGAAATGCGCTATATAAGAATTAATTATTATATGGCATTGAGTTTGAAAAGTGCATGTGTATATAATGCACAGACACATGCAAGTCTATTTATTGAATAATTTGGTTTTGATTTTCCATAAGGAAGTGGCTATTAATATTATTCATTTACATGTTCAGTACACAATCTCTGGATTCATACACAATGTCATTTCTCTATAAACTAAACACAAACCAAATGGTTTGCTCAAAATTATGATATTGATTTGACCTGACCTACAAAGTTTGAACTGTGACTCAACAATGAAGACTTTAACCCTCCTACTATAGCTGTACTTTAGTGGCAAGTAGCTATAGAGGTCAAAATCAGTCAACTGCCTGTTTTGACTGTTGACCCAAATGTGCACACAGGGGCATTTTTGACTGGTTTTTACCATCATTTTGACCACAATACAAGACAATGCTTTTACCAGTCAAAAACAGTTGATTCATTTTAACCTATAAATGTAGTTACTACACGTAAGGTTTGACGGTGTTTGACTTTTAAGTGCACTAGATAGGCCTACACCGTGGTAAGTATATCAACATGACTGATTTTGACCCTTGTAGTCACAGAAGGGTTAATTCCACATTTTGAGCACATGTGTACAAGTTTGGTATGAACTACAAAGCGTAGAAATCTCCCACCAATAATAGTGTTTTGCTATGTAATACAAGCAAAATCATTCACTGTAAGCATAAAATACCAGACTACCAGCCAAAGTACATTTTTGTGTGAAAGTTTAGCTGGTAACAAACAAAACCTGCTAAGCAATTATTGTTCCTACTTATCCTGTTCGTAAGTGTGATGTCATTCCAACATTCATTCATTCATTCATTCATTTATTAACACATATTCCAATGTTGACAACAAGAATGTTGTTACAAATAATTACACAATATCAAGAGGTCCTACAATATGCAAAGACAAAATTAGTAACATGAAAAGACTAATTATGAGAGAAAAGCTTGTCAACATTGAGGAAAAGAAGAAGCCGGGGCTTTTATTCCTTTCCCTACCCCCACCCCTCCCCTTAATTACAAAATGACAAAGTTACTGGACAAATACAGAAGACTACATTCAACAATAACATTGGCAGATCAGACCAAATAATAAGTCAATTAAATAGCATCATTGAGCAACTTAAATTTAAGTTTTTTTGTAAACGTTTTAAGAGAGCGAGACTGTTTGACATCATCAGCCAGACTGTTCCAGAATTTAATTCCACATTGTTGGGGACTATTTTTAAATAAAGAGGTACGATTAAAATGTTAATACAAATGTTTCCTGGTTGAGCTTCTGGTTACGTGACAGTGAACATCTGAAGTTAAAATAAACGATTGTTGCAAGCAAGGGGGTAATAAATTGTTCATTTGTTTGTACATAAATTTGCCAAGATTAAGGTAATAAATATATGTTAATTTGAGCAAATTTAAATTAGTAGATACAGGAGTTGTGTGATCCAGATAACCTGCTTTGGAAATAATACGTACAGCTCTCTTTTGTAAGAGAAATAATTTGTTATGTTGTGTGATCGAGCCACCCCAGACAATCAGTGAATAATTTAAGTAAGGGAGTATAAACGAATTATACAGTGTTAATAAAACATTACTAGAAAGAAACGGCTTCAATCGATTCATAATACCAATATTTTTTTAAATCTTAGTAGCTAAAGTATTAATGTGGTTAGACCAACTTAAATGACTATCAATGTTCATACCCCAAAAGTTGGTATTTGAAACTTGTTGAAGATTAATACCATTTAATACCAGCGGGACAGCTTGAGAAACTTCACGATTACCGCATGGCTCCAACGATAATCAGAAGCCCATTGGAAATTATGCATTGACAACCCTTTCCTTTAAGGATTTACGCACAAAATTAGAAAGATTGGGACTTGCCTTCAATGTATGTGTTGTAAAGACTCAAAATCTTATTAACAAAGTCAAATTCTGCGTCAAGAATCGCTTTTGAAAGTTAAAAATCAAGGAATTTAGGTGAAATTACATACAATGGTATGCCAGTTTTTGAACTGGAAGTAGTGAAAAGAATACGCATACTACCAATGTGTCTGCCGACTTACAAACAGGATAGCAGCTCTGTAGAATTGGTTCCAGGTTTGGTGCTACCACTGCGATGATACAATCTTTGCTTTGAGGAAAGCAGAGTTATTGACTAGTTCTTCATTTCATATCTATGCCAAGATCATAGAATTTCTGCATATATTACTGTAATATTAACATTTGTCACAACAGCATAATACATGCAGTACATAAGCTACAGGAAATATCTCGCAAAATACTTGTGTATATGCTGTACAGTGTGTAGTACGGTATGAAACTAATTTTTTTTGTATCCATTTATCCTGCATCTCTTTCTAAACCACAAACAGCTCTGAAACTGCACAGTTACATGTCTTTACAAAGAATTGTCACCCTATTTTGAATTCACTTAAACCTCCCCGAAATTGTACTTAGCGCCAGTAAGTGGGCAAGTGTTAATTTCAAGCCTTGGTGTGTGGTATTCCAAAGAAAATTCATAAGTCGTGCGAAAAATGTGAAAAAGCATTTAACCTCTTTACAGAAAATACTTGAAGCTCTGGCACCTTTTGAAAATGTGCATATTTTGTTGTATTTTTCTCCAATATGAAAGCACTTTAACACAGAAATGTTTTTGCAGGATGCTTAGTGTTTTTACCAGCCTAATAAAAAAAAATTCAGTAATTTTGTAATCGGTTAATTACCAATGTTGTACCTTTCCCTTTAAATTCCATGTGTACACCTGGAAACGTAATTTGTGGACACATTTTTTAAATAACAAATACAAACACTCTTGGTGCCAAGATAGTCAAAGTGAGTTTTAAATTTTACCACCTATGCCATGCCATAACCCTAACCCCCTAGGTATTCTGGCTAGGAACCTTCCTGAACCCTAACCCCCTATAGGTATTCTGGTTAGGAACCTTCTTTAACCCTAACCACCTAGGTATTCTGGCTAGGAACCTTCCTGAATCCTGCAAAATCCACCAGTGCACTTTTGGAAACATGCCCTTATCTTCAAAATGCACCATGCATTTTCAGTGATCTTTCATATTCAGCACTTATGGCCTGTACTTCTTGCCAGGTACATGTAGTAATTTAGCCCCATTTGTGGAGGTGAAAGTACCAGTTTCCAACAGTGCTGAATTTGTCCAAAAAGTGCCCCTTGGAGGATTTTGCAAGATTTGGGGTGGTTAGGGTTAATCAAAACTTTCAGCTAGATAAAGTATTACCCCCCCCCCCTCCCCCCGCCCAGAGAAATGTTGTTCCGGAATCAAAACCAGTTCAGTAAATTAGTGGACAATTGCTATGAGGATTAATTATTTCTTTATAGAGATATACAAGTTGATGTACATTAAATATTCACAAGCAGATATTCCACATTTGTAAACTAGTCAGACCAAATCCTCATCACTATGTACCTACGGCATACAATGTGTACACAGAGACACTGTTGGGGTCAAAATCAAAACATTTATCTTCAAATCAATTGGAGACATATAATTACAAAGGCTGTCGTGTTTAGAATAGGTGGGCTCACCTGTAATATGTATACAGGTATCAGTGTAGGGCTGTGCGTTTTCGGATATTTTTGGAACCGGATACCAGAAATCAGGAAACTTCGGATACCCGGATACCCGTTTTCATTTTTGTTGAAAACATGCCTCCAGTAGTGTACAAATACATGTACTGTAAATGGTAACAAATTGACTTTTACAATACAGAAGATACCATACTTAAATCGATCTTTTCGTTATTGGAGTGCAATCTCTTGAATTTAAAGATAATTGTCTGTAAAAGTGTAAAAATTATATTGTTCAAGAGTCACAGATTTCTGTTCGCACCGCTCAAATGTTAAGTCCGAATTTTAAAGTCGTTTGTGGGTAATTGGAACCGAAAAATGGAACCGGGTAATGACCGTTTCGGTCGGGTATCCGGATATCCGGATACCCGGCACAGCCCTATATCAGTGTTTTCCTTGAAGGTGTTATTTAATTATTTGCTTCTCGTCAACAACAAGAAGTTTGTGGCTTGTTGCTAGGCTTTGTACTGAGAACTATAGATTCTGTCGTTGGTGACGTTTTCAAGTCCTGTTTTCGATCCAGTTCAACAACCCTCTGCACAACAGCTATAAATGCATTGTCAACTCGTACTGCAGTCTTTGCACTTGTCTCATAGTATGGTATATTCCCATTGGCTGCACACCACTCCTTCGCCGTTTCTTGCGTAACTTGCCTCTCGTCCTCCTCAACATCAACCTTGTTTCCAAGGACAACAAATGGGAAGGAGTCTGCGTCGGTCACATCGGCATAGTAAAGGAACTCCCTCTTCCACATGTTCAGGTTACGGAAGCTCTGCAGGTCATCCAGGGCAAAGGTCAACATGCAACAGTCAGAACCCCTGTAGAACGGGGTCCGTAGACTCTTGAAGCGCTCTTGGCCTGCCGTGTCCCAAATCTGGATTGTGAAGTTCTCCCCATCCACTGCGATGTCTTTATTCAGGAACTCGACGCCGATCGTGTGAAATGACTGACTGTCAAACTTATTGCTGATAAAGCGATTCATGAGGGAGCTCTTGCCCACCCCTCCGTCACCGAGGATAACAACTTTGAGTAGGGCTGATCTGTTGGCCATTTTTAACTCCACTCTTTTGTCACAGATTCTCGTCTTAATTCTTATGACCTTTGATGAACGATGTGTGTCCTTTCATAGCCCCTTTGCAATTCTTGAACTGCAAGAGTCAATGCATGAATATTTCTTAGGAAATATATCTTAGGAGTCAGTCCACGTCAGCATTCCTGGAAGTCATTCCTATAAATGTAGATAAAGAAAGCATTAGCTTAAACAACAAATGAATATAATATAGATCCAACACAGATAATACGTGCAAATCTAATTAATCTCAATCTTACAATTTTCTGGATGTTTCCAGTATGTAATAAATAGTGACTAGTCTCTAAAATAGCAGTAATAAAATTGGTAATAACATGCTTGTGCTTAATATCAGTTTAACCCTCCTACTGTTTGACCATTTGAAACCATTCAAAATTTCCACTTACCAAAATGCCCATTGGTTTTGTACACACATGGTGATACCATTTGAACAGTGTTGGTAGCAAGCTTTAATACCATTCAAATCCATTCAAATGGTTTTTGAATGGTGGATACACTACACCTTGGTGTTTCCATAGCCGAATGGTTTCAAATGGTGAATGTACTACACAGTGGCTTATAGTTATAAATCATTCAAATGGTTTTGAATGGTGGATACACTACACCTTGGTGTGTTTCACAAAACGAATGGTTTCAAATGGTGCATCAACTTGTCTGAAAAAGGCACCAAAAGTAGGAGGGTTAATATGGTTTAACCCTCAAAGCCACACACGGCTGGGGGTCCAGGACGCACTTAAGGGCCCCGAAAAATTCACTCTCTTATGCCTTGTGAGTTGTGTTTTCAGGACTAAGTTGGGAAATAATGTAGACTGCAACCGCCACTTTTCTATCCAAATGTGACAAAATATGACAGATTTTCCTTTAAAAGATGATAGAGGACACACTTAAGGAGAGGAAAGTGTAGTCAAGTGAGGATTGGAAACGATATTTTGGGAGATTATGAGCAATAAATGTATGCACATCCAATGAGATGTTGGCCATTTTGTCGTCTGCTAAAAACGAGATATATAACCCGTCAGACATATGAAGTCCAATTTTGCCGAACAACCATACACGTTTTAATGGGAGTTGCGCTGGCTCTCTGCTGCACAAATGTATCAGGAGTTCCCACGTTTTTGGAACCAGTGAAGGGCTAGCCTCACCGTGTCTAGTCGTCACTTGTCCAGATTTTTGCGTGTTATCGGACGGATCGGATAATATGTCGGAGAAGAGGAAGGCCAAGGATAGGAATGCGAAATATCGTGAAAAATATAAGGAACAGTGGCACGATTTTAACAAAAATCAGAAAATTACTAGCTGGCTCATGTGATTTGAGTGATTGTTCTGGATATTACATGTTTATTTAACAGTGTCAACAGAATTTAAAACAGTGTCAACAGATACGAGTCATTTACGACCGGCTATGGCATCCGATAATGGGTATATTCCAATGTATTTACATTCACGACTGCAAGAGACTAACAAAGAATTGCACATGCGCAGTACTGTCTAAATCAACAACAACCAGGCATGGTTGAACATCATACGTCTGACTGCATATATGCCTCCTAAAAACACATGCTTAGACATTGTGTACAAGTGGCGGTTGGGTTCGACATTCTTTCCCTAAGTTTGCCAAGTATTATGGCTCCCAATACAGTTGTGAGGATGCTGTAGATAACATTCGGAAAGTATGTTGAATCTAACCGCCACATGTGCACAATGTCTCAGCATATATTTTGTTAGCAGACGACAAAACGGCCAATGTGCTGGATGTGCATACATGTAATTGTTACATTCATTGCTCAATATCTCCCAAAATATCATTTCCAATCCTCACTTGACTACACTTTCCTCTCCTGTTTAGGCTTAAGTGTGTCCTCTATCATCTTTTAAATGAAAATCTGTGACATTCGTCATATTTGGACAGAAAAGTGGCAGTTGTATTCTACATTCTTTCCTTTTATTTGTCAATTCAAGCATGGAGGGAGGAAGGACGTCCGTCATGTCTGACTCTGAGTGTTTGATTCTGCCCATGTATTTACATGTACTTCTGACTAGTAGCCCTTCCCATTCTGTAACAGGTAGCCTCATTCTAGGACCAATACACTGGACTCCCTCTGTATCCTTGGCCCTAGTCCAACATGTACAAAAAAGGGATGATTTTTCTCTTTTTTTCAACTTTTGATCTGCTAATTATTACAACCTAAAACTTAGTGATTAGGTAACCTTGCCCAAGCAGACACTTTTGGCATATAATCCGTTGTTCTGGGATAGCTCACTTTCATGAAATTTTTTGAACATTTTTTTAAATTAAAAAAAATAATAAAATTAAAATTTTACCAAAATTACCAATCTCACAATTGTGATCTTTATGCCAAAAAGTGTCTGCTTGAGGAAGCTTACCTAGCCTAATCACATTTTAGATTGTACAAAAAAATCGTTCTTTTGAGTATCGTCCATGTACGTAATTCGCCGCACTCGTGAAATGACGCACTTACCTTTGGCTTAGCATTTCTCGGAAAACTTACAAAACTATGGCGTATTAATGATTGCATAAACTTATCTAAGTCATACTTGTTACAAAAATAAAAATCACAGTGAAATTGTATGATTTACTGGAAAGTTAGTGCTTGTGAAAGTGGAAAAAGTTGTTTAACCACTGATTTTACTAGATACACATAGTAAGGGATTTACATGACCTCAATTTTTTTTCACGAACATTTGTGATTTTATTGTTCTATGCCGTCAACGAGCTATTGTCTGTGGAAACCAAAAGATATGGATGCTTTGCATTTGCAATGATTTTTTAAAGAAATACTGATCCTCAAAATGGACACATTCCTTATAGAAGAAGCGAACGAAGACTACTTAATTCGTTGGTGTTTATTTCGTCGGCACTTGGAAAATTATTGAGAAAATGAAACATTAATATCATGGTTATGAAAAGAAATCTTTTATTTGACAAAATGTTAACATAATTTTTACACATTTCAAAGTTTTAAAGTACTTTTTGCCAAATTTTTTACCACCTTCCATTTTATTGGTCTTTCAAGAATATTGATTAAAAGTTTTGAGAGCTTCTCCAAATTATACCATTTTATTTTTAAAATCTAGAACAATATTTTTATTTTCAAGATTAAAAACAATTTTACAACCATCTGGAATAAGATGAAATATGATTCAACTGTTTTTCTTCTTGGGTACATTTTCTGTGCCCCTATTAACTTTAACAGTTTGGGGGTGAGTCATTATACCAACATCAATTTTTTGACGACCACAATTCTGTGCGTCTCAAAACGGCTCAAGGCGTCCACGCATATGGTCATGCATTGAAATTCAGCATTTTACAAGAGAATCCTTCACTGAAACAAACTGAAACACCAAACTGCTAATTTCATTTGTAAGTTACTGTCCAGTTGATTATATAACCTTAGGTGCGTCATTTAGGGTAAATTGAGGATACATGTGGGGCTAGGGCCAAGGATACGGAGAGAGTCCAGTGTACTGGTCCTAAAATGGGGCTATGTACTAACACTCAGGTAATGTTACTGTTAGTCAGTCATCGGACACACTAACGTTAACGTTACTGTTATTAACATTAACAGTGTCAGTGTTAGGCCTACACTTTAGTTACACCATGGAGGAAGGAAGAGACTCAGTCATATTGTCAGTCTGCTAAAGACTTTTTTTGTTTAAACTTTAACTTTAAGTAGGCCTACCTAGGGCTAGGCCTACATTTTTAAATATTTTTAATACATAAATACATTACATCTATTTTTTCCGTGTTACCTTGTGCGTATATATTTATCTGATCGACTGGTACTAGCAGAAATAGTATACTTGAGAGGCAAAATCCATCACCAAAAAAATATTGTCAATCAAGTACTAGATATTTACTAATCATCAACGACAAGGAAAGTACGTCCGTCCTGCAATTAAGCTGCCCACCAAAAACAACGTCGACGCGCATACGTACACATAAAATCGGTGTTGAATATGACATGTTCGATATGACATCTAAACGAGGCAAAAGCCAGTCGTTAACCACCGCCAACAATGTATATATACCTGGACGGATATCAGACTGATGTGATGCACGTGATTTGTAATAAACTTGTTTATGTCCGTCAAGCATTTGGTGCAAGCTTCACACGTCGTACATTTAATATGATTGTATGTGATTTTCGAAGACTTTAGTTTCAAGTTTTGTGATGGGATATGTTGTCTACTCATGGGGTAGAAATGGGCACCAATAATATTGTGAGAAAAAACTATTAGACCTAAACTGAATAATGTGGATGTCTGTAATATAAAAATAATTATGAAGGTTTTGTTGAGACGTGATTATTGGGGGACATCACATTTGCCATACTTATTAAAGGAGTCATGTTCTCCCGCCTATCAGGGATTACCGCCCATACACTCTAAACAAAAATGGACAAATAATTACCCAACATTTTACCCAACGTAGAGCAAATAGTCAACATACCCTAGTCATTCTTACTGGGTAAAAGTATTTACCTAATTCTTTGGCAAATTGAACTGTCTCAAAAATTGGATAAATGTAATTAACCACTAACTGGACAACTTGTCTTTGCAACCATTGAGCACATCAAAGTTTCCATTTGTTGGTCAAAACCTAACCAACTTTTGACCAGTTCCTAACCAATAAGTAGTTACTTCTCCTATATCTAACCAACTTCACGGGGTACTGGATGGCCGCTAGTGTCCAAAATCAGGGCAGTTTTTACCCACAATTATCCAAGCTTTTGCCCAATTATGGTTGTGTAATTATGTCGCTCAATTCTGGGCGTTATATATTGAAAAGAAACAAAATCTAAACCAAAACAACTCAAATAACATAACAAGGATCGAACTAATCCGTTAACATAAAATATGGTCTTCCACGGGGCCCTGAGAATAATAATAAATAAAAAGATAAAATTATATTGAGAAATAAATATTATACAAAATATAGACAAGATATACATCTAAAATAAAATTAATTAGACAAAATACCTATGTTGGTTTAATGTCGGCGCTATAGGGGTACACCTCACTAAATAGTGACAAATTCATGTACCGAGGTTGTTTATCATAATTTGTATGCCCTCAAATTTTTCTGAAAAAGAAAGATTTGAAGTACAAAATTTTGAGGAATTGTGTAAAAACGGTCCAATATCATGACCTGGGATCCTTGACTTCCAACTTGGAGTATTTTGGATAAACGAGGTCGTATGTCTGTCATTATTTTGTTTGTATTGTGCTTTTTGTTTTTTCAAACTCCCTCTTTAAAAATCAGAACATAAAATGGATGGATGCTTTCTGATGGCTGCCTATCACACACAAAACACTTATTAATGTTAACAAACAACAAAAATCTCTTATTTATAGCATGTGCATACCCACACCACAAGAACGGATTGCGCCCTCTATAATAAAGTTATCCCAAGTTCGGCAAAAGCTATCATGCCAAGGACATAACAGCTTTGAAATTAGTGTTTTCGTTCTAAATCACAGCCACGAATCAAACGTATTTTGTTTGATGTTGGCTTTGTGTTTTAGATTTATTGAAATAAATTCGGAACCATAATTTATTTGTATATATTAGGTTTAGGCCTGTACAAGAATAAGTTCGCGCGCAACCTCCGTCCCTGATAATATGAAACATATACTGTTAAATGAATCAAAGAGAGTATTCCAACTCGCAAAACCGGTTTTCGTACACCCCTCATTTACGAATGTGTCTGCTTTTTTTCACTGTTTTAACAAACTTTGGGGTGAAACACGGGGAAGTCAAAACGTGGCCACAACTAACAACAAAATATAAATGCTGTCAGCTGTCAGCGATCCAAAACAGGGGGTTGGTGATGTTACCCCAACCCGCAATGTACAGGCCACGTACCGTTAATTCGTTTATTTATAGTAAATAGCGTTCACAGTTAAATCCTGTACAAATCATACACAAACTACTGCTATGGTCCCACAGAGATTTCGACTCTCTAGATCGTGTTTCGTCAAGATTTTAGATTTTTTACAAAAAAATTTCGAGAAAAGTCGAAATAGTCTAAAAAGTAAAAAAAAATCGAAACTGTCGATATTTGTCGAGATTTGTCGAAAAAAACCATCATTAATCGAAAATTATTAAACCTGACCAATATTTTTCGATAAAGTTTCGATCAAATTTATCGAAATTTTGTCGACATTTTATCGAAACTGTCGAAAATGAAATCGAAATAGTCTTAACAGTCTAAAAGTTCGAAAACCAGTCGAAATAAATCTAAACTCTCTAAATAGTCTAAACAATCGTTACAGTCGAAATAAATCGGAACATGTGTCCAAATTTTTTTAAACAATCGAAAATTAATCGAAAAAAATTCGAAATCAATCTAGACAGTCTAAACAGTCGAATTTTGTCGAAATGCCAGTCGAAATGATCTAAACAGTCGAAAGTCGTCGAAATAAAATCGAAAATGAATCGAAATTGTCGAGAAAATACAAAAATAAAAATGTTCTCACGGAAAACAGATATTTTGTCGATATTTATACGAGATTTTGACGAAATTATCAAAAATAACACCAAAAAAAAGAATCGAAATATATTTCGACAGAAAGATCGAAATATTCCTGTGGGACCATAGCATACCCCGTAGCAAGGAGAGTTCGTTGCATTGAACGAAGGTGTTCATTAATTTGTTAATATAAATATTTATGTAATTTTTAAAAAGGAAAACAAAAATGAAAAACGGTATGAAAACAATTTTTCACAAAATGGTAAAACGCTTTTTCAAAATTTTCTTTAGAAATAGTTAGGCTATGTTTTAAATCCAAATGTATGTTTAAAACAAGATTCAAACATCATGTTGATGAAGAATAGTGATCGCAAATTTTCCAAAAGACTTTATTATTTTTAATACGAAATATTTTTATATTCCTATAACGAAATACAGTGAAAATGTTGGAAAATGTTGCACTAACTTTGAACTTATTTGGACGAAATCAGAACTCCCCTCCCGAAATCTTGGTCTGAAAATGGGGGCTCGTATTAAAAACATGGATTTACTATGCAAATAATCAAATAAGGGAGCGAGTCATGCCCCTCCTCCTGCAATTGGGCCCTCCCTCTCAGGGCCCTCCCTCACAGCCACCCCCCCCCCCCCCCCCCGCCAAGTAAACCCAATAAAGTTGTGTTATATCGGTGGACTGTGGTGGATCTGGCCCAGGGGGAATAAGTGGGGGAACTTTATACAAACATAAGGTTAATTTATTTACATTCACGTTGTATGAACATCCCCCCAACATCCCCTTCCTTCCCTCTCGAAGACACATCCAACCCCACTACTCGAGAAATAGCTTCGACTGCAGGGCTAGGTCTAGGTAGCTATCGAATCGTGACTACAACATATACATACGGGACATTATATCCATATCCCCATAATATACGTAGCTAGCTGTGGTTGACAGGTTAGGCTATAAGCGCCAGCGTATACCCGTACCCGGTGCGTGCACAGTACACGTACGTACACAATTAAAACAAGCAACTATTATGCACGGTCGGTACGGATGGAAGCACATCATACGGTATCAGCTACGATTTGAACTTTCCTTTACGATTGAACCATGGACTGGACCGTAATTTAACCTTCATTCTATGATGTTTCATGTTTATATTATTTTCATCATATACGAGAAGAGATAATGTTTTGATTGAAATAAACCCAAAACAGATGTGGAGGCTACTGTGTGTGACAGGGCAGGGGATCAACCTCTGTACACTTCACACTCACTGCTCGTGCCAGTGCTCGAGTGCGCCATAGTGCAGTATGGGTGTGCTCAACAACAAACGATGTCTCCATTTGGGTTCAGTACCTGGGAAAATATGGCAACAAATCTCCCATTCGTATTTCCAACCTTTAGTGTGGTTTATATTGGCCTGTATAGTTCAAGCTTCCGTCGTAGACACGTATGATTTTTACAGCAGCCAGTCGGACACATGGACAACGGCCATTGTGACTGTAACATACAAGGACCCCACGGGTAATATCACCACCGAGACATTACTGCATCCACAGACACACAAAGACCCCGGGCGATACAGCTCTGGCCCGGTGGGGGATGCCCACGGCAGGCTAATACATGTCCTTGGTGTTCAGTCACAAGGATGTATACTGTACAGGCCAAAACTTGCACCTAAGCAACTTCAAGGGGTAAAGTGGATTTCCATTGTGAAGAAAGGAAATTGTACAGACTTGGAAAAGATTTCAATGGCTGAAAAATATAACGCAAGTGGCATTGTTGTTTATGACAACAAACCAGGGAATGAACTGTATACAATGCAAAGTTTAGGTATAAACAAAATATGTATGTGTTATTATTGTTAACCATTGCAATTAGGCCAAGTAAAAAAAAATACCAGTTGATCGTCCTGGTTTTTTCAAAAAGAGGAGGATGAGGGCCTTTTGATTTTTAAAATATTCATGTTAAACAATGTTTGATGTTTTTTGCTAAACCCAAGTAAAAATACATGAAAAGTTTACTTTTTGTGGACAAGTATAAAAACTAAAAAATAATTTAAAAAAAGGATGCGGCCTCAAAAATGGATGCGGGCGGTGACGATCAACTGGTATTTTTTTTTACTTGGCCTTAGTATTGTCATAGTTTGTCATATAATAAGAAAATCTGTTGTGAGCTTGTGTTTTCTTTTCGGAACACTCCTATTAATTTTTACTTGAAGAAAGGAAAACAAATACCTTATAAAGGGAAGGTACAATATCATTATTGGGAAAGGTTCGTTAATTTCAACCCTCTACTCGTAGGTGTTCCAGTTTTTGAGAAAACGATGAAAAACTGTTACATGAACATGTTTTTGTGTTTTACAAAAAATTGTCGGCAACTTTTTGTACATTCTTGACATAGAGGGTTGAAGTACAGTATGTTACAGTTGTAACTAAATATCTATGTTGTACCTTCTCTCTTAAAAAGAGGACATGGTCACATGACATTTTCTGGAAAAATGATTGACTATTTCTTGACTTTTTATTCAGTGACTAGTGTTTTTATACAATATTATGTCATTTGTATTTATCCCCCATGTTGCCACCTGGTGAGCCAGCAAAAAAATAGAAAAACAAAAATTGAAATAAATTTACAGCAAGGTAAATCCCCCAGAGCACAGAATATAGTCATATGTCCATATTTACCTGCTAAAATGGCAGCTCCTTAATCATGTTTCACTAGAAAATGTTAGTATATGATGATTGATTTTTACCTGCCAACCAGGTTGAGTGTAAAAATCATCACACTGGCAAGGTACCTATCAAAAGGTCATCACTCCAGTCTTAAGCTCAGAGAGCTCACTTTGGATAAATACTAGTGACAGGTATATAGACTCTTGTGATATTTATCACATTCACAGCATTAACCCAAGCCTTGAATTTCATTCTTGTAGGGGCAAGGCCGTTTTCCCAGAAAAGGGCGCTTCCATTAGAATGTCTTTGGGAACGTTTGTAAGAGGAACCTATACCAGGGCAATGGAGGCCATGGCTTGTGTCCTCCATGAAATTAACATCCTGTTAACCCTTCGCTATTTTAACAGTGATTTCAAGGAATATTGCTATTTTACTTGAGGAAAGGGGGAAAAATGCTTAAAATTACACATTTCTAAACATTATTGTGAAAAGCATGGTTTTACAGTAAATATGTACTAAAATTAATTTATGATGGGTCCTGCCATAAATTAATTTTGGCACTGTTAAACTAAGATTCTGTAAACCATTTTGGGAAATATCTCATTTCAACTAATTGTTTCCCTTTCAAAAAGGGGGAAATTTTCAATGTTTCGATGAAAACAAACATTTCTGGAAATTGTTGGTAAAATGCGGGTGATGCAACTTTAACATTGTAACTGTGCAATGTGTGCATTGCAAATGAGGATGTTCAAGATGAGTGGAGACCAAAATAGAGAGAGCCTGGCTGGCTCCCCCACTCCTAGCTAAATGCATGGCTGACAAAGACATGGTGTGCCATGTACGTGATTGAGAGCCAAACTATGTATAATGTTACAGATTATGCACAAAACTATGTATAATGTTACACATTTTATGCGAGATATATTTTGTATTTGATGATACATGTAAGTGACAAGCAGCTTGTGTTTGACTGTTTGATACCTCTTGTTTGTACAGATATGTGGAACATTTTTGGTGTGCCTAGTTGTTCAGATTAACCCTAACCACCCCATATCCTGCAAAATCCTCCAAGGGGCACCTTTTGGGAAAAATTCAGCACTGTTGGAAACTGGTACTTTCACCTCTTCAAATGGGACAAAATTACTACCTACCGAGAAGTACAGGCCATAAGTGCTGAATATGAAAGATCAACGAAAATGCATGGTGCATTTTGAAGATAAGGGCATGTTTCTAAAAGTGCACTGATGGATTTTGGAGGATTCAGGAAGGTTCCTAGCCAGAATACCTAGGGGGTTAGGGTTTTACTAATAAAACTGTCACAAATATCGTGCCTTTTCTAAAGGTTTCAAAGCAACATACCCAACCTGTACATACCCTTCGGGTTTGAGGATAGCTGAATTTAATTAAAAATAACTGATTCAAGTGAAACGTTTTTTCTATTCCAACTAATGCAATGGAATTTGTCGTTCAACCAGGTAACATCATGTAGAACTGCAGTTGAATGTTGTAGCATGGAGGATGAAACCCATAATTCGTAAGCTACATGGACTTAAAGATGCATACGCTCAATTTGAATCCCTATTTGTACCATAAAATTGTGTTTAAATCTGAACTGTGCTCTTTTAGAAAGTGAATACATATAATTTCACAAAGTAATTGACTGGGGCATGAGTTAAGTGAATTTAAACGAATTAACCCTCCTACTATTGCTGCACTTTAGTGGGAAGTTGCTACAGAGGTCAAAACCAGTCAACTGCCTGTTTTGACTGTTGACCCAAATGTGTACACAGGGGCATTTTTGACTGTTTTTTTGCTGTCATTTTGACCACCCTGAACAATACCAGACGATGCTTTTACCAGTCAAAAACGGTTGACTCATTTTGACCTGTAAATGTACTTACTACACGTGAGGTTTGACAGTGTTTGACTTTTAAGTGCACTAGATATACCTTGGCAAGTATATCAACATTTTGACTGATTTTGACCCTTGTAGTAGCAGGAGGGTTAATGATGCAGCGTGATAGATATAGCTGCTCAAATAATGATCCATAAGGTACAGTACCTGTCAATTATTTTGTGAAATATCTCAATTGAAAGCAAATGTCATCATGGACAATTGAAGTGTACCTAAACAAAAATTGCAGGTGAACTAGTAAAACACTGAATATGCATCTTTCAGTAAATAATGTCAAGTAAATTTAACTTTGGTAATTTTTTTCACTGAGAACAAAATGATCATTCCTATTTCATTTTTGTTTTCCTGCCACTTGTCATTTAGGAAACATTCCAGCTATTCTGATAACTTTGGAAAACGGCCAACATCTTGTATCGTTAATGGAGAACGGTACAAATGTTCAGCTGGAATTTGTCGTTGGATCGCAGATCATCAAAAGTGTCGAAATCAAGAAATCGTCCGTCCTCTTTGTGTCTGTATCCTTCATCGTGTTGATGATCATCTCCCTAGCGTGGCTGGTGTTCTACTATATTCAGCGCTTCCGTTACGCACAGGCCAGGGACAGAACTCAGGTGAGTCAATAAGATGATGACTGGTCGGTAGATTGTGACTGTGAGCAAGGATTCTTAAGTGCTGTTTATAAATTATAGCGAGCTTGCAATTTGGGAATAAACTCTAAATGAGTTGATAGTGCACATGCACCTGTGATGCTTGTCAGGGGATGGACATCACGGCGGCTGTGATGACGATGTTTGTAGTTTGCTATCGATGACATGTTTTGGTTTTTGTTTTTCAAAGTTTCCTTCATGAATTTACTTACCTGAGCACTGAGTATTATTACACAAAATGATTTACAAATTATAACAAGGTTGTGTTAAACCTTTTTATTTTTTTTTACATGGTTTGTGAATTTTGAGATATGTTCAAAAGACAAGTTTAGATAAATCTGCATGTAGCTCCTACTTACATGTATTGCATGAAGATTTTGTATACATGTAGCATTCACCAAGGGGGCAGATCCAACGTCTTTAAAAAGGGGGGGTTATCAAAACCAATCTGGGTTACTCAAAGGCTGTGTGTATTTTGAGTGAATTTCAAACCCTCATAAATTATACATATTGTTGGAATCAGAACAAGGAAGGAATACACTTCTCTTCCTTCCTATCATTACTGGCAAACTTGTGGTATTTTGGTCAAAAACTGAAACTAAAATATCATTGTCCAAGCAGTGTGATATTTTTGCAGAGTGAAACCTTTTAAAAGTCAGTTGTTATATACACAACTAATACACATCTTGACATTTTATTAACACTGAAAGGATCATTGTCACTTTAGGTACTCCTCAATGGTACCCAGGCAATTTCAATTCTATTATGCACGTTACATGTACAGTATCCGCTCTGTGCACATCGTAGCCCTCTTGTGGTGAAATTGTACCCATTTTATTGATGATAACCACTTTGGCGTCAAGTGAGCGTTGTGCATACTTCATTCGCATTTGTTATGGTACTACCGTACTACTGTGCACGTGTGTCAGCCAATGATCACTGGAGATATTCCACGCACACGTACATTCATTGCAAAATACGCCAAACGCATCACACTATTGCTGCTAAGCTTGGGCGATGACACGATAATATCGAATATCGCGATATATTTTTTTACACGATTATGATATCGAGAACTTTTTAAATCATCGAGATATCGGCAGATCGCGATGAAAAAAATATATCGCGATGAAAAAAAATTATCGTGAAGAAAAAAATATATCGCGATTAAACAAAATCCTCGATTGTCATTTGGGCCAGAAATTCCCTGGGAAAAAACTTAGGAAGTCTTTTCAGCTTTCGTGAGTAACAAAATCGAACTACTTCTGTAGTAAACCGACTGTCAAGATCACAAAGGAGCCGCCTGACAGGGTGTTGTTTAATAATCCACCGCCACTCAAAGAAATCTATTAAGACTGATTTAAGTGTTGGGATATGAGTGGGGTATTTAATCCAACAATGTGGAGACAATGTTTACGTCTCACTGTCTATCCATGGTGGTCTGTGACTCTGGCTGGCGCACCACGGGCGAGTATATTATATCATACATACTGTATTTAAATATATGCAGAATATGGGCGTTGCCTTAAAAACACATAGTCATGAATTAAATCAAAGCATGGATCGGCAGCGGCTCGATCAAAGTTGGGATTAGGACACTATTATGTTGTACCATACTGGGACTCTTGTCTTGTGTGACAAAACACATACACGTACTCTTGATAAACCATGTGACGTTTATTTAAAATAGTGTGACTACAATCCACATTTTATGAATCATATGGTTTTATTCTCCACGGTACTACAATGTATATGCAGGAATAAACCTAGTCACGTGTTTATACTATGACCCAGTCACGTGAACGCGTGAATCACGTGAACTCGGGCTGATGATTTGATTGGGACGCACGACGCAGTAACCGTCCCACATAATTATTATGCAAACGATTTGCCAATAGCGATGGGTGCATTTTTGCGACCGTAACCAGAAACATGTTTGGGCTTTGGTCATTGGTTAAGCGTTTTCGCAAGTTCGGTTGTGCATGCTGCGATGACATCGATATCATGGTTCTGACCAAACATAAACCGAACTTTGTGATCGGTTACGCTTAGTTTCAAGATGGCGGATTGTAAAAAGTGTTAAAAGATGATTAAGTGATTGTTCATATACCAGTATATCTTTCAAGTTACTAGCACTCGCGAGTAAGTTCTATTTTGAGAAATGTTGATGACTGAACATGTCACAAACTGAAAACAATTGTCTGGTTACGTTCGCGTTTTCGCGTAGCTGTGCCGTTTTGTTTCTGGTTAGGGTAGCGTAAACCCGCCCCATATGTTGCACTCATGAACGGCGCAATTGCACGTGTCTCTCAGGTAAGCACTGGCAATTTATTGTGACGCTTGTAGACGGGTACATCCTGTCATTACCGGCTCTAAAGCACTCATGCGTGAAAAACAAAAATAATCGCGATATTATCAAATATCGCGATATATGTTTGACGATATATCGTGGATGAAAAAAATCGATATCGCCCAAGCCTAATTGCTGCCCTATTGACAGTGGTCTAACAACGTGTGCCCTCTACAGCTCATGCACGGTGCGAATTTGAGCCATGGGTAGCTCTGTCATCATGGTTACTGTAACGTTTCACTGAGCCAGCCGACTCGGAGATTAAAAATTGCCAATGTAGAAATAATAGGTTGGTGGGTGAAACTAGCGCGAATCCATATAAAACTAATTGTCCGTTTTGCTATAAACATAAGACGTCCTTCCTAGCCACCTCCTAACATTTTTTAGATTGCACCTTTTCATATTACATGTACTAAGAGTACCAGGTTCTGCATTATCAGCATTCTAGTATTTGTAGAAAGAAATTATAGATGCCTTTTGAAATGAAGCTACCTTTGTGCCTCAGCTTAGATTACCTTTTGATAAATTTATTTATTTAAAATCATTATTATAAGAGGATGACCCATCCAGCACAGCTGATCATTTGGGGCCCTCATCATATTCAAAACACAGAGATACAACACACAATTAAAATGTGAGCATACTGTACTCATACAATGTAGCTCAGTGGTTTGCTGAAATAAAAGGTGACTGGAAATATCTAACATTTTCCCTCAGAAAAAAATAGGCAACATCAACATGGATTGCTTATTTAGAAGATTGCTGACACTGTGTCTAGATGTTTTTCATTGAGTTTCTGCTGGCCCAGTGCTGCTGGCAGTTGGAATGTTAGAGTCGATATTACAGTATTATAAATAATGCATGTGGTGTACAATGTATGTAGAACAGTGCACGTAGTTAATGAAATTCATTTGACAGTTCTGTTCATGTTTTCAAAATGCATCCATGCACAAGTAGGGAGCAATTTTTGTTAAAAGCAGCTTTTCAACAGGGCATGGAATCGGTGTCTTAGTTTAAGAAGAACACAGTGACTGAAATTTACTGGCTCATTTATACAGCAGCAATGGTAATAGACAGGTTTTCGCAAGTCTACGGGTACGGATACGCATATTAACGCCGAGTTCATATCAAGTTTTGGTTTCGCAGTATGTGACTGTTTTACTCGATGAGGGCACTATCATTCAACATGGTGATGCCCAGAGAGGTGCAAGATTTATTGCGCCTCGCGGCCGAAAATGAAGACGAAGACATGATTTTCTTCCTTCTATGATCCGGATTTCCCAAAATTTCGTCTAGATGATTTGACCAACGTGCAGTGTAGTTGGGGTCAACGCAACTAAAAATCCACAAAACCGGTATCCGTTTTTCTACTTACGTAGTTACGTGTATGACACCCGGTATCCGTTGCTGACTCACATGCAAAGTGTGTGCACTACAAATACACGTCACATCAACACACAGAGTGATGATGTATCTGCGTGTCCGTAGCCGTGTCCGTAGACTTGAGAAACCTCTCTATTATGCCTTATCATGTGGGTATTATTTTCAGTCACTGAGTTAATCTAAACCTAGCACTCCGATTCCATGCCCTCTGTGATGACATTATCCCTTTAAAGGGACAGTATCCGCACGATCAGAGCAGATTTTCAACAGGGCATGGAATCAATTGCCATACATGTAGTTTATGATGAACACAGTGACTGAAAGTTACTGGCTCATTTATGCAGCAGCAACAGTAATATGACCTTATCATGTGGAGTATTATTTTCATTCACTGAGTTAATCTAAAACTAGCACTCCGTGTTCATGTGATGTTGATCGTGATGATATTGTCCCTTTATTAAGGTAGAAATATTTTAAGATTTGGCAAATCCAAATAAAATACAGAATTTAGAAATGAAGATCTGATAACAGAAGGTGTAATAGAGATTTTAAAAAAAAAATATAGCTTTCAGATCATCATCAAAAATCACAAATATTGTTTTAGTTGAGGTAATTATTCTCATGCTGGGATATTATTTAACATTATTGCTTTGATGTTTGCCCAAATCACTGACATACACTGCATGCATTCACAATGTATTAACCCTTTCACACCGTGGGGCCCGCAGCGCACACCACAAAATTGACTGCACGTACATGTACATCCAGCCCAGTAATGAAATGGTTAATTAGCTGTTTCGCAGCGAAGCGCAGCGAAACAGCTGTTGTTTTTGTTAAAGTTTTTTTTTTTCTTTTTTTTTAAATTTTTCAGCGCTTTCCGTACCGGAAGTGCATTGCAATAACACATGTTTCATTCTGAGCAGCCTTTTGCAGTGTTCCATAAATGCGATTGCAATGAAACTTAAGGGGACCAAAGGCAATAGTGCAATAGTGTGCATATTGCAATGACGTCATAATTACGTCATCGGGTGTCAAGTTACACTAAATCAAAGATTAATAATGAAAAACATTAAAAATTAATAACTCCTGAACCACATATGCTATCAATTTCATCTATGTGGCATATTGTAGGTCGTTACCCACTCAGTATTCGTGCACAGATGTGACCCCATTTTGACCTTAGCTTCGGTCCAAACCGGAAGTTCAAGTTAAAGAGCTCTACAGCCAATATGAAAAAAAAATAATGCTATGATTTCTGTGTATGTAATCATCAGTAGGGTGTACTCTTTTTGGATAGTAGGTTTGATAGCGTCATCATATGCAAGAAGCGCCCTCTAGCGACAGGTTTAAAAAGGCGTTATTTCCACTTGTACACTTGCCAATGTGACATTACCACAAATGATATGTCTTATTGTAGCTTATGAATCAACTTAAATATCAAAATAAATTACGTCATTATGAGCGTCATCAGGTGTCAAGTTACACTAAGATAAATATTAATATTGAAAAACTATTTAAAATTTATAACTTTTGAACCACAATAGCTAATTATGATCTTTGAGCCATATTGTGGTGGTTACCCACTTGACAATTCGTGCAAATATGACCTTATTGTGACGTTTGCTTCGTAGAAAACAAAAGTTCAAATATAGCAACGTTGGTAGAGCTCTACAGATACCGTGTGCTGCAGAGAAAACAATTACACACGGCTGGCTCCGAGTTTTGCATGAAATAGCGCCTCTTCTGGTTGAAGATCGAGTTCTAATGGTGTTGCGTCATTGGGAACAGATGAAGGCTAACACCGTCTTTGGTGGTGTTGCTGCATCCTGCAGAAACACATCTTCCGGCATTTTATTGGTTCGAGCAAAAATCACGGAATAAATGAAATCGGCGCTTCGTGTGTGAAACGTTTGTATGTATATGGACATCATGCACACATCGGATCTTCCGACCTTCGTCACATATCTTATACAAATGAAGCTTCCACCATGGAAGTGCGGATTGCTCCCCAAATACTTCAAAAATTGTTTAAAATACTTGTACTCAGAAATCAATGATTAAATAGACACAGGTGGGTCTCAAAACAATATTTTATTACAAGCATGTAAGTACACACACAATAAAGGATGTCAGTCCCCTTTAAATTTTTATATTTAAAAATATCATAACTCAGTTACACTTTTGATTTTTACAGAATGTACATCATCAGAAGTAAGTCCTGTTTGCATGGAATAGCCTTTTGTTAAAAGTGCACATATGGGAAGAGAAATTTAATTACATACATTTGAAGCAACTTTCTACTTTGCCTTTGTGAAGTTATTTCTTTTCAGAAGTATTGTACCCCCACCCCAGCTCACTGTTGGTGATTGCATGGAGTCCCCAACTTTATGCACAGACCATAGAGGTAGGAATAGACAGCCTAACATACACGCAAATCCTCTACAACATTGAGCTGGGGGCGCCGAAGGCTCTGATAGACCGATGAACCAGACCACACTAGGACCAAGTCCAACTATTGACCCGAAGCCAACGGATCGTAATAGGGCAAAAGCCCAACAAACAAATGCTTCCCACGGCCGGCGGTGACCTCCGTGGAGTTAGCGGATGAGCTGTAATGATGCAGTCGTAGCTAGAACGTCCCGTTTTATAAGGCCTGACACAATGACTCTACAATGCATATACCTCTATCCAAATCATAACTAATGTAGTTCTCTCTAAAAACTTTAACTACCATCCTCATACTAAATACAATTGTGAAAAATGTACTGTGTCCCGTATTTTTCCAATGTGTTATATCTTAGTAATTGTGTAAAAAAGTGGCATGTGGTTATAATACATAAAGTTTTAGTTTATAGGGTTGGGCGGTCATACAACGATTAACCCTAGGGGACCACAGGTAAAATGACACACCCGATACCTTCGAATGAATATAAGTTGATAAATAGTGGTGTTAAATCTTCTAGAATTCTTACGTTTATCGTTACACGCGTGTTTACCTCCCGTTGTAACTGTTACCATTGTTTTATTTGACGATCGACCACTAAAGTAATAAGTAACAATATAATCATAACTTTATTTCTAATTATAGGGTCGACCGTGCATGTTTTCATCAAATTGCGAAAACTTAGCATAACCCCAATTTAAAATTAGATATCTCCAATTGTAGATGTATACCTCTTAATTTGGCAAACCTTCATCATGAAGGCATCATTGATAAATATAGCAACAAATTGTTTAAATATAGGCCGTCGGCGATTAAATGACGGTCGACCGCATGGCGGCAAAGCGTGATGCCGGCCGGGTGTCGTAATGTTCGCCCAATCTTCCAACTTACATGTAGCACCCTGCCAAATTGGACATGGCCAGTTGCAGCAGCTTAGAAAACAAAAGAGTGTACTGCTAGTGATAAATGAGAAGGAAATAACAAAGACAATAATTGCATCTTTACTATGGGTATTATTCACGTGATTTATGAAATCGGGTATATATAAGTCACCATATACATATGGTGTTCATTTGCAGGAGTGACAACATCATGATGATTGTACATTTACAGTTATTGGGGGAGGGCGCCGATACAGCAACGTTGTTAGAGCCGCTCAAAGTGGAAGTTAATGTGATAAAAAATAGCGAAACAGCTGGGTATTCGTTCACGAATACAATTGAGCTCTAGTTTATTTATACAAATATTTAATATGGAAACAAATTCTTTTGAATACATGTATAATTATATTTCCTCCTACTATAGCTGAACTTTTGTAGCTATAGTGGTCAAAATCAGTCAACTGACTGTTTTTGACTGGTCATTTATAATGCTTTTACCAGTCTCATTTGGACCTGTAAATGTAATTATTTCACATTTAAGGTGTGACAGTGTTTGACTTTTAAATGCACTAAATATTATAGATACCTTGGCAAATACATGTATATCAACATTTTGACTGATTTTGAACCTGGCAGTCATAGAAGGGTTTTAAAAAAGATTTTATGAATACGGAATACTTGTGAACAAACTCAAGAAAATACATACAGGCGTTCATTTGAAATATGATTATATGAATACATACTGAATATGATTACTAGAGGTTTGCATACCACATTGTACATGTATATCACACTAAAGCCCTTTTCACACGAGCACCGATAACAAAGGTCCTTGGTAATGGGCGCCAGTTGTCTGTCGCCTCGGTCGTTTGCGATTTTTTAACAAACTTTCACACGACTTCCACTCACGCCAAAACTAACGTCCCTCGTTTTCCATGGAGAGTCAAAGGTCATGATTGTGCAATCCAATATTTCACTGGTACCGCGCGCAGAGCTTATTCACTGAACGCTTTATTCTACGTTACCAGTAGTATTCCCGCGAAGATATACGCATTGTGCGAAGTCTAACGTTACTTTCTCCCACATTTTGCTTTCATTTCCTTCCCATTTCCCGACAATTTTATTCTCGTTTTATTATGGATATCGAATCAAGTATACTTGCAACAATTCAGACGGATTCACAGAGCCAGATTTCTAACGTAAGGCCATCCAACGAGAAAAATAAACGTGTCCGTTTCATTCACAGATCAACGTGATGGGGACGTACAAGTTGTTTACCAACACACATCCGGGATTATTGCAAGCTGATCTAGTGACGCGTTCTGCGCATGTGAAATGATACCACCAAAGCAAGGGTCCCCTGTTTGGGCGCACAAAGCGTTTCACACGACCTATCGTGGCGATTTTAACATCGATGCGATTTTTTGGAGGAGGTCTCGATCTCTGTTATAAATAACGAGGGTCCGTGGTAATTATTTAACAAGGATAGCTTTCACACGACTGGGATTTGCTATTTTTTAACATGGATGCGATTTTTAGTCAAGGTCCCTTGTTAAAACGGTCTCGTGTGAAAGGGCCTTAAGTATGAAATGTAATCAAAATGCATGGAATTGTATGCAATGGTACAATGTACAGTTCAATCAGCATAATATAACAATGAAGGCTTAAGTGCTGTTTGAGGCTCATCAAACTGTCAAACTGTCAAACATAATCAGGACTATGATTATCATCTTAAGTACGTGTCAACTTGCTAATGTTCACATCCCAGAGTTGATGTCAACTATCCTGATTAGGAGATAATTTTTATCCTGATTGACTGCCAATTCTCCCCGCTGAGGATAGCAATATGCCCCAATCGGGGAAACCCTTGGGTGACACCGACACCTTCTGCCTTGCTAATCTGTATTAACTTCAGGAACACACAATTCAATTTAAATCATGTTAGTGCAGTCAGTGAAGTTATCTGAATGACTACGTGTTGTTTTTCATCAAGAAGGGAAAAAATAGTCAGGTAAATTTGGTTTGTAATAGATCTTTTTCACCCTGCAGCCATTTTGTGTACATCAACTCAAGTCTCTAGTAGGGCTGTGCGTTTTCGGATATTTTTGGAACCGGATACCCGAAATCAGGAAACTTCGGATACCCGGATACCCGTTTTCATTTTTGTTGAAAACATGTCTCCGGTGGTGTACAAATACATGTACTGTAAATGGTAACAAATTGACTTTTATAATACAGAGGATACCATACTATCGCTCTTTTCTTTATTGGAGTGTAATCTCTTGAATTTAAAGATAATTGTCTGTACAAGTACATTGTTCAAGAGTCACAGATTTCTGTTTGCACTGCTCAAATGTTAAGTCCGAATTTTAAAAAGTCGTTTACGGGTAATTGGAACCGAAAAATGGAACCGGGTAATGACCATTTCGGTCGGGTATCCGGATACCCGGCACAGCCTTAGTCTCTAGGATCTGTATAAACTAAAGGAAGGCATAAATCAATTCAAATCATGTAGGATTTGAGGCTTTGCATGGTGGAGATAGATATTGTTGAGTTCTTACGGGTACACCATGTACATGGTCATAAGAACTCAACAATAATTCAAATAATTCAAATGTACATGTAAGAGCACCAGATGCCCATGTTTAAACATGATACTCACTGGCAGTGACTTACAGGTTTGCTGAAATAAAAACTCCCAAACATTGTTTCATATTTTTACAATGCGGATAGGTTTGACAGTATTAAAACTCTAAGCATATTGCATCTTCAAATTGAATTTTTCAGATAACAGATCCAAAAAAAAAGTGGAGCTGTTAATAACAGTTTCTGGAAAGACCTCCCAGACTTGACTTTTGATATGACTTCATCTGCAGAATAACAAGTACGATTGATACGTACATCAGCGCCCAAATTTACTCAGTCTGTTTGAAGAATACTCCACTCTAATCAGTGCGTGGCACATGCTGACACACGTGTTACCAATGTTGACGTGTATTTTTTTTTGGGGGGGGGAGGGGTAGGTGGGCAAAGATATTTGTTTTCCATTCTAAAAGGAAACTGTCAATATTTCAGTTGAAAACTAAAATTTCAGGAAATTTTACAATAAAGAAGCTCAAAACTCGGGCAATTCATCTTACAATGTACATTTCGCCTTGAACATTATCCTCCAAAATGGCCATTGATTAATTTTGTATGCATGCTTCCCTGCAATTTAAGCTGGTCACGTCTCTATGATTACAGCATGGCTTTTAGTCTGTTGGGGACTCATCATGGATAAGATCTCCCCCTGATGAACAAAGCTTGAAGCTTGCTTCATAATTTATGCGAACATGAATTCGAAGTAAATTTCTAGAGAGTCCCCCCCCCCCCCCATTTTGACTGTTTTTTATTGAGCTTCCTGAGCAGACCTATTAAAAAAAACTTATTATTTTTTCTCTCAAATAAACATGATTTTGAGTATATGTACATGTAGTCTCTGTAGACTCCATCTGGAGTCTTCTGGACTGCCCCCACCCATTTGTTTAAATCCTGGATCTGCCCCTGTGTAATACAATTTGTGTTGAAATAACTTCAGCAAGTTATTCTCTTCAATCTCCTTTATTTTATATACATGTATAAGTTCACAGTTTGCTTCACATCACGTGAAGTATGTTCTGAATCAATTTTAGTAAATGAGACTTAATTAATCCTAACCCTCTTCATTAACCCTCCTACTTCTGGTACCTTTTTCATACAAGTTGATGCACCATTTGAAACCATTCGCTTTTGTGGTTTTGAATGGTGAAATAACTGTGTACAGTATTGATTTCCCCAAATGGTTTTGAATGGTACATGTAGGTCAGCTAATACAAAACCTTGTTTGAATCTTTCCAAATGGTAGTACAGCTAATACAAAACCTTGTTTGGATACTTCTAAGTGGTGAATCAATGGACCCTCTATGTATTTGAATGGATTTGAATGGAAGTAAAGCTTGCTACCAACACTGTTCAAATGGTATCACCATGTGTGTACAAAACCAATGGGCATTTTTGAAAGTGGGAAATTTTGAATGGTTTCAAATGGTCTATCAGTAGGAGGGTTAATCCTGCTCATCAATACAACACCATCCATCAGTTGTCTGGTCGAAGTGTGAAGTCTGCTGAATGCAGGAAGATCTGTGATCTGTGGCCAGGCGGTCTAGTTCTGGTGTTGTCAGAATGTGGGTTCGAATCCCGCAGTGAATGATTTCCCCTGTATCGCATCGAAAAATTTGCGATACAAATTGCGACAGATTTGTTTTCACCATTGTGGTTTAATAATAAACATTTTTGAAATGTACGATCAACTTGTGGATATTCACAAACCTTTCCTGTACCCAAAGCTCAGTTTTAAACCTTTTTCCGACCAAAGAATACCAAGAGTTTCATCCCAACCAGGTTTGTTTCCATACATCCAGACCACGCCGGTCCGAGGTATTGAGGGATTCTTGGTTTAATTGCCAGAAATGCATAATAATAATAATAATAATAATAATAATAATAATAATAATAATAATAATAATAATAATAATAATAATAATAATAATAATAATAATAATAATAATAATAATAATAATAATAATAATAATAATAATAATAATAATAATAATAATAATAATAATAATAATAATAATAATAATAATAATAATAATAATAATAATAATAATAATAATAATAATAATAATAATAATAATAATAATAATAATAATAATAATAATAATAATAATAATAATAATAATAATAATAATAATAATAATAATAATAATAATAATAATAATAATAATAATAATAATAATAATAATAATAATAATAATAATAATAATAATAATAATAATAATAATAATAATAATAATAATAATAATAATAATAATAATAATAATAATAATAATAATAATAATAATAATAATAATAATAATAATAATAATAATAATAATAATAATAATAATAATAATAATAATAATAATAATAATAATAATAATAATAATAATAATAATAATAATAATAATAATAATAATAATAATAATAATAATAATAATAATAATAATAAATCGTTTCGGTTTGCGGTAACACCATGTGTTTATCTCAACTAACGTGAAGCTGAGGTACAGGTTCTGAAAAGAACCGTATCGTACAACTCGTATCTCAACCTTCGTTAAGTGAGAAAGGTTCATAATAATAATAAGATCCAACATTTTTTGGCATTCTGTTGCCTTAAGCCTGTGGCCTCCAACCAGTCAACAGTAAGACAAAGCTGCTGTTCTAATCACGTACCAATTGAATTAATATTAACATTTATAATGATTAATGATTCCATTTCATCACGCATTGTGATTTTATACACTGTATGTCAAATCAATTTAATATAATGAAGCATTTGTTTTTTTAAATCCTGGCAAGGCGGTGCTTGACAAACAACAGATTTCTGTCCTAATTAATTCTTTTTATACATTACATGTATGGATGTTATGTACAAGTACTCAGTATGCTGTTCACTCATGCATGAAACAATACACTTAACATACAGGAATAAGCATCCTTCTGGGACATCACAAATACATTTATATGACGTTCATTTTCACCCCGCAAATGTGTAGCATTTTTAAGAACTCATTATTATGAGCATTGTATTAACCCTAACCTTCCCAAATCCTCCAAAATCCTCTTTTCTAAAGTGAAGGATTTTGAAGGATTGAGGTTACATGCTACATGCTCTTTGCTAAAGTGAAGGAATTTGGAGAATTGAGGTTATTATTAAAGGGATACTTGCCTTTCCATGGTACATGTACATCCATGTTTGTTGTAGTGATTGCAACGTCAGTGCTTGGTCAGTGGACACTGTTTATTGCTCCATGCATGCAGGGAGGGTCCCTGGCCATGTACATGTATCACAGATTAGAAACACATGTGTGCATACATACATGTCATATGCTTGCTTTACTACTGAAGGATTTTGGAGGATTCAGGTTATGGGCCTAGGGAGTTAGGAAGGATTCAGGTTATGGGCCTAGGGAGTTAGGAAGGATTCAGGTTATGGGCCTAGGGAGTTAGGAAGGATTCAGGTTATGTGTAAGCAAATGGGCCTAGGGAGTTAGGAAGGATTCAGGTTATGTGTAAGGGCCTAGGGAGTTAGGAAGGATTCAGGTTATGGGCCTAGGGAGTTAGGAAGGATTCAGGTTATGGGCCTAGGGAGTTAGGAAGGATTCAGGTTATGGGCCTAGGGAGTTAGGAAGGATTCAGGTTATGTGTAAGCAAATGGGCCTAGGGAGTTAGGAAGGATTCAGGTTATGTGTAAGCAAATGGGCCTAGGGAGTTAGGAAGGATTCAGGTTATGTGTAAGCAAATGGGCCTAGGTAGTTAGGAAGGATTCAGGTTATGTGTAAGCAAATGGGCCTAGGGAGTTAGGAAGGATTCAGGTTATGTGTACGCAAAATGGGCCTAGGGAGTTAGGAAGGATTCAGGTTATGTATGCATAAATGGGCCTAGGGAGTTAGGAAGGATTCAGGTTATGTGTACGCAAATGGGCCTAGGGAGTTAGGAAGGATTCAGGTTATGTGTACGCAAATGGGCCTAGGGAGTTAGGAAGGATTCAGGTTATGTGTAAGCAAATGGGCCAAGGGAGTTAGGAAGGATTCAGGTTATGTGTAAGCAAATGGGCCTAGGGAGTTAGGGTTAAAGGTAAGGAAATCTAATTTCCCTAGAAATAATCTTGTCTGAGGTTCTGTCACTTATATAGGAAAATTTACAAATTTCCATTTCGAATTTGGGGAAATATATTCTAACTCATAATCTGCATTATGATGAATATGAACAAATCTGAAAGCATTTCCCTATTTTCGCATGAACGACACAGTGTAATAAGCTAAAACTTCCACATTTGGGTTGTTCTGATATGTTGGTTAAAATTAATGTGACCTTTTCAGCATGTTGTCCTAAAATTGGTGTCATGTCAAAATAATTGTTGAATCTAATTTGTCTTGTATACATACTGTTTGCACTTGTGTGTTAACCAGTTCGCGTCGGGAATAAAAAAGTTTTTCTGAACCCCCATGGCGGGTTTATTTTTACCGCACAAACACGAACAATGGTGCTCACCAGAGCGTGACCGTGGAGACTGCTCTTCCACCGTATGCTTATGGCTCGTTGCCACGTCGACCGGGAATCTATACAATATTCCCGAGAATCCTGTGGCGTGTTTAGACGCTCTCCGATCCGCTGTCCAAAAAAAAATGTGCGTGTATACACGGCAGTAGTATGTGTGCAGCATCACAGGACAGTTTGTGGAGGTGCAGTGTGCAATTTGTGTGCAGTGATTTTGTGCAGTTTGTAACGGCAAGAACCACATTGCACCACAGTGCAATGGAGCAATGTGGAGGAGATTTGCACTTTGTGGAGGAGCGTGCACTTTGTGGTAGTGGAGCACCATAATTTTATTTTTTTGATGGCCAACTTCAATTTTTATTTTTTTTTTATTTATTTTTTTTATGACGTCAGAGGATATATCAGAGGCAAGGATCTGTGTTCTTAAAATAAACCGAAGGTAGGTGGGATGAATGCTAAAAGTGTGAATTTCTGAACAAAAGTCGTGCCGAAAATGGGTTCTCGGAAAATGTGCTTCTGGCTCCGTGCTAATTGCCGAGCTCGAGTGCGCCCTCTCGTGATGAGAAAAACTAGGCACTGAAGCCGCTACACTCCCCGTCTAAAATATATTTTTTATCATCAATAAGGCAAGCTATATACCGATACAAGAAAACATAAAAGAAAGGAGAGTCTCAGTGTCTATTCATGCGGTCACAAATAACATTCATGTTGAATCTCTGATGCTTAATCTCCGATTGACAAGAAACGGAAGAAATAGTTTATATATAGGCCTATAACTACTCATTTCGCTGCTCATTTCGCTTGCTCATTTTGCTGCTCATTTTGCTGCTCATTTGCTCATTTTGCTGCTCATTTTCTCATTTCGCTGCTCATTTGCTCATTTCGCTGCTCATTTTGCTGCTCATTTTCTCATTTTGCTGCTCATTTTCTCATTTCGCTGCTCATTTGCTCATTTCGCTGCTCATTTGCTCATTTCGCTGCTCATTTGCTCATTTTGCTTGCAAATGACCAGCGAAATGAGTAGTTATAGGCCTATATATAAACTATTTCTTCCGTTTCTTGTCAATCGGAGATTAAGCATCAGAGATTCAACATGAATGTTATTTCTGCTGTCAAACCGCATGCAGAACATGCATGGATGAAGTTGACGATGATTCTGAAATTAAAGCTATCCAATCTGACAATTCTGACATCGATAATTCTGAACCCGATGTTAAAAAGCGTAGATTTGAAGATTCGGAAATAGAAACTTGTGAAACTGAATCTACGCAGGATGAAGACGGAGATTTCGAGGAAGATGATTCAGAATCCGATACGGAGGTGGAATATGACGAATCATCGGAAGAGGATGAGTCTAGTTCTGAACTGGAAGACAATGCCACTTTTCGAGACTGGTTGGAAGAGGCTAAAGTGGCTACTGAAGAGATGTGGTGTGAAAAATATGAAAAGTACGTCAACGGGGTATGAGTGAAGATCAAGCCAAGGAAAAAGCCAATAGGAAAACCCTTTGGGCAGTCAAGCGAATCTTTTTCAACAAATACAAGGATTTTTGTCAAGTTACCTACATCTGAAAGATAATGGGACTCATCAGGATATTGCGGAAGATCTCAAGAAAAAGTAAATAAAGGCATGGAAGTAAACAAAGCTCTGAACAGAGTAATGCCTAAACACCATACCAAATTTGACGGACTACTACTTCAACTAAATGAGGATGAAGAGAACGAGGATGAAGAGAACGAGGATGAAGAGAACGAGGAAGAGTGATAATGAAAGACCAGATGTTTCAGAAAGACTACTGTAATTAAAAAAAAAAACATCTATAATAGTGTTTTTTGGTAGGAATAAAAAAATCTATAAAATAACCACCTCTGTTAGTCTTACAGTAATCCTTTATGGTTATTTTACACTATTACGTTACATCAAGGGCAGTGACAACTTAATTTCGAAGAAAATGAGTGCCTCTGCATGGGTTCTAAACTTCTGGGTGACTTTCTATTCATCTTTAAATAGACAGTGTATTGTGAACTACAGGCCTGACATTCTAAAGCGGGCCGTTGTTTCATGTAAGATAGACAACTGTATTATGAGCCCTAATATCCGACTTCATTTGCGGTTTCGTTGACAGTACACGCAACGAAATTCCAAGTTCCTGAGCAGTTCATTGAAGCGGAAATATAATCCAAAACACTTCGTCCCATGTGCTCGGTATGAACGAGTGAGATGTGTAAATCTATCGTGTTACATTTATTGCAAGGAGTGTAGACTCTTAATCCCTGTAAAATTCAGTGTGAGTTGACTTTCTTTTAATTCTGTTATATTCCTTATAATTCACTTGACTATCTATTGATTACCCTAGTCCTATACATCCCTCATCATTTCCTCTCCCCAAAATCACCATATAACGTGTACAAAATTGACAAGCTAAGTCCAATAGATATTTGATTTACATTGTTTTTATATAGGGATTCTTGTTTAATGTGCATTTTTCTTGGTAATTATTAATATTTTGAGTTATAATAATTTTGAGTTTTCTTTTATATAGTGATTTGTATCGGTAATCCATTCATTGTTACGTGAATTTTAAAAAAAAGTTAATAAAAAAATAATAAAAAGAGTTGAATGTGTTCTTTTGTGTTTATATTTTTGTGTCATTATGTCTCAACTTGCCCGAAATCATCAATATGCATGCTGCGTTTAATTTTGTGTGCAGTTTGTGTGGAGGGAGTTGTGTGCAGTATTTTGTGTGCAGTATTTTGTGTGCAGTTTGTGTGGAGGGAGTAAGTATTTTGTGTGCAGTTTGTGTGGAGGGAGTAGTGCGCAGTTGTGTGCAGTATTTTGTGTGCAGTTTGTGTGGAGTATTTTGTGTGCAGTTTGTGTGGAGTATTTTGTGTGCAGTTTGTGTGGAGGGAGTAGTGCGCAGTTGTGTGCAGTATTTTGTGTGCAGTTTGTGTGGAGGGAGTAGTGTGCAGTTGTGTGCAGTGGTAAAATTGTGGAGGAGCGTGCACTTTGTGGAGGAGCGTGCACTTTGTGGTGGTGGAACTCCTATGGTAACACAATTTCTTTTTTACTTGGCCGAAATGACGTCATAAAAAAAAATAAAAAAAATAAAAAAAATTGAAGTTGGCCATCAAAAAAAAAAATTATGGTGCTCCACCACCACAAAGTGCACGCTCCTCCACAAAGTGCAAATCTCCTCCACATTGCTCCATTGCACTGTGGTGCAATGTGGTCCTTGCCATTACAAACTGCACAAAATCACTACACACAAATTGCACACTGCACCTCGACAAACTGTCCTGTGATGCTGCACACATATTACTCACGGCCTCCGACGCGAACTGGTTAAGGGAGCATCTGATACTATATGTGTGATAATTTATGAACAAGCGGTAACTGATTGTACACTGAAATGAATTTATGTCAGGATCCACTATAAATTCATTCTGGGAAATGTTTACTGTAAAGCCATGCTTATTAATATTATTTTGAGAAGTGTGTAATTTTAAAACATTTGTTATCCTTTCCTCAAGTAAAATTACAATGTTCTGTTGAACATTTTCAGAAATTGCTTTAAAAAAAGCCCAAAACACAGGTGATTTTTAATTAATTACCCTCTATCCATGATGAAATAACTGATTTGAAAGTGATTTACTTTCTTTCTATTTACAGGAAAAGAGCGATGTACAGATTTTACTCCAAAGTAATGGAAGAGATTGAGATCCACACATGGTGCATCTTTAAAAGGCACTATTGGTGATCTCACAATTACTTGATGTAAAATTTTGACACATCTTGATTCTAATGAAGTATGGATGCAATTTTTTTTACCAATTAGTTACAATGACATGCCCTCGAGATTCAATGATGGATGATGTTGGCCTCACACATACATACTTACACTGGGTGGACATGCTTTTCATCAGCAAACCCCCACAAATGACATTTTAATTTAAGTGGGCAGGATGATTTATGTACCTCCTTGGGATATGGAATGAGTTTGATAGTGATTATTTATGTGTTTTTTTTCCTAGAAACGATTGAGTCGGGCAGCCAAAAAAGCTATTGCTAAACTCCCATCCAAACATCTTAAAGAAGGGGATGATGTAAGTACATATGTATGTACATGTATATTATACCGTCAATGTGGCAAGACAAGGGAAAGCTTAAAAGTTGGAAATAGTATTAATCAGCCTAAGAAATTATTCTGTTGAAGTGAATTCATCTTAGAGAAAACAGGAATTGTTATGTTGAATTTCAACAAAAAAATATCAATTTTTTTTGTTGATATTTCAAATTGCCATGTCTTGTTATTTATGTTGCTTGTACATTAAACAATGTCTGTTGGGTGTGCAAATGCAATTTGTCAATCCAATCTTGTTAAAATGAAATTTAACCATCCTACTGCACCTGAATTTTAGTGGCAAGTAGCTACAGTGGTCAAAACCAGTCAACTGCCTGGTTTTACTGTTGACCCAAATGTGCACACAGGGGCATTTTTGACTAGCATTTTTGACCACCCTGAACAATACAAGACAATGCTTTTACCAGTCAAAAACAGTCAACTCATTTTGACCTGTAAATGTACTTACTACACGTAAGGTTTGACAGTGTTTGACTTTTAAGTGCACTAGATACACCATGGCAACATGTTGACTGATATTGACCCTTGCAGTCACAAAAGGGTTAATACTCGATAATAATTATATTTGATGTGTTTATTATGTTGCTCGCAGGAGTTGGTAGATGGTGATTTCTGCCCGGTTTGTTTAGAGGGTTACAAAGTGTCCGAGTTAGTCCGTGTTCTACCTTGCAAGTAAGTAGGGCCTAATGCTTTGTATCTGGTCTATGCACATTGTAGCCCTCTAGAGATCAATATGCACCCTGTATCTGAGGCTAGAGCATTGTGCACAAAAAATCCTTAGCCTGTATACACAAGAAGTATTTTATATTCAGCAAAATTCTCTTCACATGTATTAGTGTTGACATATTGTACAACCATATAACAGAATCAGTCTGCAGTTTTGTTTGTAAAAACAAAATTTTTGATTAAATTTCTCATAAAACATGTTGGGAATGTTCCACAGAGCATCTAGAATGCAAAATCTTCCAGAGCCTTTCTACACCATATGGGCTTAACACTTGCAGTCTAAATCTGTACATTTCCTTTTTTTTGCTTTCTTCAATTGGTCAGTTGCATGTCTGAATGTAAAATGGGCCCAAAAGCACACCCTAACCAGCAATATGCTACATTTCTAAGTGACAGCCGCTTCCTGAGTGAAGGGCGCCCTCAGCTGGTCATGCATGGAGCAGATATTGAATTTTGCTATTAATAAAACCATATGTATCATCAGAAATGTAAAACCGTAGAATATATGCAAGTAGATAGAGTACACAAGGTTGTGTAGGTGGATGCAGGATTACATGTAGCTGATGTCGTGTCATGATACTTGTAGGGATGATGTCATCTCAATGTTGTATCCACTACTGGAACATTTCTGTACAAAAGTAGACATACATGCACAATGTATTCACAGGCTAATTCCCTGCATCAACCTGGAATTGGAAGAATGTTGAGTGAGCGTCATCCATCATGGCCTAAACATGTGATGCCCTAAATAAATTAAATGCATTATGCTTTAATAGTGTGTGGTAATATGGTTGTGCCCAGTGACCTCAAAACAAAAATATTCATCCATTGAATAAATGCTGTATAAAACGAACGTGGTAACAAAGTGTAGCAAGTGCCTTAAGCACTGATCATTTAGAATCTGCAAAGAGTCCGAATTAGAATTTGGTGCAGAGAATATGCCCTATTGACTGGCTGAATTATGTTTTTGTATATATACACGTGTAATTCCGATTTTATTTTCTTGTTTTTCAATAGGCATTTCTATCATAAATCTTGTGTGGACCAGTGGCTCATAGAACACAGAACATGTCCGATGTGCAAACTGAATATTCTAAAAGCTCTTGGCTATGGGGTATGTAGTATAAGTTACATGCATGTGGGTCATTCCACCAAGTTGGGGGCAAGCTTTATGATAGGTGTCCCTTGTTACATAGGTAAATGTACCATTTATTATGACATTAACATTATTGTAACTTCCTATTCAAGGTAATAATAATAATAATGGAGGCATTTTTAAAGCGCTCTTACACGAGGTACGTATCACAGCGCTGTACATTATTACCCCTGCTCATCAGGCGCATAAATCATTGCTGAAACCATCTCAGCTCCCTGGGAAGTATCAGCTCAATTGCTGCCATTTCGGCGCATATGGACTAATCAAACACAACAACCAACTCTGCCCTCACAGGTACCCATTTACTCCTGGGTGGAGAGAAGCAATTATGGTAAAGTGTCTTGCTCGAGGACACAAGCACCACGGTTGCGGTCGGGATTCGAACCCACATTCTGACGACTCGGCCATCAGAACACAAATCCGATGCACTAAACCGCTCAGCCATGGCATTTCAAGGTACAGAAATTAATTTCATTTTAATTTGAAGAACAGTTGAGAATGTGCACTCATAATATGGATAATGAATGGTACATCTAGCTACGTAACAAGGACACCATGTCACAAAGCTTGCCCCAACCTGGTGGAATGACCCATATATGTGTGTTACCGTTAGTATCAATGCCATTTTATATTTCCCGGAACAGGAATTGCAAAAATGTTTGCATCATAAATTTTGTGGGAATGATTCGCGTAAGTAGGAATGTGTGCAATTGTAAATCATTTGCAACAAATGATGTTTAACGTCACATTTTGCTTCACATTCTAGTGCAGTATGAACTGGCCCGTAGGCTGAAAGCTTCATGGTTCTGATAACCTTTTAGGGTACCGATTTTTGTATAAGCATTTCAGCGATGAATATCCGCTGTGCATCATGCACGCATCACAGTATCCTCATGTCTGCCCTATGATTTTATTACCTGGCATTTGCTCGTTTGAAATTTAAGAATGTGTCTGAGTTCCATGCCTGTGGCTATTTTCTACGTCTAGTTGGCAAACAAAAACACATCAGCTCTTTGGCTTAGAGAACGATTCTCCCAAAAGTAACTTGATTGCAGTCAGTTACTCAAATTATTCAATTTATGTATTATTTCATGCAGTAATGGCTGTCAAATCTTTTCTAGATGCAAAAAAGGTATTTTATATTGAGTTTTAAGTGAATGAAAATTACAAATGTACATGTACATACTTAATAAAAGTATGCATACTTTCAAACTGCAGAATATAATATGTTTCATTACAATTTATTTTGTTCTCAATTATAATTTATTGAAGGACACAACTAAATCTTCACTTTATTACTTTGAAAATAAAATAATATTTCAGTGAAAACATTAACACCTTTTCATTTCAATTTGTTTGACCTCCAGAAGCAACTAACAATGCGAGCGAGCGAAGAGGCTCTCTACGTCTTTGAGCTAGGTCAGATCATATTTAACTCCAGCATGGAAGGAGAGGATTGGAACATGAGAGCATCAAATCTACGGACATCCCATCTCACTCGATGGCCGTCGAATACACAACAGAGTGTACGCGTCATGGCCGTTGCCGAGGATGCCCAATCGGAAGACGGCAGATCAGATGAGAGTAGGAACGGCTCATCTAGTTCAGAAGGTACATTACATGTGTACACTTAATAATAGACCTTTATTACGTTGACGCTCTGTTTGTCTGATTCCCTATACATACAGGTGCTGATGCTCATTATGCAAAAAGGGACCAGACTATTTTTCAGTCTCAGTTTGGTTACATAGATTTGTCTATTGGAGAACAATACTTTTAAGAGGTTTGATTTAGAGCACATGATGTTAATGGTGCATCTTACTTATTCTAAAGTAGCTAGAGTAAATGTATAATTTCCCTTTAATGAGTTGTTTTCGCACCGCCTTGATTCTCAAAAGGAAGCCTCCTGAAGTTCATCACATCACATCCTGGAACATAATTGGCTGCTACCTGTGATGCAGATGACAAACTTCATAACATTTTTTCAGGGGTTCTGTTTTTTTGTTTTTTTTAGGTATTCTACCCCCAGTGACAACGACAGTAGAGTTGCACAGAAACTGCCCCAGCCCCACATCGAGTGACACACCATGTCTAGGCTCAACATCAGTCTAGTCAAAAAGTACTACGTCATCCCTTAGTAACTGGTACACTCTTGATGGATATTTCATCACTTTAAAAATCTCCATAGGTTAAAGGGAAGGTGCAACATTGGTAATAAGGAGGATTTGACCCTTTGCATTGTGGAATAATAATAATAATGTGTGGACTTATATAGCGCATGTATCCACCAACTGAATGGTGCTCAAGGCGCATTAAAGAACAGTATTAAGAGGACGTTTGCAGTAGCATTGTGTAATATCTTTAATTAGTTGTAAAACAATGTAGTGTTTTAGTTCTGAAAAGAACCAGGTGAAAAAAAAATTACCTTTCGATCAATATACCCTGATCATCTTCTCCTGAAGACAAGGTATCACGATCTTGTTGCACCGAGGTGATAAAAACATATAATTATGCAAATTTGGCAATATTTCTTGCCCAATCTTAGCAACCCTGAAACACACACTAGTCTCTCTAGTCTTTCACCAAGACATTTATGAGAAATATATTCGTATATGTGCAGTCAACTTCATTCTTAATGTTACCAGACTGGTGATGATGAAAGAATAGAATGACTTTCTCCAAATTGGTTATGGATTCAAAGTGTATCATTTTACCATGGAGGAAGGGTTTCACGATACCCTGGTAAAGGATGATTTTGTTCTCCATAAAAGTGGATACTATAAGACCACATAACACATGAAATCTTGACCGACATAATGGCGGATAGCAATAGTTGTCAGGTATATTGTTATTGGTTATTATCATTGGTCAAATCTGTGCTGTTTGATTGACAGGCCAGATGGGTGTATTTGCATCAACCAACTGAAACAAAATGAATTTCAAATTTGGAAACTGATCTACATATCAGTTTGTTATTGCCAATTCATCATGACAAACTTACATCTAGTTACCATTTTATTTACAACAATAGTTAAAGACACACTTGAACGGCACTGGGCACGGCTAATTCTCACCAAAATTCATTCAATATATGCTTAATGATTACTATATTTAAGTTAATGTTCAATAAAGATGATTCCTTAATGTAAAAAAAAATCATTAAAACCAGCATTCCACGTCTCCCTCACAGCGAGTTTTGCAAAAAGTCCCCCGCGTCATCAGTCTCATACATTAGTCATTGAGGTGTCCTCCCGCGAAGGCGAGTTGCTTGTCAGCCATAAACACAATGGAAAAAGATGGCCACTTCCGGGTTTATGACTCGCTACATGACTCCAATGACGTCACATGTAATCGTACATCCGAGAATTTTACACTGGTTTTCATGGCTGCTGGTGCTTCAGTATTTATTTTGTAGGGTGCCATGGAAGCGCACCGCCAACGGCGGGAGTGGAGAAAGGTTTTCAAAAACCGAAGAAAGGTGGCCAATTTTTTCAATCAAAATTACGAAAAAACCATGAGCATAATAACATCATGTTAACAATGAAATAATACCTTAATATATAACATAAGGTTCAAAACTCATCTTTTTTTTAGGACTTTCCGTCCGTTCAAGTGTGTCTTTAAAATCAAAGTTAACTGACCTTATTATGTTATTTGTTATAACAACTGATGATAAATTACTAAGATTTGTAGCTTTGCATGGTGAAAAGGATAAGTAAAGACTGTTGTGACACCATGTGAAAATTCTCTTTTGAGTAGTAAATAGTTCTGAAAAGAAGTGGTTGATTACAACTCTGATTGTCTTCAGGAGAATGCCAGACTCAGGGAGACGCTGCTGCTTAAGTAAACTGCTGGGGGATTTGTGCTAACACTGGATGCTGGGAGATGAGTGCGTTGTTTTGGCAGGCAGGAATTGGTGGAATTGGGATCCTTAGAGATGATAAATTGAAACTGACAGCCCCAGGTAATTTTCCAGTCACAGAGCAAAATCAAATGAAACAACTAGTAACGCAGGCCCAATTACACAGACCTGGTAATCTGAAAATTTTACTTGGCAAAACAATTTTGGTGAGCATCATATAATTGTCTACCAGCCAACTGAAGTATTTCAATTAAGTTTAGCTGGCAACCAATGTGCCAGTGTGCATCAATCATAAAAATGGCCAGGATTTCTTGAACTTGATTATAAGAGCCTTTCAGACAACTCAAGATTTTTCTTTCAATTATTTGTTTCAAATTTCAAGAATGGCCAGTATCTTTCATGATATATTTTATTTTTAATAGAAATTATTGTAACAATGCAAAACAAATGTGTGTATATGTATGTATATATGTATATATGTATATATGTATATATGTATATATATATGTATATATATATATATATATATATATATATATATATATATATATATATATATATATATATATATATATATATATATATATTCCACAAGCTGCCACATCTACCTATTGTGTGGCTCAATAATCCCTCCTTTGTTCACTTCTGATACTCCTATTGGCTTTTCTAGACTGATGCTTATCTTTAATTGGCTACTATTTTCCAGCTTCTTTTGGATCCCGCCCCATTTTCCCCCTTTCCCTAAAAATGGATGTGTTTTTTATGTTTGTATCTTGTCTACGCCTCTGATGAAGGTCCGGTTTGGATTGAAAGCTAAGGCCACCCTCCCGATTTAATTGATATATATATATATATATATATATATATATATATATATATATATATATATATATATATATATATATATATATATATATATATATATATGTGATGTGATCTGGGAAAACCCTTTCACATGGTGAAATTTGTCATTTTTGTGTTATATACATCAAATTAACGAGGACACTGCTGTTTTCAAAACTGTTTTATTCATGATTCTAGGTTGTCTGTAACTTGAGTTATGCTCTCAGGAAGTTAGCTGCCACTGTCCTTAAAAAACGATGACGGAAACGAAAAACAAAGACGGCTTTTTAATTATCTGTCATCATAAAACTATGTTTTTACATATAAAACGATGGAATTTTTATTTAATATTTTCAAGAATGATGATTTAGATATTAACAATTAAAATGGTAGCAAAAACTCAAATTGTCAAAAAAAAATTAGGGGACTATTTTGCCATTATCTTCAAAACAAGTTCGCCGACATCCGACGGGTTTTCCCAGATCGCATCACGTATATATATATATAAATTAAATCGGGAGGGTGGCCTTAGCTTTCGATCCAATCCGGACCTTCATCAGAGGCTTTGACCATATATTGACCATATTTGACCATATATATATTTGGCCTCTGACCTGGCCCCATAGAGCAATAGATAATATATATACATAACAGCAAAAGAAACGTCACCCCTAAAAATATTTATTATTTTCATTTTATAATTAATATAATTTGTTTAATGAAGAATATTATGAGTATGGAGTGTAACACGAACACAATGTGGCAAATTTGGTTGACCTGGCAGCCAACCATCCCACAACATTGTATATTTATCATAATATAATTACTTAACAAAATTTAGGGGGTGACGTTTCTTTTGCTGTTATGTATATATATATATATATATATATATATATATATATATATATATATATATATATATATATATTTCTACAGTCACTTGTCAAGAAAGATCATAAAATGAATGGGCTGTGGTTTATTTTTAGCAATTAATTTTTTCATCGGAACATTGCCATTTTATTTGAGGAAAGGAAAAACAAATACTTTACAATGATACATTTCACAAAATAATCATGAGAAGCATGCTTTTAAAGTAAATAATGTCCTGAAATTAATTGTCCATGGGTTGTCATAAATTCCAGCACATAACGGGAGTACTCGTGTTCCCAAAATGCTATATGGTTCCAAACATATTGACGCATATGTATTAGAGTAAAAGCTCTTCAGTGGTATGAATAAAAATGAATTAGGTTTGCAGGTGAAATAATTTGTTTTTCTGTGAAGACCATGTGAAATATACTTCTTTAACCCTAAACACCTCATATCCTGCAAAATCCTCCAAGAGTCACTTTTTGGGAAAAAATCAGCACTATTGGAAACTGGTACTTTCACCTCTTCAAATGGGACAAAATTACTACCTGGCAAGAAGTACAGGCCATAAGTGCTGAATATGAAAGATTAACGAAAATGCATGGTACATTTTAAAGGTAAGGGCATGTTTCCAAAAGTGCACTGATGGATTTTGGAGGATTCAGGAAGGTTCCTAGCCAGAATACCTAGGGGGTTAGAAAAGTGTGTTGGTGTTTCAAGATCAATCCTCACCAAGGTTTTTCTCAGAACCACACTTTTTCATAGAAGAGATTATTTAACGCGTAGTAAACCTTATTCATTCATAATTAATATTGCTGTGGGACTGATTATTAGGTCTCAAGTTCTGTTGTTGCCCTTACTTGCTGCTGTTGAAATTAGTCGAATAAAATGATGGTTATTTGGTTCCTGTGATCACTGAACCTAAAGAGTAAAGTGTTTAGTGAGCAAGCAGCACACATTCTAGTTATCTGGCCAGTTATATATACATATATAGTTGTCTTCCAATGTTTGAACAAATATATCGATACTTAAATGGAGAGGCTTATAGTACAAAGCAAAAATGAGCAGTAATTTAACAATGTTTAAAGGGACAGTATCATTACGATTAACAGGACATGGAATTGGATTGCTAGTTTTAGATTAACTCAGTGACTGAAAATAATACCCCACATGATAAGGTCATATTACCGTTGCTGCTGCATAAATGATCCAGTAATTTTCAGTCACTGTGTTCATCTTAAACTAGGACATTGATTCCATGCCCTGTTGAAAGTCTGCTGTAATCGTGACAATACTGCCCCCTTAAAACTGATACAAACTTTCATGCAGATTTTGTGAATCTTTATTGAAGTGACATTATTTAAAAAAAATCTTTTAATGGTACCACAGGATTTTTGAAAAACAAAATATTTACGAACTCAAAGCCATTATATCATCGGTGACAATGCAAGATTTAAAGGGAAGATACAACATTGGTAATGTTGGCAAAACTGCTTCTATGAGTATGCTTACTCTCTTTGAATCAAGATATACACTGAAGGGAAGGTACAACATTGGTAATATTGGCCAAACTGCTTCTATGAGTATGCTTACTCTCTTTGAATCAAGATATACATTGAAGGGAAGGTACAACATTGGTAATGTTGGCAAAACTGCTGCTATGAGTATGCTTACTCTCTTTGAATCAAGATATACATTGAAGGGAAGGTACAACATTGATAATGTTGGCAAAAATATTCTATGAGTATGCTTACTCTTTAAATCTAAATCATAGAAATCTTGATTAACAACCAACCCTGTGAAAGTTGAATGGGAGTCTAAGTCACGAGAAAGTGTAAAAAAGCATTCACAATGTTGTGCAGAAAACACAAATGGAACAAAACGTGGCAAGTTTTTGTAAATGTGCATTTGTGTGTGTGTGTGTGTGTGTGTGTTTCTGTAATATGAGAGCAGATTTTTTTTTATAGATTAACCCTAACTCCCTAGGCCCACATGCTTACACATAACCTGAATCCTCCAAAATCCTTCACTTTAGCAAAGAGCATGTAGTATGTAGCCTCAATCCTTCAAAATCCTTCACTTTGGCAAAGAGGATTTTGGAGGATTTGGAAGGGTTAGGGTTAATTGGTACCTTTAATAACCTTACATCAAGATAGCTTTCCAATAACAATTCAGTAATTATGTAATAAGTTAATTACCAATGGTGTATCTTCCCTTTAACATAAACTAATGTTGAGTAAAGCAACGAAAGCAATTTTGATTAATTATCAAAGTTGTTCTAAATCTCTAACTTCTTGATGTAATCATTAAGGTTATTTGAGCAATTTAATTTTTGGTTTTCTTGTTATCTTCAATCTATCATGTTTTAAAAGCTAGTTGAACAAGGATGAAGAAAAATAACATATATGTATAAAGAGAATTACAAAATTTTAATCATGTTAAACTGTGTTGGAATAAATGAGCAAAATATGAGTGCACACTATGTTGCAATGCAGGGCTACATTATTAATGTCCTGGATATAGTTACACCAATATCCCTTTCCCCTGTTGAATATTTGAATTTAATAACTAAAATATCTTATTTATCCAAAGAGGGTTAGACACATCAAATCAGAACTGCTGAACAAATGTAATGACTTTAGTGTATTTTCAATGATTTCATATAAGCAAAAACTTGGCAGAAATAGATATTCGCACCGTGCATGGGCTGTTAAGGGCACAATTTATTGTTAGACCACTGTGGGTGAAGGGCAGAATGCGTTGCGTTTGGCGTATTTTGCAGTTGATGTGCGTACGCGCGGAATATCTCCAGTGATCATTGGCTGGCAGAAGTACATGTGCGCTTAGTACCATACGCACATAAAGCGTACGCACAACGCTCACTAGCCTAAATGCTCACATGACGCAAAAGTGGCTATCATCAAGGCATTGGGTGCAAATTCACCGCTAGAAGGCTACGATGTGCACTGAGCAAGGCGGCGACTTTGAGCTACACGCGTACACGCGCGCTTTGTAAATGTAGCGTTTGGTGCACTTTTGTTCTGAGGTTTATTGTGATACAAACAATTAAATTAGCCGCACCAGTAGCCAAACTAGCTAAAAATAGATTTGTAAGGCCTTGTCACACGGGGCAGTTTTCGGGCAATTTTCAGGCAATAAAAGTTGCTGGCAATGAGATTGCTCGGAGATTGCCCTGTGTAGCATTTCACGCAATCCAGTGGCAATGAATGGGCAACACGAAGGCAACTTAATTTTTGAGTAGACTGGCTTTCTACTTTGAGGCAATCTGTCGAGGCAATCTCCAATCACATTGCGTATCAGTGATCACGTGACATTTTATCACTAGCAAAACTTTTTCGGCGGCGGCCATTTAATTCTCGGTTACATGAAAAAATACTGAGGAATTTTGCCGTTCTTTTTAACTCCAAAGCAAAATACAAGAAAATACTAGATATAAGTTTTTGTCACAACAAAAACAAGGTGTTCGGTTGAAGTTAAAATGGTTACGTCATCAATTCGAAGTGTTGGAGAAGTCAAATGTTAACGTCTGTTGAAGTTCTCGCGAAGTTTATTTGAATACAATACAATACTGAATTTAGAAATTATTTTAATATTAAACTTTGACTTCCGGTTTGGACAGAAGTAAGGTCAAATTAGTCACCTTTAGGTAAATACTTTGACAATTAACAATCTGTACAATGGTACAAAAATGTCAATTTACCTCCTGTGGTTGTTGAGATATGATTTTTTTAAATATAAACTTTCACTTCCGGTTTGGACAGGAAGTAAGGTCAAATTGGGGTATAAATATTTTTTTGACAATTAACGATCTGTATAATGGTACAAAATTTGTGAATTTACCTCATGTGGTTGTTGAGATATGATTTTTTGAAAATATTAAACTTTGACTTCCGGTTTGGACAGGAAGTAAGGTCAAATTGGGGTCACCTTTGTGTACATATTTTTCTACAATTAACAATCAGTAAAATGGTTCAAAAATTGTGAATTTACATCTTGTGGTTGTTGAGATATGATTTTTTTAAATATTAAACTTTGACTCGGTTTGGACAGGAAGTAAGGTCAAATTAGGGCTCACCTTTTGTAAATATTTTTCGACAATTAACGATCTGTATAATGGTACAACAATTGTGAATTTAGCTCTTGTGGTTGTTGAGATATGATTTTTTTAAATGTTAAACTTTGACTTCCGGTTTGGACAGGAAGTAAGGTCAAATTGGGGTCACCTTTGTGTAAATATTTTTCGACACCAACAATCTGTATAATGGTACAAAAATTTTGAATTTACCTCTTGTGGTTCATGAGATATTATTTTTGTAAATATTAAACTTTGACTTCCGGTTTGGACAGGAAGTAAGGTCAAATTGGGGTCACCTTTTTTGTAAATATTTTTGACAATTAACGATCTGTACAATGTTACAAAAATTGTGAATTTACCTCTTGTGGTTGTTGAGATATGATTTTTTTAATGTTAAACTTTGACTTCCGGTTTGGACAGGAAGTAAGGTCAAATTGGGGTCATGTTTTTGTAAATATTTTTTCGACAATTAACAATTTATACAATAGTGCAAAAATGTCCATTTACCTGTTGTGGTTGTTGAAATATGATTTTTTTATATTAAACTTTGACTTCCGGTTTGGACAGGAAGTAAGGTCAAATCGGTCTGTACAATGGTACAAAATTGTGAATTTACCTCTTGTGGTTGTTGAGATGGTTTTTTTTAAATATTAAACTTTGACTTCCGGTTTGGATAGGAAGTAAGGCCAAATTAGTCATCTTTGTAAATATCTTTGACAATTAGCGATCTGTACAATGGTACAAAAAATTGTGAATGCAGTAAATCACTAGTTAATGTTAATTTGTGCACAAACTGAAGATTTTTGGAGCCACAAAATTACAAAATATGGCATAAAATTTCTTCTGAAAAATTGCCATAACCTTAACAACTGAATTTTCCTATCCTTATTTATATTCTAAATACATTTTGGTGACATCTGTTCATATTTTGTTAGAAAACTGGAGTTGTTTATCGTCCAAAGTATGTTCACGTAGCTCCCTACGTAGGCCTAACTAACGAGTAACGTTAAGTTAAACAGGTAGGGCCTACAATGCAACGAGACGAACTCTGTAGTCCCTCTAAAGAAATGGCCTTTCTTCTATAAAAACACGAAGATAAATACAGGAAATCCTCTTAAAATTAAATTCAAGATACCTACCCTTTATGACTGTATCTGTGTTGGCGATCCATTTGTACACGAAATACAGTAACACACTGTAACAAACAGTGCGCGTTGATTCGATTGTACATGGAGCTCCATTGTAACCAAAGATCGTTGGCAATCCATTTTCACACGAATTCCAAGACCCAACACTAACAGCGTCGATTGTACATGGAGCTCCATTGTAACCAAAGATCGTGCAGCGCCGCGTATACATGTAGCTGCTTGATTCATGCAACGTAAGTGAAACGTTTTAGCTAATATCTTTTGATTTATCGAAATTCGATATCTGATGACCTAATAATGACGTAACAAATTATGTTTCATCTACGTGTTATGTTCTAAGTATATGCCAAGTTTCAAGTTCATATGAAGTTTGCAAGTATGTGTTTTTTTGTAGACAATCGATCCGGAAAAGAAGAAGAAGAAGGAGAAGAAAAAGAAAAAAAAAAAAAAAAAAAAACCGAACAAAAACAATAGGTGTTTCGGGCGCATACCCGAACACCTAAAAATGGTTTACCGAGAAACAGGAAAATATAATTTGAGACAAAACTGTACTGTGCACGTTGTAATGGCAACTGTACGCAAATTCAAGTGTCAATACGTAACAATGCGCGCGCATACAGTACGCGCATTCGTTTCGCTACTGTGCGGTTCCAAAGCTGGCATACCGTTGTGTGCAAAGTTTCACCTAAATTCCTTGATTTTAACGTTCACAAGCGATTATTGAGGCAGAAATTGACTTTGTTAATAAGATTTTGAGTCTTTACAACACGCGTTAAATGCAAGTCCCAGGCTTTCAAATTTCTTGCCCTGGGTAAATCCTTAAAGAAAAGGGTGGTCAATGCATTTCCAATGGGCTTCTGATGATCGTCGTTACCACCACCAGCACGTGCGAAGTGGGCGTGGTTTATGTTTGAATTACGTCATACTTACTTACGAACACACAGGAGATAGTGAAACGAATTATGCAAATAAGTAATGCATGGTGGATTGTTTATGATTTTGTATTGATGTGATCTCATTGTGGTTGCCATGATTATAACAGTTAAATTATGTAGATGGGATGAAACATTAAATTAAACATCGTTACTTCGTTGGTCCTAGTATACACATTGTTAGTACAAATGCCTCACTACAGCTACGCCTCGCAGTGCCTCAAAGAATAACAAACTGAAAGTTAAGGAATTACCTAGGCCTAGTTTTGAAGGAGTCAAATCAGGCGAATCAAGAATAAAGTTATGGGTTTATAAAAAGTGACAAGCGCAAAAAGCCCAGTCTGTCCATGCACTCGGGTGATTTAAATGGATGCACTAAATAGCATTGACGCCGATTCATTGGCAATAACCATTATCTCTGTAGTAAACAGCGCCAGTAGAAATGAGAGCCATGGTCGTGTCGTAGACAGCTTTGGTGATGATGTCTCCGTCCGACAGCGAATGAAGGGAGCCGTGGCTGTTGTGACGGCAGCCCGGAAGCTAGCTTGGACAACTCCTCAATCGTCTTGGCACGATGTTCGGTAAAGTAAAAAAAAAAAGTCGAATTGTTCGATCAATAATTAAAATGTTAAAATGAGGCATAAATTATTTGATGATACATGCTGAAAGATATTTCCTGGGTTATGCATATTATTTTGTATTTATATATACATTTTATTTTATTTATTATTTATTTGTTAGGGGTAGCGAGAAATGGTACTGGCTCAGAAACGGTTCAGTTGGCAGAGGCTAATATTTCACAATCGCCTGCGCCTGATGTGGACAATGTGTATACTAGGCCTACGTGTTTTTTATTATTTTGTTTTAAATATTAATAATTCATTAATTTTATGCTGTTTTGCGTTTGTGTGTTTTTATGGGCAAGTAATAATTCAGAGGCCAGTGAATATTTCCCGTTAATTAATTAACAACGAGAACATCTAATATATAATTTTATAAAATTATATTCTGAAATAAAATTCTCCTGAGGACGATCAGAGCATACTGATCGAAACGTCGAGTTGTACCCCCAGTTCTTTTCAGAACTAATTACTACTCAATTGAGATTCCACATGGTGTCACCGCAATTCGTCTTACTGAAATAAAATTAATTAAAACAATTATAATTATGTTTCAAAAATAAATAATAATTTTGCCATGATCATATAAATTGCAGTGATGGAAAGAATCAGGCGTGGGCTTCGATATGGCACAGTCGAAGAGTAAATAAAAGGTAATTCCAATGTGTCAACCAAATTTTTTGAGCATTAATTTCAGCCTCCAAGCCAGTCTGATTGTGTATTTGTGTGAATTCGTTCGATCACATTATGAATCCCGCGACAGAGGTAGAGGAACTCTACTGATTAATGTGACAAAAATAAGGATTCACTTGATCAAATGAAAGAGAGAGAGAAAAAATTCGTTTCGTCACTAGTGTATACGGTTTACTGATTTTGTTTATTATTGACTATACCAACTTCCAATAATGAAACTGAGCTTGTCGCGGGGTTTATTAAGTTACGTGCAAATAACACTGTTACTCTCCTCCAAAAAGGAGTTCGACTGTTCTGCTTTTCTTAGCCCAACATAAAACATGTGATAATATGATAAAGAATAATATTTATTAAAAATTAACATTTTTTTAAATGCAGAAATCAAAATAATCAATGACAACAAAAGTCCGTAACAGGTGCATAGCGCCACCTAGAGTTAGACCGGGCCTAATTATTGACAATGGTTCCGGTTCCATATGTACTCGTAATATGTTTGCATTGAAGGGAACCAATGGAACCCAATTGAACAGGTGGCTTGGCTGCCATAACAACATCAAGCCAGAAGGTCACGGTAACTTCTACTTCACGCTAAGTGGGGTTCAGTAAATTTACATTGTTTTATCAATCTTCATGACGAGCTCCATATATTTGGTATAAAATACAGTCCTCTAAATCTACATTGTGTTGAGCCCCAAGTTTACGGTTCGTGTTGGCGATTTAAGATTAAAATGTCGCGGTTCTCACCACCATTTTGTGTATGACTTCAGGTTTCTCAGTACAGAGGAGTACGAGGGACTGAATCAAAGGTTTTTCGGTGGTGTTTTAACTTCTCAAAAGTGGGGGACAGGGCATAACTCCATCATGCCGCATAGCCGTCTTACTAGCAGTGAACGGCAACTTATAGAGGCCGTTGGCAATGAGGAAGATCCCAGATTAAGAGCCTTAACACCAGGTCGCCGAATGGGTAAACCGATCAGACCGTCCTCGGCCCAGGCCAAACTTCAATCTCGCGGTACACCGAGCGTGCTGGAAGACACCCGTCCTGCCACGGCAGCGGTAGGGACGCGTGGTGCGGGCTACACGCCACCTGGCTCGAGGGGCCAAGTGTCCCCGGCGGCAGCTTGGGGAACGAGAGGAAACGATGACATCCCTAAGATTGAGAACCAAGTGCGCCGGCTGACGGTGGGTGCAGTTGATGGGCTGGCAGAGAGAGCCGACTCGGAAATTACAAGATCTAGACTCACTGCACATTCAGCACCAGTCAGAAAGGTAAGTGGAGCATCTTATAAAATGATATAAATATTATAAATTATTAAGACTCTCTAACTTGGAAGAAAATACCTAAGTGGCTGATATTGATAATAATACCAGATGCTGTTAGTGTTACAGCTCGGGCAAGATTCTCTGCAGATTGTGCTTGGTACAGTCCTGTGATTTTTCAGGATTTTTTTTACAAATCTCCCTTTGCCTCAAAATTTTCTTGAAAGAAGAAAAGTAGCCACCAAGGAAAGAAAGAAGTAGCCTGTGTTGTATCCAAACCTCTAATTTCTTGTTTGTGTGGACGGGGCAAAATTGTTTATTAATATGTTTGAACATTCGTTGCGACCCGGCACACGAACTTCATGCACACTCCAAAATGCAAAACAATATGTTCAAAAATTACACATTACTTAAAATAATAGTGAGAAGCAAGGTTAAAACCAGAATATGCCCATAAATTAATTTATGGTGATTCCCATCGTAAATGTATTTAGGTACTCTGTTAAAACAAGAGGGTAGAATGTCATATCCGACTGCCACTTTTCTCATTAAATAGGCCTATAACCAATAATGTAATCTTACCTACCTGGTAAGGTGGAGAACATGGATGATGATGGACATATACTTCAAATTATTCCAGGATATTTATTTCATGAAAAATCAGGCATTTTTGGTATACGATGACTTCCTCAGTCATGTCAGTCTGATCTTGTAAACTTCACAATTAGTGACCAACACAGTCATTGTACAGTATGCGTAGTGGCAACTATAATAGGATCCTTCTATTTTCTGAAGGGGAGGATTTTTTTAGAAGGGAAATCAAGTCCGAAAACCATCATAAAAGTGGATTTTAAAGATAGTTTTCGCTTTCTGTACCACAAAAAATCGATAGAATGCTTTTTTAACTGGTTAGTGGTTGCAAAAAAAATCCAAAAAAGCCCTTAAAAAGTGGCGGCCGGATACGACATTCTTTCCATTTCATGAAAATTCAGGCATTTTTGGGGTAGAATGTCGTATCTGACTGCCACTTTTTCTCATTAAATATAACCAATAATGTAATCTTACCTACCTAGTAAGGTGGAGAACATACATGTATATATGGATGATGATGGACATATACTTCAAATTATTCCAGGATATTTATTTCATGAAAAATCAGACATTTTTGGTATACGATGACTTCCTCAGTCGTGTCAGTCTGATCTTGTCAACTCCCCCATACATGTAAGTGACCAACATGGTCACTGTACATGCGCAGTGATTACTGTAATACTAATAGGATCCTTCTATTTTCTGAAGAGGAGGATTTTTTAGAAGGGAAATCAAGTCCGAAAACCATCATAAAAGTGGATTTTAAAGATAGTTTTCACTTTCTGTACCCCCAAAAATCGATGGAATCAATTTTTAACTGGTTAGTGGTTGTAACAAAAATTCCAAAAAATCCTTAAAAAGTGCCGGTCGGATACGACATTCTTTCCAAACAAAATTCTGATAATTATTTTATGAAATATCTCATTTTAAAGAATTTGTTTTCCTTTTCCGATGAACACAAACACTTTTGGAAATTAGTGAAAAAACACAGGCAATACATCTTGAATTTATAGACATTTTACTGATGTTGTACACTCTCATTAAGATGGTTGATGTTACCAAATATCCAGAGAAGTTATACTGTAACTTGTAATTTTCAAATACATATTATTCAAACCTGAAATTGCAATATGATTGCATTTTTACTATTACCCTCCAACTAAAGTGGCAAGTAGCTATAGAGGTCAAAATCAGTCAACTGACTGTTTTGATTGTTGGCCCAAATGTGCACACAGGGACATTTTTGACTGGTTTTTACTGTCAATTTGACCACCCTGAACAATACCAGACAATGCTTTTACCAGTCAAAAATGGTTAAGTTTTTTAAATTACAACAACAGTTAACCTGGTTAACTGTTGTTGTAAATGTACCTACTACATGTAAGATTTGACGGTGTTCGACTTTTAAGTGCACTAGATAATGTATACCTTGGCAAGTACACGTATATATCAAAATTTTGATTGATTTTGACCAATTTTGACCAAAGTTCAGTTTGGAGAACTGTGTTACAATAAATTATTTTATTTTATTTACACTACTTAAGACTTCTTGAAAGTGCCTGTGTTTTGAAGTCAATGTTCTTTTTTAATGTTCTTGCTCGGAAACAAAGTCCTTCAATACTTTGTCGGGTAACCACGTGGCCTGATAATTGCAGCCATCCGTCTAGGCAATGTCTCGTACAAATTCATGTTGCAATACTTTTGGCCAGTGAGTGTAAATATAGTTTCTTGATTCTTATAAAGTATGGATGCATTTAAATACATTTTACTATTTGTTTACTTGCTTTATTTTGTATTTTACATGTAGTTTTATTTGAATCTGTATATAAACTGGCAATCATTAAATGATTGGTAATTAAAAATGACCGATATTTTCTATTTTAATATTAGTTTAAAACTTACTTGGTTTTGAGCTTTTGAAATCTCAGTATATCATTTTATTTAAGGTGATGTAATTTTTAAGAAATATGCAATTATTGCCAATAACTTGATTGAAGGAGTGGCTTCTAAATTCCACATAAGAATGAATACAAAGAATCTGAAGGCATTTTCGCTATTTTTCTTGTTAACGATACAACCTTATAAGCTGACACTTTCACAGGTTGGTTGTGTAATGTATATCTTGATTCAAAGAGAGTTTCAAGCATTAATTCATTGAAGCAGTTTTGCCAACATTTCCATTGTTGTGTATCTTCCCTTTAAAGTATAAATTGCAAAAATAAAGATAAATAAAATCATTCATTTAGAATCCTGCACTAAGGCTTCTTTTTGTGCTTTGATGAAACAAATTTTTTTTTTTTTTAAGTGTAAAATCAAATTTTGTAAGGAATTTTACAATCATTCTTTAAAAAGATGTAAACAATACTAAAAATCCTTTTAAAATTTAGCAGGTCTCCAGTTTTGTAGTATAGTTTTAGTTGATGTGCCTTTCCAGTCTTTTGTGTACAATATGTACATGTGTGTACGTACATCATTACATGTACCTGATATTTGTGTTCTGGCCGTACCAAGTTCATTATTTCCACTATTGATGGTCTTTTAAACTTTTGATAGAAGAAAATTTAACACAGAACAACCCCTCATGTATCTAAAAAAAAAACATCGCTCTGGGAAGTAGCATATTATTCAGATCTATTCTGCTCTTTATACATGAAGGGTTTTTAACTGGTAGGCATTTTGACCCTTCAGGGCTCTTCAGAATGGATGAATGGTTTCCAATTGAATAAAAAAAAACTTTAGCAACGTGACAACAACTCCTAAATGGAATCAACCTTCATTGTAAAAAAACATTGGTTACCTGTCCCCCACACACTGTCAAAACTGGTTCTAAATTGTCCTCAAGTCGACGCACCCCTTTACAGAATTAATCCTTCTTGATTGTAAGAATGTCTTGAAAAGGCATTTATTGGCTACCATCAGATTGTTGTTTGGCTATTAAGTTGAAACGCCCGAGTCTGAGCTTGGTGATTTTCTGCTGTGATTGAGTGCTGGTTGGTGAATCTTCATGGTTGTTTGTGACAGTTGTAGTCCATCGGAATGTAAACAACTATGCATTATTTTATGGTTTCACAATTCATGTAACTGCACCATGTGTGAGTACAGCAACGGCAACAGCCATGGCAGCAAGAAAATGGAAAGGTGTCAACATGATCTTCATATTTATAGTAAGTCAATTTAATTTGAGATGTAGGCCTATCACCCATGTTTTTCACTTTTTCTACCAGCAGTTTCTGATAATTTTTCTTCTTCATCGGAGCATTGCTATTTTACTTGAGGAAAGGAAAACAAATACTTGAAAATTACACATTTCTCAAAATATCAAGAGAAGAATTGTTAAAAACAGTAAATATGTCCTGACTCCTGAAATGAATTTATTGCAGATCCTGTACATGTAAAAATCAGGAAATTGCTGTTGAAATAGTGGAAAGCATACATGTACAATACATCTTTAAGAAAATTACTACCAACAACAAATTTCCAGAAAGGAGGTGATTTCCTAATAATAATAATAATAATAATGTGTGGACTTATATAGCGCACGTATCCACCAACTGAGTGGTGCTCAAGGCGCATTATATTATTACCCCTGCTCATAAGGCTCATAAATCATTCCTGAAACCATCTCAGCTCCCTGGGGAGTATACAGCTCAATTGCTGCCATTACAGCGCATATAGGACTAATCAACCAACTCTGCCCTCACAGGGAAGCAATTATGGTTAAGTGTCTTGCTCAAGGACACAAGTGTCACGGCTGGGTTTCGAACCCACATTCTGCTGCTAACACCAGAACTTGAGTCCGGTAAGCTAGACCGCTCGGCTACGACACTCCACACTTCCTGATGATTTACTGTTTGAAATTTACTGATGGAAGTATGGACTCAATGGTTTTGCTTTCTTTCAATGAGTGTATATATTCCAGGTTGAAAATTGAAGTTTACAACTTTGAAAAAGTATATGAGAATGTCAGAATCAATGATAAAACCTCAATGCACTGTAGTGCTGGGATGGTTCACTAGTTAACCAACCGAAACTGCACTAACCGTTTAGAAAATTGCTAACCGGCTAACCGAAACCAATATTTAAAAACAGAAACTAATAATTTTTGAAGAATTTGGCACCAATTTTGTTTTTCTAGACTTTCTGTTTGCCACACTGTTAACCACTGGGAATTACTTGTACCCTAAAAAGATACAGAGCAAAACATTAAAAAATTCAGTAGATTGTATCTGTATGCCCTGCAATCTTCTCAGGTGTACAGAAGGCAAAAAGTGGTCTGATCATGTACAGCATGTGTATGTTTCATGTTGAGTATTCTGAACAAGGCTCGAAGCTGACCAAATATTGACACATCGAGCAGACACTTACAATGTTGTATTTATCATGCCTCTAGCATTGTAGGGAATTAAGCAGGCCAAACTTCTGCTGAGCAGACCCTGGGTACTCAAATTCACTAAGCATTGAAATTTGTTGTTCACACATCTATTACTTCCTTTAAAGGTCCTATGAAATAGGTGTTTTTTCCATTGTATACAATAAAGTATGCCTACTGGAACATACATTATATTTGTCATTTGTAAATTTTTCCCCTCACGTTTATACCATACAAATATTAATTTTTAAATTTAGGGGGTGCTTTTTGACACGCCCATACCCCCTCATTAACATAAAATTTGTGACGTACACTGAGGCAATTCCCGATCCGCGATCCACAGCACTTGCAGACAGACGAGCAGACATGCTTTGAACGTGGCCTCCACAGCCAGTTCGGTATGGCTTATAAGGCCATGCTGCTACCAGATGCAATTCCAACGATATTCCCGCTAAGTAAGAAGGCTGTGAAGGCTCCAACGAAGAAGAGAGGTGTTTTTTAAAGCGAGAAAGACTCGGGATAAGTGGCCATTTAGTAATACTCCCATGCATAACCCAGTCCACTTCCGTGCAAAACGACATGTTCACACCATGCTCACCGTTTCAGTGTTCACAACATGAAAACATGCCATGATTTTCCGCATTAATAAAAACATCGTGTCTGATTTTTATATCCTGGCAAGACAAACATAAAAACATCAAACCTTTCTTATTATGCCTGCGCTTGTTTTGAATTTTTTTTAAATGATCAGAACTTTGACTCAACTGTTTCTGTTATTTCATAAAATAACACCGTAATGTTAGCATTGCCTTCGGTGTGTGTTCCGACCGCATGATGGGGGCTTGCGCTGCGTTTCACGGATAACTCTCCTCTCTTTCGGACATGTTTTTCGTGTGTTACTGCTAGCTTTTCGTAGAGTAATTCTCCCGTGCTTCTGGCCTAAAATGCGTCTGTGTGTGCATGACAATGCTAAGCGTGCATTGTACCGTGACAGGGACAACTCGACACTCTATAATTATTAGACTGTTATCTGATCAAAGTCTGGCACTAAACCATACCGCCTAGCTCCGCGAGTGTAAAATTATCTGCCTTTGTTTACGTCACGAACGTTTCGTTAAAACATCGAAAATTCGGGGGGTCAATTTTTGATTCTTAGATAAACAATGAATAATCCACTCGACACAAAAAAAAACATTTAAAATTGTTTTTAATTCATACCAATCAATATAACAGCACCAAACTATAAAGTTTGGTAAATACACTCTTCACAGGACCTTTAAAATAGCAGTCAAACTTTTTTTTCCCCTTGGTTCAAGAAGGCTTGATCATTCAAGCTAGAGTTAGCTCAGAATTGGAATGAATATTTTGCCTCAATTGCCTGTCTTGTTTTGTCCGTTTTGTATTTTGTTTTAGATTGAATGCTGGTCATTAATTGTTTTTTTAATCCAAACAATTGTAATGTTGTTTTAAATATTTAATTCCTGTCTCATTAGTGGGCTAAACCTTTTGGTTACATACATGTAGGAAGTGTCTGGGTGGAAAAGGGTGTATGACCTCCCTATCCTGTTCGTAAGTCAATATGTAATATGCTTGTGCATTGGTAGTACGTGCATTCCAAAGTCTGGCATACTGCCATGTGTAATATAACCCAAATTCCTTGATTTTTAACTTTCAAAAGCGATTCTTGAGGCAGAATTTGACTTTGTTTTAAAGATTTTGAGTCTTTACAACACATTTGTTAAAGGCAAGTCCCAAGCCTTCTAATTTCTTGGGTAAATTATTAAAGAAAAGGGTGGTCAATGCATTTCCAATGGGCTTCTGGTGATCGTTGGAGCCAGCAAGTGGGCGTGTTTTATGTTGGAATTACATTACACAACATACTTTTTGTTGTACCTCCTTTTTGGCAGTGTGCCCCTCCCCCATTTTGAGACCCTTGGTCCGCCCCTGATATGTGACTAGTTGAATCTGACCCCATATGAATCACTCGATCCGTTTCCCAACTTTAAAAAGAATGTGTTCACTGTAGGGCTTGGCAGAATTTGATCTAGAATTTCATGAAAGTCCAAAAAGCTTCCCTGTTTATCGTTGACCTTTTGAGGTAATCGTTTCAACCCCTGCATGGTAAAGTCAACAACTTGTTGTTTACTTAAATATAGTTTTGTGATTAATGCTATGACAATTGTCAAAATGGGATCAGTATTTTTAAGGAGAGAAACATGTATTTCTTAAAGGGAAGGTACAACATTGGTATGTGTGTGACCCTTATTAAGTTTTGAGACGTTGGTATGACACTTTCTTTGGTTTCAGCACCAGTTTTATTTCTGTCTGTGTACGAAGACAAATAGGATATGTACTGATTAGTCTTTGGTAAAGAATGTTATATATATATATATATATATATATATATATATATATATATATATATATATATATATATATATATATATATATATATATATATATCAACAATAGTCTTAAACATGCAATTAACATTTATTTAATAAAGTAAATAATCAATATAGTTCCTGCGGTTGGCGCCAAAGTCCGGGCGACGTCCGCCATCTTGCATCTTTACTAACGTTAAAAGTAATAAAAGTAAGGTAAATCCAATTATATAGCTTAAAGCCTATATACTAACAAGTGTAAACTTAGGAAACTTCTGTAACAATATATTTAATGATAATAAGTAAAATCAACCTGTCTGAAGGACACAAAATAATAGCAAATATATTCTCTATTTTCACTACAAAGGTATGCCAATTAATTCACGAAGTTATCCCCAAATAGAGTAAATGTAGACGGAATATGACAGTTATAGGTTTAGGTGGAATGAGATTGAAGAAATATAAACAGAAAATACAATATAAAAGATAGTTACCTGTGTACGAAGACAAATAGGATATGTACTGATTAGTCTTCGGTAAAGAATGTTATGAAGGTAGAAGCCCACGAAATAATTTAAATGATATCGCTGAGGGCGCTAACCTAATTAGAATAAACACAATTGAACGATCAGAAATTACGTCATGCAGAGTGTACGGTTTAAAAATAAACCGGGGGGTCTCTAGACTTAGTCTTAATTTTTATGACCGTCACATGTGTAATTAGCAAATTATTATCATAAAACTTCCTGTGTAAAGAAGACATTATCTGAAGGGTTTTCTTATTAATGACACAATGTAATAAGCTGAAACATTCACAGTTTGGTAGTTCAATTAATGTACATCTTGATTCAAAGAGAATATGCATACTTTTAGAAGCAGTTTTGCAAACATTACCAATGTTGTTCTCTTTAAAATTGATACATACATGTACATTTATCTAAACTGAATACACAGTTTTCTTAAAGCCCTTCTTCACTCATCTTTACTTCAAATACTTCTTGAAACAAATCTAGTGCCAAAATCATCAACCAAACCTTTGTTTTGTCAGAACAATAAAGTAATTGAAATATTGATCACGTTGATTGAACAAACAAGGACAATTGTGGGTACTGTACATGTGTGTACATAGTTTGGATTCTTGTTCAGGTTTTTGCATTGCAGAACATCATTGATTTCTTCATTACCTGCATGGATGCATTTGTAGTGAGAGTACATCTTGTAGAGATGGGATGGGGTGATGGTGGTGTGATTGTTAAAAAACATTTTTAAAAATAATAAAAAGTTGAGGTAAGGTGTTGGGGATTGGTAATTTTAAAAAATTACCAAGAGGTTGAATTTTAATGTACTGTACGGTTATTTTGAGCATAAAGCTGATAATAGTATTAATCTTTAATAATCTGAAATAATTTTGTTTAAGGTGCTGACATTTTTTATTTTACATCATGTCCCGTTAGAATTCAGGAAAGAGCATTCTTTCCAAAAAAAAATTTAAAATGAATTTCCACCATTTTGTATTTCTTAACAACAGTACATGTAAGTAATAAGTTGGAACTTTCTCATGTTGGTTTTTAGGCCAAAATAGGTCTCCAGTTTCTGGTCGTAGGTCGGCTTCAAAATCTTTCAAATCAAAGTTTTTCAAATCAAAGTCTTTCTTCAGGTTCAGGTATTTTTCATATATTCTCTATGTACAAATACTGTACTATGCGTGAGTTTATAAATTATTAAATATTTAATGACAGGCCTTAATGCACAATCCATTAAAGTCAAATACCCATTGACATGTGCTTTCTTTGCAAAAACTCTTGAACAGAAATCTGAATTACCCTCGGGAAAAAACCCCAGCGATTCTGAAATGTATCAAGTATTCCCTTCAGGGGTTAGGCAAAAACTGGAGTGTACTTGTACATCAATCATCATTACAGATCTGTATGAGAGTTAATTAAGTTCGCTAAAGTTAATAATAGTCCATAATAGTCCCAAAGCAATTACTAGAGCCTGTTTGCGATAATGGTGATTGTATTACCAGTTGTGTACATGTATCTGCCTCAGTGAGGTGAATGTTATGTCTGTGAATATTTAAAGTGTGATTTTTTTTTTTAAATAAAGTCATTTTAGGTATTGTTTAAATAAATCTATTGGTGTTATGGATATTGTTCTGTAATGGAGAGTTACTCTATTGAAAGTGGATCAGCAGGCCTTGTAGCACTCAATGGGCTGGTGAGTACAACAGAAACATGTAGAAAGTTTATAGATTTCATTTCAGCCAGTATAGGCCCTACACTTTGGGTAAAATATTGGTAAAATTCTATTCTTAGAATCTTGATAAAATCTTGATAGAATCAAGAGATCCAACATGTGAATTGTGGCATTAATGAGAAAAATTTGAAAATTAATACATTCTAATGTTTGACTTTTTGTGACACTTATCAAAATATTTTCTGGACAAACATGTTGGGAGCAAGGGGTTAGCCAGGATTTAGAACTAGGGTGTCCAAATTTGCTGGAAATTTTAAAACAGGGTGTCCAAATTGTTCACTTACAATACTTTTACATGTAAATAACAGATGGAATAGGATGTCCAAAATTGAAACAGGGTGTCTAAAAGACACCCAGACACCCAGACACCACTCTGGCTAATACTATGTTGGGGGGTGGGGAGGGGGATATTTCTGTCAACACCATCATAATAATAATAATAATATAATAATAATAAAGATTTGTAGCGCGCACATATCCACCCTGCTGGGCGCTCAAGGCGCGGAAACAAAGAAAAAACATGAATACAAACAATATACAATGATAGCATAGGGAAAAAATTATGTACTGAGATACATGTACCTACAATGCAATTACAAATATACATCATCTTTGAAGAATTGTGACATAAGATGAGTTTTAAGCATCGACTTAAATCTAGTTATACTATGACAAGATTTGAGTTTAGTTGGAAGATGATTCCAGAGTCTCGGAGCCACGACAGAAAAAGACCTATCACCCCAATTCCGTTTTGAAGTTGGTTCCTTTAGGAGTGACATGTTGCTGGAGCACAAATTGCGTGATGGAGTGTAGACTTTAAGCAGTTCAGAAATATAAATTGGAGCAATGTTATTAAAAGATTTGTGAACAATTAGCATAAGTTTAAAAACAATTCTCTGTGAAACAGGAAGCCAGTGCAGTTCTTTCAAAATTGGCATGATATGGCATGACTTTCTGGACAAAGTCACAACACGAGCTGCTGTGTTTTGTATGTGCTGAAGACGAGATATTTGATTCTGCGGGAGACCGTAGAGGAGAGCATTCCCGTTATCGAGCCGTGATGTGACAAATGCATATATAATTTATTCAGCAGCACTTTTATTCAAGTATTTCCTTATTCGGCTAATATTCCTGATATGAAATGATGATATGCGAACAATGTTGGAGATATGAGGTTTTAAAGTCATTGTCGAGTCAAATATAACACCCAAATTATGTGCTTGTGATGAGGGGGTTATCTGCGAGTCACCAATTGTAATAAATGGAAGAGAAACTTTAGACAATTGCTGACGTGATCCAAATAGAACAAATTCTGTTTTTTCGTCGTTCAATTTCAGGAAGTTTTGTCTCATCCAACTTCGAATCTCTTGAATACATTTCTCCAGTGTTGTAATGCAGGAATCGGCAGGTTCTTGAGAAGATTTAAAAGTAATGTAAAGCTGCGTGTCATCAGCGTAGACATGGTAATTTAAATTATACTTCAAAATGATATCACGAACTGGAAAGGTATAAACAGTAAACCACTGTGGGCCGAGCACAGAGCCTTGGGGTACAGAATAGTCAAGAATAACAGGCTCAGAGATAGCGTTACCAATACAAAACTGCTAGGGCCTATTTAAAAGGTAGGACCTACACCAATCCAGGGATGTGTCATGTATTCCAAGATGATATTGAAGGCGGGAGAGAAGGATTTTGTGATCGACCGTGTCAAAAGCGGCGCTTAAGTCTAACAAAACTAATGCAGTGATTTTTCCATCATCCATGGCAGATAAAATGTCATTGTTGATGCGGAGAAGAGCAGTTTCCGTTCCATGAAATGGTTTATAGGCTGACTGAAATGTGTCCGACAGGTTATTTGCACGAACATGGTCAGAGATCCGTGATGAAACAACTCGCTCGATTGCTTTTCCAAGGTACTTTAAATTCGCTACCGGTCGGTAATTTTTGAAAACTTCCTTGTCCAAATTGGGTTTCTTTAGGAGGAACATGAGCAACCTTCTGGCTATCAGGGAAACAACCGGAAGAAAGAGATCTGTTTACAATAATTGTGATATACTTAGCAAACACATCAATATTTTGTTTTATTAGTGAAGTTGGTACTGGATCAAGTTCACATGATTTTGATGGCGATTTCATGATGAGTTTCTTGATCTCCGTAACATTAGTAGGCTCAAACATACAGTCTACATTGTGGATCCTTGCGTGATGGTGTTTGTGATAGAATGGCAGGTACTGGGGGAAAAGAACGACGGATATTCTCAATTTTTGTGACAAAAACGTTTGAAAATGCATTTGCGAGGTCCTGATCAGAGTGTGTAGATGGAAGCACTGGAGTTTTGGGTTTATGAAGCAGCTTTTCAACAATGTTAAAGAGTTTTTTTCTGATCGCCAGAGCTCTCTTCCACAAGAGATGAGTAGTGAGTTATTTTTGCCTGGTTAATCATGTTCTTCACAATATCACGTTGGTTACAGTATTCTTGCTGATGTACTCCAAGTTTCCCATTGTCACGCCATTTTCGCTCAAGTTGACGACGGATTTTCCTTGCAGCACGAATATCATCATTGAACCAGGGGGATTCAGATTGTAGTTTAACAGTTCGAGTTTTTTGTGGAGCATGATCGTCCAAGATGTTACGACAGTAGATTCAAATAGACTGACACAAGAATCCAGCTCACCATCTTCAAAGTTTACATTTTCCAGTTGAGATTCAATATCATGACATAAATCTTTAATATTTACATTTTTCCAGTGGCGAGTAGTTTACAGAAATGGTAGGTATGGGAGGTTTTTTAAGGTTCATATTTACCATGATTGCATAATGATCAGATAAGCCGGGATGGATAGTTATATTCGAGATGAGAGGTGAAGTATTTTCACGCGTTATCATGAGGTCAAGACAGTGACCATATCGATGAGTGGGTGCTGTGATGTGCTGGATAAGTCCATGAGCAGAGAGCAGATCTTTAAACTGATTTGCATAATTGTTTGAAGTGATGTCCATATGAATGTTAAAATCGCCGGTTAAAATAATGTCAGATGGGTGCAAGAGATAATCCACAATTAATTTCTCAAATTCCTGCAGAAAAATGGAGAAATTTACATGTTTACCATCAACATCCCTTTCTGGTTGATATATATTAACAAGGCGAACAGATCTAGTGTTGCACGTTACCTCAGCATGCAGAGATTCAAATGTTAGGTAGTCAATGTTAACATTTTTCATACTGACAGATAAACTGGACCTAAAGAGAAGTGCAACCCCTCCACCGGTCTTTTTTGGTCTGGGGATATGATGGAGAGAGTAGCCAGCAGGAGTGCACTCGCAGGGTAGCAAGTCATCATCAGGTTTAAACCATGTCTCGGATATATCAACAAGATCCAAATTGTTGTGAAGTACAAAGTCAACAAATTCATCCGATTTGTTACATATGGATTAAGTATTCAAGACACAGAGCTGAAATTTAGACTCATCATGAACATTTGGAGTTGAAGTTACATGTATGCCAATGTCGCTTGTTGATGTGGTTAAGTTCGCTGTTGGGGGTTGGTGAGGCCGGAGTGCTAGTTGTGTAAGTCTGTCCATTCTATGGCGACCAGCTTTTTTACCTCTATGTGTGCGGCGGTATGTTTGGAGTTGATTGGCAAGTATTCCAAGACAGTTCAATTGACTCAATGCTGAATAAGATAGAGCTACATCAGTACATGGAGCACTGCGAAGAATGAGTAGTTCATTGCGGCTGTAGGAATTTTATGGAGCTGAGTGGCGTTTGTGGGTGTGTTGTTCAGTGTTTCAGGTCCAGGGTTTGGGTTTATGTCACCAGAAATTAAGAGTTCCAGGTGAAAGGTGGCAGATGAATTATTATAATATGATATAGGACAACTCAAAAATTTAAGATGGCGGATTTGTTGTTTTTTATGTACATGTAGTGTACAAGCTGTACATGTAGGTTGCGCAAACTATAGAACAGTTCACAGATTTAAACAGCTGTTAACATCAACCTAACACCTTGATTTGTTGTCACCATACGTTACCATGGAGACACCACTTTGATGTCAAAGCAGCATCTGCTCGCAGTATCCGTGGCGTGGGTTGTCAGGCGCTCAAACATGGTGTTTTAATTTCCTCTTATATGAGAGGTTTGTATGATCAAATAATAAAAATAAATATATGGCATTAAATCTGATAACCCAGAGCAGATAATAAAAAAAAGTAATTTCCTGATTTCCTGAGGTTTGTTAAATGATACCCATTGTCAATCCATAGAATGGATTTTAATGATGCAGCTGTTAAAAAAAATATTCCATGGCGACGGAAATTAGCGAGGCTGCTATTATACCATAAATAGGGATGGATTTCTATTTTTGAACATTTTATTCCCATGTTTGCACTACAAGTAGAATCAGTGACGAAGCCTACCATTCAGTTTAAAGCAAATGCACTGCCTATTTGGGTTGGTCAATGAGTAAACTCACCGCATCCTCCTTACGTTAAGTGAACTGATTGCTGAATAACTTGGTATACCATAGTAACGCGTAATGACAAGTATTTAGCCACTTAAGATGCCGCTCAGAAAATACAGGTATAAGTACTCAGAGGTAAGACTCTATGTGCAACTGCTAGTTATCACATTTGTGATTTGTAAAGTAATTGTAGTGGTTAAGGTTGATTTTTAACCAAACATGCACTGACTACTAAAGGCTTATTCGCATACCTAAGTAACCCGAAGTAAATTTTGACGTCTTAAATTTTGGTGAATGCTTGCGCCAATTAAAATGTGTTAATCATTTACTGCAAATTTCGCTTGATAACTGGCCTTATGGTATTAATTGATTCTGTTTTCTTTTATTGCCAGCATATATTTGTGAGGTTTAAATTTCATGATCAAGTTATAACTTTTCAGTTTTTATTCTATTTTGTTTGTCCACAGATTGAAGAGCGTATTAATCTTGAGCATCTCCACAAATTAAAGCAATCGTTTGAGGTACATGTAAGTACATGTATCAAGCAAGTTTTCTTAACATTTGTATGTACATGTACTAGTATAAACCCATACAGTCCATCTATGGGACGTTTATTAGATAGAACTTGTAGCTTTGCATGGTGAGGAAGATAAGTAAGAATAATTGCGGTGACACCGTGTGAAATTCTCAATTGAGTAGTAATTAGTTCTGAAAAGAACTGGAGGTTACAACTCGACGTTTCGATCAGTGTGCTCTGATCGTCCTCAGGAGAATCCTGAGATTGCTTTTAGCCACCATACTTTGTGTATGGGAAATTTGGTCTGGTTAAAAAAAAGGCATCACCGCACCGATTTTAATAATAATAATAATAATAATAATGTGGACTTATATAGCGCACATATATCCACCAAACTGGTGCTCAAGGTGCATTATATTATTACCCCTGGTCATCAGGCTCATAAATCATTCCTGAAACCATCTCAGCTCCCTGGGTAGTATACAGCTCAATTGCTGCCATTACAGCGCATATAGGGCTAATCAAACACAACAACCAACTCTGCCCTCACAGATACCCATTTACCCCTGGGTGGAGAGAAGCAATTATGGTAAAGTGTCTTGCTCAAGGACACAAGCACCATGGTCGCGGTTGGGATTCGAACCCACATTCTGACGACTCAGCCATCAGAACACAAATCCAATGCACTAAACCGCTCGACCATAGCACTCCATTTTGAAGCCAACCTATGAACAGAAACTGAAGACTTTTTTTTGACTTATGGGTGCATATACCGTGTGTTCCACTTATGGGTGCATATACCGTGTGTTCCACTTATGGGTGCATATACCGTGTGTTCCACTTATGGGTGCATATACCGTGTGTTCCACTTATGGGTGCATATACCGTGTGTTCCACTTATGGGTGCATATACCGTGTGTTCCACTTATGGGTGCATATACCGTGTGTTCCACTTATGGGTGCATATACCGTGTGTTCCACTTATGGGTGCATATACATGTACCGTGTGTTCCACTTATGGGTGCATATACCGTGTGTTCCACTTATGGGTGCATATACCGTGTGTTCCACTTATGGGTGCATATACCGTGTGTTCCACTTATGGGTGCATATACCGTGTGTTCCACTTATGGGTGCATATACCGTGTGTTCCACTTATGGGTGCATATACCGTGTGTTCCACTTATGGGTGCATATACCGTGTGTTCCACTTATGGGTGCATATACCGTGTGTTCCACTTATGGGTGCATATACCGTGTGTTCCACTTATGGGTGCATATACCGTGTGTTCCACTTATGGGTGCATATACCGTGTGTTCCACTTATGGGTGCATATACCGTGTGTTCCACTTATGGGTGCATATACCGTGTGTTCCACTTATGGGTGCATATACCGTGTGTTCCACTTTTTCACCAACATTTTTGTTCTTGATCGGCGCATCTCTGTTTTTCATGTGGGAGTATGTTGGTCACTTTGTTTTTATTGAATTGCCTGAAATAATAAATAAATAAATAATAACTAAAATAAATACAATTTGAGATACCTGTGATTCTATATATCTCTTGCAGAATGAGGATTCAGAGAATTCAGGAACTCTGACGCTTGATCAGTTCAAAAGTGTTATCCGTAAGTCTCTGGGTCTCCGAGGAAAGGTGAGTGCAATGCATTCTGATCACTGAAAATTTAATAAACAAATAATAGTAAATTGTGAATTTTATGTAGCGTTTTGTTATGTGATACAAGCAAAACTGTTCAATATAGATCACAAATCCTAACATTGTTTACAGGCAGAACGATTTCTTGTGTTCATCTGTCAATGTTTTTATGAATTTTTTAATGAGTTGTTCGGACGAAGAAACTTTATGTGATCTTATGGGGTTTTCTCCAGAATAACAGTCAAGGGTTTTCCTCGCATTTCTGAATCAGAAATGTCTACTTTGTATTCTTCAAATTCAAAGCTGGCCCCTTTCTTTCTTTCTTTTCGATTCTTCGAAGTGTGGTGGTTATATGACAGTTTCCCATTTCAGCTGGCCCCTGAGGAAGACCAATGATTAATGAGTCACTGCTCAGTGCTTAGGTGATCCAGGATTAATAAATAAATAAATATCTCAGATATAACACTAGGTGCCTTTTTGATGTATCTGAGAACCGAATTATTTTATAAATTCTTCCATGTTATTGTGAAATTCCATTCAGAATGAAGAGCAGATTACAGCATTATTCATGAAGATTGACTCCAACTCAGAAGGCCACATTGCATGGGTAAGTCATATATCAACTGCAAAATACGCCAAACATGACGCACTATCGCTGCCCTTTCGCCCACAGTCATCTAACAACATGTGCCCTCAACAGTTCATTCACAGTGCGAATAGTATGAGGGTTAATGTCAGGAGAAAATGATGTGTAAAGATAAGATATAGAATTGAACAATTCAAAAATTATCAATTGCATGTAGTAGAAATTTAATGAAAAACTGAATTGGTGTAAAACTGATGATAGTATAAAAATTTCCCTTCAATTAATTTTTTTCTGAGGTGCTATCATTAATATTTTTAAAGCAAAATTATTGCTAATAAGTTTATTGGAAGGAGTCTTTTGTCTTAAATTCCACAACAGAATGAATTCAACAAATCTGGATGCATTTTTACTGTTTTCTCATTCACGACAAAACATAATAAGCTGACAGGGAACCATCACTGCGCATCATTAATTCATTGATTGTTATGATTGATTGTGTCTTGTAGGATCAGTTCTGTACTGACATGCAGCTAGAGTATAAAGAGAAAGAGGATGCATATAGAAGACAGAAAGATGTGGATATCCACACACCAGCGAGTATAGAATACATGCCTCTTAGGCAGGGTTGTCACCAGACCAAATTGAGTGCCGGCTAATTTTATCGATTGCGAGCGGAGCGAACAGAGCGCAGCTCCTCACGGCCGGGGTCCAGGGGCAACGCCCCGCTGGGGGTCGAGGGGGCGAAGCCCCCCGAACCTCCTGGGTTTTAGCTTTTAAGAATGGATTTGGAGGGCTCACCTTTCACATAATTTGTTGTATAATAGTATGATATTTTTCATAGTATTATACAAGAATTAACAACATTGCTTTATGAAATTATGAAATGACAGTGATTCAGTGACATTGTAAATGTAATAGAGTATAGAGGATGTAATAAAAACAGGTGGTAACACTTGAGCAACCGGGGCCGTCAGGCATAGCAGCTCCGAATTTTTGGCCTAAATCCACAGTGGCCGACGACTCAGTAGTGTGATCAGTTCCCGGGTCAGTTGTACTCGAACACAAAGAGTGTGGTCGCAGAAGAATGTCTCGAATTTGCAGGTTTCTCGCTTGACCCAGCTGCCGTATCTATCAGTATCACTGCCGGCCCCTTGCGTTTAGTGGTCAAGAGAAAAAGCTGGTGATACTTTTCGCGAGTGCGACATAATTATTTTGATCAAAACACTTCCAAAAACGTTCACAAAACTTTTCATGAATAGGCGGAGGGGCCTTGCGTGAATAATTTTTCCTTTGCTGAGCACATCGCGGGAAAGCTAGACGTTTTAAGTCACGCTTATCCAACCTGAAATTTACGTACATCGACATTACGAAGCACGTCGCATCATTTGCACGCGGTAGAGACAAGTGGCATTAGCTCATCGTGCAGGCGCAAACAACCAATCATAATGGCGATTCCCAGGTCTTTTCCCTGACGTCATAAATAAATGCTAATTAGTGTATTTGTTTGTACCGCTACAAGCTGAGATTTATTTTATAATATCGTACGATGTTTTAATTGATCTGTAGACTAAAGTCCTCAAAATAGTGGCAAATAACTCAAAGAAATGAAGAATACATGAACTTTTTTTTACTTTGATTACTGTTTAATGAAATATTCACACAATTTTTGTGCCGGTCGGTAAGACATCAATTTGCGTTTGGTGCCGGTCGGCCAGCGGGAGTGCCGGTTAGACCCGACCGGCGCCGACCGGCGTAGCTACAACCCTGCTCTTAGGGAGCCATCACTGTGCATCATTAATTCATTTTTTTGTCTGTTGTGATTGATTGTGTCTTGTAGGATCAGTTCTGTACCTACATGCAGCTAGAGTATGAAGAGAAAGAGGATGCATATAGAAGACAGAAAGATGTGGATATCCACACACCAGCTAGTATAGAATACATGCCTCATAGGGAGCCATCACTGCGCATCATTAATTCATTTTTTTGTCTGTTGTGATTGATTGTGTCTTGTAGGATCAGTTCTGTACCTACATGCAGCTAGAGTATGAAGAGAAAGAGGATGCATATAGAAGACAGAAAGATGTGGATATCCACACACCAGCGAGTATAGAATACATGCCTCATAGGGAGCCACTACTTCGCATCACTAACATGTCTGATGGCACGTTTGTGGCTACAAGTCAGGTATGATGGTGTTTTGCTAATTTAGACTTAAAATAATTTATATTTTTTGACAAAGATTTACTGAAGTGGGACTTGACCTTGCGACCTCCCAATACACCACTCCAGCCTGTCAATCAAACAGCATGGATTAACCAATGTTAAGCCTTTCCATGGCAACTGTTACTAAGATGGTCAAACACTTTGTTTTAATGCAGGTGGCATGATCCGACTATGGCCCAATCTGGATCAGTGTATATAAGTGGTGGTTTCATAATTCCCTTGTTGATTATTTGATGACTTTTATAGCTAATCTCTCTTTATTATGATTATTTCCTCTCATGCAGGGCAGTTGTGTCTACCAGCCCTCAGAATAATTAATAATGAAGTTGTATTTTTCCAGGATGCTTCTAGGAACTGATTTCATTCCTTTCTTTCCCTTTCACTCAGGATGGTACAATATCCTTCTGGAGTGGAAACCTGGAACTAAAGAGAACACGATCCGTCATGGTATGAATACTTTGAAGAATTATGAAGTGTTTTCACTACAAATGTGTAACATATACATATGATACTCGGCTAATATTGTAATCCAATTTAAATAGAAATGCAACCAGTCTGTCGACATACAGGTAAATAAAAAAGTATACTTTCCATAAAGAGGAATTCAAACGAAATATTTCGAGTTTGAACTCTGTGTTTTTACTTTAAAAGGTAAAGTGCAACATAGGTTTTTTTCAGATTATCCAAATTTTAATTTAAAAACTTGCTTGATGTGAAGTTTTTACATTTAGAAATTATACTGAGAAATTATTTTTCTGAAGTACTTTTTATCATAGAGAAAAAAGGAATTGTTTTGTCAAATATTTTAAAAAGTTGCCAACCGGCCCCTTTTTGTAAAACACAAAAAACAGCTATTTATTGTTTTTTGTCAAAAATGTGAGCAATCTATTGTGACAAATTATTCACAGGGTTGTAAATGAATGTACAATATCAAATACCAATGTTGTACCTTCCCATTAATTGTTGTATTTCACTGTTGAATAAAAATGTTACAAAGTTAATTGTTTTATCCAAAAAATGTGATATCTAGTGGTAGTGTTTTCCTGTGTATATTAATGTATTACTTCATTTCTCTATGAATACATCTTTTTTACAAAACAAGGTCAGTTGATACTTAGTGAATTACTTTTATGGGTTTTCTTTCTGTTTTCAGACTGAGCAAAATGGCACAAGACAGAAACCCAAATGGGTGACTGACTTTGTGCTGATGCCACAATACAACAAGCTCATCTTAGGAACAGGGTGAGTGGATATGATCAATATCAATGATCAATGAGGGAGGGGAAGCGGGCATCCTGTGATAGCACAGCAAGATTGGGGTGTTAATTCAGGCATACTACTTTGGGGAAATTGATTGATTTATTTACAAATATATATAAGAAACTTTAAACTAACCCTCTAATAGTTAAAATATAAACATCCTAGTGGGTTAATAAGTCCTGCGGGATGCTGCTTTGCAGGATAAACGTGTCCGGTTGACGAGCTTACATGCCATAAGTGTTTGTCAACGTATGTGGGCGTTACCCCAACATGCCAGATCAAAAAATGGAATTATATTGTGTTTGGGCAATTTTTGTCTGAAAAAAGGTTAAAATCTCAGGCCCTCTCTAACAAGATAGGGTCCTTCACCCATGAGGCAGACAGAAAGCCTTTATTTAAAACTCCATTTAAAATCATAAACCATACTTGAATCTAACTGTTGAATTAAAACAAAATGCTTACTACAAAAAGTATTGGTAACAAATAACTTGTTTTCAATGTTTTCAATGTTTACTACATCTATATCTTTTGAAAATCATGATATGTTCCCTTTAAAAGTATCCTAAAACTTAGTTAAGGAGACATTATACTTTAGAATAGTTTAAATAAAGATATTAAATCAGTCAATGCAGAAGCTCAAATAGAAATGGAGCAAGCATATCAGGTCTGGTAAACATATAATTCATGACTTTTGTCGATTCTGTGCAGCGATCGTGAAATTCAGTTTTATGAGCTGTCGACCTTTGAGCCATATTGTCAGGTGACTGGGCTGGAGACAACACCATTGAAAATGGCTTATTGGTAAGGATTTATGGATTTATTGTTTACTTTTTTGTATTCAAAAGACTCTGTCTTTTAAAAACTGTTTTTTAAAATGCGATATGTGATAAGAATAAAACAAAATGTCAAACATGAAATTTAAACAAAATGTCAAACATGAAATTTAATTAAATGAAATTTAGGTTTCAACTTTATTGCAACAGAACATTCAAGTTGGATTCCACATATTTTGAGAGGGGTGTTAAAAGTTGAACAAAAACAAATTGTTAAAGCATAATAAATGTATGCTAATTCAAAATAAATTCAATTATATTAAAAGCCACTACACACTTTGGTAATCTCAAAATCTATAAATGATCAGAGTTTTAGAAACACTTACTTGGTGTATAGTTGATGATAGCATTAATCTTCCCTTTGAAATATCTCTGTCTCGGGACGTGCTATCGTTTAAGAAAAATTATTGAAATAATCTGAAACTTTTACAGGTTGGTTCTTATATCTTGGTTCTTATAAAGAAGAGATGTAGTTCCATTTATTTTACCAAAACTGAATACTGGCTTTAACCAAAATAAAAGTAAAGGGTTGGCATGCATAATTTGCTGCCTTTACTGAAAGTTAAAAATAATTCCTTTTTGTTGTTCAAAATAGTACAGCAGTTGTTGTTGTTATACAGGTGAAGTTGTCCAGAAAGTAGGCCTAACCTCTAGGCCAACAACTCAATAAGGTTCATCGATTTGATTTTTACCCTTCATCGATAGATTGACTCACATAATGCTATCTTCAAGAAGTGAATGCTTGATGTTCCGTCAGAATTCAAAATCACAATAAAATGTCTTTGTGGTTAAATTGCCCATTTGTACAGCGTTGCATTCATTCCCTAATTGAATCACTGAATCTGACAGTGGAGCAGGTGGTTATAGCAGGTGCAATACAATGATTGTTCCGATACACTTTAATATTTCAGTGCCACAGGGTATGATGAATGCCTGATCATGTATGGAGATTCAGAAGGATGCATCAATATCATTATTATTAACGGCACAGGTGAAACACTCAGGTAAGTACAGGGATAAGTAAAGACTGTTTCCGGTAACACCATGTGAATTCTCAAATTGAGTAGTAATTAGTTCTGAAAAGAACTGGAGGTTACAACTCGACGTGTCGATCAGTATGCTCAGTATGCTCTGATCGTCTTCATTCTTCATTCTCACATGGTGTCACCGCAAACAGTCTTTACTTATCTTTTTCACCATGCAAAGCTACAAATATTACTTCAGAACAGGGACTCAACAAAAAAGAAATTTGAAAGTTTGTCTTACTCGCTATCTTAAATCTTGAAAAAACATCAATGATCTCAGTTTTACATAAAACATACTTGGTGTAAAGTGGATGATGGTATCAAAAATTCCTATATATATATATATATATATATATACTTGTAGTAAAACTAGTGGAACGCTGGTAGTTGTAACTCCGAGTTTCACGCGTTATGCGATCATCAGACAACTGATATATATATATATATATATATATATATATATATATATCTGTCTCAGGTGCTATCATTTTAGAATTAAACAAATAATTTTGCAAATGATTTTTTGTCATTGTTTGACATAGTGTAATAAGCTGAAACTTTCACAGGTTGGCTTTGATACATTTAGACTATCTTGATTATATTCTTCTATATCCAAAGTCCATAACCCACCCCAGACTGAGGGATCTCCTATATCCTAAGTCAACCACCCTCCTTCCCCCTGTGCTTGTTAACAACTGATTCAGTTCAGTGAGCACACACTCCCCTCCCCCAACCCCTAGGATCCTAGTCTCAACAGTTCCCGCCTGCGCGTCTCAACGAACTAATCCTCCAGCATCCATTCATGGGATGATCCTCCAGCAGTCTACTTAAGTAGCAGCATTTTCCAGAGTCCGGCATTCTCCTGAGGACGATCAGAGCAGACTGATCGAAACGTCGAGTTGTACCTCCAGTTCTTTTCAGAACTAATTACTACTCAATTGAGATTCCACATGGTGTCACCGCAATTAGTCTTACTTATCTTGATTATTTTTAAATATGGATGCATTTACAGACATTTTACCAAAGTACAACTCCTAATAGATTGTTTACATGGTGCTACCACAAACCTTACTCCTGCTGTACTTCCACCATGCAAAGCTTTAAATCCTACAAAATCAGTAGAGTAAAATTTATTTACTTTTAAATACAGAACTTGGAAGAAGATGCCTAAGACAGAGGGCATTGCCAGCGTGACCCTTGAAAAGGTCGCTCACTCACCTTTGACCCGGTTTGTACGATGGAAGGTGCACAATGACTGGGTAGCTGAGCTCCGATACTACGATGAGATAAGATCAATAATGTCATGTTGTAACAATGAGAGCTCTGCCTTAGTAATAGGTAAGTAAACGCTCACATTGGTTATAATGTAGATAAATGTTTTCTGATGACAAATCTTTTCAACCAAAATAAAATTACAAAAACTTTTTCATATCATTCTTAAAGGGATATCTTCACGATCAGAGCAGACATTTTCAACTGGGCATGGAATTGGTGTCCCTAGTTTAAGATGAACACAGTGACTGAAAAATACGGCAACAGTAATATGACCTTATTATGTGGGGTGTTAGTAATTATTTTCTCCTGAAGACGATCAGAGCATACTGATCGAAACGTCGAGTTGTGACCAGCAATTCTATTCTAATTAATACTCAAAAGATAATTTGTCACATGCTGTCACCACAAACAGTCTTTAATTATTTTCAGTCATTGAGTTAATATAAAACTAGCATTCCAATTCCATGCCCTGTTGATCATGATGATATTGTCCCTTTGAAGAGATGGTACAACATTGGTAATGTTGGCAAATCAGCTGCTATGAGTATGCTTACTATATGCACTATATATAAATCCTCCTATTTTATTTATTATTATTATTAAAGAAGGAACGTAACATTGTTTGCTTTTTGAATTTTGTTTGATAATACAGGATGCACAACAGGTAGCACGCATGTCGAAGCCCAACTGAAGGAAATCAAAGAACACTCCAACTTCCCAGACGCTGCGGACAAGAAGCTTAAGCTAGCCCAGCAGAACTACGCCCATGCCAAGCGCCGTCTTGATGCAGACCAGACCACCTTCAGGATACACAAGGGTGTCAAGGTGTTTGATTTCTGTAAGGAAAAGAATTTGATTATCACCGGTGGTATGGACAGAATTGTACGCATGTGGAACCCCTACGTACCAAGGTAAGATTAGGCTGTTTTATTGTGGTATAATTATAATAATAATGGACACTTATATTGCGCCGGTATCTGCCAAGTTTGATGCTCATGGCACATGAACATTATTACCCCTGTCACCGGGCCAGTTATATCATTCCTAGAACCATCTCAACTCCCTGGGGAGTATACAGCCCATGCTGCCAAATGTGTAGCGCAACGATTCCTAATTTTACTCGAGTGCTTTTCCAATTCTGTTTTAAGGGTTGGCAATTTTTTGTAAATTCAACAATATTTTTGTTAAACCATTAAGAAAAGAAGTAATGAAGAAAAGAAGTAATTTTAAAGTAAAATATTTTCTTTCTACAGTGACAATAGCTTCTACACAATCCGCTTAATATAGTAGCATTAGCCTTAGTTCTTTCAAGGCCCGCCTTCTACATCTTAGGCAAAAAAAAAGTATCCAGTTTCTGGTCATCAGTCGGCTACAAAATCGGTGTGGTGACATGCTTTTTTTTTTTCAGCCATCTTTTTTTTGGGGAAATACGGGGACCAAATTTCCCATATACAAAGTGTGGTAGCTAAGATCGAGAGGCCTCACAAATCGGGCAAACGTTCATGCCCCTATGTGAAAAAGTCATTTAACCCTAACTCCCTAGGCCAATTTGCTTAAACATAACCTGAATCCTCCAAAATCCTTCAGTAGTAAAGTAGTTGACTTTATTGCCACATATTTGCCAAATTGGCACATAATATTAATTGCTTGTTGCAGGTCCTCACAAAAATGTTGCTTAAGTACATAACTTCACTGAGTAAAATTTTCTACCAAGCAGCTCTGTGAAATTGGACCATGAATTGTTACAGCTTTGTTTTCATTGTGACAAAATGAACGTAATTTATTATTTTTTCTTGATGACAGCAAGCCAACTGGAATGCTACGAGGTCACAATGCCCCCATCTTCTCGCTTTACATCGCTGCAGATGAGAACAGGATATACAGCATATCTCAGGACAAAACTATTAAAGTAAGTGCAGGAAAAGAATTTGTCATTTGCTGCCTCTGGCAAATTTCTTCAACTTTGTCATATTTGTTTTCCAGACTATGAGAAACATTTGACTTATATTTCACATCCGAGAAGAATTTCAATTCCTTTTTTTGTGACTTGGTATGACATATTGTTCTATTATTTTTCAAGAGAATTTACTGAAATATTTTGATATGTCAGATAGTAGTATAAACAAAAGAATTGTTTTTTTTCCCCTTTCATATTTGCAAAACTGACATACAAAATCACGTTAGGAGCATTTTTAAGTTTACCTGGTTGTTTAAATGCGTTGTCTAAATGCATTGGATTGCAAACCCTAATGTCATTGCTACTTTGAAAATATTTCAGTAAATTCTCTTGAAAAATAATAGAACAATATGTCATACCAAGTCACAAAAAAAGGAAATGAAATTCTTCTCGGATGTGAAATATAAGTCAAATGTTTCTCATAGTCTGGAAAACAAATATGACAAAGTTGAAGAAACCAATTGACGTGAATGTTATGATTATTCAAAGATTCACATTTATGTACCCTGCCCATTGAATTACAGATTTTCTAATTTTAATTTCTTAAAATGTTCCTTGAAGGTTTGGGATATAAAAGATCAAGTTTGCATGCTGACAATCCGTCCCAAGACTCACAAGATAAGAGGTGATCTACAGGCGTGTCATTATAACAGGGTTGCTAAGGGATTCTGCATAGCAACGGATCAGATGGCCCTACTCAGTCACAGAACAAAGTATGCTCATTAACAGATAATTAAAGATTATTGGCCAAGTTTTTCTATATTTTACAGCTAATTCCCGGCAATTTCTCTGAAATCAGAGCATTGCTATTTTCTCTTGAGTTTATATGTCCCATCATAAATTCATTAGCCACTTAACTGTTCTTAAACTAAGTTTTTGATAATTATTTTGTGAAATATCTCGATGTCAAAGTAAAAAAAAATTGTCTTGAAAAAAAACCCATGGTGTTTCCTCCTTATTTGCTCTACAGTCGGATCCAGCAACATGGAGAGGTAGCTTACTCACACAAGGAACCAGTCCACTGCGCCAAATATAACCCCAGCTTCAAACACATCGTTAGCTGCTCAGATGGATCCGTAAGTTCACTTCATTTTAGGGGCAAATGCTAAAAATCCCCCCCCCCCCGCCAATCAGATATGTGCACTTTCTGTCAAGTTAATTACATCATTTAAATGAGTTGTCAAATGGAAATTCAAAAACTCAATATTTCAGTTTAGGTTTTTTGGTCAAATAACATTTTCAACACAAAGACTTCTTATAAGACAACGCTGTAACACTCTCATGCCAACTTTTTTCAGGCATTTTACCTTTCCCATTGGGTAACATACCTTTCTCATTCTATCCTTTTTGGATTGCCAATGACTGGCCATATTCCACGGTCAAACTGTGACTTTTTGATTTCTTCATATCCCACCCTCTCTTTCTAAGTAAAAATACCTATGCAATTGTTTCTCAAGAATTGGATTAAATAGCCACCAGAACAGTTATTTTGTCCTGTCAGCCTTTCCCATTTGTCCCTATATTTCACATGAAAGCAAAAACGAAATTCAACAATTGTGGTACAGGCAGATTTCATTGTTAACGTCACAGCAATGCACTTCACTGCAGTATTCGCATTAAGTTTGAACCAGCCTTAACAAGGTATTTGCACTTTGTGTCCGGCGTAATCGGGTCAAACCTCCTGCCATTGAACGGGGGATGGTAATGGTAACTGGCACATTGTCTATTTTGGGTTGTTTTTTAATGGATTATTCCACCCATTTAATCACTTCCTGACATTCCATCTAGTCAGGCTATTCACACCTCAGAACATTATTGATCCAATAGTGAGCTCTATCATACTTATCCTTACACAATCTCTTAATCCTATTTGGTGTAAGGTGTGTTACAGACACTTTCTTTGTGTAGCAAGGACATCTTTGACATCCCTATATAAACCTCCCCTAGAAACCACAATCGGATTTTTTTCAGTAAAGGGCAACATTTTCTTTTCTGTATTGGTTTTTCTTTCTTCTGATGCTGAGTCGAATCGAAGCTAGTTGAATTGAAATTGCTTGGGCGTACATAACATGTTTGTGGTTGCCAAGCTGAGACTTCAATCCAATGGAGATATTGGGGTTATTTTTTTTCTTTCATACACTTTAATAAATTTGCTCCTTTTGTTCATATTATTTCTTCATTTGAAATATTTTTCCCTGGATTGAAATCAATTCCAAGACAGATCTTCACAAAAACCTACTGTCAAAAGACAAATTGTGGTGTAGTTTGAAAATGTGAAATATTTGTCTTTTTTGTAGGTTGTCAAAATTTGGGACTTTGAAACTGGCAGTGCAGTTTTCGAGTTTTCCCAAGCTCATGACAATAATGCCATCACCACTATGACCTTTGACACCTCCAATCGGAGACTAATCACAGGAGGACGCGATGGTCGGCTGAAGATCTGGAACTACAACAATGGTCATTGTTTAAAGAGACTAGAAAGAGGTATGGATTTCTTCAAAAAATTGTTTCTTGCTTAGGATAATTTTCTCCCATTTAAACACTGTGGTCTCATTATGCGCATTCAAACTTAATGAAGATCAAGAAATCTTGATAGAAACCAACCTGTGAAATGGTCACTTTAATTTGCCCAAACATTTCGGAGACAACTGCAAAAGTTCCTTTTAAATTTTCACACTGGTCAATGTTGCTTAGTCATGGAATTTTGATCTGTCATCAGATGTCAATTCAGTTTGAAAAAATTTTTACAAAAATTCTCACACAGAAAGATTTCAATGGATGTGTCATACCATCTTAAACCTCACATCGTGTTTTTTGTGTTTAAATATTAGTTATAAAAATTCCCAAGGGGGCCTTTCATGTTCAGTATTGACATAGACGTCTCTTTTATTATTGTTAGTCAATTGAAGTGGTCTTATCTTTTTGAAATAAGGACACTTAGAGATGGGTATCTTAGCAACGCATGAGTGTATAACCTTTTAATATCTTGTTAGTTTCTTATATCAATATACATGATAGTCACCACAAAGAATCCACCTTTTATTTCCATGATCTTAGAGATAATGTACAGAGATGGATGGTTTAAAAGCATCCACTTTCTCCTGAAGTCCTAATGAAATATCTTTCTCTGAATCTTATGAAAATAGCACAATATTGATGTACACAATGCTCATAGATTATGTAAATTGTAAAAAGTGGATAATAATTTTTTAACATCTCCATATGATGGACTTCACAGCTTTAAGTCAGAATATTCCACTTTTTGCATTCAAATCCAACTTTTTGTAAAATTTTCTCCTTTTTTTTAAATTCTCTTGTTAACCCTCCTACTATAGCTGCACTTTAGTGGCAAGTTGCTATAGTGGTTAAAATCAGTCAACTGCCTGTTTTGACTGTTGACCCAAATGTGCACACAGGGGCATTTTTGACTGGTTTTTACTGTCATTTTGACAACCCTGAACAATACAAGACAATGTTTTTACCAGTCAAAGACAGTTGACTCATTTTGACCTGTAAATTACTTACTGGCACGTAAGGTTTGACAGTATTCGACTTTAACCAGTTCGCGTCGGAGGCCGTGTATACACGCAATTTTTTTTGGAACCACGGATTGGAGAGCGTCTAAACACGCCATAGGAAACTCCGGAATATTTGTATGCATGCTCGGTTGACGTGGCAACGAACCGAGCGTACAGTGACATGCTCGGTAGACGTGGCCACACGCTGTGGAAGCTTCCATTAACGTGTTTGTGTGGGAAAAGAAACGCGCACAGGGGCCCAGAAAAACTTTTTTATTCCCGACGCGAACTGGTTAAGTGCACTAGATATAACTGGCAAGTATATACATTTTTTGACTGATTTTGCCCCTTACAGTCACAGAAGGGTTAATGGCGTTTTCTCACAAATATGTACAGATGGGTTTAAAACATTTTTTTTAAATTAAGCATCTTCATCAGTATCAGTTGACTCTGACATTTCCATTTATTCATTTAACAGAGGATGATTTTGCCGAGATCACAGATGTCTGCTACATCGAGATGAACAAGAACCGTTTCATCATGTCAGTGGGATGGGATCGTCATATCAACATGTACACAGATAACTCAGAAGATTTCAGACACGTGCAATGCCCACTGCCAAAATGGGCGGATGATTTGGTGAGAGTTTTCTCATTTCACTTTGTGTACAAAAGTCTGTTTCACATGTTTATTTTAAAATTATAAACCTATTATAAAGTTATTGACTTTGAGAATTTATTTTGCTACACTCTTTATAATAAAATTACAATTAACTTACAAAAAGTGACAAATTTGACAAATTTTAGATTTAACTTGTTAATTGAAAAAACTTTCCGTGAGATAAATATAACTATATTCAATTAGTGACCCCAGATCAAACATATTGACATTTTGGAAGACAGTCAACCATAGGGCTGGATAGCTCAGTTGAGTAGAGCTCTGGTACGGTAGTCCAGAGGTCACAGGTTCAAGTCCTGTTTAAGTAAAAAAGTAATTGTTTATAAAGAGTTGTCATTGACAAAACTCTTTAAAACATAGATTAAACACTTAAAGACTATAAGCTTTAGTCCTTTCCGGTGTTGACAGTAGTTCTTTTTTCGCTTGGCAGGGATGTTATTTCTAAAGACGGCCTAATTGATTTTTGTTTACAGAGAGATGGCCATAAAGAGGATATCTTGTCTATTAACGTGTGTTTACCAAGCTTGCTAGCGACCTCTAGCTATGATGGTGAGGTCATCGTATGGAATCTTATTTCAGGTCATATCTACTGCCATCTCAGATCACCAGTACCGGACACTTATGTGACTGAAGAATGTAAGTCAAATAATATATATATATCTGCTAATATTATTCAACTGTATCCACCAAGTATTCCCATATTTAGCAGGATTTGTTTTTTGGCAGATTTATTATAATTTTTTTAAATTGAAAAATTCTCAGAATGTACCACAGAGCATCTAGAATGCAAACATTTCCAGGGCCCTCCCACCAGAATACTTGTACTTGTACTCAAGTGTTTCTGTACTCGTACTCATAGCTCATAGTCGAGTACATTTTTCTGTACTCATACTTGTACTCATGAAAAAGTACTCGTCTAGAAGTCTACCTCCCACACCATATACCAAAACATTTTCCTTTTTTCCCCATTTTTTAGTCAGTTGCATGCCTGATTTAGAATGATCTAATTTAAACATTACCATTAACAAATCTTAAAGATGGTGTATACATTGTTTACACTTTGTATTTATCAACAATACAGTGGATGGAGATAACAGTATTTGCAAGCTTCTCTTCATGCCATCCAGAAAAGACAATAAGAATGCAGGTCAACTCATCGCCTCTGGCCCCAGAGGTGAGTAGTCAAACATGAACATGTAGCTTAAAGGGGCAGTAACTTAAGCGCCATGAGCCTCTCGGGAATGGCGCATGATAAATACTTGTTGTAATGTAATGTAATATCATCACGATCAACAGGGTATGGAATCGGACTGCTAAATTTAGAATAACTCAGTGACTGAAAATAATACGACACATGATAAGGTCATATTACCATTGCTGCTGCTGTCCCTTTAACCCTAACTCCCTAGGCATTGTACTAAAACAATAAAAATCCTTCAAAATCCTCCAACTGGCTTTGTTGTCTAGGGAGTTAGGGTTAATGAGAAGATAGAACATTGATAATTACCTGATTACAAATAACTGAATTATTATCCAAAGCTGTCTTGATGCGAGGTTGATAAAGTTACCTCTCATTCCACAGAAAACAATAGGCATGTTGCTCCAAGTTTTCTGTGGATAAGTTTTGAATGCTTTTTCACACTTTTCTTATGACTTAAAACCCACATTTAGCTAAACAAGTTGGTTGTAAGCATACTCATAGAAGCAGATTTGCAAACATTAACAGTAGCATACCAAGAGGCCTAACGTGTCATAGTATTTCTTGAGTAATTTTTATTTTAATTACACATTTTTATTTAGCATAATTTCAGAATTTTTAAAGATTTTTCATTATCACTCAGTCATCAGCTTTTTTATAATTCAATTTCTGTTAATTTCATTTATACCTTGATAGGTTCCGTCCACTTTTGGAATGTCTACAATGGTGGAGTACTCTTTGCACAATTTTGCTCAGTAAGTTTGACAAGTTTTTTCTGGATTTTAACAAATCATTAAAGAACAAGGAAAAGTATTATTTTATTATATAGAAATATTTCATTTGTGAATTAAAACTGATTTAAGTAAAATCACATTTCATTTAATATATTTTGCTACAAAGAAATAAAAACAGATAAGAAAAGGAAAAAATCATGTAAAACAAAGATTTTTTTTTATTCTTGTAGCAAGCGCTTTGAGGCACTTTTTTTCAGGAATTTTGTGTAATAGCAACATCTAATATAAAAGTCTATAATGTAGAACATAATTTAAGGTTATTATCTCTTTATTTGTTGTGTAGTCTAAAAATAGCAATGCAACAGTCACAACAATGCAACTCTCTGAGGATGACACTTCGCTGTTTACAGGAGATTCAAGAGGTATGTGCCCTGTCATCCTTCTAGAAATATTTCCACACACTTAATTTTGTACTTGGTATATGATGGAATTATTTTTTCATAAGTTGTTGCGCTGTTAATTTGTTGTGTTTTTAAATAAAAAACATTAATTAGGCTTGGGCGGTTCCGGTGGGTACCCGGTTCTACCCGATTCCAAATTGAGAATCGGAACAGCAGTTCCACTCTTTTAAAGAACCGGGTACCCGCAAGAGTCGGTTCCGGAACCAAGTCCTTTAAATACACGGTTCCCAGAGCCGCAGCTCTAGTAAAATACCCGAGTCCCACAAAATTTTCTTGAAAGAAGAGAAGTAGCCACCAAGGAAAGAAAGAAGTAGCCTGTGTCCAAACCTCTAGTTGTTTATGGGGATGTGGAGAGTCTGTAAATTCTTCAAAATTATACATCCAGGAGGTTCAGGGGGCTTTGTCCTCTAGACCAAAGGGAGACCCAGGCCCGCTACCCATTTTTCAGGATTTTTCTTTTTTGTCAAATCACACGCCTGACAATTTGTTTTTATGAAGATGTACAAGTGCATTGACTTTCCTTCTTTGAAAACAACTTGATTGTCATGTACTTGTTGTATATTTTTATGAAGATGTACAAGTGCATCGACTTTCCTTCTTTGAAAACAAATTGATTGTCATGTACTTGTTGTATATTTGTAGGTTTTATCACAGTTTGGGACATCGAGGGCTATTGCCTATTTAACAAAGAGGCAAATCCACCATCATGTAAGTCACAATAAACCAGTGTTGGTAGTTATCTATTATTTGTATACCACTGTAAATTAAAGGGAAGGTACAACATTGGTATTTAACCAGATTATGAAATAAATTAATTGTTATCTAAGAACTTACTTTGTTGAAAGTTAGTACATGTTGTACCAATTATTCTGAGAATTTTTTTATCTGAAGTGTTTTCATATTAAAAAAAAGGTTCTTATTTTGTAGAATTTATATAACCACATTAATATTTCTCTTATAAAAAGACGTAAACTGATTGTTACAAATGTATATATTTTTTCTTAGTGTTGGGATCATGGAGAGGACATATTGAAAGCATCACAAGGTAAGGAAGCCATTTTTCTTTTTAACAAAATACTACTAAGTTATTGTATGTATTGTATTGCTATGTGTGCCATTTACCTATTTCGGTAAAAGTTTGCCAAATATATCAGTAAAAGTTTGCCAAATGTATCGGTAACAGTTTGCCAAATGTATCGGTAACAGTTTGCCAAATGTATCGGTAACAGCATGGAGGAAGGAATTTCCTTCCTCCATGGTAACAGTTTGCCAAATGTATCGATAAAAGTTTGCCAAATGTATCAGGAAAAGTTTGCCAAATGTATCGGAAAAGTTTGCCAAATGTATCGATAAAAGTTTGCCAAATGTATCGGAAAAGTTTGCCAAATGTATCGGTAACAGTTTGCCAAATGTATCAGTGAAAGTTTGCCAAATGTATCAGGAAAAGTTTGCCAATTTCAATAAAAATCCCTAACTGACCAATGAGATTTGTTGTACTGCTACATGCGCACCATGCACACATAAGAATACATCTAATAGTTACTTCTCTTTGATTGTTTCAGTATGAACCTTGTTGAATCTCATAACGTATTCATTACCTCATCGCTGGATTGTACTGTGCGGTTATGGACAACAGAAGGACATTATATAGGTGAGAAAATATTAATTTATGCAATTAATTGAAACACATGATCTGTTATCAATGTTTTACATTTACATTTCAAATAGAAACAAGAAAATAGCACATCATCATTAAAAGAATGCTACCTAAAAAAAAATCATTTAAAAAATAAACTAATAACTTCTTCTGATTTGTATGCACAGTATTTTATCATCAGTATATTTATTGTTTTTTGTGCTTTTCCAGTATTTTGTATTTTTTTTAATCAAGATATACCTTACACAACCAACTTCTGAAAGTTTTAGCTTATTACGTTTTGTGAAATTGCATTCAGATATTCATACTTTCATGGAATTTAAGAAAGAGTACTCTTTCTTATTGGGAATCATTTCTCTCTTTTTTCAAATTGACGGCACTACAGACAAAATAATTTCTAGGGCAGATTGATATCAGCTTTACACCAAGTAAGTTTTGCATTAAAAGTCAACCATTTGGTTATTCATTAACTATTAATTCTATACCTTATCTTTAAATACAAAACAGCGTGTCGTGGCCGAGCGGTCTAGCTTACCGGACTCAAGTTCTGGTGTTAGCAGCAGAATGTGGGTTCGAATCCCGGCCGTGACACTTGTGTCCTCGAGCAAGACACTTAACCATAATTGCTTCTCTCCACCCAGGAGTTAAATGGGTACCTGTGAGGGCAGAGTTGGTTGATTAGCCCTATATGCGCTGTAATGGCAGCAATTGAGCTGTATACTCCCCAGGGAGCTGAGATGGTTTCAGGAATGATTTATGAGCCTTATGAGCAGGGGTAATAATATAATGCGCCTTGAGCACCACTCAGTTGGTGGATACGTGCGCTATATAAGTCCACACATTATTATTATTATTATTATTATTATTTCGGGAAAACTACTCTATTATTTTATTCATACAATAGGTACACTTGGGCAGCAGCAAGCATGGGATATCTACAATCCATCCACCTTTGCCCATCCCATGGTTCCATACGACGTCTTGGTAGATCCCGTCAGTATGCCCACTCATCCTATACTGGATATCAAGATGTCCAATGGAGGGTCCATCGGTGAAGATTCAGAGGAGGAGTCGGAGGAGGAGGAGGAAGAGATGAAGGAGAAGATTGAAGAGAAGAAGGTAGGCAAGGAGAGATGGAAGGATGTTAGTGACCAGTGTATCCCCTGACCATTCAAATGTGAGGAGGCCCACCTCAATGATTTTATTGACTATACCTAACAATTTCGAAATTTTCCACCTCACATGCAAAAAATTGCAAAAATAAAAAATACACAAAAAAAGGTTGTTTTGTGTTATAACGTGTGCAGTTTTCATTTGCAGTCACCTTGAAACTGGTTTATACTTCACGCGAATGTGAAATTAATCTTGACTTGAATTTTTTTGAAAGTGCAAGTTGAAATGTGTTCAACTTTTGCAAATCATACCTGTGCGAATCTCAGGTGTTTACGTCACAAGTCAATTTGCATTCATGTATGAACCAGGCTATATACTTTCTGATTAATTGATGTTATTTATTATAGACTCTTGATATTTCCCTTGGTTATCAATTGTTTTTAGAGTGACGTTATTAGCATGACTAACTTCAGCTCCAGACCCCAGTTCCAGTTTGACGACGACCAGATTGCTAAGGAGCTAAAACAAAAACCTTTCAACAAGGGCACGGGTAAAAGGTGAGGTGTCCTCATGGAATATTACCTTCTGTCTCGGTTGACATAATTTTTTTTTTTTTTTTTGATAAATAATGAATTAGCAGTTGCAAACTGCTTACCAACCTAATGGACCAGGGTCTAATTTCATAGCGCCGCTTACTGGTAAGCAAATTTTCATGCTAACTAGAGCAGAAAACTTTGCTTAAGCATAAGTGTATTTCACAGGTTAGCAAGAAAATTCAGAGCGGTGCGTGCACGTTTGTTCACCATGGATTTGTATTGTTGCGTCACTCATTTGCTAGCAATGACGGCCGCCAAGCTAGCGTGCCTTTCTCTATGCTTAACGGTTAGCGGCGCTATGAAATAAATAACATACAGTAATAGACCTCCCAACATTACGATTTTGGCGTACTTTTTACGATTTTTCACCCATTTTACGCTTTTATTCTTCATTTGTACGATTTTTGACAATGCCGTTTTTAAAGTTTTTTAAAAATCTTTTTTAATTTGTTATTTTTTTATTTCGCGCGCCATAGGCCGTGCAAGTCTCATGGGCGAGACTTAACACAGTCTATTCCTGTGTGGTCTGTTGTTCCCGGTCGTGCGGTCCGCATAATCGCATTCACTGTAATACGTTCGATCTCTGAAGGGCAAAGGAGGGACTGTCAACTAGTTTATGAATAGACGACGTGCGTGCAAACTGATACTCTGTGGAAGCGTGGCTCCTGTACACACGATATGTATGCAGACTGTACACACACACATGTTGTATATGTTACACACGATGCTGTGTTGCACGTTGTACAATTAAAAGGCGGTTAACCGTATAAGCTGGTCAAAATGACACAATGACTACCGGCTTGAAGAAAGTACTATTTTTGAAAACTGAATGTTGGGAGGTCTGCAGTAAGCAAAAAATCGGTAGTATAAATGCAATAGCAGTGGCCTTACATTTGAACCCAAGCACAGTCGTTTGGCTTTAATAACCCCAAATGCTTCTGGGAATTAGATTTTATGTACTATGGACTTTGTACTGTCATTATCTTGAACTGTCTATTACAAATTGTGCTGTATTTGACTGCAAACAAGATGGGTGTTTCTGTGGGAGATCGTCTCATTTCAACCAAAAAAATTGATGAAATGGTGTTTTGTTTTCCATGATTTTCAGTTCAACTCTTTTTTTTACTCTTTTCTTCTTCTAAACAATCAGGTTACGCCATGAGAAACTGAAGCCAATTCCCAAGGATCGTGGCGGACCCAACGCTTACCAGAATTTGAAATGTTTTGACCTAGCCAATACCCCTCCTATGTCTCCCCCATCCCGATCCAGAGAAAAGATGGAGGATCCGTTTGGCTTCCAGTTCTAGGCTTTTATCTGTCCAAGGCGTAAATAATGCTTCGCTCACAATGCATGAAAGTGGCAAGTTTGTGGGGTGAACATTTTCCCATCATGGCGGTGTGGTGTGACATTGCTTGATTAGATTAGTCATTGTCCCAGGCTTATTCAAAAGAAACGTATGGCTGAAATTCATCCGAATAGACCAGGGTATGATGTGTCCGCCATTCCCCCAGAATGGATGACTGGACCAGCTAACGTACAACCAATAAACTGCATGTATGTTGAGAATCATTTGTGTATGATGAAGCGATCCTTCAACCACAGTACTAAGGTTAACTCTTCCTCTTCCAGCTTGCCTAGGAGAGGGACTCATCAACAGATGTGTGAATTCGTGTGTGATAATGCTTGATTAAAAGCCCCCTGTCCTCCTAATTTGCATGCCGGCCATTGGAAAACATTATGCATGTGTGTGTGTGTGTGTGAGTTTGTGTAGCATGCGCTGTGTGGACCTGAGAACAAAAGATGTCCACAGAATGTAGGTACTTGATACGTTATGTGGACTTACACACGTCCACACAGTGTTTTTGTCAATCAGAAAAGTTCAATTTTCTCAAAAAGGAAGCATTTTTCTAGGTTGGTTTTTTGTCTCAAAATGGAGTAGATTATGAAAAGGGAAAACTGAGACGAAATCCGCTCCAAAAACACTCTTCTGTGGAAATGGCAAGGGTTTTAAGAATTTCATATCCTTAAGTACACGAGAACAAAAGAATGTCCACACAGAGTATGTCGCAAAAGACGTGTGTGTGGGTAGGACTCGGCAAGGTTGTGGGGACTTATAACAAAAGGGAAGGCAAGAACGAGTGTCTGTGGGGACATTTTTATGTCCCCACAACTACGGTGCGTGACTGTGTGTGTGTGCAACTATCAAAACCAGTGTGATATACAGTGAACGATTTCCCATGTATCGCATAGTAAAATGCTACACAAAATTTGCTATTCAGAATTCACATATTGTACAACAAATATTTCTTCTTACAAATTTTGCTATGCAAAATGTGTGAATGAAATTGTTCCCTGTTATACAATACCTTACTCACTCAATCTCATTCATAATGAAATGGTCAATTTACAAAGTTTGCATATCAGGAATTCCATCCACTTGACATGTAACAGTCGATTACTCTCTGATGACCAACTATCGCAAAGACTGTTCAAAAGCATCATAGGCCTTGAAATAAGCCTTTTTTTTAATGATGCATTTATACAAAGACTTTATTTTTTTAAGTTAGAAGTTTGATTCCTTTCCCTAGTAATTGAAATTGGCCAATATTTAGAATCCAACCAAATCAGTGTACAACATTCCATCAAATTAATGAAATCATGTAAACATTTTTGTGGTTGTCACTCAATCAATATAGAAAAGGTTGATATAATTTATTCTTATTTCAAAATCTAATTCGCCAATAATAACCGTTTAAGTTTACACCTAAAGACCAGTTTGTTCTTCACGGGAATGCGAAAGCAAATCAAAATTCATGGCATTAACTATTGTATAGAGGCTATTGTTATTGGTCAAAGTCACAGTAATTGAGCAATCAACATGTAGATGTTAATCAAACTCCTTTATTGACCAATCAGATAAGCTTGAAATATGAATGGGGCTTAAGTTGTTGGACAACCTACAATGACTATATTTAGATCAGATTTCATTTCAAACAATTTGTGCCTTACATTAAATTTCCCAGCATGCATGGGGAAATTACCTCATTTGCATATAATTTTTAACACTACAAAATAATAGATTTTTTCTCTTTGTATATAATCAACTTCATGTAAATGTATTTTTATAACAAACATTGGGAAAAATGTTAGAAAATCATGTCTACACAGCAGTTTTTCCAGGTTTTCATGAATGTAAATTTTGTGTATAAAGTGTGTTCATATATTATGTACAGACAAATTTGCAATAAGTTTTTAATCAGCGCAATTATGATATGGTAAATTCAAGAGAAAAATGATCAAACTAAATATGTATAAAACCAGAGGCTTGAGGATGTTTTGTATTATATTTAACATTATTAAACAATGGCACTGCTTACTTTAATATGCATGCAAAGCTATGTTGAACAAATACTTTGTATTATCAGAAATCTATTACCTACACAAAGATTACCCAGTCCATGGCATACTACTTCAAGCACAATGAATATGGGACATTTATGACGTTGTATTCCACAGACCAAGGTGTAAGGTCTTGAAAAGAAGCAGCGCATCATGTATTTACACACGCGCGTTTAAATGTGTACTGCACTATAAACATGCTAATGTTTATGTATTTGTGTGACTATGCTGTAGCCAAGTCGTATCAAATTTGCTTCCTGTTTTGTTTTGGAATTAGCAAGCAGCGTTTAGCACTTATCCCCCATGGTAAGGCGGACAAACTTGTTACCGTGCTCGTTGTGTGAGGGCGCATTTGGAGTACAATGCCATGGATTGGTTATACAGTAACAGGCTGGAACACTTCATGTAGGTAATAGACATATGATATTATGCATGCTGTATTTAATGTTCTAAAAGATTGGTGTAAAATCATTTTTCTTTTTAGTAATTTGTTTATCTTTTCATCCACTGCATTTAAATGCCAAAAATAAATATATCCTACGTACAATCTACTGCATGATTTATTTATCATCTGATTTTGCATGTTGTGTGTGTGTGTTTGTTTATTGAGTCAAATGTAATTATCAACAAATGTGTGATTTCATTTTTTTTATAGTTTTCTTCCCTAATTGATAATTGCATGATAAATCTAACCAACCACTGAAATGAAGTTAAGTCACTATACATTATTGGTAAGTATCTAAAAAACAACAGTTTTACCTAAAACCTAATGGTATGAAGTTGATGATGGTATCAAACATCTATTGAAATAATTATCCAAGGAGGTATTATTTTAGTAAACATTTTAGAAATCATTTGCAAAATTAATTTCTGTCATATGTTGGAATATATACGAAACACTGAAATAAGCTGCAACTCTTCATAAATCATTGTATGAATCACATGTTTGCAAAACAGCACTTCAGAAAGCGACAATTGAAATGACAAACAAAACCTCGGCTGGGAATCTGGTAAATGTACACGCATGTCATTAAAGTGTTATTATTGCATGAGGCTATACTACTTAAATCCATTAAAATGCACATCAAAAGACTTTCTAATTCTTCAAATGTCTAAAAACTCTTGCATGAATACAAGTTGTTTCAATGCATGAATTGCGTTTCAGAAGCACCGGTCTAATTGAACCATGTACATAAATTACCCATAGACTGACGGAGGCTATTAAACATGACATCAGGAAACTGATTGTCCCATCCTTCATCTTCGGGTTATTTATGTATGGATTAATCAGTTTTTGAATGAAACTCTGCTGACTGCACATCAATATACGACTGAGATTTGTCCTGATATTTGTGAGATGTCTCTTTTAGCCATATGATGAACTGATGAACAAAACACTGAATCTTATATGTAATACTTGTAGCTTTGCATGGTGAAGAGGATAAGTAAGACTAATTGCGGTGACACCATGTGAAATTCTCTATTGAGTAGGTTACAACTCGACGTTTCAATCAGTATGCTCTGATCGTCCTCGGGAGAATGTAAATAAAATATGCTCATCAGTTAATAGTCACCACTTGAAATTTCAGTACAGAGATTTTACCTGACCTTTTTGGTTTACACTTCTTTAGAGTGCCTAAAGTGTAGGAACATACTACTTCTACATATTCAAAACAAAATGTGAATTTTGTTGATACAGTTGTACATTTGAGATTAACAATTTCAGAACAGTCACTGTTAGTTATCAGAATTCTATCTTTGTTCATCAGTTTATGTGGGATCAAGGGATCATTTATGCATCACAGATAGAGGGACAGATCTCGGCAACATTGGATGGAGTTTTAGGCCCAGAACTTGAAGACAAACCTCCCTGGATCCAGACTTTTTATTATTTTTAAATTTTTCAGAGATGAGTTTTATCTTTAATATGCATATGTTTTTTTCTTTAATATTTTAATATCAAAGAATGTCTTCTATAAATCCTATGCTTTCTTTACATAAAATTTGTTTTAGAAAATTTGCAATAGGCAAATGGGAATTACACACCCTTAATACCTTCCATGTGAATCCATATTTTCCCAATACTTTACACTTTCCATGGAATTGATTTTATTCTTTGAGTAATGTAGAATCAAAGGCATTTTGTATTCAGTTCTAAGCCATGTTGATTAGGGTGAAATAGAAATTAGCTAAATAACAAAGATTTCCTGGATAATTTACTTATGCCAGTTCAATGCCAGTTTAATCAACACCTTCAAGTCACTTCTTAAAGCTCACCTGTTTCAGGAGACTTATTAACAATTTTCATTCTGTGCCTCAGCACCTTAGAGCCAACTTTTTGATTTTTGCGCTATACAAATGACTTGATTGATTGATTGATTGATTGATACTTTTTTTAAATGATTTGTATATTTTTTTGGTTTTAACAATAAACGAACTGATTGTGATTTGTTCGGCCTATAAAGTAGTCTTGGCTCAAAACTGTGTATATTTTTGATACACGATCCGACAGCACCACACGAACGCTACAATCACGAACCCTACCACACACAGGAATCGCTCTCAAACAGTCTTGGGAACTGATCAGTGAACACGGCAGTCCGTTGTTTATGTTCATGCACACAAAAAATGTGGGCCGCGCTAGCATTTCAAATTGATGCATGCGTAGTGGTTTGCCCCCGTTTTCGGGGGGAGAATACATGAAGTTCCCAAGACTGTGTTCAGCGGCGTAGCCAGGACTTTTTCAGTGGAGGGGCCCAGGGGGTATGGGTTTTTTCCCTTTTCTTTTTCTTTTCTGTTTTTTGGGGCACTATGAGGATTTTTCATGGGGGGACACCTGGGGGGGGCACTGGAAATTTGTGGGGCCCCCCACGTGCCCCGCCCCGTGCCCGTGCCCCCAGTTATGCCACTGACTGTGTTTGATAGAGTTTCGTGATTGTAGCGCCGTGGGATCGTGTATCAAAAACATACAAACGCAGTTTTGAACCAAGACTACCTATAAAGGGAAGATGCAGCATTGGTTAGTACCAGATTATCAAAGTATACGTGACAATCATCTTGAGAAATTATTTTCATCTGAATTGCTTTCATTTTGGAAAAAAACAGGAATTGTTATGTCAAATTTGCAAAACGTGGATCTGCCAATTTTTTTGTAAAACATAAAAACATACAACAGGTTTGTGTTGTTTCCTCATAAACGTCAGCACTTATTGTGATGAAGCTTTCACAGGTTAGTTTTATGATATATTTCTTGAAAACTAAAAGGTTGACATGATTCTACGATATTGGAGTGCCATGGTCGAGCGGTTTAGTGCATCGGATTTGTGTTCTGATGGCTGAATCGTCAGAATGTGGGTTCGAATCCCGACCATGGTGCTTGTGTCCTTGAGCAAGACACTTTACTATAATTGCTTCTCTCCACCCAGGGGTAAATGGGTACCTGTGAGGGCAGAGTTGGTTATTGTGTTTGATTAGCCCTATATGCGCTGTAATGGCAGCAATTGAGCTGTATACTCCCCAGGGAGCTGAGATGGTTTCAGGAATGATTTATGCGCCTGATGAGCAGGGGTAATAATATAATGTGCCTTGAGCACCAGTTTGGTGGATACGTGCGCTATATAAGTCCATATTATTATTATTATTATTATTAAATACCAATGTTGTATCTTCCCTTAGTTTTATTGTGTAATTACCGACTAATTGATGAATAATAATATTATGTTCTGAATTATTAAGATTTATGAAGAAGAAAATGTGTACATGCTTGAACCTAGAAGAGCAATTGGTGTAAAAGTTTCACAACTACAAATGCTGTATGTACAATTCAAAGTTTTTTAACATTTATTTACAAATTTGGTTTTGTCAAAAGACAAAACGATTGTATTCTGGAATGATGAACAAAATTCTGACAACTTAGTTTTTCTCTTTTTCCTATCAAGGTTTTATTTCCATATTTTGGCTTTGGATTTAAAAGGTGACAGAAAAAATTGATTCAATTTGAAAACCCAACAGATCTAAGACAAGAATTGGTTGTCTAAAATTGTGTAGTAAAGAAAACCATGATGTATTTCCACTTTTTACAGAGAAATAGAGCGAGGTGTGAGTTAATTTTTTGTTTGTGGACAATGTACAGCCTGTCTTACCTTTGACGTCATGCAATAATAATAATAATAATAATGTGTGGATTTATATAGCACACGTATCCACCAACTAAGTGGTGCTCAAGGTGCATTATATTATTATCCCTGCTCATAAGGCTCATAAGGCTCATAAATCATTCCTGAAACCATCTCAGCTCCCTGGGGAGTATACAGCTCAATTGCTGCCATTTCTAGCGCATATAGAGCAAACCAACTCTGCCTTCACAGGTACCCATTTAACCCCTGGGTGGAGAGAAGCAATTATGATTAAGTGTCTTGCTCAAGGACACAAGTGTCACGGCCGTGATTCGAACCCACATTATGTTGCTAACACCAGAACTTGAATCCGGTAAGCTAGACCGCTCGGCCACGACACCCCAATGTCTTGAAGGTTTGGGCAAAATATCTGGAAATGGCTGAGAATTACTACAACAATTTTATTATGTACAATTCTAGTTGCTGACATTTTCACCAGGAACAGAATTTCTTCTCATACATTACATGTATACACCATTTGCATAATGCATGCTGGTCTTGCTAGTCATCAAAATACATGTACTGCAAAACTGACCTTACCTTCCCAGAAATTGTCTATCAATGTTACCACCACTCACTGAATAACAATGAGTTGTGCTGTGCTTTTTTGGGTCTCTTGAGCCAAATATGGGCAATATATCATTAATACTTGATGTAATGCTACATTAAGTAAACTATTTTTGTACCATGATTTTCAAGATTTTTCGAAAATGCACAAAATACCAAGGCAAACTATTTCACTATTTCGGATGCAGGTGCAATGAAGCATTAGAAATGAAAATCAGTCTGATGAAAAAAAATCTCCATTTGGGTCAATCTGTTTGGACCATTATCACAGACAGGTGGCATTAAGATCTGTTATTGGGGTCACATTCTCCTTTGATCTCTGATGCGTGAATGCCTTGGAGGGATCAAGGCGACGCCGATCTAACGAGGAGTCTCTCAACTTCCTCAGAGCATTCTTCTGCTTCAGGTTCTCTTCTCGTAGTTTGTTCACTTCCTGAAAATCAGAAGATGAGCAAGTGAACAATAATATCAACAGATGTTGGCCAACGCTTACTATAAAAGCAAAAAATTGCAAAATGTAAACCTGTGTATTTTACGGGTTAGCAAGGAATTTATGCTTGTGCTCATGCGTACTTCACTTAAATGGACAGTATCATCACGATCAGAGCCGACTTTTAACAGGGCATGGAATCTGTGTTCTAGTTTAAGATTTACTGGCTCATTTATGCATCAGCAATGGCAATATGACTTTATCATGTGGGGTATTATTTTCAGTCACTGAGTTAATCTAAAAGTCCGATTCAATGCCCTGTTGATCGTAACGTTATTGTCCCTTTAACTAAATTCTGTGTTAACCCTGTATATAAAGCTGAAATGATGATAGGGCTTGTGCAATTTGGCATCAAGTGAGCATTGCACATGCACATATGTAACAGTACTCCAAGTTTGCCTACTTGCACCACACACACCTGAATATCTGTAGTGATCTTAAAAGTATGCGCCCTCGACAGTCCATGCACTAAATGGATAATACAAGTGAACAGATTGGCACATCAACTGCCATACACACCTGAATATCTGTAGTGATCTTAAAAGTATGCGCCCTCGACAGTCCATGCACTAAATGGATAATACAAATGAACAGACTGGCATGTCAACTGACCTGTTTGAGTTTCAGGTTTTCATTTTTAATCTTGATGACGTGTTGGATTTTCTGTTTCTGGTTCTGGTGACCCAGCAGCTTGGCGTAGTCCCGACTAAGTTGTGTCACCTCGCTCTGGGCGGCGTCATTTCGGCTCAATAAAAATCCTCGTTCAGTTGCAAACTGATCCAGTTGATCCTGGTGGGTTAAAGATATTTGATAAGAGTTACATGTTTTTGGTTATTTTAACAGCAATCATTTTCTTTCTTATCTAACGTAACTGTTACTTGAAGAAGGAAAAACAAATCCTTTAAAATGTCATATTTCTCAAAATAATCACCAAAAGTGAATACTGGCTTTGAAAAATAACTTACTTTAAAAGGTGCCACTTTTGCCTGAAGCTCATCAAACTTCAAATGCCAACTAGAAACATAGAAGACAAAACATCCTGGTTAAAAGTAGATATCTGCAAACTGCTACTTAATGGATATTATTTTTGTAAGGTGTATCTCTCCTAAAAACAAAATATTTTTTCATGCCCCCTAATGAAACAGATATACTTTTAATAATCTGATAAATGGATGGAATTAATGATTATTTTCAATCAACTATTGAAACAAAGGAAGAGAACAACTTGGTTTTAATGTTTCAAACAAGGACGTAGGTGTAGTCAAAGCAAGTCCAATTCAAATCCTATGCTAGTGATATGAACATAATTTTTGATATCTGCATGTGAGCTTATGATGACGGCTTGGAAAGAGAATCAGAATGCAAAATACACCTGGACCTATTTCATTAAGGAAGGTTCCTAGCCAGAATACCTATAGGGGGTTAGGGTTAAGGAAGGTTCCTAGCCAGAATACCTATAGGGGGTTAGGGTTAAGGAAGGTTCCTAGCCAGAATACCTAGGGGGTTAGGGTTAAGCTGCTTACTAGTATGCAATTGTAGCAGGAAGAAATCTGCTAGAAATTCAGAACGGTGCATGCACATTCACCATGGATTTGTATGGTTACGTCACTCATTTGTTAGCTGTAACTGCCTGCAAGTTGTATAAGCATGTCTTTTTGGGTTTGTATGCTAACAGAAAGAAGCACGATTAAATGAAAAATGTCGGGTAAAAAGCACAAAATTGGCCGATTCACAATTCTATGAAACTGATTGTAAGACTTTTGACAATAGTTGATTGACAGCCAAGATATACTGGTAACATACACACCTCGTATCTCCTGTCTCTCTCATATTGGCTTCTAGTTCCCTAGTCTTATCCTCCAGCAGTGACTTCAACTCCACCTCTTTCACTTCATTAGCATTGATAGTCTCCTCCATCTTATGCAGCCGCTTCTTCAGACTCATCAACTCCTCCATCAGCTTAGTCTTCTCTTCCAGATGTAACTTTGTCTCAGCGGCATATTTCTCATACATTATGACCTCTTCCTCCATCTCATCCAGTTTGTGTTGGAGCTGACTAGCCTCTTCTTCCAGGTTGCCTTTGGCTTTCAAGAACTCATTCTCTGATTTCTGTAAGCTGTTCTGCATCTGGGAGACTTTGAAGGAGTTCTTCTCTTCTAGGCTGGTAGTCTCCTCTCGGAGTCTACTGTTTTCAGACTTCAGTGCTTGTTCAGATTGCTCCAGAATGCTTGAAATAAAAAATTATCACATAAATAACTTAAAAGATAGATTGCACTATCAGTTAATTGTTAATTTGTTCATATTGGTTCTTGAGAATTAATAATATCATAATTGAATAGTAACAGCATCAGCTCAATTTCATGTAACAAATGGAAAACAATTATTTAAATATTCATACCACAAATCCTGTCAACTTTCTTGGCAAATTTCCATGGGTTTTTGTTGGGCTAGCCAAGTCCAATTTCAATGTCATTACTTTGAAACGCTTAATGTTTTTGAAAACTCATTATTTGGATTTGTATATGCTGATCATTTTCAGAAGAAATGAGTTGACGTCTTAGAATAATAATAATAAAGATTTCAAGCGCGCACATATCCACCCTGCTATATTGATCAAGACGTTGATTTGGTACTAACGTAAACTCTCCTCTTACTGTTCTTCCACCATGCAAAGCTTCAAATCCTACTTAATGTAGAATTGATCAGAGAATTATGATGCCAAGAACACCCAGTTTCCAAGGACGTTTCACATGGTTGCCAAGCAACATGAGACAATAACCAACAAATTCCAGTAAAATACAATAATACATACCTCGTTCTATTTTCGGCCTCTCTCATATTGGCTTCTAGTTCCCTAGTCTTATCCTCCAGCAGTGACTTCAACTCCACCTCTTTCACTTCATTAGCATTGATAGTCTCCTCCATCTTATGCAGCCGCTTCTTCAGACTCATCAACTCCTCCATCAGCTTAGTCTTCTCCTCCAGCTGTAACTTTGTCTCAGCGGCATATTTCTCATACATCATGACCTCTTCCTCCATCTCATCCAGTTTGTGTTGGAGCTGACTAGCCTCCTCTTCCAGGTTGCCTTTGGCTTTCAAGAGCTCATTCTCTGATTTTTGTAAGCTGTTGATGGTGTTCTGCATCTTGGAGACTTTGAGGGAGTTCTTCTCTTCTAGGCTGGTAGTCTCCTCCTGGAGTCTACTGTTTTCAGACTTCAGTGCTTGTTCAGATTCCTCAAGAATACTTGAAATAAAAAACATATTACATAAATTACTTAAAACATAGATTGCACTATCAGTTAATTGTTCCTTCCACATGCATCTGGTTACTGTGAATAAAGATTAACATAATTAACCAGTGAAAGTGTCAGCTCATTTTCTGACAAAATTATATAAAAAAACTTATACTTTTTCATGTGGTTGCCAAGCAACATGAAAGGACAACCAACAAATTCCGGTAACATACAATAATACATACCTCATTCTATCTTCTGCCTCTCTCATATTGGCTTCTAGTTCCCTCGTCTTATCCCCCAGCAGTGACTTCAACTCCGCCTCTTTCATTTCATTAGCATTGATAGTCTCCTCCATCTTGTGCAGCCGCTTCTTATTCAGACTCGTTGACTCCTCCATCTGCCTATTCTTCTCCTCCAGCTGTAATTTTGTCTCAGCGGCATATTTCTCATTCTTCATTAGGTCCCTTTCCATCTCATCTAGTTTGTTCTGGAGTTGGCTAGTCTTCTTTTCCAGGATGCTCTTTGCTGTTGTCAGATCTTCCTCAGTTTCCTCAAAGTTGTTAATGGTTTCCAGCATCTTCATGACTTTATCATTCAACACCGAGTTCTTCTCTTCAAGGTTGCTGATTGTTGATTTCAGGGTCGTTTCTGATTCTTCACGGGTACTAGAAGATGACACCAGTTCAAAAAGATATCAATGATACACAGCAAACAATAAGCAGTTACATGCATGGCCGAAAGCATAAATTTATTACAAATTATACATATTAGAAATACACACCAGGCCTGGAATTTCAGGAAGGTCACGGAGGTCATGGCCTCTGTTGCCCTGGTCTTGGCCTTGGTGCCCCTTCAAAATATTCCCAAAGACATTCTGATATTCTAATGGAACCATAGTATTAGCCAGCAATACCCCAGGGTGTCTTTTGGACGCCCTGTTTGCTAAAAGGATACCTTATTTTATTTGTGATACACATGCAAAAGTATGGTAATTTAAATATTTAGGCACCCTGTTTATCAAAGAATAACAAATTTGGACACCTTTATCTGAATCCTGGCTCTGAATGGAAGTGCTCTTCACTCAGGAGAAGTGGCCTTGCCCTACAAGAATGAAATTCCAGGCCAGACATACTGATACATGCCTGTCTTATTTGTATTTCCCAAGAGTAGGGTATATACTCATAGCCTAAATTTAGATTCCTGCCTATGAAACCTGCCTATCAGAGCGTAAAACATGTGCAGACTTGTGTAATACCACATGTGTATGTTTGTTTTGCGGTCCACCACATAACATAATGATAACGCATAACAATGCCTGACCCTCTATCCACATTTAGTCAATTTCAGCATAATTTAGAAATTTAGCCAGAGAATATGCCCTATTCTGTGACAATACTCAGTGCGAAATGGTCTTTGAAAATCTTCAATATCTTCATGATGCACAGAGGTGCCGAAGGCATAACATGAACTTTGTACCTCTTCATGTCTTCAAATTCCAACTCTTTAGCCTTTCTCTTGCTAGTCTCTTCCTCCAGCTGCTTGCTAGCACCTTCCACCTCCCCACGTAGCCTCTCTGCCTCCGAGTTCTTCATAGATAGTCTGGTCTGTGTGTCCACCAGACGACGGCTGAATTCCTGCTTGACTGCTTGCATGGATTCTTCGGAGGCAGCCATCTTCTTCTGGTGTTCCTCCTGTTGCTGTTGGAGCTGTTGTCGGGCGTCGGCTGTTTGTTGCCTAGACACAGACAGATCCTTCTGGAGTTGATTCATCTCAGACATACACTGATCCAATTCCTGCTTGACTGCTTGCATGGATTCTTCGAAGGTGGCCATCTTCTTGTTGTGTTCCTCCTCTTGCTGTTGAAGCTGTTGTTGGGCGTCGGCTGTTTGTTGCCTGGAGTCAGACAGATCCTTCTGGAGTTGATTCATCTCAGCTACAAACTGACCGAATTCCTGGCTGAATTCCTGCTTGGCAGCTTGCAAGGATTCCTCGGCGGTGGCCATCTTCTTCTTGTAGTCCTGCTCTTGTTGTTGAAGCTGTTGTTGGGTGTCGGCCGTTTGTTGCCTGGAGACGGACAGATCCTTCTGGAGCTGATTCATCTCGACTACACACTGACCCAATTCTTCCACTTGTTTTTCAAGCTGTTGCTGGGTGTCTGCTGCTTTTTGGCGTAGGACAGACATATCTCTCTGTAGTTCATTAACCTCAGCTACAGACTGACCGAATTCCCTGTATACAAATTAACAATCCATGTGATTCAGGATTTAAGGACCTGTACAATCTTCATATGAAGACAAAAATTCCACATTGGAATGAATATGATCAATCTGAATGCATTCTTACTATTTTCTCATTAATGACACAATGAAAAATGCATTCACTTTAACAGCTTGGTTTTCATACATACATGTACATCTCCATTCTTATCAAGTATGGATGCGTAACACTAATTGCGGTGACACCATGTGAGATTCTCTATAGAGTAGTAATTAGTTCTGAAAAGAACTGGAGGTTACAACTCGACGTTTTGATCAGTATGCTCTGATCGTCTTCAGTTTTTGTTATGTACATCTTTTATAACCTTTTCATAAGTGCTTTTTTTCATTATCTATCTACACATTTCTTGTCAAGAACCAAGCCAGAAAAATGTAATGTTTTTTTTATTGTGAGCAGAGCCCATATCCATGAAGATGATCAGAGCATACTGATCGAAACTTTGAGTTGTAACCTCCAGTTCTTTTCAGAACTAATTACTACTCAATAGATAATCTCACATGGTGTCACCGTAATTAGTCTTACGTATCCTCTTCACCATGCAAAGCTACAAGTTTTACCTAAGTATGGATTCATTTACAGACATTTTACCAAAAGGTTCAAGCAATTGTAATACTGGTAATGACCACCTAAATTGGTGAAAATTACATTCTGATATTATCCAATTACCTTTTCATCTCCTCCCTAAGCTCCTCAGCCATCACTTCCGATTCAACCCTCTTCTGTTTCTCTTCCTCAACTAGACCTTGTTGAACTTTGACCTCTGACCTGGCCTCAGTGACCTCCTGCTGTAGCTCTTCCTTCCTGTTTTGCAGCTTGGAGATGGTGTTCCACGCCTTGGATAATTGTGGCTCGAGATCAGATCTGGTGAAGCAAAAGTAAACTTTCTCACAGCCTATGTGATAAAATATCTAAAGCCCATCTTTACCTTCCAAGAATCCAAAATGTAAGCTCAGTGGTTGTGTCACAACTTCATTTCTACGGCCTACTTGGGCCAAATTTTAAATTCTACGCTTGTGGGCACTGTTATCTGCTTCCAAGCTTAGTGTAGAATTTTTTGCAGTAGCCATTTCAGTTCCGTGTTTAGTTCAATTCCACTTAAACAATATGACAAAGGTGATAAAGGGGTGGAGGTCTCCAAAAAGCAAGCTTGTCGAGAGTGGTGGTGACTCCTTAGTTTTGCAAAGTACACACCCTCACAAGCAGAAATTCCTTTTTCTACTGTAGGAAGAACATATTCTTCACTTACAGTATTCAGAGCCGTGGATATGGCTCTGCTCACAATAAAAAAAACATTACATTTTTCTGACTTAGTTCTTAAAAAGAAATGTGTTCTTGACAAGAAATGTGAAAAAAGCACTTATGAAAAAGGTTATAAAAGATATACATAACAAAAACTTAAACAACTGCTTTTTGGTAATTTATTTTACTGTAGTTTAGCACAATTAACAGACCAATAACAACACTGCATCTGAAATAGACTTTTTGAAATTTTGTTCTTGATATTTTAAAAATACTTTATCAAATGAATATAAGTATTGCTTTGTAGGGCTGTGCGTTTTCGGATATTTTTGGAACCGGATACCCGAAATCAGGAAACTTCGGATACCCGAATACCCGGATACCCGTTTTCATTTTTGTTGAAAACATGCCTCCGGTGGTGTACATGTATTGTAAATGGTAACAAATTTACTTTTATAATACAGAGGATACCATACTATCGATCTTTTCTTTATTGGAGGTCAATCTCTTGAATTTAAAAATAATTGTCTGTACAAGTGCATTGTTCAAGAGTCACAGATTTCTGTTTGCACCGCTCAAATGTTAAGTCCGAAGTTTAAAAAGTCGTTTACGGGTAATTGGATCCGAAAAATGGAACCGGGTAATGACCATTTCGGTCGGATATCCGGATACCTGGATACCTGGCACAGCCCTATTGCTTTGTTAAAGAAGTAGACCTCATCAATTAATACGGTATCAATTTAAAAACGAAAAATATGCTCAAAGCTGATGAACAATCTGCACAACACAATTTTTATGCATGAACATATCATACTTAACCAGCTCGCACCGGGAATAAAAAAAAATTTCCGAACCCCGTGGCGGGTTTATTTTTACCGCACAAACACGACAAATGGTGCTCACCAGAGCGTGACCGGGGAGACCGCGTCTTCCACCGTATGCTTATGGCTCGTTGCCACGTCGACCGGGAATCTATACAAATATTCCGAGAATCCTGTGGCGTGTTTAGACGCTCTCCGATCCGCTGTCCAAAAAAAAATTGCGTGTATACACGGCCTCCGACGCGAACTGGTTAATATACAAAGTTAACGGTAACGTAGGTGACCCACAAAATATCACTAAATCTACAAACAAATTGCAAAAAAAATGTATTTTAAATTCTGAATGTAATTTCTCTTTATTATTATTATTAGTATTATTATTAGATGGTTTATTTTGCCAAATTTCACATGAATCACACAATGTTCATTAAATTAATATTGACAATCTTTATAAACTTTTAAAACAAAAAATATAATCGAGGAAGGCTGTTAACTAAATTCATCATTTTGTCTTAAATCTCTCTATTTCAGACTAATGCTTGTCATCAAAATGTAGTAAAATGATGTTCTATTGGCACAAATATTTACATAGCTCTTTAAAAAGAAATTTCAATTATTAAAGAAACAATAACTTTATCATATTATTATCATAACAAAGCCTGTAATTTAGAGAACAAATTGTTTTCCAAAGATTTTTTTAAAGATCTGATATTTGGAAAACATGTAGTCGCAGTTAAGTTTTGTATCATCCAACAAGAACAGACTTACAAGATGCTGCAAGATGAACCTCTGAACCAAATCCAGTGTGGTTATAACATTTCTTAATCATTCCGATTCAGATTAGCTAAGCTAAAGCCATTTAAGCAGTTAAACTTCACTAATTGCAATGAAGCTAAATTTATAAATGTAAAAATTTATAATCCTTTCACAATGCTGTATCCTGTATTTCAATGTCACTTTAAAATTTAATGACTATCATTATTCATATAATCACCAATAAATAGCGACTGTATTTATTAATTTCTTTATCTTATCCTGATTAAAATAAAACTCTCTTATTATTTCATAAAAACTTGATTAATTACATAAAAACTCAAACTGCAAGTAGTTTACAATATTCTTCAAGATTTATGAAAACTTATAATGCTTGTTTGGCATAAAGAATAACACATTCTTTCTGGATACATTGTTTTAACTACACATTGTTGCAAGCTGTTGCAAAGAAAGTTATTTCCAAGACCTGTTTGACCAATCTTTTCTTGACAAGCACACAACACTCAGTCAACAAGCTAATAAGGCCAGTGCAAAGACCTAATCCACTTGACCTGTAATCAAGCATACGCAAATAAACTCTCTTTTAGCACGATACTAGTGCTCGGTCTTGGCTCTGTTTGATTTGAAGAACTTTCCTCCTGCCTTCCCAAAGGAACCAACACTAGCGAAGGAGGCGGATTGAGCTCTGAGGAGATCCTTTGAAGGCCGAGGTGAGCGTACTTCATCAAAGAAACCAACACTTCTTGAAGGTTTGGATGCTGATCTGCAAGAAAGAGCAAAACATTGACCAATCAGATGTGCGTTGCGCATACAATACAAACATAAATATAATGCCATTACATATCTTTAATGAGTTTGAGAAGCACATAGTAATAATAATGTGTGGACATATATAGCGCACGTATCCACCAACTGATTGGTGCTCAAGGTGCATATTGTTACCCCTGCTCATAAGGCTCATAAATCATTCCTGAAACCATCTCAGCTCCCTGGGGAGTATACAGCTCAATTGCTGCCATTACAGCGCATATAGGGCTAATCAACCAACTCTGCCCTCACAGGTACCCATTTAACCCCTGGGTGGAGAAAAGCAATTATGGTTAAGTGTCTTGCTCAAGGACACAAGTGTCACGGCCGGGATTCGAACCCACATTCTGCTGCTAACACCAGAACTTGAGTCTGGTAAGCTAGACCGCTCAGCCACGACACTCCACATACCTGTGGTTATCGGCTCTAAAGCAATCATGCATGAAGAAAAACAAAATAATCGCGATACTATCGAAAATCGCGATGTATGTTTGCCGATATATTGTGGATAAAAAAAAATCCATATCGCCCAAGCTTAGTGGGGTACCAGTTAAAATGACATATACTTCATATTCTATCTATCAAATTCGCATTTATTACAGTGAAAGTTGTTATGTAACCACTTTCTACTATGCATCTCAGCTAAGCAGTAATTAGTAATTATAGCAGTTGTACTATGGAGTGCCATGGTCGAACGGTTTAGTGCATCGGATTTGTGTTCTGATGGCTGAGTCGTCAGAATATGGGTTCGAATCCCAACCGCGACCGTGGTGCTTGTGTCCTTGAGCAAGACACTTTACCATAATTGCTTCTCTCCACCCAGGGGTAAATGGGTACCTGTGAGGGCAGAGGTGGTTGTTGTGTTTGATTAGCCCTATATGCGCTGTAATGGCAGCAATTGAGCTGTATACTCCCAGGGAGCTGAGATGGTTTCAGGAATGATTTACGAGCCTGATGAGCAGGGGTAATAATATAATGCGCCTTGAGCACCAGTTTGGTGGATACGTGCGCTATATAAGTCCACATTATTATTATTATTATTACTATCGTTGTCACGATAAAAGTTTGCTCATAGAATAGAAAGGCACATTTTTGATACACTAAGCTACTGATTATCCACCGACACAATTAGTGTTAGAACATAAATGTTAGCACTAACACAGTACACATAGAACAAGAGGTTAGTTCAACATGTGAGATTCTGAATATTTTTTCACTCACCTGTTATGGAAGAGACAGCGCACAACTTGGGAAGTGTATATGCACACCTGAATGCTTTATATTTCTTATGGATGGAATGAAGTACTGGCATGACTGGAACAATTTATATTATTGATTGTGAAACCAATAATATTTACTTGTAACAACAATTAAATAATATGCATCCCGGGATGGAAATAATTCTTTATAAAAAATAAAAATAAACTGCTAACCTACCCAGTGCATAAATAACTCACAACTTCTCTACAGTTGTGGTAAAGTATGTTAAGGAAAATGTTGAGTAGCATAGGGAATAATTGTATATACTGTACTCTTTGTGACAATGTAACTTATCTTATTTATTTCAATTCCATTTTGGTTGCATAATTTCAGAAGAATTAAGACAAGTAAGTAAGAGTAATTGCGGTGACACCATTCTCCTGAGGACGATCAGAGCATACTGATCGAAACATCGAGTTGTACCTCCAGTTCTTTTCAGAACTAATTACTACTTAATTGAGCATTTCACATGGTGTCACCGCAATTACTCTTACTTATCCTCCTCACCATGCAAAGCTACAAGTTCTACCTATCTAAGACAAGTAAACTGAATAGCTTTCTCACATCGTTCTAAAGGAAACTAATTAAATTAACTTGTTGAATGGAGGTAACATCATTGAATCTACATATTGTCCTAACTGGGAATACCGCACAAAATGAATGTCTACGTTATCAAACATGTGAAGTGATGCAGCTGATAGTGTATGAATCATTACTATTGAACACTTACCTCTGCCTTGTCTCTGCATTGTAAGCAACCTGTAGGGCTTCCAGTCTGTCTTCAGTAGACTCTAGTGATGTCTGTAACTCATCTTGTCTCAAAAACGATTGCTATAAAAACACAAATACAACAATTAGCATGCGTGCAGTTTAATTCTGGTGTGGGCAAGTCCACTTTTCCCGAGTGAAGGGCATATCCATTAGAATTTTAGAATGTCTATGTCAAGGGCATTTTCTTTAGAATTTAACAATGTCTATTAGCATGCGTGCAGTTTAATTCTGGTATGGGCAAGTCCACTTTTCCTGAGTGAAGGGCATATCCATTAGAATTTTAGAATGTCTATGTCAAGGGCATTTTCTTTAGAATTTAACAATGTCTATGGGAAAATTATTTCAGGGGCACCAAAGCCAAGACCATGGCAACGACTGCTGTGGCCTCTGTGAAATTATAGGCCTGAATTATTGTCTGAGGTACAACATTGGTTATTTCCTGATTAAAAAATTCATTAAAACAGAGACAAAATAACTATGACAAGTGAATTGTATGGATGGTTGATGTTTATCTTACTTTGAGTTGGACCTGAAGCTCATTCTCAATCTCCTCAGCTTTTTTCTTTGTGTGATCCAATGTTCTCTCTACTTCTTGGTGAATAAACTGTGGAGAATATTAGAAAGATTATTAGAAAGATGGAAATTCACATTTTGAGTTTTGGACACCATTGAAAAGAGTATTCAATAAGCTTTCCATTATAAGATTTGAGGCTTTGCATGGTGGAATATCGATATTGTTTCGGTTTGCGGTAACACCATGTGTTTATCTCAACTATCGCTAAGCTGAGGTACAGGTTCTGAAAAGAACCTTATCGCACAACTCGTATCTCAACTGTCGCTAAATGAGAAATGTGGTTCAGGGATAAAATGGGGAATTCACAGGTTATTCTCATTGATACTAGGCATAACTATATGCCCCTTCACAATGTTCCCATGGATAAACATTCTGATATTCTAAGTGTCCTTTACTCAGGAAAAGTGGCTTTGTCCCTACCAGGGGCATGTTTTCGCAACCCTAACCAGAAACTTGTTTCTGACGTCATATTCTTGACCAGAAACAAGACGGCCCAGGTACGCGAAAACGTAAACATAACCAGAAAATTGTTTTCAGTTTGTGACGTGTTCAATCATCAACGTTTCTCAAAGTATACGGAGTAATTCAAATTTTTGCAAAATAGAACTTACTCGTGAGTGCTAGTAATAAACTTTAAAGATATACTGGTATACAAACAATCATTTCATCATGTTTTAACAAGTAATTAACAAAATTTTCGTTACTTTTTACAATCTGCCATCTTGAAACCAAGCGTAACCAATCAGAAAAATGACGTCATCGCAGCACAACCGAACTCGCGAAAACACTTAACCAATGACCGAAGCCAAAACATGTTTCTGGTTACAGTCGTGAAAATACACCCCGGAATGAAAGTCCAGGCCTGGTATTTGTGAATAAGTCTACGGACCCAGCCTGTGAATTACAGAAATTAACAGGTTAATATTTCACTAGTTGGTAACCAGTGCCCAGTCATACAAAACAATTCATTAATTGTACTCACCTCATTTCTTTGCTGTTCTTTTGCCAGTTGGTGGTTTAGGTCATCGTTATCCAGTCTCAACTGTTCCGTTAATGCTGAAAAAAATGAAGTATAGTTTGAAATCACATGAACATATTGCCTAGGTCTGAATCTGGGTCACAATAAATACAAATGATCCTTTCTTAATTAAAGATAAGATGTAAAATTGGTACGTTCATAAAAAACCAAATGGTTGAATTTTAATTTGAAGCTTATACTTCGAAATGATTGTTGTAAGGTGTTGTAATTTTTAAGAAAAGTAAAATTTTTCTTATCAATGACACAACATAATAAGCTGAAACGTTCAGTTTGGTTGCAATGTATATCTTGATTCAAAGAGAGTAAGCATACTCGTAGAAGCAGTTTTGCCAAAACTGGCTGTACCCGGATGCTGTACCTTCCCTTTAACCAGCATATTTCACAGTTTGAATGCCCTTTGCAGATGTTATTGAGAATTCACACTAGGATTGTCTTTCCTACCTGACCCGTCTTTGCTCCATGCACAAATCAGACACACTGACACTAGTGACAGTCAAATTTTTTATGTTTAAAAAAAGGAATTTTAGTAATGCATGCATAGTTTTACACTTACCATGTAATTTGCTAACCTCCTTCTCTACTTCCTCTCCATGGGATTGCATCTCCTTTTTACTCAATTCTGTCGAGGATAAACAGTAAACAACTACACTATACAAATATGCAGAAACAAGATTTCAAAATTACCAAATTATATCTGAAAGCTAACTTGATGTGACGTTGGTAAAGGTACCAATCATTTTGAAAAAAATGCTCTCATTTCAGTAAAAACACATAAAATATGCAAATTTTCTGAAAGTCTGGCAAAAATTTGCTCAAATATTTTTCGTAACTTATAGACACCGCATTAAGCTGAAACTCTCACAGGTTGGTTGTTTAATAGAGAGTAAGCATATCTTCCATTTATATTACATATAAACAAACGGAACCTCTCTAAACTAGACTATGCAACTGTGTGACTACTAGGCATGGGCGGTTCCGGCGGGTACCCGGTTCTACCCGATTCCAAATTGAGAATCGGAACGGCGGTTCCACTCTTTTAAAGAACCGGGTACCCGCAAGATTCGGTTCCGGAACCGAGTCCTTCAAATACCTGGTTCCCAGAGCCGCGGCTCTAGTAAAATACCCGAGTCCCAGAGCCGGCTGGGAGCCGGCTCTGACAAAATACCCGACTCTGAGGACCAGCTCAGCTCCAATTGAAATGCCCGGTTGTCTGAGCCGAGAGCCACTGGCTCCAGTCAAAATACCTGATTCTCTTTGATGAGCGACTGACAAAATGTAACTCTAAACTGCAGCAACCTTGTGAAGGCGACACACACATAACTGATGCAAACCGCAATGTCTGTGCATTATGTGTCACCGAGTTGTTTATAAATTGGCCCCATAACATGGATACTTTGGTTATGGAGATGTTGTTAAAAATGTTGACAGCACATGTCTATGAGAAGTGGAGTGATCAAGGTGGCCCCGTAATATGGATAAACTTGTGACGAAGTTAACAGTCATGTTGCTAGTGTTCTTTATGTACTTTCAATCGGCATGGACGGTAGTACGGTACCTTGTGTATAAGGGGGTGGTACAATCGCTTAATTGCTCAAACCCGTTTATAAATTGGCCCCGTAACATGGATACTTTGGTCATGGAGATGTTGTTAAAAATGTTGACAGCACATGTCTTGAGAAGTGGAATGATCAAGGTGGCCCCGTAATATGGATAATCTTGTGACAAAGTTCTTGGTGTTCTTAATGTACTTTCAATAGCCATGGACGGTAGTACGGTACCTTGTGTATAGGGGGTGGTACAGTTGCTTAATTGCTCCAACCCCTGAAGCATGTGCAAAGCCACGGCATGTACAGCACGGCTTGTAAAGTTGCTTACTAACGGTTGGATAATGGAAACAAATCTCTAAGTCTAACTTAGCTTAACGTTTCCATAAAGTTTCCTTAAAGTTTCTGAAACATATTTTAAATTAAACAACATTATCATCACTGCATTTGCGGTTGAAAATTGAAACTCCTTCATATCAGGGCACAACAAAGTTTGAATAGACCATATGTTTTATTATTTTCTTTAATCCTTATGGTTTTCTTTGAATCTCTTGGAACCAGTTCCGAGTCGGAACCGAGTTTGTTTTTGGAACCGAACCGGCTCCAGAAATTGTGGAACCGCCCAAGCCTAGTCACTACAAAGGGTCAATGCTCATTTTCACATCCCATAACATCGTATGAGGCAAGGTGGGGGGAAACAATTATGAGAGCACATATGAGAATTAGATACAGGTATTATCACAATGAATGCATAAAGTAGTTTCTATGATTGCAATGAAGCGATAAGTTACTAAATTATGGTACAATTTATACCTAATGCCTCTTTTGTCTGTTCAAGGGCAGTCATCTTAGATTTGGATTCCTCAAGGTCAGCTTGTAATGTCTGCACTTTTAGATCCATTGTGGACCTCAGGTTTTCTAATTCCTGGATGAAAACAGAAAGAAAGACAGGGTAAAGTTCAGAAACGGTTCATTCACAAATAAAATTTAAAGATTTTTATACCAATTTTGAACATTATATAAAGATGTGAATTTCATTCTTATTTACATCTGTATTTTTTCTAATTTGTGGTTTTTTGTTTTTTTTAAAGATATATTGCCTGTGTTTTGCTCAAGAGACCCAAAAAATAGAATTTAAAAAGCGAATGAATTTTGAAAGATAATATCGTTATGAATCGAACAAAACACAAATTATGATATTCAGATGTCAGAAACTGTATAAAAGCAGTATTTAAAACGCGCTTGATTCTGATTGACAGTCGCACTGGCCAATCGGAAGACTGCACACGCCCTCGTGCAAGCTGAGGATTAAAACTTTACTGGTACTTATCCTTGGCAGATTTTTCCAATGTCTCACATGGAATCATCTTCCAACTAAACTCAAATCTTGTCATAGTATAACTAGATTTAAGTCACTGCTTAAAACTCATCTTATGTCACAATTCTTCAAAGATGATGTATATTTGTAATTGCATTGTAGGTACATGTATCTCGGTACTTGTTTCTATGCTATCATTGTATATTGTTTGTATTCATGTTTTTTTCCTTTGTTTACGTGCCTTCAGCGCCCAGCAGGGTGGATATGTGCGCGCTAACAAATCTTTATTATTATTATTATTATTATTATTATTATTATTATTATTATTATTATTATTATTATTATTATTATTATTATTATTATTATTATTATTATTATTATTATTATTATTATTATTATTATTATTATTATTATTATTATTATTATTATTATTATTATTATTATTATTATTATTATTATTATTATTATTATTATTATTATTATTATTATTATTATTATTATTATTATTATTATTATTATTATTATTATTATTATTATTATTATTATTATTATTATTATTATTATTATTATTATTATTATTATTATTATTATTATTATTATTATTATTATTATTATTATTATTATTATTATTATTATTATTATTATTATTATTATTATTATTATTATTATGCATTAGCACAACATGAAAAGAAAGATCTTGTTTTCCTTTCTGCCGGTTACACCTCGAGTCAAGCTACGTCCCGTAGCCTTAGATCTCGAGTGTCTTTCGCAGAATCCTTGCTGTCCCTAAAAATGTCGCCTTCTGTAGTAATTCTACTCTAACAGATGTTCCTATCTCCTTGAGATGTTTCTCCAACGCCTTCGGAATTGTACCCAGTGCTCCTACTACCACAGGAATAACCTTCACCTTGACTTGCCACAGCTTGCGGAGTTCTCTCGCTAAATCCTGATACTTCTGTATCTTCTCTTTCTCCTTCGAAGCTACTCTACGATCACCCAGCACAGCTATATCGATAAGATGACACATCTTCTCATGCTTATCCAAGACAACAACATCCGGCCATCTATGTTCTATAACATGATCCGTCTGGATGTTGAAGTCCCAGAGAATCTTGACATGGTCCGTTTCTTCTACCTTTTCCGGCACATGGTCGTACCACTTCGATTGCACCTTGATACCGTACTTCTTACACAAATCCCAATGAATCACCTTGGCCAACTTGTCGTCTGCCTTTGTACTCTGTCTGAGCATGCACTCTGCATTCGCTGACAATGTGAAATACAGTCTCTTCCGCCGCATTGCACATTCTGCACATAGAAGAGACATCTGACTTCTCGATCCTTGCCTTCATCACATTCGTCGGCAGAGACTGGTCTTGCGCTGCAGTAATCAGACCCTCGGTTTCTTTCTTTAGTTCTCCTCTCCTCAACCATTCCCAAGTCTTGCTACTTGCCACTTCTTCAGTACATCTCAGGAATCGGCCGTGAAGTGGTTTTTCCTGCCAATCTCGTGTTCTTTCTTCTCTTCTTTGATTCTTATACTCCTTTGGACCTAATTCGTCTGCCTTCATGTATTTCTGCGCAACCTTCAACAACTTTTCCCGAGTACTTCTTACATGACACTGCAAGCTCCTTCTCTCGATGTTAACGCTGTCTGATACACTAAGTAACCCTCTTCCGCCCTCTGACCTCGGTAGATAGAGTCTGCTGACATTCGACCGTGGATGTAACATACCGTACATCGTCATCACTTTCCTCGTTTTCCTGTCAGCAACATCTAGATCTGCCTTAGTCCACTCGACAATTCCCGCACTATATCTCATTAGTGACACAGCCCAAGTGTTGATCGCCTTTATCATATTCCCTCCATTCAGCTTGGACTTCAAACACTTCTTCACTCGTCTTATATACTCTTTCTTAAGTCTCTCTTTCGATTCCTCGTGCAGTACATGATCTGCTTCAAGCACTCCAAGATACTTATAACTTTCTTCTTCACCCAACACCCTCAATTGTGTACCATCTGGTAAAGCAATTCCATCCGAATGTACCCTTTTACCCCTCTTCATGGTCATCGCAGCACATTTCTCCAGACCAAACTTCATGCCGATGTCATCGCTGAAGATCCGTACAGTCTGCACCAAGGAATCAATCTCTTTCTCGTTCTTCTCAAACAACTTCAGGTCGTCCATGAAGAGAAGATGATTAATCCTGCATCCATCCTTCGTCATCTCGTATCCCGCACTAACCTTCCGCAAAATCATCGTCAAAGGGAACAGCGCCAAAACAAACAACAGTGGAGACAGAGAATCGCCCTGGAAAATACCTCGTCTGATGTTTACCTTACCAAGACATTCATCACTGGCCATCAGATTTGTTCTCCATGTCTTCATGCTCTCACCCAGGAGACATTTCACCGCATCAGCTGCCCCTATCATATCCAAACATTCCATAATCCACGAGTGTGATACCATTCTTGTAATCTATCCATGCCATGGCCAGATTAGTTTTCCTGTTCCTACAGTCCTTTAGCACCGTCTTATCAATGATGAGTTGGTCTTTCGTTCCTCTTGACCGCTTCTTGCAACCTTTCTGCTCATCTGGAAACAACTGCTGATCTTCTATGTGACTATACAGATCTTCTGCAATGATACCGGTCAGAAGTTTATACATCATGGGTAGACATGTAATAGGTAGATAGTTACTTGCAACGTTACCCTTCTTAATGTCCTTCATGATGAGAACCGTTCTTGCTTCAGTCATCCACGTCGGAACATTGCCACGCACTAAGCATTGTTGCAATTGCTGGGCTATTCTTTCATGAAGACTACTGAAGTTCTTTAGCCAGTATCCGTGCACTTGGTCTGGTCCCGGGGCTTTCCAATTCGGCACTTTCCTCAACTGTTTCTTCACCTTGCTCACATCAATCTGAAATCCCTCTTGTTGTTGTACATTCTTTAACTCGTCTTTCACGTCGGCTAACCATTCTGCTTGTCTGTTATGATCACCAGGCTGATCCCAAAGACCACCCCAAAAATTGTATATTGTTTGTATTCATGTTTTTTTTCCTTTGTTTACGTGCCTTCAGCGCCCAGCAGGGTGGATATGTGCGCGCTAACAAATCTTTATTATTATTATTATTATTATTATTATTATTATTATTATTATTATTATTATTATTATTATTATTATTATTATTATTATTATTATTATTATTATTATTATTATTATTATTATTATTATTATTATTATTATTATTATTATTATTATTATTATTATTATTATTATTATTATTATTATTATTATTATTATTATTATTATTATTATTATTATTATTATTATTATTATTATTATTATTATTATTATTATTATTATTATTATTATTATTATTATTATTATTATTATTATTATTATTATTATTATTATTATTATTATTATTATTATTATTATTATTATTATTATTATTATTATTATTATTATTATTATTATTATTATTATTATTATTATTATTATTATTATTATTATTATTATTATTATTATTATTATTATTATTATTATTATTATTATTATTATTATTATTATTATTATTATTATTATTATTATTATTATTATTATTATTATTATTATTATTATTATTATTATTATTATTATTATTATTATTATTATTATTATTATTATTATTATTATTATTATTATTATTATTATTATTATTATTATTATTATTATTATTATTATTATTATTATTATTATTATTATTATTATTATTATTATTATTATTATTATTATTATTATTATTATTATTATATTATTATAATTATTATTATTATTATTATTATTATTATTATTATTATTATTATTATTATTATTATTATTATTATTATTATTATTATTATTATTATTATTATTATTATTATTATTATTATTATTATTATTATTATTATTATTGTGATGCACATGAAAGCTTATAACTTCCTTAACCCCAGAAAAATAGCAATTAAACATTTAAATCTATTTTTTTTACCGTCAAATCGGCTTAAATACGGGCAATATATCTTTTATATCATTACCTGCTGCTTACTACTCAGTTTGAAAGTAACAGAGGCAAGTTCCTCAAACAGCTTATCATGTTTGACATTGTTTCCTTCCAACGACGTAACCTGCACAGGGGAAAAGGCTTCAAATGCTAAGGATGATGCTTAACAGTTTATTTTTTTGATGGAGAGAATATATTTGAGGGAAGGTAAAGCATTGGTAATGTTGGCAAAACTGCTTCTAAGACTATCAAAATATATATATATATATCAATAAACCATCTGGTGAAAGTTTCAGATCATTATTAAAGAAATATTACTTGTGACTCGACTTGAACTAAAAAAGAAAATTTTATAAAAAATACAAAATCGTGAGACTCAATTTGACTTGCAATGAAATGACTTGTGACTGGACTTGGAGAAAATTAGTTACAACTCTGACAGAATGACAGAAGTGCCATTGGATGGCACATCAACAAAAATATCACAAGCCAAATGTACCTTGGATTTTAAAACATCCTGTGCCTTCTGGAGGCCAGCAATCTCACGATCCTTGGTGGCAAGCTGGCCAGTGAGGGCACTCTTCTCCCTAACCATCACCTGCAGCTTGCCCTCTGCTTTGGTTAGTTTCTCCTGGGTCTGACTGTGCTCCCGGCTCATGCTACCCCATTCCTGTGTCTGCTGTCGAAGCTGTTCACCAAAAGACAACATATTTCACAATAAACCCATTTCAGGGGTTAAAAGAATTCTTAAAGTGTTTCTAAAGGGAAGGTAAATTATGAAATTCATGCATTAGGATAGTGTCTAGTAAAAATGTTCACTAAAAAGTGTAACATTAACCCTAACCTTCCCAAATCCTCCAAAATCCTCTTTGCTAAATTGAAGGATTTTGAAGGATTGAGGTTACATGCTACATGTTCTTTGCTGAAGTGAAGGATTTTGGAGGATTGAGGTTATTAGGCATACTTGCCTTTCCATGGTACATGTACATCCATGTTTGTTGTAGTGATTGCAAGCTCAGTGCTTGGGTCAGTGGACACTGTTTATTGCTCCATGCATGCAGGGATGGTCCCTGGCCACGTACCACAGATTATAGAAACACATGTGTGCATACATGTCATGTGCTTGCTTTACTACTGAAGGATTTTGGAGGATTCAGGTTATGTGTAAGCAAATGGGCATAGGGAGTTAGATAGGATTCAGGTTATGTGTAAGCAAATGGGCCTAGGGAGTTAGGAAGGATTCAGGTTATGTGTAAGCAAATGGGCCTAGGGAGTTAGGAAGGATTCAGGTTATAAGCAAATGGGCCTAGGGAGTTAGGAAGGATTCGATTAATGTGTAAGCAAATGGGCCTAGGGAGCTACGAAGGATTCGGGTTATGTGTAAGCAAATGGGCCTAGGGAGTTAGGAAGGATTCGGGTTATGTGTAATCAAATGGGCCTTGGGAGTTAGGCAGGATTCCGGTTATGTGTAAGCAAATGGGCCTTGGGAGTTAGGCAGGATTCCGGTTATGTGTAAGCAAATGGGCCTAAGGAGTTAGGCAGGATTCGGGTTATGTGTAAGCAAATGGGCCTAGGGAGTTAGGAAGGATTCGGGTTATGTGTAAGCAAATGGGCCTAGGGAGTTAGGAAGGATTCGGGTTATGTGTAAGCAAATGGGCCTAGGGAGTTAGGCAGGATTCGGGTTATGTGTAAGCAAATGGGCCTAGGGAGTTAGGCAGGATTCAGGTTATGTGTAAGCAAATGGGCCTAGGGAGTTAGGAAGGATTTGGGTTATGTGTAAGCAAATGGGCCTAGGGAGTTAGGCAGGATTCAGGTTATGTGTAAGCAAATGGGCCTTGGGAGTTAGGCAGGATTCCGGTTATGTGTAAGCAAATGGGCCTAGGGAGGGTTAAACTAAAAAAATTGTCACAATTGGTGCTCACGTTTTTGAGTAACAACATTGTACCTTTACTATGAATGAATTGTTCGTTTACAAAAAATTTTGTTGGTTACTATACCTCCTTCTTGAGATCTTGTATTTCCTTATCATGTTTGCCTGGTGTGATCAGCAAAGATTTGTTGAATGAACACTGAAATCAAATGTAAACATTGATTCTTGTAATATTATGAGGTTGTTACAGAGATTTACATAAAGTCAAAAAATATAAACACACTTAAATAACAAGAATGATAAGTAAAGACTGTTTGCGGTGACACCATGTGAAATTCTCAAATTGAGTAGTAATTAGTTCTGAAAAGAACTGGAAGTTACAACTTGACATTTCGATCAGTGTGCTCTGATCGTCTTCAGGAGCAAACTCATAGGAGATAAACTCATGTTTCAAAATTAATCTTTGTGTTATTCATTATATTACATAGATAGAATTTTCATCTCATGGAGCCAAAAATTCATTAAGTAATTAATTGTTACTAAAATGAATCACCCCAGACACAAAACAAAAACAAACATTTTAGGGGGAGTTTACATTTTAGTTTACGTTTATTTCGTCTTAAAAATATATAGGATTTAACCACACCAAAAATATTTGGATTTATAATAAATTTGTTCAAAGGTAAATGATAAAACATACATCCATAACTGATGCATTTAAGTTCTTGATTGGGGTAATTACCTCGCTGTACTCTGGTAAAGAGTGGGTGCTGGTGGATTTCTTCAGACTGGAGTGAGGGATCATAGCAGATGGTGGTGGTGCTACAGGGTAAAAACGGACAAATGAAACCTTCAGTTTTGAGTGAATCTGATTTGAGGTTGATTTTGAACTCTCAAACAGTAAATTCCATAGCGAATGTCTGCCTCCATCATGCCATTAACCATACCCCCCCAAAAAAAGAAATCCCTCCCACCCCCCACCAAATAAACAAACAAACAATGACATGCAAAATCTTACAAAAATCCAATATCAACCTAATATGTTAAAAATATAATACATTATAAAGCACATTTACTAGATCAGTAGCCATCCCATTCCCAAGGTACATGTAGTCCAAGATCGACTGTTAATATGCTATCACAAGGGTGACAGACTGCAGGGGAAAATGCAAAACTTAAAACAAATATTTGCTCTTTTCTAAAATAATGACAGCACCTTAGACAAAATCATTTTTGAGGGATTGATACTGCCATTGGCTTCATACTTCCTTATTTCATGTACTAAGTATATTTTAACACACAAAATAAAAATAAATTTTAGGTAAAACTTGTAGCTTTGAATGGTGAAGAGGATAAGTAAGACTAATTGCGGTGACACCATGTGAAATTCTTAATCGAGTAGGAATTAGTTCTGAAAAGAACTGGAGGTTACAACTCAACGTTTCAATCAGTATGCTCCTGAGAATGATCAGAGCATACTGATCGAAACGTCGATTTGTAACCTCCAGTTCTTTTCAGAACTAATTACTACTCAATTGAGAATTTCACATGGTGTCACCGCAGTTAGTCTTACTTAAAAAAATTATTTTGTTATTTTAGACTATACCATTTCTTTACAGGATATAATGTTTCTTTTTAAGTAAGACTAATTGCGGTGACACCATGTGAAATTCTCTATTGAGTAGTAATTAGTTCTGAAAAGAACTGGAGGTTACAACTCAATGTTTTGATCAGCATGCTCTGATCTCCTGAGGACGTATTCCTCTTAACCATACAAAGCTACAAGTTTTACCAAATGTTTCCTTTTGTGCGTTGCAACTTTAAAATTGTCATCAACAGATTATATTTGGTCGGGGTCTGTAAATTGAGGATTTGAACATGAATGTGGGTAGAATGTCATATCCGACCGCCACTTTTTCTCATTCAATATAACCAATAAAGTAATCTTACCTACCTAGTAAGGTGGAGAACATATGGATGATGATGGACATATACTTCAAATTATTCCAGGATATTTATTTCATGAAAAATCAGGCATTTTTGGTAGACGATGACTTCCTCAGTCATGTCAGTCTGATCTTGTCAACTCCCCAATTAGTGACCAACACAGTCATTGTACATGCGCAGCCGCAGTGACAACTATAATAGGATCCTTCTATTTTCTGAAGGGGAGGATTTTTTAGAAGGGAAATAAAGTCCGAAAACCATCATAAAAGTGGATTTTAAAGATAGTTTTCGCTTTCGGTATCCCCAAAAATCGATAGAATCATTTTTTAATTGGTTAGTAGTGGTTGCAAAAACATTCCCCAAAAACCCTTAAATAGTGGCGGTCGGGTACGACATTCTTTCCATGAATGTAATAACATCACCTTTGGGTTCTTTAAACCGGTCTGATTTGTCAAAAGAAGCAATTCCACCAGACTTTTTATCTGCCCCTTTGACATTGTATGATCCTACTGGAGGAGCGCAAGCTGTGTGTAAAAACAATCACAGAATACCAACACAATGTCAATTATTTAATCAACATTCATTTAATACATACACTTCATCATGTTCATTATTTTATTGCATAATTATTCATTCACTATTGTTTTTAAAATCTGTTTTGAAGTCTACAGTAAAAGAACATTTAAACTTGTCTATGATTGATACAAATTTTTGTATACAGTTTTGGGCAGTATTTCCCTCGGTCCTGGCTTTGTTTAAATATGAGTGACTAACATTAACATTAAGTTAACGGAGTAACGTTAAAGACATAATACCTACTACATTGTAGGCCTATTTGTAGTAGGTAGAGCACTCAAAAAATAAGCATACATTACACATGTTTAATTTTGATTCTGTATGAAAGACCTCACTGAATGCTTTATTTTGTTACTAACATTTTCAACATCGGGTAAGCGGTTCTTGAGAAATAAATTTTTAAAGATCGTTTATTCGCCGGAAAATCTGCCATGTAAAATTAGGTAAAAATGACTATTCCAATTTTACATGGTTTTTTTAAAGAAAATAAGTATTGCAGAGCCAATATGTTTACATTTTCTGAGAGAAGGCTATGGTATTTTAATGTAAAGTCAATGTCAATTACCAGATTTGTTGTATTTTGACACAAAACAGTGTATATTAAAAAAATATTTAAAAATACTTCCCTGTGACCTACGGCGCTTTCAATGTAGTACTAGTACTAGGCTGAAAGTATTAACTTATTGTGTGCGAAAAAACTACACCCATAACTGCTTTCAAAGTTTCTAATTCTTAAGTGTGTAAGTCGTATTTTTTTCAAGTTTTACCAGTTTGGCAGTGTACACAGTACGTGGCAGACAAGCTGTTCGTGCATTGTTGGGCGTAGTATAGTACTACTCGTCTCGTGTATTGTAGGAGGGCCAAGGATACGAACATGACGAAGGGAGTCCAGTACAACTACAAGCCATTAGCCCACAAAAACATTTACACTTATATATCAGTAATAATGATAACTACACTTACTGTTGATTTCATTGAATCGTTTTGTTTTAGCTTTGGAGAACGACATTTTGGCAGCCTGTTTACATCTGTTTATGCATGCACTAGGTTTTAAAATGACTGTTGTTCAAATTTGGACATTGATATGCCCAAAATGAATCTGACCAATCGCGACAGCGCAAATTAGAAAACAAAAGAGGGCGCTATATAACTTTACTGTGAAGTTTTTCTGTCGAAACCACGTCTGGCTTCTTGACGTCTCAATTTTTTAAATTGGAATTCCTGTTAGAAAGTGGAGCAACAGGGCCGGGCGGCTGGGCAGAGTGCCACTGATCTCCAGGACTCGGTTTTAATTTTATACATTAACTCAGGACAGTCAGTAGGCTACATACATGTAGTTGGATGTCCATTTGTAAAGCCAACTTGTTTAATGACATGGGTGTAAGTTGATGTATTTTATGTCAACTTTCATAAGGTAAGGTTACATAAAAGTTCCCTGTTACAAACGTTGTAAATAACTCGTTAGGCATTAGCTCATTCTGACATGAACAGTTAGTTAACGTTATGCGGAGTGGGAGTGGGAGTGGGAGTGGGGGAGGCGAGGGAGAGGGAGGGGGAAGGGAAACAGAAAAAAATTTACCTTATATAATACAACCGGTACTTTTCTATTCAAATATGACAAATGTCACAGATTTTCCTTTAAAAGATGACACACTTAAGTTAAGGAGAGGAAAGTGTAGTCAAGTGAGGATTGGAAATTATATTTTGGGAGATTTTGAGCAATGAATGTAACATTATGTGTTGAGCGCAATCTAGGGATTTGCGCAATCTGCAGATTTCCAGCCACGTTTTCGCCGACCTAGATTGTGTGCGTAATCTCGAGATTGTCCCGGACTTTTAAGGGTTTTCTTGGAATTTTTTTGGCAACCACTAACCAATTAAAAAAAAGATTCTAACCAGTAACTGTTATCGATTTTTGGGGGTACAGAAAGTGAAAATTATCTTTAAAATACACTTTTATGATGGTTTTCAGATTTTATTTCCCCTCTGAAAAATTCTCCCCTTCAGAAAATAGAAGGATCCTATTATAGTTGCCACTGCGCATGTACAATGACCGTGTTGGTCACTAACGGGAGAGTTGACAAGATCAAACTGACATGACTGAGAAGTCATAGTATTAGGGTTTTCAGTTTGTACATGCTTGACCGAAGCCCGCCACACGTACAGCGCATCGCCCGCAACAAAAAACATCAAAATTTTAAATCAAAAAATAATTATTACTACTTTTACCTGTCAAAATCTTACATGTAATAGCTCATTGGAAAGCTTATAGCTTCAGCTATCCAACAATGTACATAAAATAGCAATCGGAAGTACGTGCGAAAGCCTAGGTTTTAATGAATGAACCACTCTCGTCCCGCCCAGCCTTTCGCGAAGTGTTCCGAGATCGGGCGCATTCGGCGCGTAAAATTTGCCACGCTCTGCTGAGGGCATCCACTTCGGAGCTGTCTCTGCACCCGAGTACATTGTGATTGACATGAAAACGGGTTTCCCTATTGAGTCAAAGGGCTCCTTTACATACCCATGCTTGCACGATCTCCATAACTACTCTACAACCGAAGTTACGAAGAGATAAAAAGTAAACTCAATTTTTTCAAGGTGAAATCTTCAAGTTGAAAGGTACTGTAAGAGCGGTGTCTGAATGAATTTTACACCTCTTTTCTATCATATGTGAAAGTTTTGCGCCGTAATTTTGTTTAGTTTTGAGCGGAGAGTGTATTTTTTACACCCTTTCAAAAGCTCTTATGAGGGAAACGAGCATGAACGCTGTGCGTGTGTATCACGGTGTGTGTAGGCTGATTCAACAGTTTTGGTGTCATTAGGGATGTACACAGTGTATGGACAGTCGCGCTTCATCGAATGCTGTATAGTTGATTAACCCTCTCAGTACCGAATTGTTTGACCACTCAAGCGTGAAGCATACATTCTTACACAACAGAAAGCTTGTGTTCAAAGACCAATTTTACAAACTCTATTATCACCTTGAAGATATCATTTTACAGCAAAATAAATAATAAAAAATATCTTACTTATTGAATTCCCTTTCATAAAATCCAACAAAACATTAAGATTGGTCAATAAATGTCCAAGTTCTTGGTCTTTGTTTCCTCAGTGTGATCTGTAAACTCAAACACTTTTTTGTACACAAACACATGGCGCTCCGTAGGTGTTTGGCATTTCGGATCTTTCAACTCCAATTTGAAGGGATTGCATAATAGCAACCTTATTCTATTTCACCATCAATGGAAAGATCCGATCTTGCTCTTTCCAACCATTGTAAGCTTGGGTATGGAGGGTGAACATGGACAAAACTACAGCTTTATAACAAATGGCCTTTGTGCTCAGGCTTGAGTGCTTTTTTGTGTGAAAGCTTGGTCGACTAAAGTCGACTATGGTAAGGAAAGGGTTAAATAAAACAGGATTCCTCAAAAACTACTCGTCCGATTTTCTTGATTTAAAAACCATTGTATTTCTTTCATCAAGACCTTTAATTTGATATAAATATTGAGCATATTGGTTTAGGAATAATTTTTCACCTGAAAACCCTAATAGTATACCAAAAATGCCTGATGAAATAAATATCCTGGAATAATTTGAAGTATATGTCCATCATCTTCCATATGTTCTCCACCTTACTAGGTAGGTAAGATTACATTATTGGTTATATTGAATGAGAAAAAGTGGCGGTCGGATACGACATTCTACCCCGCGAAAATTATGGACTTCGGCGTGGCGACTACTAATAGCACACTGCAGCCAAAATGAGTTATTGATGCTTGTGTACAAACCAGTTCATTCACTTTTATTTGTAAGGTGTTTCAATCAAAGTTATAAAGTACATTATAACTCCCAAAGTCAGGCAGTGTATTTATTAATTCACAGAGCGTTATTTTAGCGTTACTCCTTTACCTTTTTCAGTGTTGGCTTATTGTGTATTTATTTTTTTTATCTCAAAATTCTTGTGGGCAATATGATACATACAAGATGTGGCGTGAAAGTATTGCATATACCTGTCATCTAACACAAATAATTCCCAAATTGCGCAAATCCCTAACTTGCGCAGCATCATGAGCAGTGCAATCTTGAGATTGATGAGCACGTAATCTCGAGATTGCGCCAAATTCTGCAAATCCCAAGATTGTGCTCAACATATGCACATCCAGTGAGAGTGTTGGTCATTTTGTCATCTGCTAAAAACACATGCTTGGACCGTTGTCCTTTCCTCCATGCTTGGACATTGTGCACAAGCTGCGGTTGGGTTCGCCATTCTTTCCAGGGAAACAATTGTTCGGTGCATAACCTATAAATAAAATCAGAATGAAATTATCATTAATAACAATGCCCTTTTATTAAATAAGATTTTTGTTTCACTCCATAAATGTACATGTACAGAGATTGCCTTGGATTGAGTCATCTTTGGAAATTTGTTTCCAAACTAGCTGCCTTACAAGTTACAGAAGGTTCGGCCATATTTATAAGCAATGAATAACAATGAACAGCAACATTCCAGGAACGAGTTGCAGCATCTCAGAAACAAACGACAATGTCTCAAAAACAAGCACCCAAAGCTCAAGTCCATCCCATCACCCACCGCTCCTGCCTTTGCAACATTTAGAAACTGCAGTCCACGAATCGTGAACATCCTATGGTTAAACTTGAAAGGAGACCCAGTGACATACACCAAAGATGGACTGAACCGGAGACAAAAGATGGACATGAACACATATGAAGGTCATCCGTGGATTTTTAAGGATTACCACACAGGTGACAAGCTTCTTATCACCACTGAAGCTGATACCCAGAGAAGAGAAGTTTTCTTCCCCGTTCCGTGGAGTGAAAATAACTCACAAAGAACTCAGGTCACTATACTGTTACCAGGTAAGATGTACTAGCATGCATACTCAAGGGTAGCTCCATTCTAGGGCTAATACACTGGATTCCCTTCGTATCCGTGACCCTATCCCCACATGTACAAAAAACAGGTGATTTTTTTAAACTTTTGATCTGTTAATTATTACAATCTGAAATTTTGTGATTAGGTAAGCTTGCCCAAGCAGACACTTTTGGCATATAGTTCAGTATTGTGAGATTGGTAATTTTGATGAAATTTTAATTAGGTGTTCGGCTTTTCAGCCGAACAACTATTGTTATTGTTTCGTTTTTTAGTTTTTTTTTACTTCTCCTTCTCCTTAACTCTTCTCTACATCGAAAGTGCAAGTTAACAATTTCACACAACCTTGAAACTTCACACATATAGAGACCTTATCAATCATGTAGATGAATCTAGAAGTTGTTACGTAACGTCATCAGGTATCAAATTACAAGCCATTTAAGTTTTTTAAATGACCATTTGCTATCGACTGTATATCAAAATATACTAAAGCTATGATGTTCATAATCTGGGATCTGATAGATCAAGGCTTAGGCAACATTTGAAAAGTTAACGTCAAAATCGTCTGACATTTGCTTCCGGTCGTACCGGAAGGTCAAAGTTTTGATTTGTTTTTTTTCTTCAAAATTCCTCTTCTGGGCCAAAATCCCATTGACTTAACACACACCAGACACTCGTGGTTCTGGGGCCCATTGTTTACAAACCGCAGAGACTGAGATCGTTATCTACTGGAAAACAGCTGGCGGTCTTCACGGGGACGTTATGCGGTGTCACAGGCTAAAGCTCTTGCAGGATAAAATATATTTTATAGATGTGTGGTTGGGCGTTTAAGCCAATAACGGATGCGCTACAATATTTCTAAAACCATAGATCGTATTAACTTAATACTGCAGTGTCATTTTTGTACGAATGGAAAGGGCTGTTGAAAAAGCCAATACCGAAAAGCTATTTCTTTGAAATGAGTAAGGCAACTTACTTTTGAAAACAATCTTAAGTCACATTTTAACAATGATCCCAATTGATGAGGACATCAATTACCGTCACTTCCGAACACCTTGAGTTTGTTCATTTTATTATTATTATTTTTTTTTTAATTTCAAAAATGTCTCAAATTTCATGATAATGAGCTGTCACAGAAGAATGGATTTATGCCAAAAGTACTGCTTGGGCAAGATTAGCTAATCGCTTATTTTAAGGTTGTAATAATTAGCAGATCAAAAGTTGGGGGAAAAAAAGAAATCTCTCCTTATTGTACATGTGGGGCTAGGGCCAAGGATACGGAGGGAATCCAGTGTATTGGCCCTAGAATGGGCCTAACTATTGGCTAAAACATCTGAAATTGGAAGTCATTTTACCAATCACAGCCAGACCTGAAATATTTACGTTATGTTGCTTTTCTTATTCAGTTTACACATTGAAGGAAAGATCACTCCAAATTGTTAGAAGTTTGATTCAGAACAAAGCAGACTTTGAGAAATTGGAGATTCCCGCCACTCTGCAGTCACAACTTACCAATCCAGAAGACACAGTCAACTGGTGATTATTCAGAACAAGCTGTTGTTTCAGTGCTCCACACCAGCTTTGAGGTATTCTTATTGATTAATATCCACTGTGTGCACAGTGGAGCCCTCTAGTGGTGAAAAGGATCCAGTCTACCAAGTCTAGGGCACTTTCCCTGGTAACAGTCAACACAAGAGGGAAGAATGTCATATCCAGTCACCACTTTTTCTCGTTCATTACAACTAATAATGTAATCTTACATACCCAGTAAGGTGTAGAACATATGGATGATGATGGACATATACTTCAAATTATTCCAGGATATTTATTTCATGAAGAATCAGGCATTTTTGGTATACGATGACTTCCTCAGTCATGTCAGTCTGATCTTGTCAACTCCCCCGTTAGTCATTGTACATGCGCAGTGGCAACTATAATAAGATTCTTCTATTTTCTAAAGGGGAGGATTTTTTTTAGAAGGGAAATAAAGTCCAAAAACCATCATAAAAGTTGATTTTAAAGATAGTTTTCACTTTCTGTACCCCCAAAAATCGATAGAATCATTTTTTAACAGGTTAGTGGTTACAAAAAAATTCCACCAAAAGTTAATAGCTTACAACCACCAACAATACGCTTGTGACCTGGTGAAAAGTTGCTGCTCGTGTGAAGAGCGCCCTCAATAGGTCATGGACCATGATTGGGAACAATGACTCAATAGCTGAATGACATCACATTGGATTGTTTTGTGTAAGCACGTTACCCATACAAAGGTTCAAATGGCCTTACAAGCTTACATAAAAACAATTTTTAGTTTTATATTAACTCAGTATTAAACTGGAAATAATACCCCACATGATAAGGTCATATTACCGTTGTTGCTGGTGCAGGTAAGACTTTAAACATGGTCTCAGCCTAATCCAGAAGTCACAGTTTGGATTGCTGCGTCAGTCAACTTCTTTGCTCACAATATATTAGATAAAGAATCCCCATTGCCCAACAATGAAATTTAAATTGTTAGTACACAGCCCCATTTCTCAATCTTCTTTCATTCAGGTCGTGAGCTCCCCCCAGTCATGCCGTCCAAAGGCTCCAAATCCAAATGGGGAGGGTTGAAGAACATCTACATCATGCCCAGGATGGTCGGCGGAAAGAAGAGATTTGAAGCCGTCTTAGCCAAATCACGGAGCCTCCCCAACTCGGCATCTAAACTGAAGGATTCACACAGTTATATACCACCCCCATGAGGCACCTGGGTTGATTAGGAAGAGCCAGAGTGACTTTGAACGGTCAGCAAGGTAAGGTCTTGTTTCGTTGCATCAGTGCAACAAGGTTGTGTCATAGTTACGACCTTGTTGCAGACATGGATTTTGGTCAGTGCAACAAGGTCGTATGTTCCAGGAAGAACACGCAAAACCTATGGAAGAAGATATTGTAATGTATGCAAATTTATGCACTATGACCTTGTTGCATTTTTAAGATATGACCTTGTTGTTCTGACAGGAGGGTTTGTTGATTTTGTTGTTTCTAGCATCATAATCATCTGATTGAAAACATTGATAAACTCACCGAGATAAGTTCGTTGATCAAACTAAAGGCCAGTTTCAAATTTTATTTTATTAAAATTTCCAAAACTTCCTTATTATAACAATCAGCACAAGACATTCAATAAAATCTATATAAGTAACAAAATAATGTAATATATGCACAACATAATACTAAATACAAAGGTCTCAGGAAAAGTTACAGCGACGTGTGTTGAATTTGACCGATTAAAAACCTTGATAAACTCATTGGGAAAGTTATGGTCCCTGACCAAACTAAACGCCAGTTAATATTTCACATGAACATGATTGCAGAACTGTTTTTCCCAGTAAATGATTCACCAAATTAACAAAGAATCTCACATTTGAAAATGTGTATTTTGGGTGTACAGTGGGCCAAAATTGAATTTTTTGGTAAACCTCTCCTTATTTGATCAAAGAGGAAGTTATGTTTGCTGTAATGCATTGTATGAGAATACTTGCTGGCATATAGTGTGACAACGTCACTGTGACATGTATGTTTATGGCACAGATCAAAGTGTTTTGCTACGTTGATTCCAGTAAAAAGTCCACAACAAAGTTGAGGCATAACTATAAAATGTTCTTTTTTTCCCACCACAGAGCAATGATGATGCATGAGCCAAGACATCCTATCCTCCGACAAGCTACTTCTCTTGGTCTGTCCGATGGTGATGCACATCCCAGCATGAATGGAAACCACACAGTGCCTACAAGCGTCATTCTGTAGATCTTTGTCAAGAAACATTGTTCTGCTGGAGAACTTGGATGTTACTGCTTACAAGCGTCATTCTGTAAACATTTTTCAAGAGCCATTGTTTGCTGGAGAACTGCTTTTACTGCCGAACATCTTCACTACTAGAATATTTGACAGCAGTTGTGTACTGAAGATGAACTGCCTAACAATGGCCATTGGTACATGTGCAAATGGCTTAACCTACATGTAATTCTTATATACACCACAGGCCTTTTGAATTTTTTCCACACGTAAGAATCAAAATAAGGCTGGAACCTATCCAGTCTGTGCAGTGACTGTTGAGGGCGCTATTGGCTAGTTTCCTTGCTCGATCAATAGGGCAGTGTGTGTGGTACACAGCATTGAGCTTATTATATACATTTTGTTTTGCATACGCAATTTCTCTCGACATCTTTGGCTGTAAGGAGTACAGGAGTACCAACGCTTCCCATCTGTGCAATGAACCAAAATATTAGCCCGGTAATCCAGATGAGCTCATTCAGAAGCGTTAAGTGGATACTGGAAACTAGACTGCCCTAACCATCACCAATGGATTGTTTTCACTGTTAGAGGGCTACGCTGTGCAAGGAACAGATTATATGTTGACTCGCTTCATCGTTTCTGCAGAATTTCAGCAGTGTTATATTTGACAAGGTGTTTAAGGATTTGTTTTCCATATATCCACCGCTGCATTGCCTTTAATCCTCATGAAGAAAATACCTTGACTTGCAGTGGCCATCTTGGTATGTCCTACACACAAGTCATGAGAACCAGAATGAGACTTGTGTCCAACATAGACTGGTGCCTGTGTTGTGATGATTAGCTTCATAGTGTTAATTAACATGGATACAGGGCAATGGTAGCCACTTTGTGAGCAGACTCTGTGGAATAATAAATCAAACAAGTATAACTTGTGTCATATCAATCCATGGCCTTGGTGACTCACAAGACATACTGGTGTTCTGTCAGCTGGATGACGCTAGACTCAATCACTATTATAATTAATATAATTAACATTATGCAATTAACATGCATACAGGACTATGGTAGCCACTTTGTGAGCAGACTCTGTGGAATACTTGACTCATTTGGAATGATAAATCAAACAAGTATAACTTGTGTCATGGCCTTGGTGACTCACAAGACATACTGGTGTTCTGTCCGCTGGATGACGCTAGACTCAAGCTGGGTTTTTTTTGAAAAATATATTACATTGGTCACCAAAGTAATAAATCTAATAAAAATCTAACAATGCATGATAGACAGAAAAAAACAGTAATGAATTTATGACATCATCAACCCGTTGTTAGGCCAAAAAAAAACCTCTGGTTTCTGGTCATCTGTCAGCTTCAAAATTGGTGCGGTGACACGCTTTTTTTTGCCAACATGAAAATATGTGATACATGCATACACGATACATGTATATGCGGGGACCACATTTCCCATTATACAAAGTATGATGGCTAAGACAGGCCTCACATATGTAACTGGCTCTGGCAAAACCCTAAACTTGGACACAACTTTTCGGAGTGACCTCCCAAATTTATCGTGAAAATTAACAATGTTCCCAACAACGTTTCAGGATTTTTCTTTTTCCGTCAAAATCTAGAGAAAATGCTCTAACTCTATATGGTGACATGAAAATCTCAAACTGGTCCCTGGGGTCAGTTTTTGACCTTTTCATGGCTGTTACGCATTATGGTAAATGCAGAGAAGTTTTGGGTTTTGCCAGAGCGGGTCACATATGTTCATACCCCTGTGTGAAAAAGTTGTTTAAAACACAGCATGGCAGAATTCCAATCGATCCAGCAATTTTGTGTGCAATTGGAAATCGTTTCAGAGCAAAAACAAAAGAAAACAATGTTATTCTTCGACAGTTTACTGGTCAGGTACATTATTACCTTAATTTCACTTTTGTTCATTTTATATAATGTAGTAGTACAATGAATGGTGGGATCATATGAAAGGATTAACACCCTTTTTATAAATGCAGAAAGTCAATATTTGGTGGCAAATACATGTCACATGAATTAGAAAATGACTACGCAAATCTACAAAATCAGATAATAAAGAGACCTTAGTTTGTCAAACAAAATTAGTGGGATTTTCCTATATTTTTTTGTTGTTGATGCAAATCACCCCACACAAGGCTAATGGCCACTCCAAGGTGGGGGCTACTAAGTCATTGAGTTGTTACAACGACTCCACACTGAAGAACCAGCCCCTCGCACCGAAACAAGACAAGTTAATAACCAGCCTCTTCACGGTGCGAATATGACTGGGAGGGGTAACTAATAGCTAGTCCAGAACAAGGCAGTTGTTAAACTGCCTCTGCCCCTATAAGCAATTATGGTTAAGTGTCTTGCTCAAGGACACAAGTGACACGACCAGGATTCGAACCCACATTCTGCTGCTAACACCAGAACTTGAATCCAAATCAAATTGTGACACAATGCCTTCACAAAGTATAAATTTGTAAAAGAAAATTGTTGATGGTGTATATAATAAAATGTTTCTAATTGATAAATAACTTGTTATAAAATTATGTTTTTCTTTTCTCATTGAAATGTTGATTTAAAGCCATTATACACTTTTGGTAAAATGTCTGTAAATGCATCCATACTTAAAGGGACAATATCATCACAATCAACAGGGCATGGAATCAGAGTGCTAGTTTTAGATTAACTCAGTGACTGAAAATAATTCCCTGCATGATAAGGCCATATTACCTTTGCTGCTGCCAGCGGCATAGCCAGGACTTTTTGAGTGGGGGGGGGGGGGGGGGGGGGGTTTTGGGTTTTTTCCCTTTTATTTTTTTTTCTCTTCTTTGGGGCACTATCGGGACACTGGGGACACTATGGGGGCACCTAGCTGGGGAGGCACTGGAAATTTGTGGGGGAATGTTCCCCCCGGCTATGCCGCTGGCTGCTGCATAAATGAGTAAGTAATTTTCAGTCAGTGTCCATCTGAAACTAGGACACCAATTCCATGTCCTGTTGAAAGTCAGCTCTGATCATGACAATATTGCCCTTTTAATACAAATCAGAGAGATCCAGATACTCTCAAGGACTTAGGCATTTAGATAATCACTCATATGTAGGTTTGCAAATTAGCCAATTCCTCATACAGAAACTGGTTCAATATCCACTGTAACTTGACATAAAACATAATCCATCATGGTTCTATATACCTAATCCTAGACAACTGATTTAATTCATAGCTTTCTGAAATCTAAGAAAAGACAATAACGCAGAACTGCCTCTATGCAGAAAGGATTCCACCCTGGCTACAGCCTTCTATGTGTCACTTCTTCATCCACTCAGCCAAAACTAAAGTACATTTGTCGGTGATGGATGATGTTCACTAAATAAATTCTTTTTAACAAATTCTTTGTACAGTATTTACACAGCATAATAACATTAATCATTATTTTGATGTTAGCATTGGCAGTACTTACAGATACAAATTCCTATGACTAAAACATTGACTACTGCCATATTGGCAACATTTAAGTGCAATTCCATTCATTCCTTTTAATTTCCATTCCTTTCCATCCATTCCTTTTAATTACTTTTCAATTTCCAATTATTTCTTTAAAGTTCATTCACATGAGAACTAAACAATGTTCCCTTTTCATAAAAAGAAAAGGCTATTTCAATTAAAAACTTTTGAGATTTGAACGTGCTGGTGCTTTACCAACTTAGCCATACTAAGCCATACTTAGCCATACTTAGCCATCCAGCCATACTAAGCCATCCAGCCATACTAAGCCATCCAGCAATACTAAGCCATCCAGCCATACTTAACCATCCAGCCAACCAGCCAACCAACCAGACTGAAGCTAGCCGCGTATTGGGCCAGAAATTCCAACCGCGGATTCACAAACTACCCAGCCGCGTATTCAAAAAATTAGAATCCATGCAGGTGGTGAAATAAGCAATCTGTATTTCAGAATGTTTCCTGGATATTTTGAACGAAATTTTATATTATCTATATTTATCACAGCACTGGGTATACTTGAATGTACACAAAGGTAATTTGGCTTACTAATTAGTGAGTAATTAGCCGCTACAACGTAGACCTCATTATTCATTATATACTACATAAATATTGAATAAGTTCCACTCACCCCAAACAAAATGTACCCTTCATGTTCAATGAATTATGAAATTTTGTTTCATAATCTTAAAGACCATACCACTGGGCACACTTAATTTTGGAGGTGGCTAATTTGGTTCACTAATTAATGGCTAATTAGCTGCTAGAATAGACGCCATTTTCTTACACAATATGCGGTATAGTATTGTACACATACCGACTATGATTGCACTTACCCCAAAGAAAATGTACCCTTCATGTTCAATAAATTATGAAATTTTATTCTATAATCTTAAAGACCATACCACTGGGCACACTTAATTTTGGAGGTGGCTAATTTGGTTCACTAATTAATGGCCAATTAGCTGCTAGAATAGACGCCATTTTCATAGTCGGTATGTGTACAATATACCGCACATTGCGTAAGAAAATGGCGTCTATTCTAGCAGCTAATTAGCCATTAATTAGTGAACCAAATTAGCCACCTCCAAAATTAAGTGTGCCCAGTGGTATGGTCTTTAAGATTATAGAATAAAATTTCATAATTTATTGAACATGAAGGGTACATTTTCTTTGGGGTAAGTGCAATCATAGTTGGTATGTGTACAATATACCGCATATTGTGTAAGAAAATGGCGTCTATTCTAGCAGCTAATTAGCCATTAATTAGTGAACCAAATTAGCCACCTCCAAAATTAAGTGTGCCCAGTGGTATGGTCTTTAAGATTATGAAACAAAATTTTATAATTTATTGAACGTGAAGGGTATATTTTCTTTGGGGTAAGTGCAATCATAGTCGGTATGTGTATACAATATACCGCATATTGTGTAAGAAAATGGCGTCTATTCTAGCAGCTAATTGGCCATTTATTACTGAACCAAATTAGCCACCTCCAAAATTAAGTGTGCCCAGTGGTATGGTCTTTAAGATTATGAAACAAAATTTCATAATTTATTGAACATGAAGCGTACATTTTCTTTGGGGTACGTGCAATCATAGTCAGTATGTGTACAATACACCGCATATTGTGTAAGAAAATGGCGTCTATTCTAGCAGCTAATTAGCCATTAATTAGTGAACCAAATTTAAGATTATAGAATAAAATTTCATAATTTATTGAACATGAAGGGTACATTTTGTTTGGGGTGAGTGGAACTTATTCAATATTTGTGTAGTATATACTGAATAATGAGGTCTACGTTGTAGCGGCTAATTACTCACTAATTAGTAAGCCAAATTACCTTTGTGTACATTCAAGTATACCCAGTGTTATGATTTTTAAGAATATGGAGAAAAAAAAATTGTGATAAATATACAGGGCGACTCAAAAAAAGGTAATCCACAAATAATGGGTTAATATGACCATAATCATAAATCTCATAACCTGGTCATATTAACCCATTATTTGTGGATTACCTTTTTTTTTAGTCGCCCTGTAGATAATATAAAATTTCGTTCAAAATATCCAGGAAACATTCTGAAATACAGAGTGCTTATTTCACCACCTTGAACTGCATGGATTCTAATTTATTTGAATACGCGGCTGGGCAGTTTGTGAATCCGCGGTTGGAATTTCTGGCCCAATAAATACGCGGCTAGGCTAGCTTCAGTCTGGTACCAACCATACTGAGCCATAACTGTCTAGCCTGAAGATCTGACGTCACGCTTTGTGCTAGATAGGATATAGACAGGGGACCAGTCTAATAACTGTCATGCCTTTGGTATTTAAATATTTACAACAAACAAATATCATGATTGGTCAATGTTTCTTATAAAATAAAATATAAACAAATTCAGAATAAGCTCTGTAAATACAATTATGAAAGTCAGTTCAACTTAAATACTTTTATACATTATTAAATATACTTATTTTTTAAGTTGTCATTGTGTGAAATATATTTTGCTGAATAACAGCATTATAATATTATCCAATCAAAACATTCCATCTATATGGTCACAGGGACATACTCTTTTTTTATAGTGATGGCTGCCGACGAGCTGTAAACAAACGTTCACGTTAAATATGTTATTTGCGTTCATAGACACATATATTTACTAAATTCTGCTAATTTGTAGCAAATTTTCTGTAAAGAAAGTTTTAATTGACATTAATACGAGACAGCTCTTGCGTTGGATAGTATAACTAGGGTATGGATTCTAAAGGTAGGCTAAATAATGAAATAATGGGCGATTTTACTTCGGTCTTCGTGACTTTTTTTGCCGAAGATCATGAGATTGATGATTCGCATTACAATTCCATTTCCAATAACTCAAATAAGGGTGAATGTCGTATCCGACCGCCACTTTTTCTCATTCAATATAACCAATATAACCAATAAAGTAATCTTACCTAGGCCTACCTCGTAAGATGGAGAACATGTGGATAATGATGGACATATTAACAGTTAGCATGGTACTTACCCTTAGGCTAGTAAGGATATTTATTTCATGAAAAATCAGGCATTTTGGTAGACAATGACTTCCTCAGAGTCAGACTCAGTCATGTCAGTCTGATCTTGTCAACTCCCCAATTAGTGAACAACACAGTCATTGTACATGCGCAGTGGCAACTATATAATAGGCCTACTTTAATAGGATCCTAATTTCTGAAGGGGAAGATTTTTTTAGAAGGGAAATATTAAAGTCCGAAAACCAGGCATCATAAAAAAAGTGGATTTTAAAGATAGTTTTCGCTTTCTGTACCCCCAAAAATCGATAGAATCATTTTTTAATTGGTTAGTGGAACCTTGCAAACAAATTCCCCAAAAACCCTTAAAAAGTGGCGGTCGGATATGACATTCTTTCCGCCCCAGAAAACTCGCCCCTCACAAAGTCGCCCCCTGACAGTTGTCTTACGGGTTGAGTTATCACAAGGGTCGAGTTGTCTTAACCCTGCTCAAAATATCCCAAAATATAATTTCCAATCCTCACTATACTACACTTTCCTCTCCTGGAGTGTGTCCTTTATCATCTTTTAATGGAAAATCTGCGGTATGTCTTGGATAGAAAAGTGGTGGTTGTATTCTAACATGCTAGTCAACTCGCCCCCTGGCAAACTCGCCCCTTACAAACTGCTGGTACAAACACGCCCCCTCACAAACTCGCCCCTCAGCAGACTCTTTGTAAGGGGAGAGTTTGCCAGGGGGAAAGTTGACTAGCATCCGTATTCTGCATTTTTTCCAGAACATCAAACTTAAACAAAATTTTTTATAAGGATACCTTTTAACCACACAGGAAAAGTTAAGAAGAAAGTACGGAAGTTACCAAAAGGTGAGGAGGAAGATGAAAGACCTCTATGTAAGTATTATTTATGTTAATGGGAAGGTAAAACCCTTTCACGGTAAAATGTGCCATGTTTTTGACGGGGCAAAATTGTTTATTTCGAACACTCGTTGCCGTCTGCGACCTGGCGCTCGAACTACACATGCACTCCAGACGCGTGCGTGAAGTTTGAACGCTGGGTCAAAACGGTAACAAGTGTTCGAAATAAACATTTTCCCCTGTCAAAAACATGGCGTATATTACCGTGAAAGGGTTTATTACTTGATTAAAAATAATAAAATCATTTTCTGAAACTTATTTTGATGTGTTGTTGCTAAAGGTATCTGTCGTCCTGAAAAAGAATTCTATCCGAAGATCTCTCATTTCAGAAAAAATACCTAGATGCGCAGGTAGCAATTTGTTGCGGCAAGTGGTTTCTGTTAAACAGGCCTGTGATTTCTCAGGATTTGTTACAAATCTCCCTTTGCCTCAAAAGCAACCAAAGAAAGAAAGAAGTAGCCTGTATTGTGTCCAAACCTCCAGTTTCTTGTTTGTGGAGATGTGGAGAGTCTGTAAATCCTCCAAAATTAAACATCTTGGAGGTTCAGGGGGCTTTGTCCTCAAGACCAAAAGGGGGGAGGGGGGGACCCAGGCCCACTACCCATTTTCCAGGATTTTTTTACTTTTTTCAAGTCACACCACTGCATTAAAATTGTGAATGGTTTGTCACACTTTCCTCATGACTTAGGCTCAGCAATAACCTAATACTAGCTGGCGACGACTGTGGTTCACATTTTTCCTTTAGACTGAAGCCATATTTTAATTTATCAAATTTATTATTGTCATTGTGTGATCAGTGACTATCAATGTTCTTTCTCAGGCCCAAGTTTCACATTATAATTTTGATAATAATTGGGATATTTTTGAAGTACCAATCATTATACCTTACTTTTTTTTTTGATTGATCGATTGATTGATTGATTTAGCAGTGGAACTAATCGGAATATAAAATATGTATTTATTCCCAGCTCCCCAATCAGATCAGAACACAGCTGAAGATCCCACAAATGGCAGATTTGACAAATTGCTTCTTGCTGCAATGCAACAAACAACAGAGTGAGACATTTTTTATTGTCGGCAGAATTACTCGCTTACCAAATGCATTTTATGTACAAACATTTATGGTTTTTTGAGATGGTATCTGTAGCATAGTATTAGCCAGCAGGGTGTGTCTGGGTGTTTTTTTAGACACTCTGTTTCAATTTTGGACACCCTATTTTATCTGTCATTTACATGTAAATGTATTGTGAACAATTTGGACACCCTGTTTTGAAATTTCCAGCAAATTTGGACACCCTATTTCTAAATCCTGGCTAACACCGTGATCTGTAGTACACTAGTTGCTTTATATTAGGAAAATCAATGACAATTTTTTTCTTTGAAGTTATTTTGATGAACGAATAATTGATACTTACTTTTATTTTTCATTGTCATCAAGGTAATTTTATAAGAGATATTTTTAACTTGACATAAAAATGGACATTAATGAACATATTTGAATTGAGGTTCATGTTATTTATTCATTCATTCTTTCCAGAGAGAAAAGAAAATCCAGGAAGAACAAAGGCAAGAAAACAAGAACACAGACAGCAGATGCTGTGGTAAGGAAAACCATCAACGTATTCCGTCCACTCCCTGCCTTGCCCCCCACCCACCCCACCCACATCTCCCACTTCCTTCTCTTCTGCCTAACTTCCTCTCTTCCCTTCTTCAATCGCCAATTTCTTCATGTCCTGTAGGCCTGGATATTAGGCATAATTTCAACTGATCCGTACACCCGAAAATGTGGCTTGTTTCGGTAATCATAATATTGTCAACAAATAACACCATTCTTTTCTTTCTTGTAGCTTGAATCCTTAAAGCAGGGTGCAAACCTCCGGAAAGACATCGACCCATCTGAGGATCCCTCCATTCTTGCCAACACGTATGATGGCAGCGACAGCCCACGATTCGACAAGAACATGACCAACGAGAGACGCAGGAAACTCCCACCGAAGAAAGGGGTCGAGAACAAGGGATTTATTGATGACGAGGGGAAAGATAACCCAGCAGAAACTCCCAGGAAGATGAAGAAGAAGAGAGCTATCACGACGTCAATCATTGACAAGTGAGTTGTTTGTGAAAATCACGTACAGATAATTGTTGTTTTAAATTTTTCTTTATTATTTGCTAAAACCTCCAAACAGCGTTTAACCCTCCTACTACAGTTGAACTTTAGTGGCAAGTAGCTATTGTGGTCAAAATCGGTCAACTGAATGTTTTGACTGTTGACCCAAATGAGCAAACACGGGAATTTTTGACTGATTTTTACTGTTATTTTGACCACCCTGAACAATACCAGACAAAAACGGTCGAGTCATTTTGACCTGTAATTGTACTTTAATACTACACGTAAGGTTTGACAGTGTTCGACTTTTTATATTGCACATTTTAACTGATTTTGACCCTTGCAGTCACAGAAGGGTTCATCTAAGAAAGGGCTGACATGACATCAATCATTGACAAGTTAGTCGTTTGTGAAAATCCTGCTCAGATAATTGTTGTGAACTAATTTTTTTTTTCGTATTTGCTAAATCCCCCAAACAGACATTTTATCTGAAAGAGTTGCTTGGCGGTCAAAGGGAGCTCACTCAAAAGTTTACAAAAGGTTACCTCTTCAAAACCATTGAACAGAAGTCTCTATCAATGTAAAATAGGATTTTTTAGCTAAGAACCTTCCTGAATCTGCCAAAAATCCAACACCATGCACAAACACTACCTGCCAACTGTTGGACTTAGCTGTAAAAAACACCCGACCCCATGCAAAGTATCCCTGTCTGGGCTATACACTACTGCGTCCATCAAAATCAAACAAATGGTTTGGGGTGGTTAGGGTTAAACAACTAATTTAAGTTTGAATTGGATTAATAATAATAATAATAATAATGAACATTTGTAATGCGCCGGTATCCGTCAAAAGAGACGCTCATGGCGCAGTGACACATCAGTGTAAAACAATAAAACAAAATACATGGTAAGAACAATACAATATAAAATTACAAGGAACAATGATTGTAAAAAGGCTGACTGGCCCTGGTCAGAATATGCTAGGCAAAGACGATATTCTGACAAGGAAAAACCCTGCATACACAACCATGCAAACAAGGTTGATTAGCAAAAAATATAAACACCGTAGCGATACTCTACAAAAGGTATAAATACATCATCATAAAAGTCAATAGTTAAACATAAGTAAATTATACATTAATTTTCATCAAATGAGTTTTGAGTTTTGGATTGACGTGTTTCTGTTATAACAGAGTTGATGGAGACAAATAGTGTTGAAGAAGTTCTTGGCGAAGTATTCAGTTAGTTCCTGCTTGTATCCAAAAGAGCTAAGAAGGTTCTAGTAATAATTTTAACACGATCTGGTCATCTGAATCCTAAAGGGACTAAGGCTGTGCGTTTTCGGTTATTTCGGGAGCCGGATACCTGAAATTTGAAATCTTCGGATACCCGGGTACCCGTAAACAATTTTGTAAAACACGTAAATATTCCGAATGTATAAAATAACCATTATGAACACAAGTTTCTCTTGTTTTTAAGTCATAATAACTGTGGACTCCTCTATATTAGGAATGACTAGTAGCATCCCCATTCCCCTTGCACATTTTGTTAAACACAAAATCAGAGACTTCCATTTATGTGGCTTAGATGTTCAGTCGGAATTTTAAGTCATTTACGGGTTATTGGAACTGAAAAATGGAACCAGGTAATGACACTTTCGGTCGGGTATCTGGGTACCTGGATACCCGGATATACCCGGCACATCCTTAAAAGGAACGAATGCTATGAAGCTTAACAAAGTTATTATAACCCTTTTAGAACTGTTAGATCCATCATTAATGTCTTAAGTGACTTGAGTATCTTTTCAGTGGTTGAGTTACCTTAAATTGGGTTTTTCTCAAATGAATTCTCAGTGGTCCTTTAACGATGCAAGAGCTTGAAGACACAACCAAGAAGGTGAGGAGGAAAAAGAAGTCGGTAACCAAGCAGGAGGAAGACGACAAGGAGAATGAAGAGAATGTACAGAATAGAATGGAAGATCAGATGGATGGTGGGGAACCAGTGAAGGAGATAACAGAGGAAGATATGGAGGGAGATGGGAGGAAGGCGACGGGAAAGAAGAAGAAAAAGAAGAAGAATGGTGGGTCTTCACTTTGATGTCATATGTATTAAATGTAGGATTGACCTGGGATAGTCTATTACCTAGTTGAAGTGTGCCACCTAGTCCATGGAAAGTACACCAAGAACAATGGATTTGGCCCGTTCATGACATATTGTTTGACAAGGTCTCAAAAAGAAGAAGTGCAGTCTATGTGTGAGAGAATTGTATCTCGCGCGCACACCTTAGTTTATCAAACGCACCCATTGTTCGCCACACACAGTTCACCTGCGTCTAGTTTAAGATTGTGTCTGCTTCTCTAGGAACTAGTTTCGTGTGGAAATGCCTATCCCATGATGTCCCATGGCAGGCCGGGCAGGGGAGCAAAACCCGTAATCAAGCTCTTTGTGCGTGCATGCATTTAGAGTACAATGCCATGGTAAGGATTACTGCTGGCTGGCACACTTCATGTAGGTAATAGACTTGTGATACTACCTAATAAGTCTCAACAGAAGCAGAGCATTATTGGTGATTTGCCGGCGGGTGTGAGACTGTACTTAAAACTAGCATTTAACCCTAATTAACACCAGTCCATCAAAATCCACCCCATGGTTTTGCTTGTACCAAATCCTACAAACTCCACTGGCTGCAGTGTGTGTCGTGCTACCTAGTAAGTCTTAACAGATGCAGTGCATTCCCGTTGCCGGCGAGTGTGAGAATTATACATTGGTGTTTAATGCCTACTGTGCTGTATGTAGACATACCAATAAAGTTTGTGTTGTGATACTCTCTACTGAGCCCAGTCACATCTGTTTCGCATCCCATGTAGTTCTGAAATTAGAAGGCAGTGTTGCAGGGTAGCCAAACTGGTTACCACGCCTGCTGTGCATGGACTTGGTTATAGCAGGCTGGCACCCTGATATTACTATAAACATTCAACTTTGGTCATGTTTCTGCAGCGTCCGACGAGGACAATCTTGAAGAAGGCGAAGACACCGATGGAAACAAAAAGAAGAAGAAGAAACGCAAGAAACCGATCCAAGATGACGGCCGAGTATTCGGGGTGACCATCCACCGGAGTGACCGGCTCAAGACTGACCTCTACATAGCCCACCCACTGGTCAGGGTACACATGATAGATGTGGATACCGGGGCATATGTCAAGAAATCCAAACTGTAAGTGTGAATAAGTAAATGTGGATAACCGCATGACTTAGCTGGATTTATATCTGCTTGGTTTTCCTTCCTCTGTGACCCCTATACCTTTCCCCTCTGTGACCTGGGTTTTCAATCCATAAATGAATGCAGTCACATGTTATTTTTCCTTAGACAGTTTATATTTCAAGTTGAAATGTGTTAAACCATTTGCCACAAATTCCAGATGTTCAGGTGAATGTGATTCACATTTGAAGTATGAACCGGCCTTTACCAATGCAGAAATGTATTTATTTAATTTCTTTACTTTGTACAGGGATAGAGCAGTCACCTCATACTATGAGAATCAGAATGATAAAGTGGATTATATCTTACCAGTACTAACCCAGCCGTTTGACTTCAAGAAAAGAAAGTAAGTCACAAACAGTGCAAGGGAGACATGAAACCATAGTAGGTCTAAAGAACACTGAATAGGGTCAGGGGTAGACTTTAACACCTGCGCCCGCCTGCTAGGGGTGGGTAAATTTGGGGTGTCGGGCAGGTAAAATTGCAAAATGACCAACTTATCGGCTGGGTAACATTTAAGAGTATGGCAGTGGTAGTTGGCCAATTGTGACGTTTGAACTGAATTTTGTGATACTTAAATTTTGGGCATTTAAACTTGCGCCAAGGAATTTTGGTTTACAGACAATATTAATTTTATTTGGCAATCTGGGAGTCAGATCGAGCCATGAAATTGGATTTTTTTTCTTGAGAAAACCATCTTGAATATGTTTTTGTTTTGTTCCTATTTCATCATTCTGAAGATGATCAGAGTGTATTGATCAAACTACCAGTTCTTCTCAGAACCAACACACTATTACAACACATTAGAGATATAACATGGTTCAATTGCAAACTTCATCTTACAGTTATTCCACCATACAAATCTTCATATCCTACTTATTCCGTCAGGTCGATGATACCATGCTGGGATGAGCAACTCATCTTTAATGAGAGTTATCTCTACCTCATTCAGACAGACGAGACATACCCAAAGGTCATCATATTTTTTGAGGTATGTAGAATGTCCTTTGAACTTTGATTTTCCTTATTTTGAACAATCAGATGAATTGGTTACAACGCTTGTATAGTTTGAACTGTCAAAAACATTCCAAATGGTTTTGAAAGGTGAAATTTATCGTCTAGCGAAGGTCATGGTGTCATGTGCTGAATGCAAAACTGTACATAGTACTGTTTTCTGCTAGGGCTGTATCCGGGTATGCGGATACCCGACCGAAACTGTCATTACCCGGTTCCGTTTTTCGGTTCCGAGTACCCGTAAACGACTTTTTAAAATTGGGACGTACCATTTCAGGGTGTGAACAGAAATCTTTGACTATTGAATAATGTAATGTTTACACTTTTAGGAGCAATTTTATTCAAGATAACGCCTTTGTAGTATTTTACGACATTTTCCATACACTTTTGTCCAACTGATACATTGTATCCAATCATTAAGACTCAAATAGCCTGGCTGCGGCATGCTACAAACAAGTATCAAACTAGCTGCTCAGGATGGAATGTTTGCCTATTGTTCACAGTAATTGGATTAGTGGGACAATAACTGCTGCTTTATGTCTGACCTGGAGTGTGCACCATGATGTGTTAATAGAGGGGATTTTATTATAGGGGACGTCCACATTAATTGTTGTCCTAATAAAAAAGTGGTGTTGAAATTGGTTTTGTTGTGTAATTATTTTGATGTGCCACCGACCATCCCTCAGCATATCATCAACTTTTCTATTTATTTACCCACCGATACCGAGCTCTCTTGTATACATGTATTACATTTGCCGACAAGGTGACAATTTGTTTCAAAAGAAAAACATAAAAAGGGAGGTGTTAAGTCGGTCATTGTCTTTGAAACCAACAGTAGGATCCATAATCAGTCAGATTTGAAAGGTATTATTGGTTGCAGGTTTGATCCTTTCAATTGGGCAGCTTATTTTTACAATCACCTAATCTCCTATCAGTTGAAAAGACGTTTATGAGGGACAAAATTGGTTGCTTATGATGAGCTGCGAATTATGGATCGTCAAACATTGATGGAGGGGACAAATTGGCTGAATAGTAATTAAAAAGTACACCGATATGTTCTGTTAAGTTATTTTTTGATGAGTGCGCGTCCTAAATTTTAGACTCATTTCTTGACTGACCGATCAACACGATGCCACGTTCAACAGGGAATAGTCAAGTTTGGTCCCATTTTGAGAAAAAGGGGCCCAAATTGGTAAAATTCATTCTTTCAAGAAACAAGGTTTATTGACAGGTTTATTGTCATTTAACTAAAGTTCATTGTGATAGAAACATATTAATATTCAAGTTCTGATTTTAGATTCGTTAATATTTTGCAGTTTGTTAGTTTCATAATATTAAATATTATTTTAGTACGCAAAATCATGTCCTTATCCAAAGCCAACATGACGTACGGGATATCCTTATTTAGAAGGCAGGGGTGCGGCAAGGCGCAAGCACATGAATTGTTTTCCCACAACGGGTTAGTTCTGCCCACATCGCCTTTGACCAATTCAACACGTGTTTTGTGACATGAACGTTTAAGTCAACTTGCTATACGCATGCGCTCTGATCCAAAGCCAACATGGCGTACGGGATATTCTTATTTAGAAGGCAGGGGCGCGGCAAGGCGCAAGCACATGATTTGTTTTCCCACAACGGGTTAGTTCCGCCCACATCGCCTTTGACCAATGACATAATTCAACATGTGTTTTGTGACATGAACATCAAAGTCAACTCCGCGCTCTGATCACGCTATGTCTTCTGATGATGGTAGTCACTCCCTGACACAGTCACGTGTGAAGCCGCTGTAGCTGTGTGATGCACCGGCCATGCGTGCGCGCGCGAGATCAATTGGGCTTTCTTTTTGTAAATTGGGTTATTAAAAACACTTCTGTAGCAATTTTTACGGTTTTATTTCAGAAATATTTTGTCACCAAGATGTTATACTTTAATAAAGATCGAATTAAATATGGTATCCTCTGTTTTATAAAGGTTAACGTTTACATGTATTTGTACACCAAAGGAGGCATGTTTTCAACAAAAATGAAAACGGGTATCCGGGTATCCGAACTTTCCTGATTTCGGGTATCCGGTTCCAAAAATATCCGAAAACGCACAGCCCTATTTTCTGCACAGTTTTTCCACGGATGGATGTCTGGTTTTGTGTGGTCAGTCAAGGCATCTTTTTCTTCAGATCTAAAGTTTTGTGGCTGTTTGTTATTTTTATAAGGCAGGTTATTTTACTTACCACATCTGCTTGTAAGCTTTAGTTTTATGTTTTTTTTGTAAATGTGTAATTTGTGTGTATTGTGTGTTGACTCTGTTTATGTATGCTGGGACCCATGAGAGACCAGTGAATGCCACTGAATGGACCACCCAGTTGAAATATAAAAAAATTAATACTTAAATAGAGAATTAGCTGTTGCAAACTGCTTACCAACCTAAAGGATCTGTAGTATAAATGCAAAATAGTAGTTATTGGCCTTACGTTTCAAACCTAGCAAAATGGACGATGTACAGACATGCACACGTGTACAACAATTGGATTATACAAAAATTGTACGTGTGCATGTCTGTATATTTGTCCATTTTGTCTTTGAGAAAGACGTAAAGCCAATAAATACTTTTTGGCAATTAACCCTCCTACACATGGAGGCCACTCCGATCCACAAAATTCTGTTCTTTAGCAACCTTCAGTACAACCTACAACCTACAAAATCAACTGTGTGCCACCCAAGGCCACTGTAAATGTTTGAACATATTAGTATGGCCTGCAATGTATCAATGGGAGACCACCTTACCCTGCAATCTCAGTGGTGTGACAGTACACAGATGGGTAACCATAGGAGGCCACTGGCAACAGCTAATGGCTTGGAGTGGCCTGAATGGGTTGTTTCAAAAATTGCACTGATTGTAGGAGGGTTAATTAAAGATCTCTACACATAAGATTCTAAAATGCTTTTTTGGCAAAAGATGCCAGTGAAACAGTTTCTCTTAAAAGTCATTGTTAAGATTGTTCCAATGCAAAAGACCATTCTGTAAAAGGCTATTTTTGAGTGAGTTGTCCTGCTAAAATTAACGTTAAAATTAACATAAAAATAGTTTTGTTATCTTAAATATAACATAGTATCTATTTTATCATGAAACAAATTGATGGCACAGAATCTCTATGTGTAAACCAAAATATTTTATTCTCATGTGCTGTGAAGATTCTTGATTTTGTCAGCATGAATGTTGCCGCCACAAAGCCCAAGACGTTAAAAGGAGAAGGTGGATGGCACAGGATAGCATGGGGATTTCTCAAGGTAAGTGTCTTGCAGTTTATTACAAGTGTCATCATTATACTTGTGAAACCAACTTTTTAATTTCAGATTGCAATAAAAAAAAACAATTGTTTGGGTAAATACCTTTTTGAAACAACAGTTTTTCTTGTTGAAGGTAAGATATCTTCACTAAAAATAATGTCCTAAGTGATGTCACATTTAAGAAAAGTGAAATAAATTCCATTTTGAATTTAGGAAAGAGTACTTTTTCAAAAATTTCACGTTATAATGAATACAAAAAATCTGAATGCATTTTCAGTATTTTCTCATTAACAAACATAGTGTTATAAGCTGAAACTCACAGGGTTGTTGTTTAATGTATTTCATTTCAAAGAAATACCTAACAGAAGCAGTTTTGCCAACATAACCAATTTTGTACCTTCCCTTTAATGTAGATCTTGATTCAAAGAGAGTAAGCATACTCATAGAAGCAGTTTGGCCAACATTACCAATGTTGTACCTTCCCTTTAATGTATATCTTGATTCAAAGAGAGTAAGCATACTCATAGAAGCAGTTCTGCCAACATTACCAATGTTGTACCTTCCCTTTAATGTATATCTTGATTCAAAGAGAGTAAGCATACTCATAGAAGCAGTTCTGCCAACATGACCAATGCTGTACCTTCCCTTCAATGTATATCTTGATTCAAAGAGAGTAAGCATACTCATAGAAGCAGTTTGGCCAACATTACCAATGTTGTACCTTCCATTCAATGTATATCTTGATTCAAAGAGAGTAAGCATACTCATAGAAGCAGTTCTGCCAACATTACCAATGTTGTACCTTCCATTCAATGTAGATCTTGATTCAAAGAGAGTAAGCATACTCATAGAAGCAGTTTGGCCAACATTACCAATGTTGTACCTTCCCTTTAATGTATATCTTGATTCAAAGAGAGTAAGCATACTCATAGAAGCAGTTCTGCCAACATTACCAATGTTGTACCTTCCCTTTAATGTATATCTTGATTCAAAGAGAGTAAGCATACTCATAGAAGCAGTTCTGCCAACATGACCAATGCTGTACCTTCCATTCAATGTATATCTTGATTCAAAGAGAGTAAGCATACTCATAGAAGCAGTTCTGCCAACATTACCAATGTTGTACCTTCCATTCAATGTATATCTTGATTCAAAGAGAGTAAGCATACTCATAGAAGCAGTTCTGCCAACATTACCAATGTTGTACCTTCCATTCAATGTAGATCTTGATTCAAAGAGAGTAAGCATACTCATAGAAGCAGTTCTGCCAACATGACCAATGTTGTACATTCCCTTTAACCCTCCTACACATGGAGGCCACTCCGATCCACAAAATTCTGCTCTTTAGCAACCTTCGGTACATACATGTACAAGCCTGCTGTCCTTTCCAAGTAATCTTACAAAATCAACTGTGTGTCACCCAAGGCCACTGTAAAGGTATGGACTTCAATGTATGGATGGGAGACCACTTTACCCTGCAATCTCAGCGGTGTGACAGTGCACAGCAACAGCTAATGGCTTGGAGTGGCCTGAATGGGTTGTTTCAAAAATTGCACTGATTGTAGGAGGGTTAACCCCCCCTACACATAGAGGCCACTGTAAACCACTAAATGTCCAATGTGTTGTACACACATTGTTAACCCTCCTACACATAGAGGCCACTGTAAACCACTAAATGTCCAATGTGTTGTACACACATTATTTGTGCATATAAGCCACACTGCCCCTTTGAAGTAATCTCCAATGTACATACATGCATACAAAGACACATGTATACCACAGTTGACCTTATTTTCAGCAGGTTATACTGTGAACAAACTCCCAATAATAAATCACCATCAGCCACTGAGACCAATAAACCATACCAAGCCTCCATCATCCATTGGGATTTTCAGCAGTTATTTTGTAAACACAGACTCTCCATAGTAACCTACCACTAGCCACTGAGTCTGGAACAAAGTAATATGCCCTGCAACATGTCAGTCACAAACCACTAAAACCAACAGACATATGAGGCATTATGTTACTATGCAGTATGTATGAGGAGCCACTGCCTACCATAGCAACGGCTTGGAGTGGCCTGAATGATTGTAGGAGGGTTAAAGGGACAATATTGTCACGATCACAGCAGACTTTCAACAGGGCATGGAATCGGTGTAATGAAAATTACTGGCTCATTTAGCAGCAATGGTAATATAACCTTATCATGTGGGATATTATTTTCTGTCACTGAGTTCATCTCAAAACTATATGATACTGTCCGTTTAAAGGGAAAAAAACACTTCTGGTATAATGTCAGTTATTCGTTAATAATAATAATATAATAATGCATTTATAATGCACCGTCTATCTAGGCATGCCTATTCCGAGGCGCAACAATTAACACCAGTATGAACATTATAGAAAGTACATACATAAATTATACACATACACATATTACATATATAGGCCTACATATGCATACATACATACATGCACATACATGCACATACATATACCATATATGACATAAAACACAATAAAGGGGGCCACTTTCCTACCGTCACGTTAGCAGTTTTTCTAATGGTTGTAATTTTGTTTTTAATATCTGAAACCACCCAAAAAGAATTTCAACATTTGAATAGACATGCATGCTTATCCTAAAGATAATTTGAGTTGATTATTACTATTATTTTTTTTAATTACCCTAAAATTTCCATCAACAAATGGACGGAAAAGTGAGGTAACTTTTTCCGTCCAATTTTTATGGAAATTTGAGGGTAAAAAAATAAATAAAAATTTTTAAAAATAAAATAAATCAACTCGAATTAAATCTAGTATAAGCCTGCATGTCCATTCACATGTTGAAACACTTTTTGGTCGGTTTCAGGTACTTAAAAATAAATAACAACCATTGGAAAAACTGCTAACGTGACGGATGCAAAGTGGCCCCCTTTATTGTGTTTTATGTCATATACATATGATATATATGTATATATGGTATATACTGAGACGCAATAGAAACTTACCACGTTTTCGACCTTAAATTATCAGTAATCACAATGCACAAATGTAATATGTGCACTCGCAGTGAAGTGGATACAGATGGGATCGAGTACAGTGGACAAAACGTGGACATTTCCTCAATAAAATGCCAACATTTCTAATCCAAATTGTTGTGTTGTCTTATTTTGAACCATTACAATTTTATGCTATTCCAAAACAAGTGGTAAGTTTCTATTGCGTCTCAGTATATGTATGTGCATGTATGTATGTATGCATTATATGTCATTAACAATGATTAAGAAAGATATACCAACCTGTGAACACTCAGTTCAATCGGTCATCCTGTTATTTAGTTAGTTTTGCTCAGCAAAAGCTTTGTGTAACTTGAATAATCTTTTTGTAACTTAAATAATGTTGCTTGATTTTTTTTTTTTGCGTTTTAAGGTTGTTGGTGCTAATGGCAGCCCGAATACAGACAAGAAGGTACGACTTCAGTTATTCCACCCACCATTCAGCTACAAGGCCAAACCGGGACAACTTGATGTAAGAAATGAATTTCAAATGTTTTTGTTATTATTAACTGGTGTTTTTGCCTTAGAACAATGCCACTTGATTGTTTGATTGTTTGAGTTAGTCAATTTGAGTCTGGATCTAAGTCACTAACAAATGTGACGCAAGTGTAACTCAAGAGTTACAAGTCACATAAGTCTGCAATTTACCTATTGTATTGGTAATTGGTGTGTTGCCCCTGCCGTGAGGTAGCCTACTGTTTTTTACAGTAGGTAAATGCAATTTACTCCTTCATTAATATGTAAAAAAAATCAATACTCCATAAGTGCTACCCCTGTCCCATTGAAAAAAAAAAAAAACTGAGAGCTCATACAGCTGGGATAGTTCGTTCACCCTGAAATCCATCTCAACGTATGCCTTGCCTGAGGAGTCCCTATGGATTCGTGTACAGTTTGGCTTAGTGTCGGGTATCACAGAGGTTGGCAGTATGCTGATAGGATCATCAATCATGCATGCCTGGTAGTCATCACAAAAGCTTTCTGTGAGTGTTGTTTGACAGGTCTGTGGTACTTAGGCCAATGAAAACTTCCAGGTTGGGGGTGGGCCGTCCACCTCGGCCCAGCCACCCAGCCCGGCCCAGCCAGCAGCCCCCAGAAGACCCTGTCGCACCACCACCGATCCAGCCCAGCCGTCCACCTCGGCCCAGCCATCCACCCTGGCCCAGCCACAGCCGGCCAGTCAAACTGTTGCTCCAGATGGAACCATATGGACTGATGATGTTCCCCAAGGAACAAAGACTGCAGCGGCAAACATCAAGGATGCACCGGGCCCGAAAAACGTGAGTAGGGACTCATCAATATTGCATCTATTTCAGCTGTTCATTCCCGTCACCATGATGCAAGTCATCCTTGACCACACCAATGCCTATGGGCTATCATAGCGAGGGCGGCAGTGGACAAACATCGCCATGATTGAACTGCGGTCGGCAATCGGGCTACTAATATATCTTGGACTCATGAAGTCTGGACATGAAAATGTCCGATCTTTCTGGAGGACAGGGATGTTTTTGAGGGTAACATGCCAAGTTACCATGTCTGGAACAAGGTTCCAAGACATACTAACTATGCTCCGTTTCGATGATCGCACAACACAAGAGCAACATAGGAAGGATGACAAGTTTGCGCCAATCAGGCATGTTTTCAAGATTTTCACCGCTGCATGTCGCCGCTATTTCAGCCCCGGAGAATGTGTAATTGTTGATGAGCAATTGGTGTCATTTAGGGGTAGATGTCTATTCAGACAATATATGCCCAAGAAACAAGCCAAGTGCGAGATAAAATTTTGGGCATGCGTCGACAGTGAGAACCACTATGTTTGTAATATACGCCGTATATTGGTAAGGAGGACAATAGACGAGAAACTGAACTTGGTGCCCGGTTTGTCAACGACCTAGTGCAGCCCTATTTCGGAATTGGACGAAATGTCACTGCGGACAATTTCTTTGTGAGCAAGGATTTGGCCGAATATCTCCTGACCCAAAGATTAACAATTGTTGGAACTATCAAGGGCAACAGACGCAATGTTCCGAATTAAATGAGAAAGGAAAATGTAAAAGGCAGGGCTGAACATTCTTCATAATTTCTGTTTACTCCAAGGATGACAGTTGTTTCATATATCCCAAAGAAAAACAGGAATGTAATCCTGCTTTCGACAATGCACCAGGACAAAGTGCTCAACCCAAACACAGGCAAACCGGACATCATTCATTATTACAATGACACTAAGGCTGGTGTGGACACAGTGGACCAAATGTGCAGTTTGTACAATTGTTCCCGCATCACCAAACGATGGCACTTGACGACATTTTATCATATGATCAATAGTGCAGGCATCAATGCGTATGTGTTGTTTCTTCAACTGAACCCACAGTGGCATCAAGGGGAAAGCAGCCGTCGCCACGCATTTCTCTTAGAACTTATCAAGGCCTTAGTTGACCCACAAATTGAGATGTGGGCGGCCAACCCGGTCGGCATGTGGAGACGCACGACAATGGCAATGCCCTACCTGGGGTACAACGTTGCTCATCATGTATTTCTGCCACGAGACCCCGACAGCAACGCCCCACAAGGGACGTGCCACATCTGCCGGCAAGGACAGCGACGTAAGAACGACCAGGATTTGTGATGAATGCCAGTGCTATATTTGTAAACATCACTTCGACAGCAGGAGAACAACCCGTACCTCTTGCGTCGAATGCATTATGGCCGTCTGAACTGTCTTGAACTCAAACTGGACATTTTTTTCATGTTTTTATATGGTTATTTTTTTATCTTTTTTATTACTTTATTTTTCTTGTGATTATTTCAGTTCATTTGACTTTCTTTTGCTTACACATGGCCACAGCCTCTTTTTACTCAATCTTCAGTCACTTTTGGGTCAAACATCATTACAGAATTTTTTGCAATATAATTTTATTCTTACTGTTCACAGTTTAATAATGTCCTAAAAATATTTGTATTTTCAGTCAGATTTGTAGCTTTGCATGATGAAAAAGGATAAGTTAAGACTGTTTCTGGTGACACCATGGAGAAATTCTCTTTTGAGTAGTAAATAATTCTGAAAAGAACCTGTTGGTTACAACTCGATGTTTCAATCAGTATGCTCTGATCACCGCAAACAATCTTTACTTATTTGTATGTTAAATGGGAGATGTTTAGACTTACCAGTTGTGCATAATTTTGAGCATATAGGTGATGCCTCTTTAACAATAATTCCATATCGTTATGCTGTTACAATCCGCCATCTTGAAACCAAGCATAACCGATCTTTGGAAACCAAGCGTAACCGATCTTTGGTTCACGTTTGGTCAGAACAATGACGTCATCGTAGCACAACCGAACTCGCGAAAACGGTTAACCAATGACCGAAGCACAAACATTTTTCTGGTTACAGTCGCGAAAACGCGCCCCAGTATGCTCTGATCACCGCAAACAATCTTTACTTATTTGTATGTTAAATGGGAGACTTTTAAGACTTACCAGTTGTGCGTAATTTTGAACATAAAGGCGATGCCTCTTTAGTAATAATTCCATATCGTTATGCTGTTACCACCCCTCTTTTGGCAGGTGTACCAGTGGTGGCTGAATACGACACGTCATCCCTATCCCTCAACACTCTACATCACAGTCAAAGCAGTCAAGACGCCAGACATGGTTCAGCCGGCTGTCAGGTCTCTCTTTGCCACACAAGAGGTAAGACTGACCACAGTGTCTTCATTGTTGGATGTCATACCAAAAAAAATTGCCAATCATGTTAGAGAATTATTTGGGAGATTTTTGAAAAAAAGTTTATATAACATTTATTTCCATGATTTCAATAACACTTACATACACTTAAAACCACACTTGAACGGCACTGGGCACAGCTAATTCTCGCCAAAATTCATTAAATATATACTTAATAATTACTATATTTAAGTTAACCTTTAATAAAGATGATTCCTTAATTAAAAAAAAAAAACACATTAAAATCAGCATCCCGCGTCTCCCTCACAGCAAGTTTTGCAAAAAGCCCCCCGCATCGTCAGTCTCATACATTAGTCATTGAGGTGCCCTCCCGTGAAGACAATTGAAAAAGATGGCCACTTCCAGGTTTATGGCTCGCTACATGACTCTGATGACGTCACGTGTAGTCGTACATCCGAGACTTTTACACTGGTTTTCTTGGCCGCTGGTGCTTCAGTGTCGATTTCGTAGGGTGCCATGGAAGAGCACCTCCAACAACGGGAGTGGAGAAAGGTTTTCAAAAAACGAAGAATGGGGCCCAATTTTTTCAATCCAAATTACAAAAAAAATCATGAGCGTAATAACATCATATTAACAATGAAATAATACCTTAATATATAACAAACAAGGTTCAAAACTCTTCTTTTTTTAGAACTTTCCGTTCAAGTGTGGCTTTAAAAATAAACATAGTTACAAAGAGTTTGTCGGCATGCTATTCACTCCAGGAGCCAATTTCACAGAACTGCTAAGCAGAGAATTTTATAAGTAAATATTTTTGCTAAGCATTATAAAACAGACTACCGGCCAAAATGCATACATTCAATATTAGAGTTTGGCTGGTAACCAAAGAAATCTGCTTCGCAAATTTGACTAGTAAGCAATTTTTTCTACTAAACAGCTCTAAAATTGGCCACAGAAAACCAACACCATGTACTATGTATAATAGGAGACTTTTCACATAGTACAGTTTGCAGTAGCACCATGTAAACAAATTCATAAAGAGTTTAATAAATTTTGGTTCTGAAAAGAACCAGTGGAGAGATAACTCGATGTTTTGATCAGTATACTCTGATGGTCTTCAGGAGAAAGTTTTGAGACACCGGGTGGAAACAGACCTATAGGTCCTTTTTCCAATGTTTGCGGAATTCCGAGCATACGCATGTTAATGAATAAATAATGAAAAAGGTCCGATAAATCTGCTGCCACCTAGTGTTTAAAAAGTCCTATGAAAGTTAATGTAATTCTTCTTTAGGCAGGAATATAGCAGATGAACCATGTTTTAATTTTTTTTTTTTTTTTTTTAAATTTAAATACTGCCCAAGAAAACAAGAAGCATGAGGGATGACCAAGCTAAAGTTCATATAATTTATGTGTATTAAGGCTTGGGCCAAATAAAAAATAATAATAATATTGTAATGATGTTTAATTTTTATAGGAACAAGGAAAAATGACCTACAATGAACTGAAGAAGTCTATTAATTGGGGAAATAAACAAGGAATGAGGTTTGTATTCGCCTCGTGCATATCGTAACCCTCTAGCGGTGAAATGTACTTCAGCTGCTAGCTCCGGGCTTTACGCAGTTCCATTTACAGCCTCTTTACTGTACAAACATATCACAACAGTACGGTCACGGAGGCGTCGCTTGAATGATTAAATAGTCATTTTATATGCAAACCGGAAATTCTCACTGATGAATTCCACCCTTTCATCCATTACTTTCCTAATCTCATGCCTTTTCCTATGTTTTTTAACCTCTTGCTGCACTTATCATTAAGTATGAAGAGATTTCTACTTGAAAAAAGGAGATCTCAGCGGCGATTTTGTTAGAAATTTTCAAAGTGAAAACATTTCCCTAGTAACTGTCAATACTAGAATGAGCCAGTAGCCCACACGAACTGGTTAACCAGTGATATACTAACTTTCCTATGTCATAGCCATAGTTACAGCTGCCAAACTATGTAATTAGTGAAAAAAACACTGATAAAATCAACATACTTTACCAAGATATATTCATCTTAAGTACCTCCGGTGTAAAATGGTTAATTGTGGGCTGAGTCTCCTGCTAACCACATTTAAAATTTTTGGTCACTGATAGCTGTCCATATAAAATGGCGCTCAATGCAAAATGCCCTCCGCGAACCCCTGTATCATATGTGATGGTGCCCTCATATGGCCATGGATGGGGCCAATAACATTTCTACAGTTTATACTTAGTTGGAATTAAGAGAATATTGACTTGAATTTATATTCTTTGAAGTAAATGAATAGCAATGATTAAAGATGTATTGCCCGTGTTTAACCCTCCTACTGTTTGACCATTTGAAACCATTCAAAATTTCCACTTACCAAAATGGCCATTGGTTTTGTACACACATGGTGATACCATTTGAACAGTGTTGGTAGCAAGCTTTACTACCATTCAAATCCATTCAAATGGTTTTTGAATGGTGGATACACTACACTTTGGTGTGTTTCCATAGCCGAAGGTTTCAAATGGTGAATGTACTACAAAGTGGCTTATAAATCATTCAAATGGTTTTGAATGGTGGATACACTACACCTTGGTGTGTTTCACAAAATGAATGGTTTCAAATGGTGCATCAACTTGTCTGAAAAAGGCACATTAAAGGGACAATATCATCACGATCAACAGGGCATGGAATCGGAGTGCTAGTTTTAGATTAACTCAGTGACTGAAAATAATACCCCACACGATAAAGTCATATTACCGTTGCTGCTGCATAAATGAGCCAGTAATTTTCAGTCACTGTGTTCATTTTAAACTAGGACAATGATTCCATGCCCCGTAGAAAGTCTGCTTTTATCGTGGCGATACTGCCCCTTGAACCAGCAATTTAAGTATATATTTTTTTTAACCTGTATCTTTTCCCTGTTAGCAAGAAGAAACCTCCCACCAATTGGTCTCGTCTGCCTGGTCAGATGTGTCGCATTCCAAACAAGCTAAGTCTGACGTTAGCCGGGGACAACAAAGGATGTTTTGTTGTCAAGTTTTCTCCAAGCGGCAGGTAATTATGGAAACTTTCTTAAAGAAAAAGCAAGTCTCTGGTTTTTGGTCATTGGTCAGATTCAAAAGTGGTGTGGTGATGCGCTTTTTTTTTGTGCAACAGGGAAATATGTGATACATGTATACGCAGGGACCAAATTTCCCATATATACAAAGTATGGTGGGTAAAAGAGGCTTTACAAATCGGGCAAACGTTCCTACCCCTATATGAAAAAGTTGCTTAAGACACAGCACAGCAGAAATCCAATGGATCTAGCAATTTTGGCTGCAATTTGACATTGTTTCATAGCAAAAAAAAAGAAAATTAAAAATCCTGATGCACGGTTATGCGCACGGAGACCAGAAACCAGAGACTTTGTTTTTTTGGCCTTACGGATTGTGTTTTTCATTGTTGACTGTTTGGAAGACCACATGGAACTCTTCGTGGATTGTAAAAGGTAACTGTAAATCTATAAAAGCAAACTAAGATTTAATCAAAAGAGACACAGGGAACGATTTTGACCAAAATATTTTCATAGTTAACCTTTAGCCAGAAACATTTTGGTTTGTATATGATGCTTATTTTGGAAATAGATATTGAATTTTAATTACTAAATTGTGAAATATTTGTAGCATGTTGCTATGCAAAATTGTTCACTGATGCAGTACTTCTTAAGAGGATAAGACTATTTAGCCATCTACCATGAAATTACAAATTTGAGAGTAAGTAAATAAATCTAACCCTAATTACCCCAAATCCTCCACATTCCTTCTCCTGGTTTTGCCTGATTTTGATGGATTCATTACTCCACAGCCCAGCGAATAGAGCATGTAGCCATGTGTACCAAATCCATCAAACTTCACCGGCTGCTTTTGTTGGATTCAGGACTGTGTATAGCCAAGCCATGGATGCTTTGCATTTGCTACTGTACCAATTCCATCAAAGTCTAACAATTGGGGTATTTTTTTACTGCATGTTGATGGATTTTGGAGGATTTTGGATGGTTTCTAGCCAAAATGACTAGGGGTTAGTGTTAAGCTCTATATTATTTCTGAGTTTGCTCAACTTTTATAAAAGGCGGTGCGAACATTTTGACAAGATAAAGGTTGTGCTTGCACATGAGTGAAAATATTTTTTTAGAGAGATTTTTGTCTCCAAAGTTCAAGAATGATGTTTTTTTTATTGTACATTTTTGTTCAGGTTTCTAGCATGTGGATGCAAGGACAGAGAGGGATATCCAATCTTAGTCTATGAGGTGAGTTCAACTGACACAAATTCAGTCAAGATTCTAGCAATAAACTGTAATTTGTCACTGACAACTGATGGTTTATTTTAATTAATAAAACCATTTTTATAGAATTCATGTCTGACATTAAGTAATCATAGGAAGCATGCTTTAACAGTAATCAAGTCCATATGAATTTATGGTGGGCCTTGTCAAAAATTATATTTTTTTCAATTTATGAAAATAAAAATTTTGTTAATCCAAATTGTTTTCTCACACAAAGATCCCATCTGGACGATTCAAGTGCAGATTCCCCGGCCACTACAGCTTGATCTATGACGTCTGCTGGGCGACCAATGACAACGCGATCCTCACTGCGTCGTCTGACGGCACCGCCCGCATCTGGAACCTGGATATCCCAGACAGTGCGGCCGAGAAGGTTTTCCCTCACCCCGCGTTTGTCTACACGGCTAAGTTCCATCCTCAGGCCGATCATTTGGTGGTGAGCGGTGGTTACGATCACGTCCTCAGAGTTTGGAATGCAAAGAGCGATGCCCAAACAGGAGAGGTAACAGAAATATGTTATTTGTACATGGCAAATCTCAAATCCACTGGATCAAGTGTGAGAAAGCTTAAAAATGTATAGCCTTTGTTTTTCCCTATTTTAACGATAATTTCAGCAATTTTACTTTTCATCAGAACTATGTTACTTGAGAAAGGGAAAACAAATGTATTAAAATGACACATTTCTCAAAATAATAGTGCAAAGCATTGTTTTACAGTAAATATGTACCGAAATGAACTAATGATGGGTCCCGTCATACATTAGCCCTAACTCCCTAGGCCCATTTACTTACACATAACTTGAATCCTTCCTAACTTGAATCCTTCCTAACTCCCTAGGCCCATTTGCTTACACATAACCTGAATCCTCCAAAATCCTTCAGTAGTAAAGCAAGCACATGACATGTATGCACACATGTGTTTCTAATCTGTGATACATGTACCTGTACATGGCCAGGGACCATCCCTGCATGCACTGACCCAAGCACTGACCTTGCAATCACTACAACAGGCAAGTATGCCTAATAACCTCAATCCTCCAAAATCCTTCACTTTAGCAAAGAGCATGTAGCATGTAACCTCAATCCTTCAAAATCCTTTACTTTGGCAAAGAGGATTTTGGAGGATTTGGGAAGGTTAGGATTAATATTGGCACCTTTTTACTGTTAAACCAAGCTTCAGACATTTATTTTGGAAAATATTTGTTCTTCCTAAAAAGAAATGATCAATGTTACAATGAAAACAACAAATTTGGGAAATTGCTGGTAAAACACAGTCGACACATCTTTGAAATATTGCAGTGTTATGGAGGATTCTTAAACTCTTGTAGCATTATACAAAAATATGTATTGGCTGACAAATTGGTTGATTATATTCTGGGGAAAATTAAGGAAAAATATCAGTTTTCAGTCCCTAGGAACCCAAAAAATAAGTTGTATGGATCAAATGTGATAATTTGTCTGCAATTCACAGACTGCTTGAAGTGATTAATTTTTAATTAATTTCTTTTACTAAATTCATGGAATGTAAGATTTAAATTATGATTTTTTTTTGCTTTTAAGCTACTTCAAGAGCTAGATGGTCACAAAGGGTTTGTCAACTGTCTGTGTTTCTCCCGTAACGGCAAAACCATGTTCTCTGGTGACAGCACTGGGATTATCATCATGTGGAATGCATCGGTCATGGTCAGGGCTGCGACCTCAGGTGAGATTCGACCTGTATTGTGACCTCAATATTGTGGGGTCACTATTGTTTTGTTTTTTTAAGGGAAGATACAAACAGCATTGGTAATGTTGGCAAAAATGCTTCTACGAGTATAATTAACCTCCAGATATACATTACAAAACCAATGTATGAAAATTTCAGTTTATTATGTTGTTCACTAGAAAATAGCGCGGTCAATATCGTTTTTTTAAAAATAATGTTGGCAAAAATGTTTCTACGAATTACAAAACTAACATGTGTGAAATTTCAGCTTATTACGTTGTGTTGTTCACTAGAATTTTTAGTCATTCAAAAGAAGACTCTCCTACATTCAAGCTGGAATTTTTTTCACCTTTCTTAAAAAAAAAGACATAAAAAAAAGACAAAATTATTTCTAGGAATGATTGATACCATCATCAGCTTAACACCAAGTAAATTTTTCATTAAAATTTGACAATTTTTTAATTACGAATCCCTTTAAAGCCAGCACACTAAAATGTCTGTAAATGCAAGATACAAAGTGAGTTGTTATTGCAATAATAATAATAATAATAATAATGTGGACTTATATAGCGCACGTATCCACCAAGCTGGTGCTCAAGGCACATTATATTATTACCCCTGCTCATCAGGCGCATAAATCATTCCTGAAACATCTCAGCTCCCTGGGGGAGTATACAGCTCAATTGCTGCCATTACAGCGCATATAGGGCTAATCAAACACAACAATCAACTCTGCCCTCACAGGTAGTGGTACCCATTTACCCCTGGGTGGAGAGAAGCAATTATGGTAAAGTGTCTTGCTCAAGGACACAAGTACCCCAGTCGCGGTCGGGATTCGAACCCACATTCTGACGACTTATCCATCAGAACATAAATCCGATGCACTAAACTGCTCGACCATGGCAATCAATAAAAAAAGTAAAATATTCTAAAGAATTGTTTGAAAATGAATTTTTTTGTGGTATTAAAATTTATGTTAACAAGTTTTAGTGAAAAGATGTGACCCCTGTTTTTGACAACCATTACAATTTATTATCTGTTGATTTTTCTTCAACCTTTGACCTTATAAGAGACTTTTATCCTCATCCTTAACACTAGGTTCTCCAGACCAGTGGTCACTTGAGAAGATCATCAAAGAGAAGGAGCTTGAAGGAGTGACCATCAACTGCCTTGAGGTCCACCCTAGCGGCCGGAGGCTACTCATCCACGGCCGAGACAACAACTTAAGGATGATTGATCTCAGATTGTGAGTCACATCAAGTTATTTTAGTAGCTGTATTGCCATTTTGAAATGCTAAAAAAGTTTCATAAGTTTCAAACTCCCTCAATTTACAGCCATCTGCATCAAGGCTGTGCCGGGTACCCCAGGTACCAGGATACCCCAGGTACCAGGATACCCCAGGTACCAGGATACCCCAGGTACCAGGATACCCCAGGTACCAGGATACCCAACCGAAACTGTCATTACTCGGTTTCATTTTTTGGTTCCAATTACCCGTAAACGTTATTTTTAATATCATTATTTTTAATATCGAGGTGTGAAATTAATACAGTAGCTAGGTCCACATTTCTTGTGACACTCATTTTATACATTCGGGAGTATTTATGTGTTTGTGGCTCATTCTACAAATACAGGGGTCAATGGTGAATTCAAAATATGTACAAATTTTTCTCTTTAATGTGACATACAGGGTCATTTTTTTCAGGTTGTGCTTTTTAAACATGTTGTGGGACATTGGTTTTAAGTCACACATTTTGAACCAATCCGATATTTTTTTTATTATGGAGAAAAAAATGGGTGTGTTTCTACTATTTTTTGTCAAAAAACTGTGACATTAACCAGTTCGGTGCGGGATAAATTTTCGCAAAAAAATACCTCCACGCGGGATATTTTTTTTACAAAAATTCAAAAAAGTGGCATACTACAATTGCTGGCATAATTTTAATATTTATGACAATTTCCGGAAATAAAAAGCTCTGTGAAATGAATAAAATGTGATAATAGAAAAAATAAAACCCTTACCTTATTTACAGCCCTCTCTCTTCATTATGCTCACATGTCTAACTGTCTCCAGATGTTCATCCACAAAAGCATGAATATTCCTCAATAGTAAAATAAGCATATTTACACTACATCAGTTATGGCCAAAGTTAGTAATCTTTCTTCGTATGAAAATCCTTGAAGCATGGATGGACACACAAAGCATTGCCACAGGTGTCGCACTTGTACCGTGATTCAGCCCGAATTCCATGTTTCTTGCAAACATCACATCGCTTCGTTGGATTGGCCTTTTTCTCAGTAGATGGAATTGGCTCAAGAAAGTGGCGTCCTTGTAATCGAACTGCACCAGGAAGTGACCTCGGGCGTCCACGTGATCTGTATTCTGGGAGAGTGACTGTATCAAATATTTCCTGAACAAGTGACTGTTTGAATTCAAGGACAGACATCTTTCCTCCAAGCTCTCTGTGCAGAAGATAGCTGTTGATAATGGCCAAGTCCAGAAGATAGTAGAATACCTTCTTGTACCACTTTATATGCTTTCTAGCTGATTTGCATGTTGAAGCTAACTGATCAGATAGGTCTGTACCCCCCCATTCCTTGGTTGTAATCTATCACACACCGGGGCTTGATTATTGGTTGGTTGGTTCTCCTGTCCACTTTTCCAGTATCTACCATTTGGGCATTATGGATGGTAGTAAGCATTTTTACATCCTTTTTGTCTTTCCAAACAAGGCACAGTATTCCATCTGCAGACCGATAAGCAATTTCACCCCTATTTAGGCGCACCTTTCGCAAATCAGCTGGTATGTTCCTTCTATTCAAGCGCACGGTTCCACACACATTGGTATTTTGCCTTTTGAGTTCTTGGCAAAGTCCAGGACTGGAATACCAGTTATCAATAAAGATATCATAGCCAAGTCCTAGCAAATCATGTGCTAAATCACAACGCGGCTGCTGGCTGGTCTGGTATCATTGTCATCTCGGTCCTGTCCCATGTAAATTTTGAAGGTCCATGTGTACCCTGAAGCCCTTCCGTGTGACTCATTGAGTTTATAAAATTTTATTCCGAAACGGGCACGCTTTGTAGGGTTGTACTGTTTGAAACCAATCCTGCCATGAAATCGCATGAGTGATTCGTCAACTGAAATATCCTGAGTTGGAATGTACTTAGCCTGAAAGTTCTCATTTAGTGTATTTATCACTGGTCTAAGTTTGTACAACCTGTCAGTTTGATCATCATTTTCATTTCTGTTGAAATGTAGGTTGCCTAAAATGTCTCTATAACGGTCTCTCGGCATCATCTCTGGAAATATCGGCGTTTCTAATTTTCGGTCTCTTGACCAGTACATGTCGATTTCAGACTTGCGTACTATGCCCATCAAAATTGTCAATGCCAGAAATGCTTTGATTTCATCTGGTGTCACTGGCTTCCAAGGCAAATTATGGTTTTTTTTGGGAAGCAGAGGGGAATGGGGGGCCTGGGCATCAGCATAATGGTTTGTTTCTATTGCAATATTCCCTATCAGATCAGGGGTTATGAACTCTGAGAAAATATCAAAAGATGATGTACTGTCGTCAAAGTTTGGAACTTTACAACCAGGATTTCCAGTAAAAGGAATATTATTTGGCACATTATCCTTCTTCTGCCACTGCAGAACATCCTGAGCATTTCGATTGCGCCCGGCACCACGACCCCTGCCACGTACAGCTGCAGGTCTAGGCCTATTTTGGCGTGGTGGTGGCTGATCTGCATCACTCACCTCACCAGAACTAACTTCGTCCCCGCTGTTTTCACTAGTATCTGGATCCGAAGAGTTACTACTATTGCTTGAACTGTCGGCAAAGTCATCTATATTTGCCTCTGAGTTCGATGAATCGGAATCTGACGTGCCTGATGATACAAATAAGCCTACAAGTTCAGCGTCTGTGAAAGAGCGCTTCGTCGTGGAGGCCGCCATTTTCTTTAGGTCATCTCGATCGCTGCTGTCCGTGAAGCGACCTCGATATTATGTCCACAAAAGTCGAATAGCGCCACCTGCCGCTTGCAAATAAAACTAGAGATAGCCTGGTACCCAGCAATGCAACTGCGATTGAATCCCATACACAATACGTACGCTAGAGGTACGGCAATTCATATGCAAATTTCGCGAGTTAACTCGTCATCCGCGACTGGGCAAATTTTTTTCTCGCGAGATAACTCGTCATCCGCACCGAACTGGTTAAAAGTGTTAACATTAAAAAATATTTTTCTGACTTTTCTTTGAAGAAAAACGTTTTATTTTTAGTGTATAATTATTGAGTACACCCAGGTTGTTAAAACTGAGTGAGTTTTCAGCAGATAAACATCTCAGATTATTATCGAGGAGCTAATAAAAACGGCTGTCACAGCGCAACATTTCGTGTCCCCTTGTGTTACGTATGAAACCCAATTCTCTTTTCATGTATCACTTAACAAAATAAAACGATCACACACTCGTTCGGTAGTTCTTATACATTTGACCAACCACTACAAATAATCAGATTGCTAACTGCATAAAGAGCCAATATTAATTATTTTGTCAGTCACTGTGTTCATCACACCAATTCCATGCCCAGTTGAAAGTCTGCTGTGATCGTAACAATATTGTCCCTTTAAGCAAAAAAATACATATGTGTAGTGTTGTTTCACATTTGGGATTTTTGGTGTCCCTGTTACACATGGAACTGGCAGCACCAGATGTTGTGTGTGTAATACATGTACAAGTATGTATTTATGTTCTGAAGAAAGCTGTTTTTTATTAAAGGTGTTAATGACTTTAGACGTTAAACCACAGAAACCCACAAGTTTACTGTGTAATTTGGCCAGTCTGAGATTTTGGTGTCCCCCGTTACATGCGGAACGAGTTTGTGCATAACAATATATTTAATACGTGTAATAATATCAACACTGAATAATTCTAATGTAACATATATCACTGTGAGGTTCCCAGGCACATTCATTATTATCCATCGTCACCAGGCATACACTTTTCCAACCATTAATACTCAAACTTCCTCATCTCCCTAGGAATTATACAGCCTCTAATTAAAGCAGCTATTGTAAGTTAAGATTTAGAGCAACTGGGAAATAAACCAGACTATGCCACACTTTACTTTACGGTACTTGTTTCTGTTTGGACATGTGTTGTACACGTACTTACTTGTAATGCCCTTTGAACATAAGAATCATGGTTCACCTCGCTGTAATACCCTTGTGTATACTTTGGGTTTCACGTGTAACATGGACACCATGTACTTGGTGTCCATGTTACACGCGGAACCTTCCATTAAGGCACCAGCTATGATCGTTTTCTTGCTATTGATGACAAGTTTGACCTGTTGGATTGTTTAATTACCTTATTATCACCTCATTGACTTAGCTAATTAAAATTTGATGTGCAGTTTTGATGAAAAACTATTTTTTTTATCAATTTCAATGAAGGAATTGCAATTTTACGCTATTTTTGGTGAAAAACGTGCCTTAATTTCATTTGAAGAAACATAAAAGTTTGGTTGAATGTTCTGTTAAAGTATGTATCTATATGAAGCCTACTCAAAACTGCTAAGAAGTAAAAAGAAGTCTTCTGAAATTAAATGCTGGAGAGAATTTACATTTGGATTTGGTGTCCCTGTTACACGTGAAACTTTTCTATATCTGTTGTTAGTCCATGCCACTGTAAACCATTCAAACGAGCAATAATTATGAAATAATTATTAAAAATATCAAGGAGATATATAAGGCCTTACAAACATATGGAAAAAGTTCATGTCAAACAATTTTGAAATTCTGATACCAATGTCACACTTTGGACCCTTAATTTATAGAATGAGCCTTGTACAAAATTGTTTCCAGGTACCTGGGTAATCGAAAATTTACCATTTCGGGTATCCGGTTCCCGAAATAACCAAAAACACAGCCTTAATCTGCATCCCATTACCCTGTAGTTGTCATTCCAAAACTCCCATACTTCACAGCAGCAGAGGTCCTTTTCAGCATCTTATGCTTTGGAACTCTCTACATATCTCTTTTGTGGAAGCTCCATTTAATTAGTCCTTCAAATCTAATGCTTGTCAACACGTTCATCATTTGCTTAACCAGTTCGCGTCGGAGGCCGTGTATACACGCAATTTTTTTTTGCACCGCGGATCGGAGAGCGTCTAAACACGCCACAGGAAACTCCGGAATATTTGTATGCATGCTCGGTTCAGCCATGTGTGCACGGTGACATGCTCGGAAGTGCCGGCCACCTGCTGTGGAAGCTTCCATTAACGTGTGTGGGAAAAAGAAACCCGCCACAGGGGCCCAGAAAAACTTTTTTATTCCCGACGCGAACTGGTTAAAGGGACAATATTGTCACGATTAACAGGGCATGGAATCAGAGTGCTAGTTTTAGTTTAACTTGGAGAATAATAATAATATCCCACATGATAAGGTCATATTACCGTTGCTGCTGCATTAATGAGCCAGTATTTTTCAGTAATACTGTGTTCATCTTAAACTAGGACACCGATTCCATGCTCTGTTGAAAGTTTAATCTGCCACTTCATAATTTGTCCATCTGTTTTGAAAAACAAATTTATAGATTTTGAAGACAAACAATCAAAAATACATTTCTGGCCCTCTGATTTTCAGTCAGAAAAAATAATAAATGTTAACAGATTTTGCAGAAACGTTGGCACTCGTGATTGAAAACATCACTTGTCAGTTTCTACACATATTTTGTAACTCTCATGATGTATTGAGAAAACATATTTGCATTTTCAATACAGTTTTTGAGTTTGTTTTGTACTCAGGTTTACTGTTATGCAGCGTTATCTGGGTGCCTTGAATTTCCGTGAGCACGTCCGAAGCACGATGACTGAATGCGGGTCGTTTGTCATCTCTGGGAGTGAGGACTGCCAGGCGTACGTCTGGAACACAGACACGGGTGAGTTTGTTTAGGCATTCAAACTGAGGACTTATAACAAAAGGGACAATACGTGCCTGGTTGCTATCACAATAGAGAGGAACAATGGGAGGTCCTCAGTTTACACCAAAAACAAAGCTGTGTGAGTTGATGAGCTTGAAATCAGTGAAAAATATTGAACTTTTTGATGTTCAGTTTGACGTACTGTCTGCTCCGTGTACGTAGTAGCTCTCTTGGAGTGATAAGGGCACCCTTGTCTCCGAGGCCAAGGTAGTGATGGTTTACTTATGAGTGGTTCAAGTGGATGTATGGCATTGTAATATTCTAGATGTCTGTATTGAAGGGACAATACACAGAGGAAGGCCAACATCAGACTTGTAGTCTAGTTTTCATGAGTGTGAGTACTCGTACAGAAAAGTGTACTTGAGTACGAGTATGAGCAAGAGTACTACTACTATATAGTTGTAGTCATGTAGTTTTTCATGAGTATGAGTACAGAAGAATATTCCCGAGTACGAGTACAGAAAAATGTATTTGAGTACGAGTACAAGCATGGGACGCAAAGCTGTAGGTCCTGTGTGTTGTGTAATGCGCTTAAAAGAACCCAGGACACTTACCGTGAAAGAGAAGGGGCTTGCCCTGGTGTTTTTGGAATGGCAGCAAAATACGCCGAACAGTGGTAATAACGTTCATGCACCATGAGCGTCAAACTTTATGGATACCGGCGCAATATAAGTGTCTATCATGATTAAGATCAAACATTTGGCAAAAATGTAGAATAACAATGGAACAATGATATTAATGTTATTTATTTGCATTTTTCTCCTGTCATATAGGTGATCAAATAGCAGTATATTCCACTCTCGGCTACAAATATCCTGTAACAGCCATTTCCTACCACCCACATGAGCACATGGTAGCATTCTGTTCCCGGGGGGAAGGACATCCCATAAAGGTTTATGTTTATGATGCCAAAGGTAGGTAGCTTCCCTCTGAAATAATAACAGCCATTGCCTACCACCCTTATGAGCATGTAGTAGCATTCTTTTCCCGGGGGTGGGGGGTTAGTGGCCTTCACGATTCCATGAGACTCCTTCATAAAATCTTAAACAATATTTCCTTGGATCTTTTTTCCCTAGTTGCCCAGTTGGACCTCGGTCTGACAACCATCAGGGACAGGAAAGAGAAGGAGGAACTATGTTCCGGCACAGCAAAATCAGAGAAGGCCCTCGTGAGTTTGTTTGAAGCCAAACGAGAGTTGAAGGAGGAGATGGACACGAGTAAGACGTTAAGGATGGAGAGAGTCAAGGCCAAGCTGGCTACTGTCATGGTATGGCTGTCACTATTTCAGGGAATCTCAGAATGTCTCTTAAAACAATATAAGATTTTCTGCAATTGTCTATTGTTTGCTGGCTTTTGTTTTAGTGGCAGTTGTTATATTGTACCCATCAGTTATTGCCATGGTACGACTCCGCTCGATAAACAATTTCAGGGAATCTCAGATACAATAGTATAAGATTTCTATTGTAATTGAGAATGATATGTTATTGTTTACTGTCTCTCAGTAGTTGTTATTATGTACCCATCAATTATTGAGTTTTTAAGCTCTTTGAAATTGTTCCATTTGAAAATGATATTACAAAGGATATACATGAACCACTCAATTTTGCTTGGTGAAAGGTTAAAATTTTGCCAAATGCATGCGATTTAATATTGGATTCATGCAATATTTTAAGTTGATTATTGCTATTTTGCTGTTTATCTTGTTTAATTTGCTTTCATGTTTGCATGTTTTTACACTTTTGACGGGGTTCCATGTGAAAATGGTATCAATTTGTTAATGTTACTTGGGGAGGCTTACTCTTACTTAACTCCTCCTCCCTCTACCGGATGCACCAATGTTTATCTTAACCCTGCCAAACTTTGGAGGCAATTAATTATTGATATTTTTATCTTGTAGTTTGCTTTCATGTTTGCTATTTTATTTTATGTATTGCATGGCTACTTGTTGCTGTTCCGTCAATGATATTCACACGGTCTTCCTGGAAACACATCGCACTGTGCTGTTGTATTTATTTGTTTATAATACCTGGATTGCACATACAGGCTTTTAAACAACTAGCCAAGGTAATTGTATATACAGTTTAATATTGCCGTACTCATAGCCAGGGTTGAACCTTGAACAACAAAACGCCTGTCTACTAGGGGTGGGTTAATCTGCCATCGGGCTGGTAAAACAACAAAATACCTGTCTACTAGGGGTGGGTTAATTTGCCATCGGGCTGGTAAAACAACATTGGCGGATCCAGGGGAGGGGGGGCTGTAGCCCCCCCCCTAAAATCGTAAAAAAATAAATAAAAAAATTAATTAGAGAGAGAGAGAGAGAGAGAGTGCACTCCCATTCCCACAGTGTGCTTTGTTTTTCTCTCCCTTTGATTATTTCAATGTAATTTTTGTAGTACTGAAAAATAATTGTTTTTGATTCTCAGCTCCCCCCCTAAAAATGTTCTGGATCCGCCCATGAGGGGTGGGTAAATCTTCCATCAGGCTGGTAAAACAACAAAATACCTGTCTACTAGGGGTGGTTTAATCTGCCATCCGGCCGGTAAAACAACAAAACACCTGTCTACTAGGGGTGGGTTAATCTGCCATCGGGCCGGTAAAACAACAAAACACCTGTCTACTAGGGGTGGGTTAATCTGCCATCAGACTGGTAAAACAACAAAATACCTGTCTACTAGGGGTGGTTTAATCTGCCATCGGGCTGGTAAAACAAAATAATGGCCCAGCTAGCAGGTAACATTTAAGAGTACAGCACTGGTGTCTGACCAAATATTTACTTTTGGAATGAACTTTGTAATGTTTAAAGGTAAGGTAATGCATTGGTCATTAAACAAAAAAAATACATTAAGATGATTATGATATCAATCTTCCCTAGAAATGGTTTTGTTTCAGGTGCTGTTCACTTTCAAGAAAAGTGAAATAATTCTTTCCTAGAATGAATACAAACAATCTTAATGCATTCTTAGTATTTTCTCGACAAATTGTAAAAGGCTGAAACTTTCAGCCTATTGGAGGCTGTAGGGATTATCCTCCATGACCTGACCCCCACCCCCCATTCCACATACATCCCTGATAATAGTGTTGTTACACTGATTATATTTAGCTTGAGTTTAAATTTTGTTGAGTTTTATAAAGAAATACAACAATCTGCTTTATAACTACCATTTTTTTATTCAATTTATTCAATTCAGAATACATTCACAAAATGGAATTTTATACTGTCAAACAAATAGTCAGGTGGCTTAGTGAAATTACCGTTACATGGCGGATAAAAGCACCATTTTTGGCACAAAGCTTCCTTAGGGCCTACTAATTAATATTAGCCTAGGAGCCCTCCGGAATTTTTAAACGATCGCCACTAGAGGGCGTTTTTGAGGTTTATTTGCCCATTTTTGGTCAAAAATCGTATTTTCCCCATAATTTCCGATTTTGTTCGTCCAAAAGCTATAAAACTTGGCAAACGTTATTATTTTGACTTAATCTATAATATGACATCATAATAGTCATGCTGGTCTCCTCAGCGGGCGCTATAATCCGTTAATTTATCCCATTTTTAGGAAAAAACAATATGGCCGCCGCCTTTGAAGACCCAAGGTGCAATAATGATACCTGGTTGACAATTCTATATTATTTTATTTTTGGGCCTTAAAAGTAAAAAAAAACATGTTAAACAACAAATTTAAAGATGGCCGACATTTGACAAAACATCACTTTTTTTCGAGTCCTGCTATATTTGTAAGCCACCGATCAGTTCTCAATGGGAGACTTTCAGACACTAATGGCGGCAGACCTACCGGGTAAATTTCCATTGTTTACGTCATTCTGAGCATGCGCGTGATCTTCGAACAATGGAAAAACCCGGTAGGTCTGCTGTCACCCATTTTCCATACTATCTCACACCACGGACACTAGGCCATTGCATGGGATTGAGTTTGAATGCAATGTGTATGAACAGTTTCTTTCAAGTATGTGGCATTGTTATGTGATGTCTATTAAAGTACTGTAACATACCATTTACAATGTTCTATGGAGTACATTTGCACTTGCAAAGTGGTGAGCAGTCCAGATTTGCTTTGCCGCATTTGCAGTTGGAGCAGTCTCCTTTGCATGAGCATCTGATAAGCTCACTGCACGATCTGGAAACCTCTGGAATTGTCATCCAAACTGGTACCCATGACTCTGATACCTTGGTCCAGGCAAAGTCCTGTGGAGAAGGAACCACAAGCTGTGTTTCTGTGCTGGTCATCCAGATTCCTGCTTGATACACTGCCCGTCGGACATGCTGGAGTAGCGCATCTCTGGTGGGTGGCAGTTTGTCCATTGCTCGATTCTTATGGCAGAAGAGTTCTCTTCTTGTCTCGTTGACAGAGCTCAAAGGACTGGTTTTGTCATAGAGGATAACAGTCAGTCTCGAGCTTTTGGAAATGGTCGTCGTCGAGTTCCAGGATCTGGAATGGATGACTGGCCAGATACACAAATGTCTCTGACGTATTCATAGGCCTGCCAGGCCTGCCAAACCGACTTCTTGCCCTTGCCGTTGAAGGCAGAGGTTGTGTCGCAACCTGAAAATGCGTGGAACACAGGTAATGCTCGTGATTGTGGCTGCCCTAGGGCTTGGCGCAGATGGCGTTGATGTGGTAAAACCTGTAATTCTTGCCCATGCCAAAAGCCACCCAGATGTCACAAAGGTTGAGTCGCAATCAGATTATGGAATGTGCCAGCAAGGATTACTACAACATCTGTGTCCACAGTGCGCATGGATAGTCTTTCCCCCCTGTTTCAGTGCATGTAGCACATGAACCACAACCCTGGTGTCCGCCTCCTCGTGATTGCAGTTTCCCATGGGGATGCTGGCACCAACGGATGCCACAGCTTGCCCTGATGTGACATATACAGCTTTGGATGGCGGCAAGTTGATCTCTTCAACCTTCAAGTCAAAAGGCAAACAGCTCCTTCTTGTTCAGTGGGTCACGGAGGAAGTCCATCCAATTGCCTGGCAGTTTGGTCTCGCCAGACACTTTCCTGCGCACACCCTTGCCTCTCTTTTCTCGGGTAGACTCCTTCAAACTGTCTGAGATATATGTGTCCCACACAACATCCAACCTCGTGGAATCCTGCTGCTGCTTCTCCAAGTAAGGGATGAACACCCTGTCTGCATACTCATTGAAGGTGCTTACGCTGGTAGTGGGCAGGCAGTGTACGATGACGGCACCATCCAGGACTTTGCAGTCATAGGTTGAAGGTGGCTCTGATTGAGAAGGTTGCTCAAGACATTTCAGCAGGTCAGACTTTGTGCTTGGCAAATGAAGCTTGCCGAACGCTGAGAGGGAAGGAGGGAAGGACTGTATCTCATGTGCAAAGAACTCGGCCAAGTCACCATCCCGGTTCTGCATAGATATGTATAGCTGGCCAAAGAGTGTCACATTGTTCTGAAGCACTATGATCTTCTTCCCCTGCTTAGATGTTGCCATGCGTTTAGGTTTCCTGAATAGTGCTAGAGAATTCCTCTTGATTGGGTCATGGATAGAGTGGCTCGACATCAAGCACTTTCTTGACGAAGTCCTTGTACTGTTTCTTGCCTGTATCCTCCAAGGTGCGCAATGCGGCTACCACTGATTCATCCACGCAGTTGCGACTGTCGAGAGTTACAAGATCTGGGAAATCATCCAAGAAGGCATTGCCCATTCGTCTGATTGTATCGGAGAGGCTGGCAACCTGTCTCAGGAAGGTCTTCTGTGTTGAGAGACCCTGCTCATGGTGCTGGAAGTTCTCCGGGATCTCTGTGTCATCATCAGGAAGGTATTCTTCTTCAAATTGCTTCAGCAGCCTGGCCATCTCTGGTCCCGAGAGCATCCATCGTCGAAAAGCAACAGGGTTTTCTGTGAGCCCAACAGCACCACCCGAACCTTTCACAATCTTGTTCTCCTGTTCATGAGCCTGATCAAATGGGATCGCAGAGAATTTGTTTGTGGTCTTGGAAAGGACCCAGTGAGAACATTTCTCAAACTCATGCTTGATAGTGTCGGGCAAGGACTTCATATCCCTAATGTGGACAGGCATCCACCGTGAGTAGTTCACATGATCCAAAGCAAAGAACAGCGGCGTGAGTTCCACCAAGACTTCCACATACAGAGGGAAATCTGTGCTTAGTGTCTGCATCAGACAATGTCAGAATACCCCATACATGTAATAGATAGAGACATTAAACATCTAAACTCCCAACAAAAATTGGTGTTTTACATGAAATTGCTTACTTTCTTACTTTTTAGGCCAACAATTAATACAGAATTGTCAACGATGTCTCATTATTGCACCTTGGGCCCTGAAAGGCGGCGGCAATATTGATTTTAAGTGAAAAAAAACCCGCTAAATACTAGTTTTTCCCAAAAAAATGATAAATTAAGGGATTATAGCCCACAGGGTGACCCCAGCATGACTATAGGATGTAATATTATAGATTAAGTCAAAATAATAATGTTTGCCAAGTTTTATAGCTTTTGGACAAACAAAACGGAGTATGGGGAAAATACGATTTTTGACCAAAATGGGCAAAGAAACTCAAAACACCCTCTAGTGGCGATCGCTTAAAAACTCCGGAGGGCTCCTAGGCTAATATTAATTAGTAGGCCCTGAGGAAGCTTTGTGCCAAAAATGGTGCTTTTATCCGCCATGTAACGGTAATCTTGAAATTTAACACTAAGCCACCTGACTAAAAGATCACAATCTTCAGATAAAAATATTTATACAATAAATTTACAAATATACGTTCAACTTGTTTTTACAGGATGGTAAAGATAGGCAGGGTACCCCCGATCAGCACCAGCAGACTATGATGACTAGATCATTTGCATTTACACCAGGGGGGACCACCCCTATGCATCAATCAACAATGAGCACTTGGGGATCCACATTTGATACAACCCAGTACAAAACACAGGTGTGTTGTTTTAGCTGTTGGTTTGCCAGAGGGGTAATGTATCCTGTTTTAGATCTTTAAACATAGTCACTGCTTGTTGTATGCATGGCTACATCAGATGGCTGTATGTGAACTAGTTCATTGTTTATAGAATAGTTTTCAATTATCTTGTGTTCATCATTTTGCCTTAAATAACTTTCATGGGAAAATTACATTAGAAATAAATTTTAGAGATATTAGAATTTTAGTTTTAAATGTTGTAGTTTAAAAATGTCCTTTAAATTATCTATATGATAATGGAGTGCCATAAAATGTAATGTGCATAAAAAACTACAAGTTTATGGGCATTGCTGTCAGCAAATATGCCATTAACAAATTTATTACAGGAACAAATTTTGTTCCAAACCAAAAGTCACACTTTGGCACTCAATTGAATTAAGTTTTTCTAGTGTTTAAAACCCTAATTACATGTTTGCTTGCTGGTGTATGTGTGTATGTTTTTAGCTGAATATGTCATATCTGAATCAGCCTCATGGCCCTCATATGCCCACACCGACCCCGGCCCAACTAGAGGCACCTGGCGTGGTATGTATACGCTGTTGTCAAGTCAAGTTTACCATCTGTGGTTGTGACTAATCGTAACAGTACTAATGACAAATTGACCACAAATCTGACGGCTGTGGTTACCAGTAATGGCAAATTTGCCATAAATGTAAGATCTGTGGTTGTTACTAGCAATACCAGTAATGGCAAATTTGCCACAAATGTAACATATGTGGTTGTAACTAACATTTGTTTACTACTATGATACTTAACAGCACTCATCTCAATGTGACATTGTAAGTCAGAGGAATTGGTTCCGTGTACACCGGGTAACCCTCTATTGGAACCATTTTGACAAAATGCCTTTGTGTGAATGTACTAGGTTCATATGAAATAATTATGTAGTGAGTCATTCTAAATACTGCCCTCGATGATGACATAATGACAATGCTATTAATTTACATAAATAATAACAATCCTATTCCTGCTTTTTTATATGGATCTGCATTATTAACTATATATATATATATATATACATATATACATGTATATGGAGTGCCATGGTCGAGTGGTTTAGTGCATCGGATTTGTGTTCTGATGGCTGAGTCATCAGAATGTGGGTTCGAATCCCAACCGCGACCACGGTGCTTGTGTCCTTGAGCAAGACACTTTACCATAATTGCTTCTCTCCACCCAGGGGTAAATGGGTACCTGTGAGGGCAGAGTTGGTTGTTGTGTTTGACTAGCCCATATGCGCTGAAATGGCAGCAATTGAGCTGTATACTCCCCAGGGAGCTGAGATGGTTTCAGGAATGATTTATGAGCCTGATGAGCAGGGGTAATAATGTCATGCGCCTTGAGCACCAGTTTGGTGGATACGTGCGCTATATAAGTCTACATTATTGTTATTATTATATATATATATATTGTGTGACCTTATATTCTTTTCCTAGCTTCACCACAAGCCACTGCATCTACCAAGCTCACTAATTCCTCCTTTGTTTACTTCCCACACTCCCATTGGCTTCACCAGATTGGTGCCTATTTTTAATTGGCTACTATTTTCCGGCTTTTTTGGATCCCTCCCCATGATCTTTTACTTTCCCTTTTCCCTATAAATGGATGTGTCTTATGTTTGTATCTTGTCTTCGCCTCTGATAAAGGTCAAGTTTGGATCGAATCCATATATATATATATATACATATATGTTTACTAATTCAGTCTTAGGGCGACCGGTTCTTTAGAAATTCCTATTTTTTCTGCGTTAAGGCGACCGTTGCGCCAGCTACCCTTTAAAGTCATAATTTTGTCATAAAGTCTAAAAATCATCGCTTCCTTAGCCTCTAATTAGTGTAAACATTTTTTTTCCAGAGTTTTGGACGGTTGGAGGATATATAAAAAAAGGGAAAGGTAGAGGGAATTTTGTGCACGTTTCTATGGAGCGGTCGCCCTATAGGTGAAAAGAGAGTTATATATATATATATACATACATGTATATATATATATATATATATATACATTGTGTGATCCCCGCTACTGCCGTTACCCAGGTTGTTTGCATCTGACCAGGGCTTGATCCCTGGCTACTCGGCAGATATGGTTTGCCCTCTGACCTGGCCCCATAGACCAATAGATAATTGGCATAAGTGGACCACCCACCAACATAGGGGCTGGTTAGCTCAGTTGGTCGAGCGCTCGTACGGTATTCAAGAGGTCGCTGATTCGAGTCCGGCATCAGCCAATTTTTCTTTGCTCGCTACCCATATATATATATATATACACACACACAGTCTTTTTCCGTAATTGTGGAGACACACACTCACTTTTACACACAGTTGTGAGGACCAAAAATGCTATGGGGACATGAAAATGTCCCCACAGATACGGTGTTATGGCCTACCCTTTTCTTATAAGTCCCCACGAAGGCCTACACACACACACAGTCGTGAATTTCAAGACATCTGAGGACCCTCTATTGTTCATCTATTGTTTGGACTCTAACTTTTTGAAGCAACCTCCATTGGTTTTGTACACGCCATTTTCCCGAGGACAACGAAGAACAAAGAACCGCCGTCCGAGGACTTATTGTTCCCTTTCTTATATGTCCTCGGACGGTTCGCAGTGTAAGCCCACACACACATACACACACACACACACACACACACACACACACCCTCACGCACATTGATTTGTGGGGTATTCCTTTGTTCGTTCTATTATCCCTTTTCCTTATAATTCTCCTGTGGGGTACAAGATTTTCTATAGTTACCTTGTGGGGTCCAATTGTTCTATTGTGTTTTGGACCCCACAACGAATGGTGTGTACGTTCACACACACACACACACACACACACACACAGTCTTTTTCCGTAATTGTGGGGACATGCACTCGCTTTTACACACAGTTGTGAGGACCAAAAATGCTATGGGGACATGAAAATGTCCCCACGGATACGGTGTCATGGCCTACCCTTTTCTTATAAGTCCTACCCACCCACACACACACAATGATTTAAAGTATTGCATCTTTGATCGGGTATATATGCATTTTGATGCGTCTAATGGAAATTTATGCCATTTATTTTTTAATTGAGATTTTTTATGCAAAATATAATTTTCTGTGTGAGGTTTTGTTTCTTTTGAAATGTAACAAATGGATCATAACAAGCTAAGTCTGCTAAGATGCTTGATGAGATGTCTGTGTAACATCTTGAAGAGGACATTTCACCATTATGATGATGCTAGTCAGCAGCATGTTGGGTTACATCACACTTTGTGATATATCTTCACTGAGTGCCAGTCTGCTTCTATCAGGTGATGCCCATCTGCAGTAAATGTGATTCCCCTGGGCCAATACAAACCCTGAGCTATACATGAGATGAATCTACCGTCATCATCATAATGGTGAATATGACCAGTGTTATCCCCATTGCGCACTGCAATGTATATGCCTTGATCTGTCACAGCATACACCTCTGCGGTATTGAACTTCCTGACCATTGTCGTCTGCACTAGCAGGACGTCGTGGGTTCAAATCCCGCCCGAGTCTACATTGCTATACACACGTCGGTGTAGGGCAAAATTAAATCAATTGTTTATCTCCCGACACAAGAATTTCACCAACCTGACCATTGATAGTTGATTTGATTGTGAGTAATGAAGTAGCATTGTCATCAACAATGTCTACTCTGTGTTGGCCACCACCACTGACCACAATTCTGTTATTATTATCAGTGGCCAGGAAGTAAGGTTTTGTGTTGACTGACATAATGTGAATGAGCGAGCTATCAGTGGGGCTGTGCTCGCTTACCAACATTATCCACCGCTACACTCTGGAGGGACACTACTGTATTTCCTACATCACTATGAGGCACTGTGTGGAAGTGAAAGGCAAGTGTGCCATCATGGTTGTACATCTTGACATTGTTAGTGTCATCCACCACTGCTAAGTGATCCTGTGTAGTTGCAATGCCACGTGTATCTGGAAAAGGGTTAAACTCACATGGATAACTAACATATAAAAATGTCAAAAATATAAAAACAAAATAATTGTACTAAATAATGGTGAAAGTGTTGGGAGATACTACATGTAATATAACACAATGTTGATGTGTATACAATATACATGTGAATGTCGGCATTTGTGAATGCCTCATTGAACTTGATCACAAATGCTTAATACAGGGTTTATCAATGTCGCCCTTCATCCATGTACATTAAAGATATATCGCCCGTGTTTTTCTTAATTTTACATGCAATTTCTGACAATTTTTATTACAATTGGTACATTGCTTTTAGAAAGGTAAAAACTACTATAAAATGAGAAAATACACAAATTTATTTTCAGAACCATGATTTCACAGTAATTAAGATGAATTTATGGCGGTACTCACCATCAATTCATTTTGTGACTTAAATATTGTAAGAACATGCTTCCCACTATTTTATGAATTTTATTTTGTAAATTTTCCGATATAAAATAAAATAAAAACATAAAAATGGGCGATACATCTACACCTTATATGTTTATAAAAGGTCATAAGACATCTCGACCCTTGTGACAACTCGACCCTCATGACAACTTCACCCCCCTTTTTTGCTTGCACGCGCTGAATTTGAATTTTTGCTGAATGAGTCGGGTATTAACTTGAATGAAAAAGGGTTGAAATTTGTCAGAAAGGGACGCATGTCCAATGCACAGGCCGAATAGTGTTGTTATTTTGACGGCATTTTCCAAACATTTTTTTTTCATCGGATCATTACACATTTTTCAAAATATGAAGCATGGTTTTACAGTAAATAACGTCCCAGTCTTTTAGGCGCTACTGTTATTTACTAAACTAGTATTTACTACATTCTAAAAAGGATTTTCCAAGAGTTAAATATATCCCAGGTCATTTCCCATTGAATTTTTTTATGAGTATGTCCGTATACGAGCCATACTGGGTGCTAGAATAGCTAGAATAGTGATCAATCTTTTTTCGAGGGAAAATGACGATCCACTTCTAAATTGGGTAGAGTTGTCCATGTCGAGTTGTCCATGTCGAGTTGTCACAGGAGGTCGAGTTGTCACAAAGGTCGAGTTGTGTTATGGGTCGAGTTTTTTTGTGAGTCGAGTTTTCACAAGGGTCGAATTGTCTCATGGGTCGAGTTGTCTCATGGGTCGAGTTGTCACAAGGATCAAGATGTCTTAACCCCTTATAAAACATGCATATAATAAAGACACTTAACCTCTTCGCACTGGAATGGTGTCCCTCATAGCTGAAGAGTTTCACTTCTCCATCAAGGACCACTGCAAGATCATTGGCTGGAGTTACAGCAGCATTGCCTCTAGCAATGCCTCTAGCTCCCACTTGCCTTCCAGTTCCAGTTTGCCCAAGTTGACGTCTTCATCATCATTACTCTGCTTAAACCTCGGGTATGACATGCTGTGGTCAATCTGTAGTACAGTTTGACCGGTCAGCAATTTCACATCAGGATACAGTTCAAGGAAATTAGAGTCAGAAGAAATCTTGGTGACATCTTCCGCTACATCTAGTGAGTATTGCTTCTCCCGCAGCATCATACTCACGGTTTTCTCATGCTTATCAAATCTTGTGTTACGATCCCGCTCCAGGTTTTTGATTTGAGCAATCATGCGATTCTCTTCCCTTTTTACCTTTGCTATTATCTTGTCTGCTTTGTCATGAACCTCTGTCACGATCCCTGTTACTTTCTTTCCAAATTCCTGCTTAGCTTGAGATGATACTGCTAATGAATGTTCAAGTGCCTTGATTTCTCTCTTAAACTTTGGGAAGACATCTTTCATCAACTGCCTGAGTTCGAGAGCAGCTGTGTGATAGTCAATATAGTGGTGGCCTTTGGATTCAGGGTGGTCGATGACTGTACAATCTGAACAAATCAACTTTTCACACGTCATGCAATAAAAACGATTAATTTTCCTCTTGTGTTCTTGACATCTTAACTCGTCTTCTGGTGTTTTAGCTGAAGCACCCTTCATCTGTAGTGATGAAACCTCATCTAAGAGACCCTCTAAATAGAAATTGGTTTTCAGGCCAGTAACCCCCTTATTAGGAAGTTTTATCTTCCTGCGACACACAGGGCACAGCTTCTGTTTTGCATTTTTGTAATAGTCCACCAGACACTTCTCACAGAAACTGTGGAAGCAGTCTAATGCTTTTGGTTTTGTGTATCTATCATGACAGATACTGCATTGCAGATGATTCTCACTGATTGTCTTCAATACTGCAGAAGCCATCTGTTGAAATGAACATCAAGAAATAATCATTAGTATTGATCATTTTTGTGTACAACCTCATCAAAAAAGTCTTCATTGAAAATATGCAAAAAATAAATTGTTGTTACATAATTTTCCAACAAAAATATCCACAATTATTTTGCCACATATACATGTATGATGACCATGTTTGGTTGTGAAAACACAGGTAGTTTACTAAAGGAAGTGTAAATTGGCTCTTTACTTGTCATAAGAACCATGGATCTTGCAAGATTTTCTTAGTTAAGACCAAAAAAAGTCTCTGGTTTCTGGTCATAGGTCAGCTTCAAAATTGGTGCGGTGGCACCTTTTTATAGCTAAACTTTACTCTTTTTTTTTCTTTTTTTTTTGCCAAACAGTGAAATACGTGATAAATGTATACACGGTTAATGGAACCAGACCACATTTCCCTTACGCAAAGTATTCTGGCTAAGAGATGCCTCACAAATCACGCAAACGTTCATACCCCTATGTGAAAAAGTCATTTAAAACACAGCACGGCAGAATTCCAATCAATCCAGCAATTTTGGCTGCAATTTGACATCGTTTCATAGCAAAAAAAAGAAAATTTAAAATGCAGATGCATAGGTTTGAGGCAATGGACGATCGTTAAACTTGATTTAATAATAAATAATAATAATAAAGATTTGTAGCGCGCACGTATCCACTCTGCTGGGCGCTCAAGGCGCGGAAACAAAGAAAAAACATGAATACAAACAATGTACAATGATAGCATAGAAAAAAAAATGATGTACCGAGATACATGTACCTACAATGCAATTACAAATATACATCATCTTTGAAGAATTGTGACATAAGATGAGTTTTAAGCAGTGACTTAAATCTAGTTATACTATGACAAGATTTGAGTTTAGTTGGAAGATGATTCCAGAGTCTCGGAGCGGCGACAGAAAAAAACCTATCACCCCAGGTCCGTTTTGAAGTTGGTTCCTTTAGGAGTGACATGTTGCTGGAGCGCAAATCATGTGATGGAGTGTATACTTTAAGCGGTTCAGAAATATAAATTGGAGCAATGTTATTCAAAGATTTGTGAACAATTAGCATAAGTTTAAAAACAATTCTCTGTGAAACAGGAAGCCAGTACAGTTCTTTCAAGATTGGCATGATATGGCATGACTTTCTGGACAAAGTCACAACACGAGCTGCTCTGTTTTGTATGTGCTGAAGATGAGAGATTTGATTCTGCGGGAGACCGTAAAGGAGAGTATTCCCATTATCGAGCCGTGATGTGACAAACGCATGTATAATTTGTTCAGCAGCACTTTGATTCAAGTATTTCCTTATTCGGCCAATATTTCTGATATGAAATGATGATATACGAACAATGTTGGAGATATGAGGTTTTAAAGTCATTGTCGAGTCAAATATAACACCCAAATATAACACCCAAATTACATGCTTGTGATGAGGGGGTTATTTGCGAGTCACCAATTGTAATAAATGGAAGAGAAACTTTCGATAATTGCTGACATTACGTCAAATAGAACAAATTCTGTTTTTTCGTTGTTCAATTTCAAGAAGTTTTGTCTCATCCAACTACGAATCTCTTGAATACATTTCTCAAGCGTTGTTGATCATCCAAGTGTGAAAGTTGGATAATCAGCAATTGCAATGCTCAACGAGTTCAGAAACTCAGCCCTGCTGATCAGAAGTTGATTAATGTATCCCCTTCAGAAATAACTAAAAACATCAGAAATAATGATATATTTCCCTCCAATATTTGTTACCTTGATTTGTTGTAGTTATTGAAGCCAATATCAGACAGAAATGGAGAAATGTCGTTCATTTAGTTTTTGATGCAGACAAAGTGTTAAACATTGCAGACTTAGGGGCGGTTCCCATCAAAATGGCACTTCGCAAACAATGTAACTGTCGTCACAAGCTGTCATGTGACTAGCTAGGATATTCAAATAAGCTATCTATGTATTTTTGTCTGCATCATATATGTAAACATGTATCTAGGTACTGGGAAAATCTTTGGACCCACATGAGTGTTTTTTCCCTTATCTTTCACATTGTGACATTGGTTCACCTTGCACTAATATTAACATGTATATTTGTTTCAATCCTTATCTAACCATTTTACCTCCAGATTATTGTTGGTTGGTCATATAAATTCTAACAATATTGATTTCACTATTGTGTTCTTTATAAAAGCTCTCTTTAATCGTTTTATTATCTATAAATTAACGATGCATTGCCTGTGGTTTTTGCTATTTGATGACAACATTTGCTATTTTAACGGACATTTAATTTTTCATCAGAACATTTTCATTTGACTTGAGGAAGTGAATACACATGCTGTAAATTTACACATTTCTCAAAATAATTGTAAGAAACATGGTTTTACAGTAAATATGTACTGAAATTAATTCATGATGGTCCCGTCATAAATTCATGTTGGCAATTTAGCATTGTTAAACCAATCTTCTGACAACTATTTTCTGAAATGTATTAGTTCAAACTACTTGTATTCTTTTCTAATAGGAAATTATCAACGTTCCAATAAAAACATTGGCGATACATCTTTTGGTAATTACCAAAAAATGAAGAAACTGAGTGAATTATTATTGAAAAGCTGACTTGATTGTAAGATGGAAATGAAAGGAACAATTTATATGTATTTGTAAATTTGTATAGTGGATTAGTCTATATCTGTTCATTCTAATTATGACCAATGGTGTACATTTTACATGTCCTATTTCAGATTTCCTTCATTGCGAATCGGTCAGCAAAAGAGCTGCGTAGTCTAGGCATGTCCATGGGAGGTACAGGATGGACACCACCCAGGGCATACTTCCCACGAGCTTCCACACCAAGTATTGCCCTACAAGCTGTAAGTTCAATTAAAACCCCTATACACTATTGGTAATCTCAAAATAACACAAATGATCAGTTTCACATGAAACTTACTTGGTGTAAAGTTGATAATGGTATAAAACAACCCTGATATCTTTCTGTCTCGGGTGATATCATTTAAGTAAAATTAAGAAATAATTTCCAAAATTAATTTCTGTTATTCAAAGACAGAAAGTCCATATTGGATGCAGAAATGTTTCCATATGTGTATACTGGCTTTTCATACAGACACTCTACATAGAGAATGTATTTGGTGCTGATTGTATCTTCTAAGAATTTTTTTATTAGAATACAAATAAAAAAAACATTTTATAATTCATTAATTGTTATCATGTTATTATAATTTAAACAAATCATTTTTGTAATTATTACAGATTACAACTTTTTTTCCAATACAATTATAATATTGCTCTCTTTATCAATTTGAAACTTTGTCAGTTTTGTTTTAATAAATGGTAATTTTGTCTTGGAATTCCGATGATCCACAGAGTCAGGGAGGCACAGCCAACTTCACATTCAACCCACCGCCGTCACAGAAGACGAAGACCGACCTCCGCCACGTGGTGGCGCTCTACGACTACACCGCCCAACGATCAGATGAACTCAACCTCAGACAGGGTGACTGGATATCAGTGCTTCATGAAGACAACGAGAATTGGTGGATGGGACAACTGGATAATGGACAGCAAGGATACTTCCCAGCAAACTATGTCACTGATGAACGTAAGAGCGGGGGGTCAGGAGGGGAGGGAAGGGGTGAGATGGTATAGTTGGCTTAGTTCTGAATAATCCTTCATCTGTAGTTAACCATTGGCTATAAAAGGACATGACGTTTAGGATCTTTTGTAAACGAACCTATGTGTTAAAGGGATCCTATCGTCAAGATCAGAGCAGACTTTCAACAGGGCATGGAATCAGTGTCCTAGCTTAAGATGAACATATTGACTAAAAATTACTGGTTCATTTATGCAGCAGCAACGGTAATATGACCTTATCATGTGGGGTATTATTTTCATTCACCGAGTTAATCTAATTCTAGCACTCCGATTCCATGCCCTGTTGATTGTGACGATATTGTCCCTTTAATAAGAACTTTTAGCAACTGATTCTATGAGGGTTAATTGTTTGCTGAAATAGAAATCTTATTTTGGTAGATTGATAGGTTGAGTGTTGAACTCTCTTTTTTTTATTTTGTTTCTATGAAATATATATTTGGAAAATACATTGATTATTGTTGCATGCAGTGTGGTACCATCGCAATAATAGCAGAGAACAGTGGTGAGTGGATAAGTGATCTCAGTAGAGTCCTGTGTTGTATAAAATCCAACAACAATCTCTACCCTCAATGTTTTCATTTGTTATTTGATGCTTTTGGTCTTTGCATTTTACACAGTATTGTTTTGCAGATTATTCCAGGACTCCAAGTTTCGTGGTAACTGGGGCTTCCCTGGAAGAACAAATCAAAATTTGATGATAAATAAATGAGTATAATGGCCTTGATTTGACTTCACAGATCTCCAGGAGGAAACCCTAGAAGACAAGGAGGAGACAGAAACCAATGCTGAGATGGCCAGTGATGAGGGAGTAGATGAGGTGGATGCTGCCACTACACCAAGGAGGAAGGCTAAGACACGAGCCAAGAAAGGAAAGGTCAGATCACATGGCATTCAGTCCTTATAGTAGTATCTTTTGAATGGTAACCATGGTAATATGTTTGGTTACGTCATCACTGGAATAGCTGTGTCTTCCCCACAAACATTTTGACCGTCTAGTAATAACATGTTTATTTACTAGAAGAAAAACAATGGTACATTCTTAATCATTTTCATAAAGTGCTACCAAGTTCATACATTTAATAATTTTTTGTTTTTAATTGAATAAACCACAAGTGCCCCCCCCCCAAACAAAGATATTGACAAAATAGAGAGGCCTAGATGGCTCAGTTGGTAGAGCACAGGTTCAAATCCCGCTCTAGTAAATTTTTCTTTGTTCATTCCAAACAATGTTTGTTTTTGTTTTTTCATACCCCAAAAATATTATCCAAGAAAATTTAAAAAAACTGAGTAAAATATTTCCAAAGATCGACCATTAGATGTTTCCATATCCTACCCGGTCATCGTGGAGTGTCGTGGAGTGTCGTGGCCGAGCGGTCTAGCTTACCGGACTCAAGTTCTGGTGTTAGCAGCAGAATGTGGATTTGAATCCTGGCCGTGACACTTGTGTCCTTGAGCAAGACACTTAACTTAACCATAATTGCTTCTCTCCACCCAGGGATTAAATGGGTACCTGTGAGGGCAGAGTTGGTTGATTAGCCCTATATGCGCTGTAATGGCAGCAATTGAGCTGTATACTCCCCAGGGAGCTGAGATGGTTTCAGGAATGATTTATGAGCCTTATGAGCAGGGGTAATAATATAATGCGCCTTGAGCACCACTCAGTTGGTGGATACGTGCGCTATATAAGTCCACACATTATTATTATTATTATCATTATCATTATCATCATCATCATCATCATTATCATTATTATTATCGTTGATGTAAAAAAAAGTGGTTAATATTTATCGGTTGTCATGGTTATTTGCTCACCAGATGACGGCAGTTGTGAACAAACGTGGTGAGCTTAAGATCCTGTCTGCTACAGAGGACAGTGACTTAGACCTAACACCAGCAACAAGGTAAATCTATTTTCTACATTTCTATTTTATATGTGAATAAGTCACCTACGATCAGGGAGAACATTGATTGGGACACTCTCTCCTTCTCCTTTATATATTTCTGCTTGATGTTATGAACAAACTCTTTATTTGAAAACCTTCATTTGGGACAAAGTGGACAACAGATTTGTGGACAACAGGGTTGAATTGAGACCAGATCATACTTACATGTGAGTATGAAGCATATATATGGAGTGCCATATATATGGAGTGCCATGGCCGAGCGGTTTAGTGCATCGGATTTGTGTTCTAATCCCAACCGCGACCATGGTGCTTGTGTCCTTGAGCAAGACACTTTACCATAATTGCTTCTCTCCACTCGGGGGTAAATGGGTACCTGTGAGGGCAGAGTTGGTTATTGTGTTTGATTAGCCCTATATGCGCTGAAATGGCAGCAATTGAGCTGTATACTCCCCAGGGAGCTGAGATGGTTTCAGGAATGATTTATGAGCCTGATAAACAGGGGTAATAATGTAATGCGCCTTGAGCACCAGTTTGGTGGATACGTGCACTATATAAGTCTACATTATTATTAATTATTAAATATTCTACATTCTGCAAATTATTCTGCAAACTTCTGCAAATTCTTTGTTGGAATGGCAGCTTTAGACATCAGCCTGTAGGGCTTCTTAAGTAGGGGCTGTAGGTTGTTGAAAAGGGGGTAGAAAATATGATTATGGAACATTAATTTTATTTTGTAAAATTTTGTAATGCCCACTTTGAGACATGGCTTGCTATTACATGTGTATTAGCGTTGCATAAATCTTGGTTCAAGTCAAGAATATTATGATTTTTGTCAATTTGTCAGGATTGGTTTCAGCCATAAAGAAGAATGTTAAACACATAAAAAAACACTTTTTCAGGCAGTGTTATATATCTTATTGAAAATGAAATTTAAAATTGATGAGCCCTGTTTTTATTTATTTGGTTGCAGCCAAAGGAAGAAGAAACGGAAACCTCTTGCCAGGGAACTTGCTCTTGACATGAGTGAGAACAATACAGATGGAGATACACCACGACAGCAACGATCAAGAACGAGATCGCACAGTGCGCAACGAAGACTGCCCTCTGCTACCTTAGACGTGATGGATTCAGGCATCCCATCGAAGCCTCGTAAGAAACGGTCAAAGACGGTGGAGAATGTACTCTCAAATGATGATGTGGCGAGGAGTTCTCGGTCCACTCCGCGGCTCGCCAAGACAATGTCAAGGGAAAGACTCTTAGACCAAGAGGTAGAACAGAGAACGCCGAATGAGAAGAAAGGAGGGAAGAGAAAACAGAAGATGAATCACACAGAGAGAACGGTCTAGAATGTTTGCAGAAACAACACTTGTGGATGGAGGCTATAATGATTAAACGTTGACCATATCTGCCCAGAATTGTCCAAGCTCACTGGGTACCATACATACACCCCATGGTAGTGTTTGGAAATAGCTCACTGGGTACCACACACACCCCATGGTAGTTTTTGGAAATAGATCACTTGGTACCATACACACACCCCGTGGTAGTTTTTGGAAATAGCTCACTGGGTACCACACACACACCCCGTGGTAGTGTTTGGAAATAGCTCACTGGGTACCACACACACACCCCATGGTAGTTTTTGGAAATAGCTCACTGGGTACCACACACACACCCCGTGGTAGTTTTTGGAAATAGCTCACTGGGTACCACACACACCCCATGGTAGTGTTTTGAGATATGTTGCACTATTAGCCTATTAAGTTTTTAATTTAGTTTTTAGTCCAAAACAATGTATTTATTTCATGCTATGATATAAAATGTTGTATCCTCTTCTAGTGATCCCCAGACTGCCGCTTCCCAGATTGTATCGTAACATAGGGCGTGAACCCTAGCTATACGGTATTGTATTGGGCATGTTGGTTCAATGACTTTCCTTAAAAGGAATGGATGGAATAGCACTTAAATGTTGCCAATAGTCAATGTTTTTAGTCATAGGAATTTGTATCTATAAGTACTGCAAATGCTAACACCAAAATGTTATTATGCTGTGTAAATACTGTACAAAGAATTTGTTAAAAAGATCATGTACTTATTTATTTATTGAATATCGTCCATCGCCGACAAATGTACTTTAGTTTTCTTGTTTTGTATAGATTGGCTGAGTGGATGAACAAGCGACACATGGAAGGCTGTAGGGTGGAATCCTTTCTGCATTCTTGTCTTTTCTTAGATTTCAGAAAGCTATGAGTTAAATCAGTTATCCAGGATTAGGTAGAACCATGATGGATTATGTTTTATGTCAAGTTACAGTAGATATTGAACCAGTTTCTGTATGAGGAATTGGCTAATTTGCAAACCTACATATGAGTGATTATCTAATTGCCTAAGTCCTTGAGAGTACCTGGGTCTCTCTGATTTGTATTAACCCTATGGACATGACCTTTAACCCTCCTACTATAGCTGCACTTTAGTGGCAAGTAGCTATAGAGGTCAAAATCAGTCAGCTGCCCTGTTTTGACTGTTGATTCAAATGTGCACACAGGAACATTTTGACCACCCTGATATTAAAGGGGCAATATTGTCACAATCAGAGCAGACTTTCAACAGGACATGGAATTAGTGACTGAAAATTACTGGCTCATTTATGCAGCAGCACCGATAATATGACCTTATCATGTGGGGTATTATTTTGAGTTCACTGAGTTAATCTAAAACTAGCACTCTGATTCCATGCCCTGTTGATCGTGACGATATTGTCCCTTTAAGTATGGAATGCATTTACAGACATTTCACCAAAAGTGTACAATGGCTTTAAATCAACATCTCAATGAGAAAAGAAAAACGCATCATTTTATAGCAAGTTATTTATCAATTAAGAACATTTTGTTATATACACCGTGAACAATTATTTTTTTACAAATTTATACTTTGTTAAGGCAATGTGTCACAAGTTTCTAAAATATCCGTCCAGTTAAAACAAAGTACATTTGTAAGGATTTCCTGATGTAAAACATTCAGTTTGTTGCATAAGTCCCATTTCTTGACATTGTATTAATTCATACATTCTCTGCATTATCATGTGTGGCAGTCAGGGAAAACCCGTCTGAAGTCGCCATGCACATTTTGTAATTATGGATCGATTTACGTAAAAATTTACCATAACTCCTTTATGTGAAAAATCTTAGTTTGAAAGAAATGAAAAACACTTTTACACTATTTTTACTATGTCAATTTCACCTCAATTCAACGGATTTACGTTTACTGCATAGCCAACTTTGAAGCCTAATTTCTCCGTTTGTGGGTTTTAGAACCGTCTTTGAAAGGTCATAACTTTAGTTGTGGTTTGAATATTGAACTCATTAAAACTGTTATGAGATCAGTAAAGGGTGTATTACTTGATTAAATGCTCAACAAGAATTGTAAAAATTTGACCATGTGTTGGGTTTTCCTGGACTGCCACACATATCCACATTTGTGGCATAATTGTTATCAAGGCACCACAAATGGTATGCATGTACAAAGTTAGGGAAATGTGCACAGATTACAGGAAAAACAGGGAATGGTGGGTAAATCCTATAGGAAAATCTCACTAATTTTGTTTGACAAACTTTGACTACCGTGCAAAACTATGAATTGTGTGCTTGTCTAACTAAGGTCTCTTTGTTATCTGATTTTGTACATTTGCATAGTCAGTTTCTAATTCATGTGACAGAAATATATTTGCAACCAAATGTTGACTTTCTGCATTTATAAAAAGGGTGTTAATCCTTCATATGATCCCACCATTCATTGTACTACTATGTTTTGTGAAATTAAGGTTAAATTTTTTGTTCTTTTAACCTTACATTTGTGAAAATACTGAATGTACTTGACCAGTAAACTATTTTACAAAACATTGTTATTTCTCGTGAATTTTTACAATTTTTTTCTTAAATAAATTTACACCAAATGAGGTGAACTCAACATAACTGGGGACAGTTTGTGCTCATTAAAAAAAGGATAAACGAATGTCATCATTTTCCTTACCCTGTAAACTCAATAAATTATACAAAACATAAACAAATCTATTGCATGCATACAACAATCTTTCACAATTAAAACCAACATCAAATACAACTATTTTTTAATTGTTAATTTCAAACATGACACACTGGATAGGTTTGACCATATCTATATACCTCTGACATATAGCTTGAAGTTGCCGACATGCTCCTTCCACTTATAATATGTATTTTATATAAAAGTTTGTTTTTAAATAACACTGAATACAAACCCTGCTAACACAAAATTGAAATTCTTAAGCTAGGATGATTTTTTTTATAAATATGGTTAAGTTTTAAGATCACTTACTTAGCATACCGTCTATTATTATTAAGATATATGTTTACGTGTGATTTTTTTTTTTACCTTCAAAAATAAATTTCCATTTTGAAATAAACTTATTAACTTTAAAACAGAAGATATTTAACAAAACGTGATTTTTTGAAATGCTTTTTCCAAACGTTTTTGAGACATCACACAATACATGAGGCCAAAAGAAAGGTCTCTGGTTTGTGGTCTCCATGCGTGTCGCCTCAGACCCGCTGCTCGGCATTTTTAGTTTTCTCATGTTTGCTATGAAACGATGTCCGAATTGCAGCCCAAATTGCTGTCGTGCTGTGTTTTAAACGACTTTTCCATAAAGGGGTATGAACGTTTGCCCGATTTGTGAGACCTCTCTTATCCACCATACTTTGTATATGGGAAATTTGGTCCCCATGTACACTGTAAGAAATATTGGGCAAACACGGTTGATATGTTGCCCAACACTGGTCAACATATCAACAGGTTACACAGTTGGTTTACCATTGCCCAATGTTGGAAAAAATTTGCCAAAATAAAATTATGTGAACAGTTGTGGCAACGCACGCAGTCCCCTGAACCACTCATGCCCCACCCGATACCTTCGCGCCCGTGGCACACTGTGGGAACGGACCTATTCCACTTTGACAATGCAGAATAACTCATTATCGCAGACTTCTACTCAAAAAACATGTTTATTCGCAAGGTCAATGGGCCCTGCACCACCAGTGCAGCAGTCGTCGGTCTCACGAAGCAGATTTTCAGCGAGCACGGCATTCCCACAAAAGTGGTGAGCGATAACGATCCACAATACGACAGCCGTGAATATTGCAAGTTTGCACAAGACTAGAGTTTGATATCATGTTACTTCCAGCCCTCGGTTTCCACAGAGCAATGGTTTCATAGAGCGAATGATACAAATTGTGAAGAATACTCTCGCGAAAGCAAAACAGTCTAATACAGATCCATACCTTGCGCTCTATGCCTTCGTGCAACCCCAGTGGATAGCATACTTCCTTCACCGGCAGAAATTGTCAATGGCCGGAAAATCAAAAGCCGTGTTCGCACTGGACTTATTTTGGTAAAACTTACCGAGACGATGGGTACTTTTCCCATTTTAAGTCCAGTGCGGACAGCCTAGGACGTTTTCCTCTCAGTTACTTTTCCTGAGTCCAGCGGTTACTTTTACTGGCCAACTGCTGCCCAGGAAAACTTCCCAGGTAACTTTTCCCGAGACGATAAGTCCAGTGCGGACAGTGCGAGTCGGTAAAAGCGGCTCAGGAAAACGAACATCCGGCCCGAGAGCAACGTCGTGCTACACAGGGACACCACGCATGCGCTTTGCATTGTTTAAAAACCGGCTCAGGAAAGCGTACATCCGGCCCGAGTGCAAGGTCGTGCTACACAGGGACACCACGCATGCGCTTTGCATTGCTTCACCGCACGGACGGTGGGGGCGGGCCGGGCGCATTTAATGCATGTGCATGTGTAGCAAGTTTTCTGGGTCAATCGGGTCAACGTAGAAAGGTCACGCAAAGCGCCCTCATGAGTCATTATACTGACAGCTCGGTTACTTCTACCACGGTCTCGGTAAAATTTTCCCGTGTCGAAAGTCCAAGTGCGGACAGAGGTTAAATTTAACCATTTTTCATTTTACTATCGTCTCGGTAAAACCTTCCCCAAAAAAAGTCCAGTGCGAACACGCCTTTTCACTTCCCTCAAAAATCCGCAATAACAGGGTTGATAAAGACACCATCCATGACAGGTTGACCGAGCGTCAAGATAAACAGAAAGAGCATCATGATAATGCAGGTGTTCGTGAATTGCCGCCCTTGGTACCAGGACAGCATGTGACCGTGGAGGATCACATCACTGGGAGATGGAACCCGGCAGTTGGGAAAGACATTTGTCGTGAGCCAAGATCGTACTCGGTTCAAACCCCTAACGGCACGACACTACGTCGGAACAGGAAACATGTGCGCGATGTGGAACCTACAAAGAAAAAGCTCCATTTTGCAGACCCACCTGTAACTAACCGCGTTCAACAGAAAATAATGCCCACCCTGAAACCAATCCTGCGTAAAACTGACACTACATGTAAGTCCACTGCAAACAATTTTGGTAATGGAAACTGCACTCCTAATGCCACTAGCACAGTTACTCAACCATACCGTACTCGCAGCGGACGCATAGTGACACCGCCCAATAGACTGATAGAAACTTAGATAACGAGATCTCTATTTTAAGTTTTTCTACAAACAGTTATAGGTTTTGATATTTTAGTATTTTTTCTGAGCCAGTTACAATACTTTTTTTTCTCAGAAAGCTTTTCAGTATTTCATATCTTTTGATATTCGTGTTGATTAGTTTACTTGTTACTCCATTTCTTGTTTTCCTACACCAAAATATTGACAGTTCGTTGCTTGGTTATAAAAAAACATTCAAAACTACAATATTCTACCCTCTTGCAATTACTATTGTCTTGAAATCTACCAACACAAAATTTGATTGGTTTACGGAAAGTAATTTTTCTCTTTCTTTTCAATAAAGGGGGATGTAAAGAACTCATTATTGTATAAATATTAATGTTTGACCTGGGGGATAATTTCTATAGAGTCTGTAGTACACGGAACATGACAGCATATTGAACGGGAACAACATACTGTGTATAATAATGTGTGGACTTATATAGCGCACGTATCCACCAACTAAGTGGTGCTCAAGGCGCATTCTTTTTTACGTGTATTACACAACACACGGGACCTACGGCTTTACGTCCCATCCGAAGGACGAAGCTCAAGGACACAAGTGTCATGACCGGGGCTCGAACCCACACCCTGCTGCTGGCAACACCAGAACTTGAGTTCGGTGCGCTAGACCGCTCGGCCACGACATGTTATTAATATATTTATTAATATATTTATTTATAACAGTGGCCACATCTGGATTTTCATCAGCACTATCCCAGATTTGAAGCTGGAAATGTTTTTTTGTCCTTTTGGAGGGAACGTTTCAATCTTAGAGGATATCAATCTAACTGGGTTCTGCATTGAAACAAGTTTTGAAGAAAATTTTTCTTGATTTCAGGATTTAATATATAAAAAAAATACAAATCTGTATTTTCCCACTGTATTTTAAAGTATAATGTTAATGGAAAATGATTTTCATTAAGATATTAAAAATATAAATAGTCGTCCAAAAATCTTTCAATCAGAACAATTAAATAAAACCATTGTTAACAGAATCCTTGGATTTACACGGGGTAGTAGCAAATGAGGAGAGGGTGGGCCGATAATGAATGAGATAGATAGCGGGCGAAAAGCATGGTCCCCTTGCTTTCGTTGGCTATAGTCCCCGAGAGGGGGAAGGGGATAATGGCATGCATTAGGGTCCTTGACGTTCTAATGGACACGCGAAGATTAACTTTTTCACCCCAAAATCATCATAGTCGATTTACAGGCGATGACCTTTTTATTTGTATTTATATTTATTTGGGGGGGGGGGGGGAGTTGTCCTTGTTCTTAAGAATTTTTTCAACAAGTCATGAAAATTTCAAGAAAATTCTAGCAAAGGATTTGTTTTAAAACAACAAGAGGCCCGCGGGTGGAAGCTGCATAGCCATAGGGACCCGTCAAGGTGCCTGGGCCTACAGGTTTGATCATTTCAAGGGTTTTTAGGGGTTTTCTACAAAGGAGAAAGATGTTGATGATTTCCCAGGAATGTGGTCAAATTGGAGTACTGAGGTTTTGAGAAAAACAACACAAGAAGCAAAAGCTGTGATCATGTACTGTATAAAGCGTGACGTCAGATCTTCAGGCTGACTCGTGTACTTCAGCGCAGCCTGGTGGTGACGTTGACCAATCGCGACAGTGCAAATTAGGAAACAAAAGAGGGCGCTATATAACTTCGCCGTGAAGTTTTTCTGGCGAAACCACGTCTGGCTTCTTGACGTCTTAATTTTCTTTTTAATTTGGAATTCCTGTTATATAACTCTACGGGAGCGACGCGGCCAGGCAGAGAATTTAGTACGCTGAATCAGCTGCTGATAAAGATAATAAAGTACACTATGGTATGATGTACAACAAGTTGCAATTGACGTATGTAGGTTCTTCCGTTCGAGTGTGGTCTCCGATGGTAAATTTCATTACTTTGTTTATGTTTTATTTCATAAATATCATGGACTTTCTGGTGAAGAACGGAATTTTATTGATTGTGTTTTGAAAATTATCACATGTTATATCGATTCAAATAAAACCCATCAATTAATTGTTTCGGTTTCGGGGAGTCCCCACTCACTGAGTGACTGTTGTACCTGTACCATGTAAGCTGTACCATGGTTGTACTTTAAGACTGGATAGGGGCGGGGTTGGTGGGCCTGTGGCTCCAAGGATCTGAATGTTTGATGGAATGAATATAATATGGGTGTTCAGAGTGAAGTTGGAAGGATAATATCATGAGGTAGCAACTGAATCCTTTAAGTCATTGGTTAAAATTCATTTGTTCCGTTCTTATTATGCCGGTAGTCGCTGTTTACTTTAATTACTTTAATTTTTTTCTTTTAACTTTTTAAACTTTTACTGGAACTGTTTGAATGGAAAGGGCTCTTAGTCTTATACAGGTGTACAGTGTGCTGAGATAATTGTATGTGGTGCACTTAAAACAATAAATGATCAGATTAGATTGATTAGATGAAGTACTTCAGATCTGGAATTGGATGCTCACTTGGGTCAAGTTGGGATGTTATTGAGTGATATTCTTCTCATTTTACGAAATAAAGACACGTAACAGCTTAACGTTAGTCAATATGAAAGAATAAATAACTTGGGAAAGAATGTAAAATACAACTGCCACTTTTCTGTCCAAATATGACAAATATCACAGATTGTCCTTCAAAAGATGATAAGGACACACTTAAGGAGGTGAAAGTGTAGTCAAATGAGGATTGGAAACGATATTTTGGGAGATTTTGAGCAATGAATGTATGCACATCCAGTGAGATGGCCATTTTGTCATCTGCTAAAAACACATGCATTGACATCGTGCACAAGTGGCAGTTGGGTTCGACATTCTTTACATAACTTACACTCATTTAATGTCCAAAAGTGACAGGAACACCATTAATAACTTTAATCAGCCATTGTGCTATTGTCATTTTCCAATTCCATCACTTTAAAGTTAAGGGGAATTTACAATTTTGGTTATTGCCAGATTATTTATCTACAAATTACTTGGCGTACAGTTGGCGGGTACTAACACAATCAATCACCCTGAAATCAATCACCCTGAAATCAATCACCGTGAAATCAATCACCGTGAAATCAATCACCCTGAAATCAGTCACCCTGAGAAATGATTCTGTCTGAGGTGCTTTCATCTTTCATCAATGTTGTACCTTCCATTTAAAGCTAAGTAATAGGATTAGTAATTCAAATTGAATCAAATGGTCAAACTCTAATGTTACTTAGCGTTAAGCTGATGATGCAATCAATCATCCCTAGAAATAATTTTGTTTGAGGTGCTGTCATTTAAAAAAATTAAAAAAAGCATAAATAATAATTTCTAGGAAAAAAAACTCTTTCCTAAATTCAGTAGAATAAATTAAATACAGACAATCTGAATGAATTGTTCACTATTTTTTGTGAATGACACAACATACAATGTATCTGACTTTCAGTTCTCATCCTCTAGTAAAACTACTACATGTAATGTATAGGTTGGTGATTTATATCTATCTATAGATTAACCCTCCTATAGGTTTAATAATCAAAGACACTCAAAATTTGTATGTCTCTCTTAACCCATTGACTTTGTGCAGTGCACTCAAATACATGCAAGCACATGTGGCTGTGATAGGAGGTCAAACCAAAACCAATCAAAGACACTCAAAATTTGTATGTAACTCCCAACCCATTGACTTTGTGCAGTGCACTCAAATAAATCATGGACGGATCATCATGAGCACAGGCCCTGGGCACAAATTCACCACGGGCCCATACACGCGCATAATACTACTAGTACTATGCTTTTTTTCTTTTTTTTTGAAAACCAAGGGCCCCTATTGGCGTCTGGGCCCGGGGCACGTGCCCAGTTTGCCCGTGCGGTAATCCGTGCATGAAATAAATGCAAGGACATGTGGCTAGGATAGGTCAAACCAAAACCACTGGACAGTACATACACAGCTCTGTGTGACTCTGTGGTTTGACCTACCAATTGGCAATGCAACCAATACTCAAGTGACTGTCTGTGGGTGCGGTGCTTACTGGGCCAAATTTCAGCCTGGGCATAGGAGGGTTAAAAGAGAATTAAGTATATTTTAAGCCAACACAATCACTCACAGAAGCTAACATAACATTCCCTTAAGTAATTACAGTGCATATGTTCCAAAATAAATAATTTATCAAATTCCCGGTCATGAGCCTTGAGCAAGAAATGGAGCAAGAAAATTAATTTTGTTTAAGTGCTGGACCCTTTTCATTCTACAGTTTTATCTAAAGGATTATTTTTGTAATGACAACATTGGTCTGTTTTCCTTCCTCTACGGTTGAAGTAATATTGCATTTGTCTTCTCTGCTTTTAAAACAGAACAGCTGTGGGGAACACCGTTCTTGCTTCAGATCCATAACAGACAATGAGAGCATGACTATGTATGTCCAATAATGCAAACAGGAAACAAGATATGCAATAATCTCTTGGACCACAGATGTGGGTTTTAATCCAGGGTGTGAACGCATCAGAAGCATTATCATCAACAATGTGCAGTCAGCAGGAACTGCCTTTGTACGTCTAGGATGAAGTACACCATATATATGTACTCACACCTGACTTATTTATAAGCATCTATCAATGCCTCTTGATTGTGCCTTGTTTACATGTATTTGGTGTGATTCTGACATGTACTCCTCTTTTCTTGTCAGCAATATATTTATAGGTTTAATTGTTAAACAACTGATTAAATTTTTGCCCGACACCGACGTTTGTATTGCACTGTGTACTCAGTGCTTTCCGAGTGTCTGTGGAAAAACTACACAGGCGACTTGGGCAGGAATCGAACCCACGACCTGCTTACCAGTGCAGACGTCTTAATCTCTCGACCACCGAGCTTGCCCGATGACGATTGGCTGGCTAGAATCCTATATAGCAGCGGGTGCCGCGATATTTATAGGTTTTTTAAAACCCATTGTCAGCAATAGTTACGCATTTGTTCAAGACTACAACAGTTTCAAGATTTCCAGCAATCCGGTCTCCGCTATGCCACAAATAAAACTAGATGTTTCCCTGTAGATTAGCAGGGCTTCAGAAAGGACTTTGTCAGAAACACATATACCAGCACTAGAGTATCTCAACAATTGAGCAGCCATTCCTGACTTCAAACATTTGAAATGATGTACTAACACAGTTCAGTCTATTTGGAATAAGCAACTGAACTAAATCATCAGCCATGAGAATTCATATACGATGCACACTACGCTACCTCGTCTTTATTTTCCTGCTGTTTTTCCTGGGAACTTTACTGATCAAAAGAGGATCAGAGGACATTGATTCAGAGAGTCTACCTGGAGATGGTGTCAGGGAGAGGAAAGTACAAGGAGGCAGTCATGGGGATGGTGAAGATTTTAGAAAACTACAACAGGGTATTCTACCAAAGGTAAGAACCTAATTCAATAAAAAATAAAGCTTTATTTCCACAAACGAGTAATATCAAGAAAAGGAAATAAACAGTACAATAATTAATGCATAGTGGAGGTATGCTCCTGAAAGAAGAGCTTATAGTAAGGCTGTGCGTTTTCGGTTATTTCGGGAACCGAATACCCAGAATTGGAAATCTTCAGATACTGTACCCGTGTACCCATAAACTATTTGTTAAAACTCAATACTCCCGAATGTGCAAAATAACCAATATGGTCAGATTTATTGTATCAGAATTGTTGGTCCCTGAGTGCTATGTAAAATGGTTTATAGACTGTTATCTGACTGTGGACATCGTTGTCAGATTCCCTATTTGCATGTGTGACAATACAGCACTGATTCTCAAGTCATAAATGGAACCAGACTATTTGCCCTTCCAGCCTCGGTTTGGTCACGTAGAGTAGAAGAAAAACAATATGGCTGCACATTGATAGAGAGGCAAAGCTTACCATCCTATGTTACCTCATTATACACAACAAATGTTTTTAATTCATTTTAATAACCTTTGAATTAATATTGGTTTGGGTTTGTACTAGGGCTGTGCCGGGTATCCGGATACCCGACCGAAACTGTCATTACCCAGTTCCATTTTTCGGTTCCAATTACCCATAAATGACTTTTAAAAATTCCTACTTAACATTTGAGCGGAGTGAACAGAAATCTGTCACTCTTGAACAATGTAATGTTTACACTTTTACAGACAATTGTCTTTAAATTCAAGAGATTCAAGAGATTACACTCCAATAAAGCCTTTGTAGTATTTTACAGACATTTTCCATACACTTTTCTCCAACTGTTTGTGATACATTGTATCGAATCATTAAGACTGCAAAGGCTGCTTCAAACAACTTGTCAAACCAGCAGCCCAGGAGGGAATGTTTGCCTAATTGTTTGCCTAATTGTTTTACTTTAACCCTAACTCCCTAGGCCCATTTGCTTGTAACACATAACCTGAATCCTCCAAAATCCTTCAGTAGTAAAGCAAGCACATGACATGTATGCACACATGTGTTTCTAATCTGTGATACATGTACATGGCCAGGGACCCTCCCTGCATGCATGGAGCAATAAACAGTGTCCACTGACCCAAGCACTGACCTTGCAATCACTACAACAAACATGGATGTACATGTACCATGGAAAGGCAAGTATGCCTAATAACCTCAATCCTCCAAAATCCTTCACTTCAGCAAAGAGCATGTACATGTAGCATGTAACCTCAATCCTTCAAAATCCTTCACTATGGCAAAGAGGATTTTGGAGGATTTAGGGAGGTTAGGGTTAATAAAAACGACACAGTGAAGAAAAGATCGATTTAAGCATGGTATCCTAGAGAGCTGTATTATAAAGGTCAATTTTGTTGCCATTTACAGTACATGTATTTGTGCACCACAGGAGGCATGTTTTCAACAAAAATGAAAACGGGTATTCGGGTATCTGAAGTTTCCTGATTTCGGGTATCCGGTTCCAAAAATATCCGAAAACGCACAGCCCTAGTTTGTACATGTACACTATGTAATTTAAAATTTTGTCTTTTTTTTAATTATTTTTTTTTAGTAAAGAATGCTCAAAATCCCATTTTATGCACATTTTCATAAATCATAAGATTTTTTTAGGGCCAACTATGATTTATGAAAATATATTTGCATTGGATGTAATTATTATTAAAATTTGTTTACAAAAATTAAGGCCAACATGTACATTGTACATTGTACATGTATAGTGTTGGACTACATTTTGTGATTCTTTTGTTTTAGCTTTTTAACGATTTTTTGGTGCTCCATTTTATTATAAGAATATGTAATGTTAATTTAATTTATTTCTACCTAGACAAAAAACCTTTGCCAAGACTATAAAATATTATTATCGACCTTCTATTCAACAAAACAACAGCTGCAGGGGAGGCAGGTCTGATTAAGATCAATACAGAAATGTTTCTGAATACGTATCCCCATATGACGTACATTATCCTATATTGTGTCATTACCTGAGCAACGAGAATAGTATTATTTAAAAAAAATAAAAAATAAAAAAAATATTAATATTACATATCACTGCTGTAACATCTGTTTTTGTTCCCAGTCCCACGTTTTAATTTTTTTAATTTTTTATTTACTTATTTTTTTTTAAATTTATTATTATTATTATTTTTTTTTTGGGTAGCTATTTTAGACCTTTTTGCATGCTTTTAACCACAGTGTTTTCTAGCAATATAACTTTGGGTGTATGCAAAAGTGAAATATTTAGACACCCTGTTTTTCAAAGAATGACAAAATTTGAACAAATTTGAATTTCCTAATCCTGGCTTATACTGTGTTATTAACAGATTATGTTTCCCACTGAAGTTATAAAGTAACAATAGTGTGACTGTTCCAAATTACGTCTGTGTAGGACAACAATCATCAATTGTTTATCACCACACAAATTAATTTCATCAGTCTATAATAAATTGTTATTTATATTATTTATTTAATAGGGTACAAAGTATCAAATACAGGTATGCAATAAACCTGATATTTCGGTGTTTTTTATAAAGGAGTAAGGGACCATTAGTAAAAAATTTATAAATGCTTCCATGCTTAACCCTAACCTTCCCAAATCCTCCAAAATCCTCTTTGCTAAAGTGAAGGATTTTAAAGGATTGAAGTTACATGCTACATGCTCTTTGCTAAAGTGAAGGGTTTTGGAGTCATTGAGGTTATTAGGCATACTTGCCTGTCCATGGTACATGTACATCCATGTTTGTTGTAGTGATTGCAAGGTCAGTGCTTAGGTCAGTGGACACTGTTTATTGCTCCATGCATGCAGGGAGGGTCCCTGGCCATGTACATGTATCACAGATTAGAAACACATGTGTGCACATGTCATGTGCTTGCTTTACTGCTGAAGGATTTTGGAGGATTCAGATTATGTGTAAGCAAATGGGCCTTAGGATAGTAACCAAGAGAAATGCACAGGAACCAACCTGTGACCTTTCACTGTATCGTTGTTGAGATACATGTAATGCATTCCGATTTGTATGCCTTATGCCTTCTAATGTATGCATGCTTCTGACTTCCTGTGCGGATGTATGTACATTTGTACAAGTATGTACTGTATGTATGTTAACCCTCCTACTTCTGGTGCATTTTTCAGACAAGTTGATCCACCATTTGAAACCATTCGCTTTTGTGGTTTTGAATGGTGAAATAACTGTGTACAGTATTGATTCCCCCAAATGGTTTTGAATGGTAGGTCAGCTAATACTTATTGATTGATTGATAATACATTTATTTCAATGCTGTCCTTGGAAATAGAAATATACATTGCTTGTAATAGGTTGAAATACAGTATTACAGGTACATTGAATATATATGAAATTATTATACAAAGGACAACATTTAGGTTTGGGTGAAGCAAAAATGCTTTTGTGCCCTAACCTAGGGACAGACAAGGAGACAAACAGGACAAAGGACTACAAAAACATACGAGTGTGCATGCAGGTGCTAAGACATTTAACAATACGAAATAAATTAAAAGTTGGAAGTTATGAATATGCATCAAGAAGTTGTTTTTTAAAGTTTTTTGACAAATATAGCCTGAGAGGGTGACGTTTTTATAGATTCACTAAGACTGTTCCAGTAATTAACACCACGCTGAATAAGACTATTTTTAAACAATGAGGTTCGACTGTAACAGACATGGATATTTTTTTTGGAAGTACTTCGAGTATTGTATGAATGTATATTTGAGGTTAACGTAAAACATGAGCTAAAACAACCAGGTAATGCATTGTTCATGTATTTATACATAAATTTTCCTAAATTTAAGTAGTAACAGGTCTTTAAATCGTAACAGTTTTAGATTTGCAAATAAGTTAGCAGTATGATCACGGTGACCAGCATTGGAAATAATGCGAACAGCTCGCTTTTGCAACAAAAGAAGTCTGTCACAATTTACTGACGAACTACCCCAGGTTAGAACTGAATAATTTAAATACGGGAGAACAAAAGAATTATAAAGAATAACTAAAATTTCGCTTGGGATGAAGCATTTTAAACGATTCATTATACCAATATTTTTGGATATTTTGTTTGAGACATCACTAATGTGACTCTTCCAAGTAAGATTTTCATCAATTTTTACACCTAGAAATTTGGTAATCGTTACACGATTTAAATTTACACCATTCAAAACTAGTGGAACAGATTGGGTATATTTCTGTTGTCTCGAACAAAATATCATATAGTTTGATTTAAGTAAATTAATACACAATTTGTTTGCTATAAGCCATGTACATGTACTTATTTTTTCAAGTTCTATATTAAAAATCCGAATAGCTGTATCCACATTGTTATGGCTATACACCAAACTTGTGTCATCTGCAAATAAGCAGTTCGAAGGATATGATATCAGATGTGTACGAAATGTCATTAATGAATAGTAGAGGACCTAATATAGAACCCTGTGGAACTCCACAACATATAGATTGCTCATTTGAATTTACAGAGTTATAAAAAACAAATTGTTTTCGATTAGATAAGTAACTTTTGAACCAGTTTAGGGCTACACCACGGACACCAAAATGTTTCAGCTTACAAACTAAAATTTCGTGGTTAACTGTATCAAAAGCTTTTGAAAGATCCAGAAATATACCAATAGAGGATTTTTCATCATGGCTTTGAGCAATTTATTCACAACATACGATGTTGCTAGTTCAGTTGAACGCTTTTCTCTGAAGCCGAATTGAGATTCAGACAAAAGGTTATGTTTATTTATACAAGTAATAAGACGGCAGTATATTAATTTTTCAAAAACTTTTGAGAATGTAGATAATACTGTAATAGGTCTATAATTGCCAATATTATGTTTGTCGCCACCCTTATGTATTGGTGTGACCTTACCTATCTTTAAACCATCCGGGAAAATGCCTGTAATTAGAGACTCATTAAAGATACAAGCAAGTGGCTTTGCTAAGACGTACTTGGCCTGTTTGATAACAAGAGCATTTAGACCATCAAAGCCAGGGGCCTTTCCATTAGGAATTTTGTTAAGCATGTCTACAATTTCTTCTTGCGTAATAGGATTTAAGAAAAGAGAATTTACCTCTCGATCCTGAAGAAAGGATTCAAATGTGGTATTACATAATGGTAGATTACTGGCAAGTCTAGTGCCAACATTAGCAAAATACTCATTAAATACATCAGCAATTTCTTTGTCACTGTCAATTGTTATACCATCTTGAACAAAGTAAGAGGGGTTGCATTTCCGCTGTCCCTTATTTAATACAGTATTTATGATATTCCATGTTCCTTTGATATTGCCCTTTTCCTGGTTAAATTTTGTACGAAAATAGTTTTTCTTTGATATTTTAATTAAATTATTTAGCTTGTTTTTATACAGAGTATAAATGGATTTATTTTGAGAAGTAGGATTTCTCAGAAATTTTTTGTAAAGATAATTTTTTCTCCTTATTGACTGATAGATACCATCTGATAGCCAAGGTGACTTATGTTTATTATATCGACATTTTACCTCTTGCAGTGGAAAATATTTATCATAAAGTTTAAGAACATGGTCTAAAAAAGAGCTATACATATCATGAATATCATTCAGTGATGTCATAAAAGACCAATCAGTTGAATTTAAATCATTTACAAAGTGTTCAATGTTATTACCATTAAAATCACGTTTTTTACTGCATCTTCGTTCATCATGAGCCTTCTCTCTAAAACTGTCAATAATTAAAAATACTGGTAAGTGATCACTTATAAATCACTTATTAAAACACCAGCAGTATGATTATGTAAGTCAGACTAATTGCGGTGACACCATGTGGAATCTCAATTGAGTAGTAATTAGTTCTGAAAAGAACTGGGGGTACAACTCGACGTTTCGATCAGTATGCTCTGATCGTCCTCAGGAGAATGCCGGACTCTGGAAAATGCTGCTGCTTAAGTAGGCTGCTGGAGGATCATCCCCTGCTGGAGGATTAGTTCGTTAGGGCGCGCGGTGAAACTGTGAGACTATGAGACTAGGATCCCTAGGGGTTGGGGGAGAGGTGTGTGCTCACTGAACTGAATCAGTTGTTAACAAGCACAGGGAAGGAGGGTGGTTGACTTAGGATATAGGGATCCCTCAGTCTGGGGTTGGTTGTGGACTTTGGATATAGAAGATCCTTCAGTCTGTAGTATGGGTGCCAAATGTGGCTGATGAAGAAACCGATGTCCTGTGGCACAGTGTCATGTTTGGCGATCTCGATGGCCTCTCTGGTCGTCTGGGGTGCCATGCGTCGATGGGTGTGATGAGTTGGGCTGCCTGCCAGTCGATTTGGTGGTCCTTGATGTGCGAGTGCTTGGCGATGGCGGACTTCTGAAATCTCCTCTGCGGCCGTGTGCTCGGTGTTCCTTCAATCTGATGGGGAGGTTGTGTTTTGTTTCCCGATGTACACCTTACCGCACTCACAGGGGATCGGTAGACTCCCGCTCTGTTGTTTTGGGTCCGGTTTGTCCTTGTGGGTATGTAAAAGTCCTTGGAGTTTGCTGAGGCTGGAGTGGAACACATCGATGCCTGCTTGTCGGGAGGATGCGTTGTAGTTTGTGAGGCGTCGAACCTAGATAGGGGAGACAAGCAGAAGGGTTAGATCACTTACCTTGCTTTGGAGTTTGGAACCCGGCTTACTGTGCTGATCTTGTTGGGATTGTAACCGTTGCGTTTGAGGGTAGTTCGGATGTGCTGTAGTTCCTTGGGAAGGCTGTCCTTGTCACAAATGTTGTAGGTAGCGTTGTCTGACGTCACGGTTGACCGATGACTTGATGCTTGGATGATGGAAGGAGCGCTGGTTCAGGTACCGATCTGTGTGCGTGGGCTTTCTGTAGACGTTGTGGTGTAGGGAGCCGTCTGGGTTTCTGGAAATCCCGACATCAAGGAACGCGATCTTGTCATCTTCTTCCGTTTCCATGGTCGGCGGTGTTGAGGGAAGAGTTTTCAAACTCTTCCATGAAAATGTCAGCAATGGAAGAGTTTGAAAACTCTTCCCTCAACACCGCCGACCTCCAACCCAAGCTGTGGCTCCGATACGTGGATGACACCTTTGTGGTTTGGCCACACGGCAGAGACACACTCCAGGATTTTCTACAACATCTAAACCAGCAACACCCGAGCATCAAGTTCACCATGGAAGCGGAAGAAGATGACAAGATCGGCGTTCCTTGATGTCGGGATTTCCAGAAACCCAGGCGGCTCCCTACACCACAACGTCTACAGAAAGCCCACGCACACAGATCGGTACCCTGAACCAGCGCTCCTTCCATCATCCAAGCATCAAGTCATCGGTCAATGCGGCTCAAGTACAACGCCTACAACATTTGTGACAAGGACAGCCTTCCCCAAGGAACTACAGCACATCCGAACTACCCTCAAAGCATACGCAGTTAATCCCAACAAGATCAACAGCGAAGCGGTTCCAAACTCCAAAAGCAAGGTAAGTGATCTAACCCTCTCTGCTTGTCTCCCCTATCTAGGGTTCGGCGTCTCACAAACTACAACGCATCCTCCGACAAGCAGGCATCGATGTGTTCCACTCAGCCCCAGCAAACTCCAAGGACTTTTACATACCCACAAGAGACAAACGGGACCCAAACAACAGAGTCTACTGGATCCCAGTGCGGTAAGGTGTACATCGAGGAAACAAAGCATAACCTCCCCATCAGATTGAAGGAACACCCGAGCACTGCGGCCGCAGAGGAGATTCGAAGTCCGCCATCGTCAGGCACGCATCAAGGACCACCAAATCGACTGGCAGGCAACTCATCACACCCATCGACGCTGGCACCCAGGCGCATCAGAAGGCCATCGAGATCGTCAAACATGACACTGTGCCACAGGACTTTCTTCATCAGCGACATTTGGCGACCTATACTACAGACTGAAGGATCTTCTATATCCAAAGTCACAACCAACCCCGAACTGGGGATCCCCTATATCTAAGTCAACTCACCCTCCTTCCTGTGCTTGTTAACAACTGATTCAGTTCAGTGAGCACACCTCCTCTCCCCAACCCCTAGGATCCTGGTCTCATAGTCTCACAGTTTCCCGCCTGCGGCGCCCGAACTAATCCTCCAGCAGGGATGATCCTCCAGCAGCCTACTTAAGCAGCAGCATTTTTCCAGAGTCGGCATTCTCCTGAGGACGATCAGAGCATACTGATCGAAACGTCGAGTTGTACCCCCAGTTCTTTTCAGAACTAATTACTACTCAATTGAGATTCCACATGGTGTCACCGCAATTAGTCTTACTTATCATCCTCACCATGCAAAGCTACAAGTTTTACCTATTATGTAAGTCATTAGTTAGAATGTTATCAATTAAAGTTGCACTACTCTCAGTAATTCTTGTAGGTTTATTTATGGTAGGGTAAAAGGATTGTGAAGATAGCATATCAATAAAGTTCTGTACAGTATTATTTGTATCATACACCAACACCCCACATCCACCAACACCCACACCCCACTGTCAACTGACACGCCTCAGCGAGCAGGCAACTCACACAGCAGGAAACACACACAACAAGAACAATGCCACGGTGGCAACCAATCACAACACATCACACAACAGTAGCACCAATCGGAACACTTCCCATTCTACACATAATCCCAGCAAATACTACTTAAGGAGTTGCATCGGCAAACCTCTTCATTCTCCTGACGAAGATTAGAGCAGGCTAATCGAAACGTTGAGAATAACCCGTGAAGTCCCCATGGTTCTCCCTGAACCATATTAACCCGTGAAGTCCCCATGGTTCTCCCTGAACCATATTTCTCACTTAGCGACAGTAGAGAAAACGAGGTTGCCGAAATTGGTTCTCCCTTGAACCTTTCTCACTTAACGAAGGTTGAGATACGAGTTGTGCGATACGGTTCTTTTCAGAACCTGTACCTCAGCTTCACGTTAGTTGAGATAAACACATGGTGTTACCGCAAACCGAAACGATATTGTATCATACTGCAGTAAATTAATATTAAAATCACCCATTAGATAACACTTTTTATTTTCATTACCAATATTTTCCAATATGCCATTAATATGTTCTGAGAAATGATCATATGAAGCACTGGGTGATTTATACACAACTCCAATTAGTACATTACTATTATGTGTATTAACAAGCTCAATGAAACATCAGAATTATTAATAGATAAGTCATTACGAATGCTATAACTAGGCCTGGGCGAATAGTAAAATTTACTATTCGATTAATCGCGCAGCAGCTTTTCGCGAATAATCGACTATTCGCGAATAGTTGGCAAATTTTTTCCCGCGGTTTATAAATACTAAAGCATTAAAAACAATTGCTTTGATAGTAATTTTTTGCCTATTTGTAACATTCAGACAATAAACAAACACATACATTAAGCTCTTTAATGCCTGTTGTTGTTTTTTTCTCTTTATTTCTTGCAAAATTGTACTCGAAATAATACATTTTCGTAAGTGAAAATCCAATCGGCGTCGAGTTATTACTCTGGCAGCGTGGGAAACTGGCCTTCCAGCACAATTAGCATTAACAGTGCACATTGAGCACATGCTAAGTCACGCGCAGTTACGTTCATCCCATATCAACAGAGGGAAGCCCACCTAAAGCCCATAAAATGAACGCATTTTGTTTATATTTAAGTCGCCGTTAAGAGAAATACCAATAAGTTAACGGTCCTCCCTGTTATTTCAAATCGATTAGCCTAGTACTATACACAAAATAAAAAATAACCATGCAAGCAGTACGTGTTTATGCTCATCCAGGGGCCACTTTTTAGACGTATTCGTTGTTTACGTCCAAAGCTTCCGCAGTGTGCCCTGCACTATGCTTAAAAACCTTTGGTTCAGGCACACACGTGGTGCGTGTACCCTGAACTGATTTTGTACGGCGGCCTATGCGTTTTGCGATTGACTTATGCTCACCGCAAATTACGTTATCATTATTGGACAAACTTTTCTTGGGAACCAAATGGGGCGTGGCAAACAATAACGTCATGCAATAAGTGGATCGGTGGGATTTATCATTACTCATCAGTAGACCTTACATTACCTGCAAGTGCAAAGGCAATTACACCCACAATGCGAAAGGCAGTGACCAATAGAACCATGCTTTTCGTAGTTAATATTTATGAAAATAAAATGACATTTTCAAACAAATCGATGTGTAATAAATAAACAACATGAAACATTCAAGTTAGTGTAAATTAATCACAGTTGTTTAATCATCAATTCGTCATCTCCAGCTTTTCTTCAAAAACAAAAACGTTACATGATTTTGTAGTGTTCCAATTAATTACTATTAGCACAAGTTTATGCTACAAAAATATGAAGTAGGCCCTAGATGTTCATTCAGCACTCTGCAAGAACCCCCCCGCGGGTGCAGAATTTAGAGAAAAAAAATAGGTCACTGTTTGAGACTGCAGGATTCAAGTATTGATATTCCCCCTACAAAAAGTGGTGCAATCCCTAGTTCCCCCGAAAATTGTTCCCAAGTTACGCCACTGCTCTAGGTGCTGGCAGTGATGAAGTGATTTATTCTTCATATAAATGTATTACACTGTATTACATTTATTCTTAAGCGCTTTAGACATCAGCAAGGCTATGAACAGAACAATGACAAGACAGTTAATTACTTAGGTCGACAAATGAGTGCACCTTTATCATCATTCAGCAGATAACAGTCGCTGCAGTCACAGCCATCCAGCCTGCCATGTCGGCTTCCTCAAAGGCATTACTATTTGCAAACACTACAAGTACAAAGCTGACCACCATGACTAGACAAAACGGTGTAATTGCCAGCTTAATAGGATTACTTGGGAATAGTAAGCAAACACTTCACGGCCGCAAGTTATGAATATTCAAAGGCAATTGATCATTATTCGCGAATAGTTGCAGGTATTCGCGCCTGCGCGATTAATCGAATAATTCAAAATCCACGAGTACGATTAGCAACAACTATTCGCGAATATTCGAATGATCGAATTATTCGCACAGGCCTAGTTATAACTAAGATCCTGTTTAATGTAAAGTGCTACTCCACCACCTTTTTTGTTAAGTCTACAAGAACCTTCAATTGAGTAATCTTTAATTTGAATAAGTGGATCCTTGGTATCCTTTAACCATGACTCAGTTATACCGATCACTGAAAACTTGTTCCCTAAAAGGTTAATCAAATCAATAATATTTGATATATTCTTTTGTAAACTTCGTGCATTGAGATGTAACAATTTGGTACTAGTGTTTTTATTAAAATCATTTAAGAATTTATCTTGATCATAGTAATCACAGGATATATCAGGTGTTTCAAAGTTTAAATCAGGATCTATGTTAGAGTTTAGAACAGTGTCGTCATTTGTTTGGTTCATAAGCAAAATTGATGAGCATAAATGACAATTTCATGATTGATACAATAATGACAGGAGCGTATTTATACCTGCACACACAGACATACACAGACATGAAAATAACATATAACAAGACAATGGTTGAATCCTAAATGAAATTATATTAGAATTATCTATGAAATGAGGTGGCAATTCATGATTCTCCCCCCAGACGGAATGACTTGAAGGGGCCATCTCTAACCTTGTATCTGATCATTGCTGGCACTGACCATGGAATAAAGGCGAAATGAACCCGATCGTCTCTCTGGATGCGCCGGAGGTGCATCTCTCTCAGCTCTTTTCGCTGTGCCCTAATTTTCGGAGTGACATCGTCAGTTATGAAGATGTTCTGGCCGTTGTATTTGTTGTTCTTGAGGAATTTGGCGGCATTTTTGAGGATGTGATGTCGATCACCGTAGCGAAGTAGTCTGCTATGGATAAGCCTTGGTCGACGTGTGCTGGCTGAAGCCGTGTCTGATGGTTGACCGGTGCGGTGTGCACGGTCAATCTCTATGCTATCCTTAGCCCCTTCCAATTTGAAGTGATTGGTGAGTAGATCATAGACAAACTCCTCACATGTCTGACCAGCTTCAGAGCCTTCCGGTACCCCATGGATAACTATATTGTTACGACGGTTTCTGTTGTTGATGTCATCAATGTGATCTTCGATGCGTCTGATCACATCAAGGTTGAAGTCGACCTTTTTGTTGATTTGTGACTTGGTGGACTCCAATTTGTCTTGAACAAAAGTCACTGATTTTTTAAGATCAGTGGCATCTGATGTGTTTGAAGAGACCTGCTGTTTAATGTCTTCTAGCTTGAGTTCAAGGGAGCCGAGCCGTGATTCTATATACTGCTGATGGATGCTAAGATCTTATCTAGCTTACCGCTGATGGCTGCAACGTCACAACAACAGGTAGTATTGACGCCATCTTGTTCGTTATCACTCTTGTTGGGTGAAGACGGCATTGGTAATTCCTTCCTGGAACTCTGTTTTCTTCGGGTAGCAGCGGATTTTTTGGATTGATGATTGTCAGACATATTCAAGATTAAAGTTGGGACTGACTTTAAATATGTACATGTAAGTAGATTAAAGGCAGTTGTGAGCCGAGTTTTAATTAAATAACTGGGGAGAGCGATTTACACACGTCACCACCTCATCATAGCACCTTGTTTGGATCTTTCCAAATGGTAGTACAGCTACATGTAATACAAAACCTTGTTTGGATACTTCTAAGTGGTGAATCAATGGACCCTCTATGCATTTGAATGGATTTGAATGGTAGTAAAGCTTGCTACCAACACTGTTCAAATGGTATCACCATGTGTGTACAAAACCAATGGGCATTTTGGTAAGTGGAAATTTTGAATGGTTTCAAATGGTCAAACAGTAGGAGGGTTAATAAGAACTAATTACTTTAAAAAAAATATATATATAATGACTTTCCTTCATTCCAATTATGCAGCAGCAAGATGCTCCACCCATGGGCGGTAACCAGTTCAAGAATTTTGTCGTTGGTGAACAGGCTCTCAGAAAGAAAGATTGGCACAATTATGAGAGACTTGAAGCTGAGAAACAACAAACAGGTTAGTATCCAGAAAAGCTTTATACGATGCGTAGGACCACACCTAGGCTGACAGGCCTAGGTGACACACCCTGCATTTTGAACATCCCTGGAAAGCAATAAATGAAGCAAACATTTTCGCTGTGAAATCTGCACAAGTTTACATGTAACTTCTGTGATTCAGCTTTTTATGTTGCAATTTTCTTTGCAGTTCGGTTTTTGTTTTTGTTTTTGATTTAATAGTGTAACTGTCTATTAATTAACCCTCCTACTGATAGACCATTTGAAACCATTCAAAATTTCCACTTTCAAATATGCCCATTGGTTTTGTACACACATGGTGATACCATTTGAACAGTGTTGGTAGCAAGCTTTACTACCATTCAAATCCATTCAAATGCATAGAGGGTCCATTGATTCACCACTTAGAAGTATCCAAACAAGGTTTTGTATTAGCTGTACTACCATTTGGAAAGATCCAAACAAGGTTTTGTATTAATTTGCTGACCTACCATTCAAAACCATTTGAGGAAATCAATACTGTACACAGCATCAACTTGTATGAAACAGGTACCAAAAGTAGGAGGGTTAAAGAAGGGTTCTAAGGTCAAATTCAGTTTTGTGATGCACTCATTCCCCAATAGATAGAGTCCTTATGAAAGTGGAAAAATATCACAAGTCTCTTACCTCCCATTAAAACGGTGTAAAATGCCATTGTATTCGATACCCTTCCAGTGCGAAATTTGTTAACATTCAAAAAACTTCCAATGATGTCACATTTCAAATATATGGGTCTGTACATTTTTGTATGGGGAATTTTTAGTTCATTCTTGAATCTCCATGATATTCAATCAAAACGGCGTTGAATTTGACTTTTTGACGAACGAAAAATTCCTGTATGGAATGTACAGACCTATTTATTTTTGGCATCCAATGACGTCATGTTTCAAATTTTGCACTGAAAGAGTATAAAATAAAATGACATTTTACACCATTTTAACGTGAGGTTAGAGACTATTTGTCTACCTACATAAGACCTCTATCTACTGGAAAATGAGTGCAGCATAAAAATGAACCCCTCTTTAAATGGACAACCCTGTTCAAAAAGTAGAACATTAAAACTGTACACTTCATTCAGTGTGAATTTTTACAGTCATTTTTGTTGTCTACACTAATTATTTTCCTGGAAATTAGAAAGGAAGTCAATTAGGAAGTCATTTTCAGAAATAAATCGCTGCAGCAAGGATTGAAGAGTGAATTTTAATTTATAATGCAGCAAGATAAATGATTTTCTGGTCAAATACTTGCTCCTGGTCTGTTTAACATGGCTACGATTGATTTTGTAAATACTGTCATTCAAAAGTAAAAGATCTCATTCATAAGTAATTACTTTCTGCGAGTAAAAAAGAAGCGCAGTGATTACAAGCAAAACTGCCGGTGAAATAGCAACACACGCAAATTGTGAAATGTATCTTTAAACCCTGCTACCCCTAAGCATTTTCTGTTGCGTGGTATTATCAGGCCCTGGTGAGCACGGCATCGGGGTCGTTCTGACACCTGACTTGAAGAAGACTGAAAAAGCCGATACAGCGGCAAATGGATTCAACGAGAGAGTCAGTGATATGATCTCCTTGGATCGATCACTGAAGGACATCAGAAACCCAAGGTATTACCGCTTTCTTTAGAGATCAAATATCTTTGCTCTGGATGGATTTCCCTCTTCAAATTGATTCAATATTGCTTTTTTTTCATAGGGTCTAGGATTATAGGGATCTTATTCACTACCAGCTGGTGCATTGAGTAAGAAATATTCATTTAATAATGACGTGTTGTGTACCAAGTACTTTTTAAATGGAAGTTACAGCATTGGCAATGTTGGCATTGCTTCTGTTAGCATTTTTTTACTTATTTTGAATCGAGATATACATTAAAACAACCATCTTGTGAAAGTTGCAGCTTATTGCATTGTGAAAATATAGTGAAAATGCATATTATTTGTATTTATTCCAATTAATATTATATTAATATTTGACCATTTGGTTATTTTTTAATTTATCAATTCTAATACCTTAGATGTATTTTTAATTTTCCATTTACAACCATGCACTGTCAGCATGTACTATTGGAAAAGGTACATTGACTTATGAAGTGAGCACTTTTCCTGAGAGCATAGGAAGTACACTTTGTAAATTATTCTTCTTTCTTCTTAAAGGGAAAGTACATCATTTGTAATGTTGATAAAAATGTTTCTACAAGTATGCTTACTCTCTTTAAACAAAGATAGTAGTTTGTTAATTTAACCCTAACTCCCTAGGCCCATTAGCTTACACATAACCTGAATCCTTCATAACTCCCTAGGCCCATTTGCTTACACATAACCTGAATCCTTCCTAACTCCCTAGGCCCATTTGCTTACACATAACCTGAATCCTTCCTAACTCCCTAGGCCCATTTGCTTACACATAACCTGAATCCTTCCTAACTCCCTAGGTCCCATTTGCTTACACATAACCTGAATCCTTCCTAACTCCCTAGGCCCATTTGCTTACACATAACCTGAATCCTTCCTAACTCCCTAGGCCCATTTGCTTACACATAACCTGAATCCTTCCTAACTCCCTAGGCCCATTTGCTTACACATAACCTGAATCCTTCCTAACTCCCTAGGCCCATTTGCTTACACATAACCTGAATCCTTCCTAACTCCCTAGGCCCATTTGCTTACACATAACCTGAATCCTTCCTAACTCCCTAGGCCCATTTGCTTACACATAACCTGAATCCTTCCTAACTCCCTAGCCCATTTGCTTACACATAACCTGAATCCTTCCTAACTCCCTAAGCCCATTTGCTTACACATAACCTGAATCCTTCCTAACTCCCTAGGCCCATTTGCTTACACATAACCTGAATCATCCAAAATCTTTCAGTAGTAAAGCAAGCACATGACATGTATGTACACATGTGTTTCTAATCTGTGATACATGTACATGGCCAGGGACCCTCCCTGCATGCATGGAGCAATAAACAGTGTCCACTGAACCAAGCACTGAGCTTGCAATTACTACAACAAACATGGATGTACATGTACCATGGAAAGGCAAGTATGCCTAATAACCTCAATCCTCCAAAATCATTCACTTAAACAAAGAGCATGTACATGTGTAGCATGTAACCTCAATCCTTCAAAATCCTTCACTTTAGCAAAGAGGATTTTGGAGGATTTGGGAAGGTTAGGGATAAACAACCAAAATTGTGAAAGTTTTAACTCATTACATTGTGCAAAAAAGTAACAAGTAAATAATGACAATACATTCACATTTTTGGATTAATTTTAAGGAATTTAGGAAAGAGTACATGTAGTACTCCTTCTTAAAATTTAAACAGAAATTATTTACTCTTCTTAAAAGTGTCCGCACAAATATTTCTTGGTAGAGCTAGCACCGGCACATCAACCTGGAGGTTGCAGGTTCAAGTCCCACTCTAGTAAATTTTAGTTGATCCAAATGATATTTAATATCACAAAATATTTTCTTATTTGTAACACACAAGGTGTAAGGAGATCCATTATTTGGAGAAACTTCCCAATGTGAGTGTTGTGATTCCATTCCATAATGAGGCTATGTCCACACTCAAGCGAACCGTCCACAGCGTCTTCAACCAATCCCCGGTGGAGCTCATTCATGAGATTATCCTAGTGGACGATTACAGTGACCGGTGTAAGTACAACATTTCATTTCCTGTCTCCAATTTGCCACATTTTTTTTTTTTTATAAAAGTAGACAATTGTATTCGCAATTTCTTTACAAATGCTAACTCTATGTATATTTGTTTTTCTGGTTAAATTGCTTATTTCACTAATTATTTTACTAATTTTAAGTTATTTCACGAATTAATTAATTAATGGAGGCATAGATAAAGAGTAATTAAGTGATCAAATAAATATGTTTGTTTTTGTGATTTTTTTTATTTATTTATTTTTTTTTTTTGGGGGGGTGGGTTATGTAAGAAGATAATATTAAAATCTCTATACACTAGACACTATTGGTAATCACAAAAAAAAACATAAAACTAGAGAGAGAAGTGTTCGATGAAAGCGAACACAGGGGTTTCGGCTATATTGATAATTATTGGAACACTGATATCGTGAGTTCTTTGTTTAGTATTAAGAAAGTTACAATATATTGAAATAAATTGGGAAGGTTAGGGTTAATGACAAAATAAGCTGATACTTCTACAGAATTGATGCAATGTATGTACATTTAACCAAAAATGTATGCTACCTCAAATCTGCATACTATAATAATAATATAATATTGAATTATTATATAACATTTCACATACATGTAATGTCTTAATGTGCTTTACATATAGCGCTTCACATTATTATTAGTAATAATCTCCCTAAACAAGAATGGGTTTTTATTAGTAACAGAGCAGAGACACTTGACTCAACACGCACCTTTTAATATACAGTACTCCCTCATAATAAAGGCCACAACGTCTTCATTCCCATATAATTATTGTCACATCTTGATGATGTAGATGCATACGTTATTCACACAATGCTTTCAAAGCAGATAATAATTCATGGGAAGCTGCACAAAGTAGTCCCTAGTCACCTGTTAGAAACATAAATTATTAAGAAAATGTACGTGCACATGTGGTTTGCTAGCACGAATGAAACTGGTTACTGAGCTATGCCATTGAGTTAGAAATGGATTCGTAGACCTGTTCATGCTTAAGGCCACGTTTTTTTAATAACTTGGATTACGGAATCGCCGCTCGAAAAAATCGCGTTTCTGAAAAAAAAAAAAAAAAAAAAAAAAAATCCACAACACTTACAACAGTGCCACCGATCGCGTGCAAAACACCATCGTGTACAAAACAATACTTTTAGATCACATTTTCTTCAAATGCGGTACAACAAGATCCCTACAATACATGTACAGTAAATGTGTACACGTACCGTGAGCCAGTGAACGGAGAAAAAAATCGCGGCCGATGTATGATGGAAACCAGACCAATGTTATGCATTCACGTACAAAAGTGCGAGTCCGTTTATAGACTATACTATTTGCCCAAGTGCATACATTGGCCATTTAGTAACAACTACATGTACGTGCATCGCGCGACTTGACCTCACGGCCCAAACTCATGCAATCGATTGCTGTGTCAACAAATGGTCTGTGTGTGCGAATTTGGGCAGAGCATCAGCGTGTGTGCATCTGCTGTTTACAATGGCGGTCGCTGCCGAGACTTGGTGCATCTTGCTGCTTTTTTCAAGCCGAATAATGTAAAAAGTTTAGGGTCGCGGCGTAAAGTTAGGGTCGGTCAGAAACCGGAAACAGAACATTTTGTTAAGCCTAAACACTCGCGACATTCATTCAGTGACTTTCTGCTTTTGTCTACATAAATTGTGTATAATGTACGTGTTTTAGAAGCCGCCTGCATGCCTTCGGTATTTATTTATTTTTATTTAATTTTTTTTTTCGCCCCGCCCGATTTCGTGAGCTCGAAATTCCGTAATACCGGTCATTTTTTTTTTTTTTTTTTTTTTTTCCCCCGATCCCCGCTCATTTTTGATTTATATCATAATAAGAAACTATCAAACTTTTTTTTATTATCTTAAAGGGACAATATCGTCATGATCAACAGGGCATTTAATCGGAGTGCTAGTTTTAGATTAACTCAGTGACTGAAAATAATACCCCACATGATAAAGTCATATTACTGTTGCTGCTGCATAAATGAGTCAGTAATTTTCAGTCACTTTGTTCATTTCAAACTAGGACACTTGATTCCATGCCTTGTTGAAAGTCTGCTCTGATCGTGACAATATTAATTGTCCCTGTAACCCAAGGTTTAATATTGTAAACATCCATTTTGTCCATCCCCCTTATGTCTTGAATTCAGGAAAGTATTGGCTAAAAATGGTGTAAATATCACAGAAAAAACATCAGCACTGTTGCACGTGTAAACGCAAGAGGGTCCATTTGTTTTCCTCCAGTGGACCTCAGGTTGTTCTGAATTTAAGACAAAAGGGATTTTAACAAAATGACATTTAACCATATTTTACCTTAGGTTGAGATAATGAAACTTATGCTGTTTAGATGACATAAACCTCTCTTGAAAAGGGAAAAAGTTAATTATTTATATTTGCTTAAAGGCTCCTCTTTAAGTCATTTTGGTGCATACAGTGAATCAAATTCCTTATGTATATTTGGAGCTGTTCTAGTTTAATGGCATACTATAAGGTGTGATACATGTACATGTATGACTATAAAGTGTCCTTGTTGAGGACATGTGATCACTATGGGTTGATGTACTATGGCTGATATCTGATATGCAGAGTATCATAATGAAGAGAAAACTGGCTACATAGTATCACATTGTATACATAGCCACTAAGGAAATATAGAAGTAGCCTGTATTGTGTCCAAACCTCTAGTTTCTTGTTTATTGGGATGTGAAGAGTCTGTAAATCCTCCAAAATTAAACATTCAGGGGGTTTTGTCCTCTAGACCAAAGGGAGACCCGGGCCCACTACCCATTTTTCAGGATTTTTTCCTTTTGTCAAATCACACCCCTGACTTCTATGTATCTTAAATGCAAAAGAAAGCACTATTCTACAAGTCTGGAGTTGCAGTACTGGTCCTCATACTCCAGTACATTTTTTTCTGTACATACAGCTACTTTAAATCATTCCTTGAAGTATACAGTTCCTGGCAGCCTGTTAAGCGCTCAACAACTAGTCAAACACAATTACCATCTCTGCCCCATTTATACTCCCCTTGGCCCCCTCTCCCACCGATCTTGCTCAAGGACATGAGTGCCGTAACCAGCACGACTAGGATTAGAACCCAATTCTGATGACTCGGCCATGACATTTTATTGCAATTTTTTTTTTTAAAGTCTACCGTCCTGAAATGGTTCTGCTCTGCATGTCTATCTCATTCGTGGATCGCCTTAGGCCCAGAGTAGGACAAGTCATGTACTTTTGTTAGTGAGGGGTTAACCCTAACCTTCCCTAATCCTCCAAAATCCTCTTTGCTAAAGTGAAGGATTTTGAATAATAATAATAATAATAAGTGGATTTATATAGCGCACGTATCCACCAACTAAGTGGTGCTCAAGGCGCATTATATTATTATCCCTGCTCATAAGGCTCATAAGGCTCATAAGGCTCATAAATCATTCCTGAAACCATCTCAGCTCCCTGGGGAGTATACAGCTCAATTGCTGCCATTTCTAGCGCATATAGAGCAAACCAACTCTGCCTTCACAGGTACCCATTTAACCCCTGGGTGGAGAGAAGCAATTATGATTAAGTGTCTTGCTCAAGGAAGGATTGAGGTCACATACTACATGCTCTTTGCTAAAGTGAAGGATTTTGGAGGTTTGAGGTTATTAGGCATACTTGCCTTTCCATGTTTGTTGTAGTGATTGCAAGGTCAGTGCTTGGGTCAGTGGACACTGTTTATTGCTCCATGCATGCAGGGAGGGTCCCTGGCCATGTACATGTATCACAGATTAGAAACACATGTGTGCATACATGTCATGTGCTTGCTTTACTAAAGGATTTTGGAGGATTCAGGTTATGTGTAAGCAAATGGGCCTAGGGAGTTAGGGTTAATGTACCTTTGCAGTCTCTGTGACACTTTATAATTCAGAAGGAATAACTGTCATCTTTGCATCTGTGATCCTCATTTGGTGCATCAATAATACAGTGATCAGCTCTGGACTGGGTCTCCCTCAGGGTTTGCCGTAGCGCATCAAACAGATTAGTCAAGTCTTGTGTAGTTAAACATAGCTCCTCTGTAAAGTGTGTGGGACACGGCTTGAATCTGTCCTCAGAGGCGACTAATAACTAGGAAGGAGAACTCTTGTGGGTACTGAGTTGACGTGATGAAAATGATGTTATTTTGTCCAGTGCAATCTGATATGAAGTGTAAAGGAGGATTGGCATTGAACTGTTTTATGTCATTTGTTGAATGCGGATCATTTGATCTCTTTATTGAAGGAAAATAATAGGATTGTTTTCTAATCTGCACTCTATGAAGTTAATTGTAAGCTAGACTGGAAGCCTCATTTAAAGGTATGTGTACATCCCTGAAGGCTATACAAGTTACCAACTCCATCTGCTCTGTGCATAACCTGTTGAGGATATGCTTTCTACAAGCAGCAGTTGTAGCCAGTGCATTTAGCAAATCACTGTCTAGATTACATTATAGAGACCTTTTCATACAGTACTCTATTATCATCATAAGCCTAATTTGCATATTGATCACATGGCCCACTTCTGAAAAGTTTTTCAGTGGAAGTAAAACAAAATGGTGGTACTTATGATGTTGTTTTGCCACTTATAAATGTCAAATTTGGAGCTAATTTGATTGAATCCAACTACATGTATAGATGTAAAGTAAAGTTTTTTTTTATTGCAATCGATAATCTCTGATGTTACTGTCACAGGTTTGTTGGTTTTTACAGCCCAAAATGATACAATCAGTTAGTGTTTCTGTGATTTAGGTTTTACATGCTACGGACATTAGACCTGCAGTATGTCCTCATTGGCAGAGCACTGTTCTGTCATTGAACTTGAACTGTCTGACAAATTGTGCTGTAAGTCCCTACCAACAATGCCGGATGTTTACGTGGGAGCTTGTCACATTTCGGAAAAGAAATTGTGTTTGAAATGGTGTCTTGACTATGTTGATTATATTCTAATTCTCAAGAACATGACGTTCTTCTATGTGCAAACAGGAAGTACCCTGTTTCAAACCATTCACCCCGGAGATGGTTGGGGATGTGAAAATCCAACATTAGTCAACTGAAATTTATCAACTCAAGTCATCTGCAACAAAGCTTGAAAGATAGAAAACCACTTTCATTCCATAATTGTTGTCTCATTATATCATCAGGGTGAACTTTCAACCCTGCATAATAACGTCCAGGAAGGAAGCTCAGTGCCATATTATATAATGTTATTAGGGAAACCCCCCCTCCCACACACACTTCTCTCATAACAGATCCACAAAGATTGAAAAACAGGAACTACATGTAGGTTTTATAACGAGGTAATTAAAGGGAAGATACACATTATGTAAAACAGTGGTATTTAGAAATCTAATCTTTTTTAACATGTATTGCATGTATGTATATAATTTTTTTTTTTATCTTGTTGCATGTAATGAAACAAATTTCCTTTTCAAGGACCAATAAAAATAAATATGAAATATATTTATTTAAATTTTTTTTTTTTTTTTAACCCTCTAGTCTTCAAGAAATCTTTCATTAAACCTAACCTGTAAAAGTCTCATCACAAAAGGTATGCCTGGTGTTTTTGAGAAATCAATAACAAAAACTAATTTTTACATTTTTTTTGTTAATTTTTTTTTTAATGCTTTTCAAAAGGTTACTAGACAGTAACTTTTTGACATTTTTGGAAATATTTGGCATACATGTACATGTAATTCCCTTTTTCTCAACGATGAAACCACTTTAGAGTATAATTTCTCAGGATGACTGATATTTATACCAACTCTACAGGCGTTCAATTAAGCTTTTAAATCATAATGTAATAATTAGATAATCTGGTAATATCCGATGTTGATCCTAAATGAATCCATACTTGATAAGAATCAAAGGTTTAAAAACCAACCTGTGAAAGTTTTAGCTTATTTCATTGTGTTGTTACTGAGAAAGTATTGAAAAAGTATTCAGATTGTACATACATATACCATGGAGGAAGAAAACAGAAGGAGTCACAACGAAGGCATATCAAAGGTTCAATGTCTTTTGCCGCGGTCGTAAAATTTCTAAGCCAGCGCTAATCGTTTAATCCGATTATCGAGGAGAACTACAGCCAGGCTTTCTTTGCACATGCGCATTGCGCGCATTGCTGACGCGTTGCCCTATTGCACTACACGGAAGGCTGGCTCCCGATCCAACTCGACCTACGAATCCAACACTGCAATATCTTCATTGCACAGCATCGCACAAATATGAGGATTGAAATGATAAAAAGCTAAACAACACGTCTTTGAATTTGACAATTTGTTGGCTTCCGGAGATCACCGGAAATATCCTTAAAATAAGTTGCTAAAATGACACTTTATTGTAACATCTGAATGTTATATTTACCGTAAGTCAGCTTCGGATTCGCCAAATTCGACGATCAAAACACCAAAATACTCGGTGGAAAAATCGCTATTGAAGACAATGACCTGCGCAATATAAAAAGCCCGCGAAAAGTAGTGCGCATATGTTTTGTGTTTATTCGTTTGCTACAGATTTCTACCCTCCAATTATGTATGCTGGTCGCGAGCAGGCCGAGAGGCAAAAGACATTGTACACAAGGGGATTATCACGGTCGTAAAACTGGTAAGCGTAGCGGGCGGCCGTAACGTATTTTCGATGGGCCACTCCGAAGTGCTAATTGGTTATGAGATAAGAGGCTGTAGTTCTCCTCGATAATCGGATTAAACGATTAGCGCTGGCTTGGAAGTTTTATGACCGCGGCAAAAGACATTGAACCTTTGATATGCCTCCATACATATACTACTCAAAACAATTTAGGGAACACCGGAATAATCTCAGTTAAAGCAAGATCATTTATTTCAGATAAACACAATGTTTCACAGAATTGATGAGAAACAACTGCACAATGAAACAGATGATAAAGGATGCATGTAGTGATTACACATTTCATGACATGACTACTGAAAGAGAGAGGGGGTTGCAAATGAAAATCCCGGTTCATGGAACATTTCAAACCTATTTGATGTTAAAAATCCGGTGTTCCCTAAATTGTTTTGAGTAGTATATACATGTATTCATTCCAACGCGGAATTTGTCTTCAGATGACAGAAATTAATTTTGGAAATGATTTCACTCATTCAAATAAAACCTAAGGCAGAAATAATTCATTTGATACCATCATCTACTTTACACCAAGTAAATTTTATGTAAAACTGAACATTTATGGGGGTTTATTTGAGATAGTGAAAGCCTATATAGTTGAAAGCCAGACAGGACGCCATTAGCAGCCAGTGCAATCAACAGGATACTGGAAGGATATATATCCTAGAGTACACGTGTTATGTACTTAGTAACTGGAGCGTATATAGCACGTGTGCATGTTCTATAATTTGCCTGTAGTCAGAAAACAACATAGCGACACTAGGGAAAACAGTCATAGTGCCTTCATAATAGTGTTAAAGCACTGGGGATACAGAAATGACAGGGGGCTAAAATGTCTTTCCAAAAACTGAACACCTTTAAAATCGCTTTTTGGGCGGAGGGGGGGCGGAGGAGGGGGGGCGGAGGAGGGGGGGGCGGGAGAGGGAGAGGGAGGAGGGAGGAGGGAGGAGGGAGGAGGGGGAGGGAGGAGGAGGAGGAGGAGGAGGGGAGGAGGAGGAGGAGGAGGGGGGAGGAGGAGGAGGGGGGAGGGGGAGGAGGAGGCAGGGGAGGAGGCAGGGGAGGGGGCAGACAGGGGGCGACAGGGGGCCGCAGACAGGGGGCAGCAGACAGGGGGGCAGCGGGGAGGGGGGGCAGCAGGGGAGGGGGGCAGGGGGTGTAGGTGTGATTAATTTCTGTTAAGCACCCTAGACTTCCCTCATCTTCCTTGAAGTGTTCAGGATTATAAGATTCTATAGTTTAAGATTCTAATGATAGTTCTGTTAACATCTAAATATTATGTGATTGTGTCTTGTGTTGCGTCTGACATAGGTTTTGTGGTTACTAGAACTTACTACACTCGTTGGAATATTGGGGAACACCCACTTACTCATAAATTGTCAAAAATTATTTGTTTGAAAATTCTGCAACCAGCAAGGTTTGACCCAGTATGATTATTGCTATTTGTGACTGGCTCTGGCAAAACCCTAAACTTTGATTTTGATATATACTGAACAAAATTATAAACGCCCCATGTGGCACTTTGAAACTTTTATTAGCCTTAGAGGTTGCAAAATCATACAAAATTCATTTTGTTGTTCAATATGCTACAGATTACTGTCCGTTAGAACACGATAGTGGCGTCTGGCAATCATGGACATGCATGTGGACATGGTGGGGGTCAGGTTGAAACATGGGGCGTTTATATTTTTGCTCAGTGTACATGTAGTTTGATTCTCTAGATTTTCCTGTTTCATTTGATACCACATTTATAGAAATCAGAAGAAAAAAAATCCGATTTCTACAAATCTGGTATCAAATGAAAGAGGAAAATCTAGGGAATCAAACTATACCAAAATCTCACTTTTGAAAATTGGGTCCAAGTTTAGGGTTTTACCAGAGCCAGTCACATTTAACATAGGTTGCATTGATTGACACAACAAATGTTTTCATAACAGGAATTTAAATTTAAAAAATACATGATACATTACACCCTGTACTACACAGGCTTGTGATTTCTTATTTCAGGGTTTTTTACAAACTTCCCTTTGCCTCAAAATTTTCTTGAAAGAAGAAACGTAGCCACCAATAATAATAATAATAATAATAAAGATTTTTAGCGCGCACATATCCACCCTGCTGGGCGCTCAAGGCACGGAAACAAAGAAAAAACATTAATACAAACAATATACAATGATAGCATAGGGAAAACAAAACAAATTATGTACCGAGATACATGTACCTACAGTGTAGCCACCAATAATAATAATAATAATAATAAAGATTTTTAGCGCGCACATATCCACCCTGCTGGGCGCTCAAGGCGCGGAAACAAAGAAAAAACATTAATACAAACAATATACAATGATAGCATAGGGAAAACAAAACAAATTATGTACCGAGATACATGTACCTACAATGCAATTACAAATATACATCATCTTTGAAGAGTTGTGACATAAGATGAGTTTTAAGCATCGACTTGAATCTGGTTATACTATGACAAGATTTGAGTTTAGTTGGAAGATGATTCCAGAGTCTCGGAGCTGTGACAGAAAAGCGACCTATCACCCCAGTTCCGTTTTGAAGTTGGTTCCTTGAGGAGTGACATGTTGCTGGAGGCGCAAATTGCGTGATGGAGTGCAGACTTTAAGTAGTTCAGAAATATAAATTGGAGCAATGTTATTAAAAGATTTGTGAACAATTAGCATAAGTTTAAAACAATTCTCTGTGAAACAGGAAGCCAGTGCAGTTCTTTCAAGATTGGCGTGATATGGCATGACTTTCTGGACAAAGTCACAACACGAGCTGCTGTGTTTTTGTATGTGCTGAAGGCGAGATATTTGATTCTGCGGAAGACCGTAAGGAGAGCATTCCCGTTATCGAGCCGTGATGTGACAAATGCATGTATAATTTGTTCAGCAGCACTTTTATTCAAGTATTTCCTAATTCGGCTTATATTTCTGATATGAAATGATGATATGCGAACAATGTTGGAGATATGTGGTTTTAAAGTCATTGTCGAGTCAAATATAACACCCAAATTACGTGCATGTAATGAGGGGATTATCTGCGAGTCACCAATTGTAATAAATGGAAGAGAAACTTTAGACAATTGCTGACGTGATCCAAATAGAACAAATTCTGTTTTTTCATCGTTCAATTTCAAGGAAAGAAAGAAGTAGCCTGTATTGTATCCAAACCTCTAGTTTCTTGTTTGTGGGGATGTGGAGAGTCTGTAGATCCTCCAAAACTAAACATCCAGGAGGTTCAGGGGGGCTTCAGACCCAGGCCTGCTACACATTTTTCAAGAGTTGTTACTTTTGTAAAATCGTACCCTGACTACACTTTCGTGTAAATGAACACAGAAGCTTATTGTTCTTAATACTCTTGCCATTACAGCTTATTTAAAAAAACCTCTTGAAGAATACATGAAGCGCTTTCCAAAAGTCAAGATTTTACGAATGCCAAAGCGAGAGGGCTTGATACGAACCAGACTACACGGTGGTCACCAGGCAACAGGAGAGGTCTTAATATATCTTGATTCCCATTGTGAGGCGAATGTAAACTGGTTACCCCCGTTATTAGGTGAGTAGACCTCTAGGGTAAGCTTGGGGGGATTCCAGAAATGATATGACTCACTCTACAAAGGAATCAAGATTTCATTCAGAATAAATTCCAAATTTCATGCACAAAATAGCCATTGGGAAAACTTGCAATTTTTGGTAATGTATGATGGCGATCTCTTTTATACATTTCCCTGGCAAGAATTTACAGTCCAAAAATATCTAGACAGCTTAACTTTTATTTTAACTGAAACACTGCAGATAACAATAACCTGCTGCCACAAACAAAGATTTAATATTTAGGATTGCTTCTTCAGAAGCCAGACTTGCCTATTTAAGGTAGTTGATTTTTTGTTGTTTTTTTGTTTTTGTTTTTGTTTTGAAATGGGGAAATGCTGTTCGAAATTCTCACTTGGGTATTGCTTTGAATCGATTTCCAACCCGGAATCACCCAAACTTACTCTGTTGGAGGACTTAGCTAGGACAAAATATCTTTGTCCTTCTCTCGGGTTTAATTATATACTGTTTTCTGTGTTATTCTCTCATTAGTCAACAAATCAATGACAATTCATTGAGTTTGGTGGGTTCGCTGGGTTCAGTGGTTTCGAATCCCGCCTGAGTCACCTGTGAAGTTTTTTCACAGACACTCGGAAGGCACTGAGTATGCAATACTAAACACACGTCGGTATATTAAATCTATTGTTTATCCCCCAACACAAGAATTTCATCAACCTATACATATTGCGGAACATGCTGCTATATAGGATTCTAGCCGGCCAATCGACATCGGGCAAGCTCGGTGGTCGAGAGGTTAAGACGTCTGCACTAGTAAGCAGTAGGTCGTGGGTTCGTATTCCACCCAAGTCACCTGTGAAGTTTTTCACAGACACTTGAAAAAAAACAGTGAGTTTACAGTGCTACACACATGTCGGTGTAGGGCAATTAAATCAGTTTAATTCATCATCATTTAATTGTGTTCCCCAGAGCGTATCGCCCTAAACCACAAATGCATTGCCTGTCCCATGATTGATGTCATCGGCAATGAGGACTTCCACTATGAGTCACAGGCTGGGGACGTCATGAGGGGGGCCTTCGACTGGGAGCTCTACTACAAGAGGATACCCATCAATGCAGCCGAGATAAAACGGAGACAGTTTGATACGGATCCAGTCAAGTATGTACTGAAATTCACAGGGGCACAGATCCAGGGGTGCAAAACATATGTGACCAGTTCCAAAGATATTACCGTAAAGTTGCACAATTTTAGTACTTACCAAGTACAAATTCAACAAATGGAACTATTAGAAAGTGTGAATTTTAAAACCTTTTACAGATTTCAATGATAAGTACACCCCAAGGCATAGTATTAGCCAGAGGAGTGTCTGGGTTTCTTTTGGACACCCTGTTTCAATTTGGGACATCCTATTTTATCTGTCATGTTAAAGTATTCTAAGTGAACAATTTGGACACCCTTTTTTGAAATTTCCAGCAAATCTGGACACCCTGTGTCTAAATCCTGGATAACACCTTGCCCCAAGGTACCATTGGAAATCTCTTTTTCTAAAGAATTTTGGAAATACACAAATCTCAATTTTGAAAATTCAAATATGGTATCATCCATGTACGTAATTCACCGCACTCGACGTACTTACCTTTGGCTTAGCATTCCTCGGAAAACTTACAAAACTATGGCGTATTACTGGTTGCATAAACTTATCTAAGTCGCACTTGTTACAAAAGTAAAAATCATAGTGAAATTGTATGATTTACTGGGAAGTTAGTGCTTGTGAAAGTGGAAAAATTTGTTTAACCACAGATTTTACTAGATACAAACATCTGTGATTTTATTGTTCTATGCCATCAACAAGCTGTTGTCCGTGGAAACCAAAATATATGAATGCTTTGCATTTGCAATGATTTTTTAACGAAATAGTGATCGAAGACTACTTAATTCGTTGGTGTTTACTTTGTCGGTAGTAGAAAATTTTTGAGAAAATGAAACACTAATATGGTTATGAAAAGAAATCTTTTATTTGACAAAATGTTAACAGCAGTTTTTACACATTTCAAAGTTTTAAAGTACTTTTTACAAAAATTTTAACCACCTTCCATTTTATTGGTCTTTCAAGAATATTAATTAAAAGGTTTGAGAGCTTCTCCAAATTATACCATTTTTATTTTAAAAATCTAAAACAATATTTTTATTTTCAAGATTAAAAACAATTTTACAAGCCATCTGGAATAAGATGAAACATGATTCAACTGTATTTCTTCTTGGGTACGTTTTCTCTGCCCCCATGAACTTTAACAGTTTGGGGTGAGTCATTATACCAACATCAAATTTTTTGATGACCACAATTCTGTGCATATCAAGATGACCATGCCTATGACCATGCATTGAAATTCAGCATTTTACAAGAGAATCCTTCACTGAAACAAACTGAAACACCAAACTGCTAATTTCATTTTTAAGTTACTGTCCAGTTGATGATGTATCCTTAGGTGCGTCATTTAGGGTAAATTAAGGATATATTAACTTTAACATTTACATGATTATCAAAGAGGGGGGAGAGGGAGATATATACATTCCTCCTTTGGTGTCCCTGGATCTGTCAATGACAATTTGTTTGTTAAGCTTCTCACATCTGTTACATGTTAAAGGGACACACCATTTGTAAATCTGTGTCTGTTATCAAATCTTTGAATGTTTTACCACATTTATTTTAAGAAAATTGTGCAATCTATTTCTGATTTTGGACCAAAAATGATAAAGCAACATACCCAGGGTATTTAAAATGCATTTGACAAAGCATTTTTTCTTTTTTCTCAAAAAGGAAGATTTGTGAAATGTATAATTTTCATTGAAATTGTTTATTTAATATCACCATTAATTTGTATAGACCTTACAAAGCCAACATTTTGTGACGACCTAGTAGAATTTTGATAATATTTTGATAATAAGTGCACCCCTAAGTGTAATATACCATTGGAAAGCTCTTTTTCAACAGAAATAAGAAATATAAAATTTCCAAATTTGAAGGAAAAAAATAGTTTTACGCATGTTATGTGGACACAGGACAATTTTGGCTAAAGTTGTCTAAGTAACCAGAACTAAAAGTAAAATTATCTGAGTTGAGAGATATTTTTTGCTTCTGGATTTCCATGAAAAAAAAAAAACCTAAGGGGTCACCCCTCAAAATAAGACCTCGGCCTTGAGTGACTAAGATTATCCAGATACAAACTGCAGTAAAGGTGGCTCGTTTCCAACATACACCCACATACAGTCAGGTGTTATTTTTGTTTAATTGTCACACAGATCACCGATCATGGCTGGCGGACTGTTTGCTGTCGATCGTAAGTATTTCTTTGATGAGCTCGGAGGTTATGATGATGGCCTGGAGGTGTGGGGTGGGGAGCAGTACGACCTCTCCTTCAAGGTGTGGATGTGTGGAGGGGAAATGGAAGAGATCCCGTGCTCCCGTGTCGGTCATGTCTATCGAAAATTCATGTCTTACACAGTGCCTGGTGGAGGTGGAGTTATACACAAGGTAAGAAAATGTCTTAAGCCGTGTTCGCACTGGACTTTTTTTGGTAAAACTTACCGAGACGATGGGTACTTTCCCATTTTAAGTCCAGTGCGGACAGCCTAGGACATTTTCCTCTCAGTTACTTTTCCTGAGTCCAGCGGTTACTTTTACTGGCCAACTGCTGCCCAGGAAAACTTCCCAGGTAACTTTTCCCGAGACGATAAGTCCAGTGCGGACAGTGCGAGTCGGTAAAACCGGCTCAGGAAAGCGTACATCCGGCCCGAGCGCGCAAGGTCGTGCTACACAGGGACGCCACGCATGCGCTTTGCATTGTTTCACCGCGCGGTGGGGGGTCGCGCCGGGCGCATTTAATGCATGTGCATGTGTAGCAAGTTTTCTGGGTCAATCGGGTCAACGTAGAAAGGTCACGCAAAGCGCCCTCATGAGTCATTATACTGACAGCTCGGTTACTTCTACCACGGTCTCGGTAAAATTTTCCCGTGTCGAAAGTCCAAGTGCGGACAGAGGTTAAATTTAACCATTTTTCATTTTACCATCGTCTCGGTAAAACCTTCCCCAAAAAAAGTCCAGTGCGAACATGCCTTTAGCTATGAAATTAAAAATTTATTTCCCCTTCAACAACGTTCTTTTAAAGAACTGTATACTCAGTGCTTTCAAGTGTCTGTTGAGTGTATTTCAGTTATTTACCCAAGTTGCACTGATCAAAATATTGTGGGAACTTTTTGTTTTGTGTTTAGGTGGTAATGTCTTGACCGGAATAGGTTATGATAACATAGAATCATATGATTTTTCGGAGGCAGTTTTTATTTGAAATTGTGATTGAATTTTCATGATTGTCTTTTAAAAATCTCAAGAAGCTTAATCTTTAATTTTACAAGAGGAAAATAAAATTCTTTTTCTTCTAGAACCTCATGCGAGTTGTGGAGGTCTGGTTCGACGACTGGAAAAAGTACTTTTACCAACACAAGCCTCACTTGAAGGGTCTAAACTACGGTGATATCAGCAAGCAGCTCGCCTTAAAAGAACGTTTACAGTGCAAAAACTTTACCTATTTTATGACGGAGATTGCTCCAGATATACTGCAGTACTACCCAGCTGTGGAGCCAGATCCCGGGGCTGTTGGATTTGTAAGTTGTCTTTGTCTGTCAGTCAGACGGGTTGTCTGTCTATCTGTCTATCTGTCTATCTGTCTATCTGTCTATCTGTCTATCTAGTGGAGTGTCCTGGCTGAACATTCTAGCACACCGGACTCAAGTTATGGTGGCATCAGAATTTGGTGTTGAATCCTGCTCTGATGTTTAAGTAGTAAAAACAAACAGTCATAGCTGTGTGGTTTTTCTTATGAGGTCTTAGTTGGTCACCAAAATGGCTATGTCACAAGTATGCCACTGATCTTGGACATGGGTGCACAAGGTCTATAGACTTGCATGGACAAAAAAAAAGATGGCTGCACCATGACAACGATCTATTGTAAATTGCTTTCGTGCAGATATTTATAGATTTATTTTAAATGATTAATTTAAATGATTAGTATTAATTTTATCTCGTATGCATTGTACCATAAGTGTTGAATTTTATCTTCAATTAATTTTGTTTATTTGTTTGTTTGTTTGTTTGTTGTATTACATGTTTTATGATACATGTAAGTGGTGGTGAACCACTGTTGGTTTTCATTAAAATAAATAAAATAAAATAAAATAAAAATTGGAAAGCTATCCCATTGAAGCCATCAAAATAAAATCCAGAAACCCACATTAGTTTCTTATGTTTCATTCTGTTTTTCACATTTTTCTCCCTCTCAGGTAAAACATGAAGAAAGTGGTCTGTGCTTAACTTTTAATCGAGGTCGGAAATTAGAAATAATCGCAGACACTTGTACATCATTTAGACATAAAGGAGATCAGGTGAGTGAACGGAACTCTGACAATACAAAGTCGCCAAGTAAACTACAATTTCTTGTAAATGTTAATGGAAATATCCTAAAATAATAATAATAATAATAATAATGTGGACTTATATAGCGCATGTATCCACCAAACTGGTGCTCAAAGGCTGGTTTCTTTGTAAACTTCTTTATCTATATTAGAAACATTGCTTAGCTTAAAACTACCTTTCACCAAAGTCTAATTATGCGTTTATATGCTTCGCACTTACTTCAAGCCCTCTTTTCAAAATTTCTGCCACAGCTTACTGATTCTTTTTTATACGCGGCATGTATTGGGTTTCATGGCTTCTGACTATTGCCCCCAGAAAAAAGATATTGACAATTTGGAAACCTCCAAACCAAAGGGCTGAATGGCTCAGTCACTTTAGCATTGGTACGGTAATCCAGATATTGCAGGTTCAAATTCCGCTTTAGGCATTCTTTCTTTGCTCGCTACAAAACACGCCTTTTTAAATATAATTTGTGGACACATATTTCTTTCTCATGTAGTACTTTTCATTGACCTGGCACGAGGACTTCCGACCTAGGGCAAGTGAGAAACAATGTGTGGATTATCCTAACAGAGAGCCAGGTGGGGAGCCAATATTATACCCTTGCCATGGTGGTAAAGGGAATCAACTCTGGGTTTATCATGAGGTAAGCATTCATAACAATATTCTCCATTTTCCATATATTGATTCACACATATTCCAATGTTGACAACAAGAATGTTGATTTAATTTTGCCCTACACCGACGTGTGTATAGCACTGTATACTCGGTGCTTCCGAGTGTCTGTGAAAAAACTACACAGACGACTCGGGCGGGATTCAAACCCACGACCTCCTGCTTACTAGTGCAGACGTCTTAACCTCTCGACCACCGAGCTTGCCCAATGACAATTGGCCGGCTAGAATCCCATATAGCAGCGGGTTCCACGATATATATAGGTTGGTGAAATTCTTGCGTCGGGAGATAAACAATTGTCGGTGTAGGGCAAAATTAAATCAATTGTTTATCTCCCGACGCAAGAATTTCACCAACCCATAAACAAGAATGTTGTTACAAATAATTACACAATATGAAGCGCAATACAAAATGCAAAGACAAAATTAGTAACATGAAAAGAAAATATTCTGATCAATCGTTGGCAAATATATGATCGATTTCATTTGTATATGTAAAGATATATCACAAATGTTTTTAACCATTTTTCCAATTATTTTCTTTGACCTATATGGTTCTTATCAGAACCACAATCTCACTTTGACATCCAAACCGCACGGTGTTCCTGCAAACCGAAACCGATAAGTCTCGAAACTTTAACTTTGTTTATTTTACTTGAGAAAATAAAATAAATGTTTTATAATTGCACATTTCTCAAAATAATCATGAAAAGCATGGTTTATAGAAAATATGTTTTGAATGAATTTTTCGTTTTGTTAAACCAAGATTCTGACTACTATTTTATGAAATATCTCATTTCAAAGTTGGATATTTGATTTCCCTTCTGAAAGGAAATTGTCAATGTTTTTATGAAAACAAAAATTTCCAGAAATTGTCAGTAAAATAGCTTTTACCACATTTTCTTTGTCATTCTCCAGGAATACAAGCTACTGTACCATCCAGTCTCTTCATTGTGCCTTACCATACTCCCCTCGGTCGACAAGGGCAAAGGAAAAGGCCTAGCCATGGCTCATTGTACCAGATCAAACAGCGACCTCAGGTGGCAGTTTGAGAAGACTTATCCTAAAGTGCTGAAGAAGTTAACTCAACAGTATAATGTAGTTTTTAAGTGATGACAAAAATGGTTGCCTTCATGTTTTTGTTTTTTTAAATTTATTATTAATGATGCATCACCCGTGTTTTTACTATTTTTAAATGCAATTTCCGGAACTTTTGTTTTTCATCAGAACATTGCTATGTTACTTGACGAAGTGAAGGCGAATGAATTCAAATGACACATTTCTTAAAATATTTGTGAGAAGCATGGTTTTATAGTACATATGTACCGAAATTAAATTGTTCTGGTGGGTCCCGTCATGAATTACTTTTGTCACTGTTTTACTGTAAAACCAAGCTTCTGATAACTATTTTGATATATATCTCATTTCAAAGTTGTTGTTTTCCTTTGTAAATTGCCGGGAAAACTTGAGTGATACATCTTTAAGGTGTAACTTTTTTTTAGACTGATATCTTTAGTATCCCATATCACAACTGTAATTTTTAAAAACTTTTTACCAAGGCTTTCTTGAAATCACATGCTGCGGTTTTACACTTGTTAATCTCCATAATCACCTAGGTGATATTATACAACAGATCTATATATATTTCCTTTCATCATCATCATCATCATCATCATCATCATCATTGATCGTCCGAGGCCGCAGCGTTGGCAAGCTCCATCCACAAGGACCTATCATTCATTAGGGATGACAGATCTGCCATTTCGACATCAAGATTTCCTTTCATTGAAACTACAAATGTTCTATTTTTGTTCAGTTCATTTAAATTTCACATTGAGTTGGTCAAAATATACATAACAGCAAAAGAAACGTCACCCCTAAAAATATTTATTATTTTCATTTTATAATTAATATAATTTGTTTAATGAAGAATATTATGAGTATGGAGTGTAACACGAACACAATGTGGCAAATTTGGTTGACCTCAAAATTCGTCATGCATGACGTCTGAGGACACATAAGCTAAACACGTTCTCAGACTTATCAAAATTTAGGGGGTGACGTTTCTTTTGCTGTTATGTATAGTTAACACATTGATTATATTCATAGATTTATGGTTTGCTTTTACAAGAATTCATCCGATCATGAGAATAGACTGTATGACTCGTCACATTAGCAAAGAACCTTGGGCAAAACCTTTAGGATTGTCACGAGGATTACATCATTGATAGTGATATTGAATCATCACACCATCATGGGAAATACAACTAATAAAACCCAATTCAAGGGATGCTGGATCCTTGATAAAGGGACTGTACACCTTTGGTCATTACCCGATTACAAAATAACTGAATCTAAAAAACATATTCGATGTTAAGATCCTGATAAAGGATTGCATCAGGGCCCAATTACATAGACCTGAGCAGAAAATATTGCTTAGTAAATTTATCTGCTTAGCAGAATTGAGCTGGGGGCCAGCTAGAAGTAATATATCGTCCATGTACGTAATTCGCCGCACTCGTGAAATGACGCACCTACCTTTGGCTTAGCATTTCTCGGAAAACTTACAAAACTATGGCGTATTACTGGTTGCATAAACTTATCTAAGTCGTGCTTGTTACAGAAATAAAAATCATAGTGAAATTGTATGATTTACTGGAAAGTTAGTGCTTGTGAAAGTGGAAAAAGTTGTTTAACCACTGATTTTACTAGATACAAATAGTAAGAGATTTACATGACCTCAATTTTTTTTCACGAACATCTGTGATTTTATTGTTCTATGCCGTCAACAAGCTGTTGTCTGTGGAAACCAAAATATATGAATGCTTTGCATTTGCAATGATTTTTTAAAGAAATACTGATCCTCAAATTGGACACATTCCTTATAGAAGAAGCGAACAAAGACTACTTAATTCATTGGTGTTTATTTCGATGGTAGTGGAAAATTATTGAGAAAATGAAACATTAATATCATGGTTATGAAAAGAAATCTTTTATTTGACAAAATATTAACAGCAATTTTACACATTTCAAAGTTTTAAAGTACTTTTTGCAAGAAATTTAACCACCTTCCATTTTATTGGTCTTTCAAGAATATTTATTAAAAGTTTTGAGAGCTCCAAATTATACCATTTTATTTTAAAAATCGAAAACAATATTTTTATTTTCAAGTTTAAAAACAATTTTACAACCATCTGGAATAAGATGAAACATGATTTCAACTGTTTTTCTTCTTGGGTACATTTTCTGTGCCCCCCCCCCCCCCCCATCAACTTTAACAGTTTGGGGTGAGTCATTATACCAACATCAATTTTCGGATGACCACAATTCTGTGCGTCTCAAAAAAACAGCGCTCAAGATGTCCACGCGTATGATCATGCATTGAAATTCCGCATTTTACAAGAGAATCCTTCACTGAAACAAACTGAAACACCAAACTGCTAATTTCATTTGTAAGTTACCGTCCAGTTGATTATATAACCTTAGGTGCGTCATTTAGGGTAAATTGAGGATACATTAATAATAATTATATTATTAATAATAATGTGGACTTATATAGTGCACGTATCCACCAAACTGGTGCTCAAGGCACATTATATTATTACCCCTGATCATCAGGCTCATAAATCATTCCTGAAACCATCTCAGCTCCCTGGGGGAGTATACAGCTTAATTGCTGCCATTACAGCGCATATAGGGCTAATCAAACACAACAACCAACTCTGCCCTCACAGGTACCCATTTACCCCTGGGTGGAGAGAAGCAATTATGGTAAAGTGTCTTGCTCACGGACACACGTACCCCGGTCGCGGTTGGGATTCGAACCCACTGAAAAGTAATGCTGTGCCCCCCCACTGAAAAAGTCCTGGCTACGCCGCTGTAGCCATGTCAGAAAAAAAAACTAACACACGCACAACACGTGGGGCATATTACATTGAAGTATGTGCATGTAGACATTTTGTGTTTTGCACTGCATACAACGTACATACACAATCGAATGCACTTTGTCTAATTGTCTTAGATTTATTTTAATTTTATTATGTATATATTTTCTGGGGGAGGGTCATGTGATTTGTAATAGGCACTGTGATTGACCATTGACAATAGGTCAGTTCTATACTAGGTTATGTATCTGTCCAGCCAGCTGTAACAGCTGGTCATTTTATCAATTGTGAAATTGATTATGAGTGCAATTTACAATCAACTCTTACATTGTCAACTATAAAGCAAGTCATTAAGTTAGCAAAGTGGCAAATAATAAGTGTCTTTTCTAGCAATTATTAATAATAAATTTATATTTTATTCATGCCAATTTATATACATTTTTCATAGATATAAACCATTGATAGTTAATAAGTGGTCACAGATGCAAAAAGTGTAAAATAAATATATATATATATACTGCACACAACAATTGGCCTTTTGTGCCACACCCCTGGGGAAAGGTCCGACAAGGCCAAAGTGATAACCTGTAAAACATGTATAAACAAAAATTCTGTTTATCAAGCGTGTAGGACTTAAAGGGACACTATCGTCACGGTTAGAGCAGACTTTCAACAGGGCATGGAATTGGTGTCCTATTTTAAGATGACAGTGACTGCAAATTACTGGTTCATTTATGCAGCAGCAATGGTAATATGACCTTATCATGTGGGGTATTATTTTCAGTCACAGAGTTAATCTAAAACTAGGACTCCAATTCCATGCCCTGTTCATGATGATGTTGTCTCTTTAATTGTGTCAAGTAATATGTGCATTTTATGCGCATTGCGCACACAGTCATGCAACAGATCCATGCAACAAATTGTCAATAAGGATTTTTTTTATTGATGGCAGTCACTTACATTTGATACATTATCTTTCCGAACTTTCAAACTTTCTTAATATTTTTACATTTTTCTTTTATAGAAATAATTTAACAAATATATAAATACTGGTTAATATTTATGTCAATTAGACCAGTATGAAATTATTATTTGTTATTTATAAATTCATTGGATAATGATATTTAAAAAAAATAAATTAATTGTTTTAATGGAACTATCTAACAAATCCAAATTTCTGAAAACTTTGGCTTTCTAGTATTTAAAAAATGCATTTTAAATTATTTTTAATCTGTTTTTTAATTTTTTTTTTATATAGATTTTAGACTTAAAATAAAAAGGTTCTGGTATTGTATATGCAATGCAATCAGTACTAAGTAATTTATATGAACTACTTAAAATAATCTGAGCTGCATAGAAGTGATACATGTCTAAAAATTTACTTGCAGTACTGTGAGGCAAGGCTGTAATACAATAACTGATACAAAAATTACTCTTTTTGAGTTTTGTATTTTACAAATTATTGGGAGAAAATGTGACAAAGCTTGGACGATATCGATTTGTTTCATCCATGATAAATCGGCAAACATAAATCGTGATTTTTGATAGTATCGCGATTATTTTTTTGCATTGACATATAACCCTCTACAAGGCATCACAATAAATTACAAATTCGCTTGTATAGTGTGTATGTACTTCTGAAGTAGTTCGCTTTTGTTTCTCACTTCCGAAAGCTGAAAAGACTGTTCCATGGAATTTCTTAACTCACAATGGCAATTTTTTTTTTAATCGCGATATTTTTTTAATCGCGATTTGTCGATATCTCTAACTTCAAAAGGTTCTCAATATCGTAGTCGAATAAAAAAAGATCTCGCAATATTCAATATTATCATCTTATTGCCCAAGCTTAAATGTGACTGCAATGGTAAGTGATGAACACATATTGAGTTTAAGAGTTTGTTGTATAAATCAGCCTGTCTGGGTGTTGGGTACATGTACATGTATATGAGAACCTCTCTTGTATAATCGCAACACTATCCCCCGCACCCCTGTACAATGCTGAGAACGTTGAGTTGTTTTGTGGGAAGAGTCAAATTGCAGGCCTCCAACATTGAATGAGGGGCACTGGGTGTTGAATGAGATGAGTGTTCAAGCAAACGTGACCACATCTTATGCACTGACGTCATCACAACGCCTTGTTAGAAAGTTGCCTCCTTTTCCCATTTAAATGAGGGCGGTCTTCATTTGTGACGACATATGGAAATGAATCAATAAGCAACTCCAGTGTAACTTAACTAAGAGTGTAACGTTAAACACTTCTATGCAGTTTATTTTATAGATGTGATCCACATGTCGGTTATAGAGGAGTGTTGGTTTTTGTAGCAGATTTCTAACTAACCACCATTGTGGTCTTTTAAGATTGGATAAATGGGCGTATCAGACTGTCACATTAGCAATACTTAGGATGATTTGGATGGAGTTAAGTGCTGAAACTACTTGGTTTTAAAGGCAAATTGTTAATCTTGGTAATTACAAAATGATGATAAGTTAAGCAATAGTTGGGTCAGACAAACAAAAATTATTCTTGTTAACAAGGAACAAATGTAGACACAAGATAGCCGACTTGTATTTTTAACATTCTATTTTTAACAGGTTATTATTATTATTATTTTTTTGCCTTTGAGAAAGAACCTGCCAGGTTCGAAACGAAAGGCCAATAACAAATATTTTGCTTTTCTATTTTTAACACGTAAGTGTCCTATGGGAAGTCTACACTCATTTCTCAATGATTATTGTATCCTGTTAAAAACCACATCAATTAATTCTTTCCATGTATGTGATTCCTGGAGGGAAGGATGATTGCAAATCAACTGTGATTCATTGCCTTGTTATTGTGTGGGAATTGGAACAAAATTTAGGTTTTTTCTCCAAATGAAATTATCTACTTACTGAAATGTATGTAAGGCCCCCCAAAAAAGTCTCTGGTTTCTTGTCATAGGTCTCCTTAAAAATTGGTGCAGTAACACGCTTTTTTTTTCCTTTTTTTCTTTTTTTTTCCCCCCAACCACCATACACAAAGTATGGTGGCTAACGTTAATATGTGAAAAAAAATATGTGAAAACAAATGTGAAAAAAATATGTGAAAAAAATGTGAAAAAGTCTTTTAAAACACAGCAAGGCAAAATTTCGATCCAGCAATTTTGGCTGCAATTGGACATTGTTTCATAGCAAAAAAAACTACAAAGGCGATGCGTGCAGAGACCAAAACCGGAGACTTTGGGGGGGGGGGACTAAATATGGTGGTTTTACCAATGACAGGTGTGATTAAGCTTATCCTGGGGAGATATTCGTGATATATTTGGGGACAGAGATGGTAATTGTGTTTGATTAAGCTCGTTGCACTACACATTTGGCAGCATGGGCTGCATACTCCCCAGGGAGTTGAGATGGTTCTAGGAATGATATAACTGGCCTGATGACGGGTAATAATGAGCATCAAACTTGGCAGATAACGGCGCAATACAAGTGTCCATTATTATTATATTTAGATAAGGTTTTGCAATTTTTCATTATTTTATCAAATGTACAAAACAAGATGCCCCCACCCCAGCTTTGTACACGATACCAAACAATTACCATGATGTATGAATAGCATAACAAGTGCCTTTCATCTTAATTTTGTTTATATCTCACATCCATATAAAATTGTTTTCACTGGTGTCTTTTCTGTGATGTTTTATCACTTTAATTTTCTTTCAGTGCATGTTTTCTTAAATTGTAACATAATTTATTGATAAAAGAGTAATAAATGATGAAATATTTTGAAATTATACATTTGTATGTGATGGAGATTTGATTAATTGTATTTGGTGGAAGTTTCTTGTGTATATCTGATGCAACAGCAAACTAATAGACTGCTAACCAAGGCCAGAAACACAAAATGAGCAATAAGTATACAGCGTTGTAATCTTTGTTGAAAGTAATCAGAGCAGACGTTCAGTGTCCTTGTATAAGATGAACACAGTGACTGGACATTACTGGCTCATTTATGCAGCAGCAATGGTAATATTACCTTATCATGTGGGGTATTATCTCCAGTCATACTCACAGAAGCAGTTTTGCCAACATAAAAGCTATTGTGTCCTCCCTTTAACTTTGATGATCAAACACAAAAGAAAGTACACCGACTACATATGTTTTTGTTTTTTTAATTTTTTAAGGAAATTTATTAAAGCATATCTGATTAAATGGTATATTAATGATGGCCGATTGATCTGTCTATCGAATAAGTAAATGATTATCTATATTTAATTCTTTATTCAGACAACGTAAGCAGCAATTAAAAACAAAATATGAAACTGCATGTAATGAGGAGATGGAGCATCATGGATACTTCATCCAGCAAAACAATGACCTATCAACTGTAAAGCAATATCCTAGCACCAAAAGAAAGAAAAAATGATGAAAGTTTTACATGATGAAATAAAAATATCTCTTTAAATCGAATCATTGAAGTAAAATTGTTTCCTAACTTAATTTTCAACAAAAACTCCATGTTAGTACGAATACCAAAAATTTAAAACAAGCTTTCACAGGTTGGTTTCTAGACATATTTTAATTCTTTCAAATTATGGATTATTTTTGTTTTGTTTTATGGATGTTTTATGGACGTTTCACCTGAAGTGTCTACCCTCCTACTCTCTCAGTCCATTTTGCCAGCAGGTTGATAGACTCCAAAACCCTTCGTCTGTCAGTTTTTGCAAGGTGGAGTAACTGTGTAGAACATGTTACTTAGTACAGTGTTAGATGCAGTCTGCCACAAAACCACTAACACATAAGTACTTTTTACCCTTCAAAACCTCAAAACCTCAAAACCTCAAAACCTTCGAAGGGTTTTGAGGGATCAAACTATACAAGGGTTTTTATTAAATACTTAATGAGGGCAATATGAAGATGTAATGGTTCTGCAACAAAAAACTTTCAGAAAACACATCTAATGTTTTCCAATGATTTAATTGACATTTTTGACAGATACTGCAGCAAACACTAACTTCAATCCATTTATGAAAGATACTTTTATGCATTAATAATACATAGCATTTTTTAAATGCAAAATTAAATCCTCACATGTGATGTCAATTATACATATTAAGCCATGTCTCCTTTACATGGAGAGGTTCAAACAATAATCAACTAACAAATGAAAATGCATTGCCCACCTTTTCTTTATAGAATTACAAAAGAAATCTAAAAGAGTAAGAGTTGATTGTGATTGTGACTGATTGTGATGTTTTGAAAAAGATTGGAATCGTTCTTATGGCTAATATTTCTGAGACAGAATCGCATTAAAATCATGAAAAACATGAAATAGGTTCACAGTCTGTCTAATTACACAGCAGGTTGATGAAATTCTTGCATCGGATGATAAATAATAGATTTAATTTTGCCCTACACCGACGTGTGTATAGCTCTGTATACTCAGTGCTTTCCGAGTGTCTGTGGGAAAAAAAACTTCACAGGCGAATCGGGTGGGATTCGAACCCACGACCTCCTGCTAACTAGTGCAGACGTCTCAACCTATAGCAGCGGGTTCTGCGATATTTATAGGTTGATTACACAGTGAATTATTTTTGCCTTAGAGCCACAAGTTGAAATATAGTGTGTGTGTGTGTGTGTGTCATCAATACACACATTTTACCCATTTTATTAATGAAGAGGATAGACCTTTGGAAACAGTTTTTTTTTTTTACCTTTATTGACTTTTGACCTTTCTCAAAACGAACCATACCTCAAATTTGGAGGTCAAACAATGGAAAGGTCAAATGGAACTAAATTTAAATAAATGGAACTAAATTTAAATAAATGGAAAAAAATAAAAATTGAGTAATAAGCTAAGCCTTGTTTATGCACAGCCAACTATGTACAGCCAACTATCAAAATCAGAATATATACAAGAATGCAAAGATTTACCAAAATTTTACGGCACTTTCAAGCATACATTTTTGCATATTCATTTTAATACATTAATAAATGGTTCTCTTGATTAACAATACTCAGAATGCAACATCAAGTAATTTTGATGTAACTAAATAAAAAAGTAATTAAATTTGACAAATGTTCTTTGTTTAATATCAAAAATACATTGTCAATGGTGTAATTTCTTCAAATCACTATTTACATCAATAACCATATAAATGTTAATCAAATTTCCTTAAGGTATTGGATTGAGAATTCAAATATAACCATAAGGTAAAATTTTAACTTAAAATTATTTAGTGAAAAGCTCATTATTGTATCAATTTTCACTAGAAATAATTTTGTTCGAGGTGCTGTCATTTTTATTTAGAAAAGTGATAATATTTTCAGTTTGAATATTCCACAAAAAAATATAAATTTATTTTCACAAATTTCTTGTTCATGACAAAATGTAATAAATTGAATTTTTCACAGGTTGGTTGTTGGTGAATTTATATTACCAATATTGTACATTCCCTGTGTTTCTGGCATAAAATTTGTACATTTATTTTGCAAACCAACCATAAAAAAAATAAAACATTTTTGAAAGGAAAAAAAAAAAAATCATTTTAATGAATTCATTTTATTGTCCTTACATTTCGAACCTAGTAGGTTCTTTCTCAAAAGGCAAAATGAACGATATGCAGACATGCATACAAATTTAACACAGGAATGGGTAGAAGTTAGTTGGGTGTGAAAGGAAGACCAAAAGATGAAGGTACAAGAAGCACAGTTATGCATTGGTCCTGATTTCATGAATTCATTGCTATTCTGGCAAGATGGAGCACATTTATTCCTTTCCTTGGTTACAGACTCACCTTAATCAGCCCAGCGTTCTGCAAAGAAAATCTGTTAAAAAAGAAAGAAAAACAATTAAATATCATTTTTCTTTCAGGGATTCCTGACAGACTTCACAAATCATGGGGAAAAAATTAATGCAAAATAAATACCCAAAAAACACTTGGAATGATCTCCCATCCAAGTATTGACTTGCATCAATGTTGCTTAGAGGGGTGCATACACCATTGGTAGTTACCCAAAAAGAAATGTTATCTTAAAGCTTTCTTGGTTTAAGATGGTAATGGTACCAAACATCCTGAGATGTTATTCCGTCTGACGTGTTGTAATTCTTTGAGAAAACGTGAACAAAAATTCAAATCTGAAATGTTTCACCAGGGGATAATCATTTATCCACATTATAATGAATACAAAGAATTTGAATACATTTTTACTATTTTCTCATCAAAATAGCAACTTTCACAGGTTATTTTCTTTACACACCTCCTGGATTTAATAAAGTATGGATGCATTTACAGACATTTTACCAAAATAATATACTGGCATTTAACTTCAATAGTGTGCAACTTGCTCTCCAAAAAGTGTCTATCACTTAATAAAAAGTTGGGTATTATTTGTTTAAACCCAGGGGTAAGACATGCACTCTAGTTGCAACCATCACACCCCGATTTTGAATGGGTACAAGGTGTTTGAATGCTCCCTTACCTGTAACCCTCCCTCTTAAGGAGATCAGTGACGGCCGGTCGGATGCGAGCTACCCCACCCCTACTGTGGTTACCCTTCCCAGTGATAATGAACATGTGTCTGGGAGGGGACTTTGACACCTGGGGGTGGGGCTGCTGATTGTAGGCTTCCAGCTCGGCTGTTTTCTCGTTAAGGACTTGGTTGAGCATAAGTAGGGCTTCGTCGATGTGCAAGCCGTGTAAATCAAGAGTGTTGTCACTGAAGAGGGAATTCCTGTTGGGGAAAAAGAAAATTACAAAACATAAATTTACCAAAACGACATATCAGGATATTATTAAAATATCACCCCACAGGCCAGTGACACCAGAATAAAATATCCATGTTTTTTTTCATAAAAAGCATATAGCTGTTATAATAAACTGAATTCTGTCCTGTATGTAAATAGGAAAAGGATGAGTAACTTCTGCAATTAAGAGACAATATTGAGTTGCAATCATTGTTACAATTCCTGGTTTAAGATTCTGTTACATTTGCATCATTCATAAGTCAATTGTTAAGGTAAATTCCTAAATTTGTTAACTGATTTTCAATAATCACCTTTAAAACATTTTAAAAATATAAATAAGATGAAAGATTAAAACCCTAACCCCCCTAGGTATTCTGGCTTGGAACCTTCCTGAATCCTCCAAAATCCATCAGTGCACTTTTGGAAACATGCCCTTATCTTTAAAATGCACCATACGTTTTCGTTGATCTTTCATATTCAGCACTTATAGCCTGTACTTCTTGCCAGGTAGTAATTTTGCCCCATTTGAAAAGGTGAAAGTACCAGTTTCCAACAGTGCTGAATTTTTCCCAAAAAGTGCCCCTTGGAGGATTTTGCAGGATATGGGGTGGTTAGGGTTAATATAATGCACATATAAGTCATGGCAATGTCGGAAAAATAATCTCATAAACTAGCCAGCTCATTTAATGCCTACACTTTAAAATGTTCTTTAAATCTCGGTAAATGATGAATCCAAAATACTGATGTCAAGTAATAATAAATGTCTTACTTTGACGATAAAATGACTTCAGCTGCCCTCACATTTGCTGCCTTTAATTTCTCTGTGTGGAGATGGCCCTGAAATGGAAAGCAAGAAAATAGTAACAAAATTATCAAATCATCAAATAATACACACAAGGAACTGACTAGGCACATTAAAGGGATAATATCATCACAATAAGAGCAGACTTTCAACAGGGCATGGAATTAGTGTCCTACTTTAAGATGAACACAGTGACTGAAAATTACTGGCTTATTTATGCAGCAGCAATGGTAATATGACCTTATCATGTGGGCTATTATTTTTAGTTACTGATTTAATCTAAAACTAGCAGTCCGATTCCATGCCTTGTTGATCGTGATGATATTGTCCCTTTAAATCAATATTTTGGTGATAACAGAGAACATAGTACTTGAAAAGGGATTCAACCTGTGATCTCTGGATTACTGTATCGGTGTTCCACTAACTGAGATTTCCAGCCCTATGATAGAGGTATCCTTGTGTTCCCAAAAGGAACATCCCTATTTGGAACAGCTGTTGTTCACATTGGGAACACTGAATGTTCCTTTTGGGAAAACAAAGTGTTCCTGAAAGAAACGCTCCAAATATGTGACCAGTTCCCACAATATGAGCATTAAGTCACACAATGTTATTTTCCGGTACGAATTTACAAAGTCATAATTTAACATATATAGAAAATATGATTTTTAAAAACTTTTACAGATTTTAATGATAAATGCACCCCAAGTGTTTTGGCACCGTTGGAATGCTCTTTTTCTACAGAATTTGAAAATACAAACATCTCAGTTTTTTGGGAAAAAAATGTTGTTTTTACTCTGATTTTTTGGGAGCAAGTTTACAATTTCTGAAGGCATTGCTCACTGAGGGCTCAATCAGCAAACACTTAGTACAGTTTAATCGCTTGAGAGCTATGAAAGAAATACAACCTTAAGCAGAAGAAAGAATAAGAGGTTTTTGCTCGGTGTGCTGACCTGCTGTGAGTAGAAGGAGGCAAGGTCTTTCTGTCCTTGTTTATAAGCAGCGGCAGCCTTCTGGAATGCTTCATGGCGCTGTCGGTAGTGCTGTGTCGCCTCCGCACGGTAATCTTGATAATCTGGATTATGTACAGATTGATAGTAGCTTTCTTGGGCAGAAGAGTCATCGGTCTGAGGACAAAAAAAAGGAAACAAATTTGAATTATTTTCTGTCTTGTTGGCAAAACTGCTTCTATGACTATGCTTACTCTCTTTGAATCAAGATATACATTGAAGGGAAGGTACAACATTGGGTAATGTTGGCAAAATTGCTTCTATGAGTATGCTTACTCTCTTTGAATCAAGATATACATTGAAGGGAAGGTACCGGTACAGCATTGGTCATGTTGGCTAAACTGCTTCTATGAGTATGCTTACTCTCTTTGAATCAAGATATACATTGAAGGGAAGGTACAACATTGGGTAATGTTGGCAAAATTGCTTCTATGAGTATGCTTACTCTCTTTGAATCAAGATATACATTGAAGGGAAGGTACAACATTGGGTAATGTTGGCAAAATTGCTTCTATGAGTATGCTTACTCTCTTTGAATCAAGATATACATTGAAGGGAAGGTACAGCATTGGTCACGTTGGCTAAACTGCTCCTATGAGTATGCTTACTCTCTTTGAATCAAGATATACATTGAAGGGAAGGTACAACGTTGGTAATGTTGGCAAAACTGCTCCTATGAGTATGCTTACTCTCTTTGAATCAAGATATACATTGAAGGGAAGGTACAGCATTGGTAATGTTGGCAAAACTGCTTCTATGAGTATGCTTACTCTCTTTGAATCAAGATATACATTAAAGGGAAGGTACAACATTGGTAATGTTGGCAAAACAGCTTCTATGAGAATGCTTACTCTCTTTGAATCAAGATATACATTGAAGGGAAGGTACAGCATTGGTAATGTTGGCAAAACAGCTTCTATGAGAATGCTTACTCTCTTTGAATCAAGATATACATTGAAGGGAAGGTACAGCATTGGTAATGTTGGCAAAACTGCTTCTATGAGTATGCTTACTCTCTTTGAATCAAGATATACATTAAAGGGAAGGTACAACATTGGTATGCTTCATTTTCTTTGAATCAATATATACATTGAACAACCGACCTATGAAAGTTCCAGCTTAATGTGGAGTCCACATCATGAGAAAAGTGTGAAAGAATTCACAATTTTTACATAAAATGTTGCCATCTGACAACTTTGTGAAAATACTTTTAAGGATAATTGGTACCTTTAATATTATAAGTGTGCTTTCATGTAATAATTAAATAATTTTGTAATCAGGTATATAGTATGTGCTCATTGCATTATATTTTACTGCCATTGACTTGAACTGTATGTTACAAATAATGTTGTACTTGGATATGGATGTTTCCATGGTAGCTTGGTGCACATAGGAATAATTTGTGTGTGAAATGATCTATTGGTGAAGCTTTACCCCCTCGCTTGACGATGCCAAACTTTCTCTCTCAGCTTGCTCAATCAGCTGTCTTTCCATTCTCACTCGAGCTTCGTTAGAGTAGACATCCTTGGGTGGCCCAGAAGCCGAGATGAAGAATGACTGTACTTGCTTGACGGTTGGTTCTAACTGGAAGCTGGAATGTGGAAAATAAATACAGTAATTAACCAATAGATAGATTTCACTTTACACAGTGCAAAATCAACCATCTTTGCATGCAATGAAAACCCATTTTTGAATGCACAAATATGCTTAACACGAAAGCACTGTGTGTGGCATATGGGCATTTAAACAATTCTATGCATTACTATCATTAAAATGATAGCGTCTACCTGGAACTATCTATATAAAATTCTATGCAAAAGCCAGTTGAAGACAATACACAATGTCTTGAAAAAACATAAATGTTCATAGTTTTACATGAAACTTAATTACTTGGTATAAAATTGATGATGGTATCAAACATCCCTTGAAATATTGTGTTCCACTCACTTATTAGCTCTGAAGATGTCCTCTAATGTGTCTCTGTCTACATTGGGGAATTCATTAAATAGCTTGTCTCTCTTCAGCTTGGTTGCCAAGGAGACAGAGCCATCGGTGTTCACCTTTTCTTCATCCTTAAAAATAAACAAACAAGAACGAGAACTCATCTTATTGGCAGAAACAGGTACAAATGTAGGACGTAAATAGTTGATTATCTCTTTCCTTCAGTGACTATTGTTTATATACATTGGATTTACATAATTACATAATTTTATCTATCCAATAGCAAAGCGGAAATTGTATCACATGATTTATGTAAATGCTTTTCTACATACAAATTGTGATGCGTTACCAAAGTTATGCCACCTAAAACTAGATGAACTATTTTGAAAGGGTTTGGTGCAAAATGTTGACCTTTTTCATTTCCTTTGCCTCAGAGAATTCATTACAGTGAAATATTTCAATAAAATGATCAAACATACCTCTACATCTTTGCTGAGTTGTGCAGCCAGCTCTTCCTCCATAATCTCATGTAAACCTTTTGTTTCTTCGGCTTGTTGCCCTGGCGACACAAAAGCATCCATCATGCCTCTGCTGTCCCCATATCCAACATGGGAGCTGATTGGTTGCTTGGCTCTGTTAGGGGATGCCTTGGGGCCTTGGTATTTAGCCGATCTGGAAGACTGGACTTTGGCCATGTGGTTGATGTCTTCCTCTTGTTGAAGTCTACGAGCAAGTTCTTCATCTATTTATAGTAAAGGAAATTTAAGAAGCTTTAAGAGAAGGTACACAATCGATCCATACATCTGAAACGTTCAATTTGGAGGCGTAATATGTTTTGATTTTTAATACTGACAAGCCTACCCATATTGTAAAGATATGTAGGAGTTTCTATTTCAGCAAACCTTTGATCTCCACTTTGATTGCTACTTGAAGACTAATAGAAACAAGTCAAGACTAACCTGCTTTGATTATGTTGTCCAGTTCTTCCTCCTGATTAAATCTTGTCTGTAACGTCCGAGACCACAGTGAGTGTAACTGCTTAGCCAGGTCATAGTCAACGTGAACCTGTAGGTCTTCTGCAGGAAGTCCATCTAAGCAACAGAAGAAAAAACAGAATTGTTGTAAACCATTATTAAGAACACCCATTTTGGGTTTTTGGGGGGGTATTCCTTTAACTGATTTGAGGACTGGCCTCTTCATACAATCACCTTGACATTACAGAAGTTTTATGACAACAATAAAAGGCAGATAATGTTTGAATTTATTTTGATAACAAATTTTGAACAAAGTGAGTCAAAAAGAGGAAAATTACTTCCCAAAAAAGAAACTTGTGCCTAAATTTCGTAAGTCCTATAAATACTAAATAAATACTGACTAAGTATGTTAAGTATCTTCCATTTAAAATGCATTTAGGATCCTACAAATGTTGGTCTTGGTTGACCAGTGAAAGCAAAAAAGGTTCCTGTTTCATGTGAAGCATGCCTTTCGGGAAGACATTCACAAAATGAACATTCAGTGTTCTCAATATGAACATCAGCTGTATTAAATGGGAACAACTAATGTTCCCATCATGCAGACTCATCTATGGAATGTTCCCAATGAAATGTTCCATTTGGGAACACAAAGCAATGATTCCAAAATAACCGATCTTTTTCATCCACGATATATCGGCAAACATATATCGCGATTTTCGATAATATCGCGATTATTTTTTCATTTCATGTTTCTCACTTCCAAAAGCTGAAAAGACTGTTCTAATTTTGTTTCCATATAATTTCCGACTTGACTCACAATGTCGTTTTTTTTAATCGCGATTTGTCGATGTCTCGATAACTTAAAAAGGTTCTCAATATCGTAATCGAATAAAAAAAGGTATCATGATATTCGACAATATCGTGTTATCGCCCAAGCTTATTCCCAAATGGAATGCCACCCTGTTCCCAGTTAGAACAGCATGCACTTCCGATGGGAACAGGCAGTGTTCCCAATGGAACATTCCAGCCATTCTCAAGTCATGAGATGATTGATCCCTTTGCAAATAATTTTATTAAAGAATTTTGTGTTAATTTGAGAAGATTCTTCACCTGGAAGTAGATAAAAGCCAGCAGAGCCAAACATCTCCTGAAGCTGAAGTGCAAAGGCAGCATCCAGCTGTAACATCAACCCTTCCTTCAAACTAGACAACTCCTTCTTTTTCCTCCGCACTGAATGGGCTGAAGAGGAAACCGACAGTATTCAAGGGGCGTGGATTTGAATTATCTCATGGAGGAGTGGGAGTGGAAGGGGAGAAGGAACATTTAGATGCGAGGAAGGAGGAGAGTGAATTAGGGACAGGGGAGGACCTTTTTGAGATAGGAGGAGCACAAGGAAGGATTAGAGAGGAACAAGAGAGGGAATGGAAACGGGACACTGAAGACAAGGACATGACAAAAAGCAGATGACAAACACAAGATGATTGAGGTGAGGAAACACTGGAGAAGAAGAAGGGAGAAAAGGAAGTGAACAGGAATGGACATAGACAAGGCATTGAAGAACATGGGAGGATGAAGTAGAGAGAAACCAATCTAAAAGACAACACTGGAAGTGTTGATAGTCCAGCAAGAATGGGAATTAGTTATACCTGTTTGAATCTAATTATCAGGGGTGTAATTTGACAAAAGTAAAACATCCTGAAAAATAGGTAGTGGGCCTTTGGTATGAGTTTCCCTTTGGTATAGAGGACAAATTTTGGCTACTTCTTTCTCTCCTTGGTGGCTACTTCTGATCTTTCAAGAAAATTTTGAGGCAAAGGGAGATTTGTATTGCCTGAATTATGCATGCATGTACCTTGTATGCTGATTTCTGCTTTCTCTTCAGTAATCACTTCCTCATCTCCCATCTCTATGGTTTCCCCGTATCCAGTCATCATCTGCTCTGGGCGTGGCACACTAAACTCTGCCTCACTCTGATGATTCCAAGAAAACTGGACACCTCCAGCAGCCTCAAATGCATCCATCCTCAGAGGAGCTGCTGCTCTTGATGGGTCTCGTTTCATCCTCTCATGCAAATCTGCATCGCTACCCTCCCTCCTTGAAAGTTTATTGGATGGTCTCTTTGATGCACTACGAGATGGAGTCTTGGGCCTCACAACTTGTTCCTTGGGTCTATCACATTCAGGGCTTTGTCGGAAGTCATTTACTGTATTCTGAAAGAAATCTTGTTTTACCTCAGGAACAGTTGAAGATGGCTCGATTTGATCCAGAGGTTTATCAAGTTGCTGGTGTTCAACTGTGTAAACAGCTTCTAGAGTAGACCCTTCTAAAATGTTATTAATATCCAATTGATTCTTGTCTTCATCGGGTGTGGTTTTAGAACTACCGCCTGTGCTTACTTGCGTATCCATTAGATCAGGACCCTCCAACACTGTATTTGCTTCTGGTTTCTCACCAGTAAAATCAATTTCACTTAAAGTTTGTTCCTCTTTCTTAGAAATGTTCATCTTTACTGTGGTGTCTTTATCATGTTGTAGTGATCTCTCATGTACCTGCAAAAGTTCTTGTTCTGAAGTGGAATTTCTTGAGCCGATAGTTCCAGTAGAATCTTGGTGTGCCTCCGTAAAATCAACATTCAAGTTTTTTGGGTCTAACTCTCGGAACAGATCATCTATTTTTTCTGAATATTGGACTGTCACTGTACTTTCCCTTTTTCCATTCTCATGGGAACTCGCTTTTTCCAGAGGGGTACTACTTGTAGCAGATTCGATGTTTTCAGAACTAATGCTTTTCAGGATGTCATCAACAACTGAAATCATACTGGAGGCTAAGTTTGAAGTGTGAAAGTCACGCTTAGACTGTAAACATTCTTGGTTCAAGGTCATTTCTTGTTCTTCTTTGTCATCCAAGTGGTTTGTTGCCGACCCTGATGATACCACTTCCTGTTTGTTTGGGTTCACAGAACCACCGGCTTTACCCAGATCTGGCTGTTTTGGTTCGCCTCTCTCCCCGTTCCCCAAATCATCAAGAAGAATATTGGTGGCCCATTCAAGATCCCCAGTACATCTTGCGAGAATGTCTTCAAGATCATTTTGCGGGAAGGATGGGAAAAGGGTGATGAGATTTGCCAAGTTGTCATCGATGTTTTCCGACTTGTGATCTGTCATTGTGCTCTTGTGGAGTGTGACCGATGCTGGAATCGGTGATCGATCTTGGGATGAATTCAAAGCAAGAGATTCGGAATCATGTTGTGAATTATTTTCATTTGTCGTTGTTACATCGCTCTGATTTAATACAGAGAGTTGTCTTGCCTGGCCAGTAACGACCACAAAACCCTGGCACTGCACATCTTCAACCGTCAGTTTACCCGATCCTAATCTTTGTAAACATGAAAAGTCAGCAGCAAGAGTATTAGTTCCTACATCAGTGAATGAAATGCCTGTCAGGTCTACAGAGGAGATGAGAGGTTTCTCAGGGGTCATTTCACCCTCTAGCTTCTCGACTGAACCAGCTAGCTCCAACCAGTTAACTGTTCCTGGAGGGAGTTTAGGAAATACAGCGGCCATTCTTGTGCCCTTTCCATGAGACTTTGATCTTCTCAACTTCCTCTTCTCATGGCAATGCTGGGCCGCATTCTCGTCATGACTCAAAGGAGACATTTTAAGCATAGGGCTTTGGCTTCTGGGAGTGAGACTGGGTGAGGGGGTCGATTGAGTTGAAACAGGAATTGCCTGTTGATTATACAGTTCATGGTGACTCAAACATGAAGGGCTTGTTGTTTTAACATAAACAGCCCGACTGTCTGTGACTCCCTCTCCTTGCTTAATAACACCACCCATAAGGTTGCTGTTTATGTCACCAATGAACATATTTGATTCGCTCAATGACGTTTCTAATTGTCTTTCAGATAGAGAAATTGCCACTTGAAAATTATCGTTCATGAATTCCTGGGTTGGTGGTCTCATTTTTTCCCCTGTTGCATCATGATTCTTTTGCTTCGAGGCTGACGTTTGATCTTGAGTTTGAGACATTTGAGTCGTCTGCTCATCTTTGTTCAATTCTTTAAAGTATGAACAATCATTACCAGTCTCACTTGGTTCAGATTCCCCTCCTTCCTCAGTAACTTCATCCTCAACTGAACATTTCTCAGTTATAAGTTCAAAGTTCTCGTCACCATCTGTTGAATCTTGTACAGCAGAATCTATCTTTAGATTTGGACTTTCTGGGTTTGGATTTGGCTCACTTTCTGGTGAGCCCAAGTCATGGATGTCTGCAACCAGTTTCTGACCATCAGCAGTAACCATTGTCAAATCTTCCATTGCTGAATTCAGGGTGAATTCTTTCCCGATGTTGTCAGGCTGTTCTTCAAGATTTTCTTGTTCTTCAATGTCTGTCAGTTCATGAGACAGCTGAAAAGTGGCTTCTGCGACCTCATTCATCATCGCTGTGAAATCATCATCATCCTCCTTTTTGTCTTCTGCTTCATTTGGACTATCCTGTGGCCGAGTTTGTCCTTCACTAGGATCAAGGGAAGCTTCTTGGATCAAGGCTATCATTGCCGCATCATCTTCCATCTTTTGATCTTTCCCGATGTTGTCAGGCTGTTCATTTGGACTACAGGAAATGTCTTGTACCAAGGTTGTTTCTGTTTTAAAATTATCTTCATCCTTTCCTGAATCATCTTGATGTTTCTCATTTATATCTTTATCAACATATTGAACAGAAGAACCTCCTACTTCTAAATTCATCATCTTTACAAATTCATCTTCATTGTCCAAGTTCTCCTCTTTATTCTCCACTATTACCTCCTCTTGATCTGCTGCAGGACTTGAATTTTGGTTTGTTGAAAGCAGTTTAATGGTTGGCTGCCAAGACGCTTGTGTGATTGAGTTTATCACTGCTTCAAAATCATCATCAACAATGCTTTTTATTTTATTATCGTCTCTGCTTCCACCCTCATGGGTCTTTACATGGAGGGGTACACAAGATGCCCCAGCTTCTAAGTTCACCACGGCAACAAAATCATCATCACCAATGCTTTCTATCCGTTCTTCATCTCTGAAAACTCCTTGAGTATCCTCTTGGCATGGTAAGGGAGATGCTGCGGCCACCAAGTCCTCCGTGGCAATAAAATCCACTTTCTTCTGTTCATCTTCTTTGATGTCATTCTTTTTAGATGCACTTGGTCCATCTTCACAACTCCTTGAGAGGTCACAGGAGGCTACCACCTCTGAGGTGATCACTGGTTCCTCATCTCTAAGTGGCGTCTCATTCACCTCTGAGAATTCGGCCAGTGATTCCATCATTGCATCAATCCCATTTTCAGTGTCCGATACGAACATCTCATCATCACTCTGGATTTCCTCCAGCTCTTCATCTGCATCCAATGCTTTGGCAACTGGTGTAGGGGTTTCCTCTACTGTTGTCTGATACCTTTCACTAAAAACACCTTCTCCCTCCTTGTAATCTATGATACCATCATCTTCCTCCTTGTGTTTTCTCCAAGTCATCCTCTCACCTTCTCTCACAAATTCATCACTAGAGACACCATCCACTTGAATATATTCTTCTTCTTGCTCATACATCCTTCTTTCTTTCCTGGGGGAGTACATATATCTGTCTCTTTTGAAAGCTTTCAGTTTTTGAGGTTTGGATGACCCAAGAATGTTTTCCACAGAGACATTCCTCTCAAACCGTTCAATCATCAGCCTTATCCTATCCCTAGGGACATTGTGGGTATTATTTCTGCAGAAAATAGAAATGATCAAAATGACGTATCACTTTTGTCTTAGCCATGCCCCTATAAAAGATATTAAAGATTTATCAGCCATGTTTTTGTAAGCAAGCTGTGCAAAACAAATATTCTACTCACTTGTACAATTTGCCCAAATTAAATTTCCATGGTGTGGTTGGCTCTCTAAATTCAACCGTGTAGCCGTATTGAAGTGCCTGTTAGAAAAATACCAAAATAAGAATAAACCATTACCTTTGCATTGTGGCAAAGCATTATGAGTTTGTGGTAACAACATGTTGTATTACTAATGAGATATGAATAAGAAAAAATGGTGGTTTGACAACTTGTTTCATTCAGTATACTCTGATCGTCTTCAAGATTTTTTTTTGAAATATGCCAATATATAACTTTGATGAAATGCAACTTTCTTGAAATGAAGGAACTGCATTGTTATAATTTATGCCAAATTCCTTCTGTTGTTGCTTTTTATATTTATAAATAAGTTGTAGATGTATGTTACCATGACAACATATGGTTTCATTGTCCAGCGTTCAATGTTGGTGTTATCAATGATGATTGGTGTAACACCAGATTTCATTGCGTCTTGGCCTGTAAAATAAACAACAATAAACATGAGTAAACAAATTGGTTTCTAGGGAGCAAAAGAACAAATGTTTTATGTTATTTGTATTTTTCCCCCCATAAAGGCTGCATGCACAATTGGTAAAATGTGACTTTAGGTACATGTACAAATGTAATGAAACAAATCAAGAAATTTAAAAATGAATTTGTTTAAAACATTTTGACCCATATGAAAACAGTTGATTTCGCCCCTGAAGTGATCTCTTGCTTTTCAATATTCCTCTCTTTTTTCTCAAAAAGGAAGCATAGATTTATATTCCCATTATATGGGCCTTCTAAAATTTAGAATTGTTTTGGTTGTGTTGCATTTTGAACAGAAAATTTAGAAAATAAACTCAATAATTTAATATCAACTCCCCCCCTGTTATTTAATTCACAATAGTACAGGTCGATATCAATTAATACTAATTGTGAAGCCATGCCCATTAAGCAAATTGAATCTGCCCAACATACAACTAGTTGTTTAAATTATTCATTTTTGAGTTGTTTTTCATACATCCTTTATGACTCCAGTCATGGGCATCAGAGAGCTTGGTTACATCAAAGTGGTATTCCCCATTGGTGATGAAGTAGTCATCAGAACTCAAGACCCTGCCCTGCCCAACTAGCTTCCTGTGGAATTTAGAAACAGACATTTTTCTAGATCAAAACAAGTGAACTCTCAAATGGTATTAAAGAGAAGGTATAACATTAGTCAGACTAGCAAAAATGTTTCTATGAGTGTGCTTACTTTCTGTGATATACACTAAATTTACAAAAACCGTCTTGTTTATCAGAACACTGCTACTTGACTCTAAGAGAAAACAGACATTTTATAAAATAAATATGAAAATTATGGTTTTACAGTAAAACCATTTTTTTGGGGGGGGGAGGGGGGGGCAGGTCCCGGTATAAATTTATTTGGGCACTAACAAAAACTTACTAAAAGTACTGTTAAACCAAGCTGCAAACAATTATTTGGTGAAATATTTCACTACAAACTATTCATTTTTCCTTTATAAAATTATATAATCAAGGTTCCGATGAAAATTTTACAAATCCGAAAATCCCCCCAAAAAACATACAAAGCCACTATTCATTAATTGGTATTCTCCATGATTATGGAAAACATCAATTATTATACCAATTCAGAAAATATCAAAACCAATTACGTTCAATGATTATAGACGTATTGTACTCACTGCTATCGTCATGAAATGCATTGAGAGTTTCATGGGACTTCATTTACAAATGTGCCATGGTCGAGCGGTTTAGTGCATCGGTTTAGTGCATCGGTTTAGTGCATCGGATTTGTGTTCTAATGGCTGAGTCTTCAGAATGTGGGTTTGAATCCCAGCCGCGACCATGGTGCTTGTGTCCTTGAGCAAGACAATTTACCATAATTGCATCTCTCCACCCAGGGGTAAATGGGTACCTGTGAGGGCAGAGTTGGTTGTTGTGTTTGATTAGCCCTATATGCGCCGAAATGGCAGCAATTGAGCTGTATACTCCCCGGGGAGATGAGATGGTTTCAGGAATGATTTATGAGCCTGATGAGCAGGGTTAATAATGTAATGCATCTTGAGCACCTATTTGGTGGATACGTGCGCCATATAAGTCCACATTATTATTATTATTATTATTACACACAAAAACCTTTGCTGATCCACTATAGTTTGATTACTGTACCAACACTCATATCAATGCATAATAACTATGAACATTTGGACAAATCAAAAACATATTAATAGGTTTATGTTAAACCGGACACAGGGGTAAAATTAATGGGTTCGTGCCTGAAGCATTCCCTTATAATCTCATTTACTCTCTCTGCAGATCAAAACAATAACAAAGCAATGACCTTTGAACTTTACCTTGCTAGTGTGCTCTTTCCACTCCCGGGGCATCCTCTCATCAAACACAGCACTTTACCCTCTGGCAAAGGAACGACCTTGTCTTCAAATCCAGATCTTCTTTTACCGTGGGCTTGAACCCGCGGTGTGTGGTTTGTGTGTTTACTAACGGGCCACTTTGGAACAGGGGGCACTACGCCCTTATGAGAGGAGCTAGTGTTGAGTCCATCTGGGGGCGGTTTTACACCTTCAAGGTTTGGGCCATGCACAGGTGAAATTGACCTTTGACCGAAGGGTTGGTATTTTGGGTTTGAAAAAGTTGGAAATTTATGTTGGGATTGTTCTTGCTTCTGCAGCCAAGGAGGAACTGTCGACTGTGGTTTTGAGTTTGGTTGACGGAAACTGCCATCTGTTCTTGTAAACCGAGGGGGTTGGAAGTTTTGAACTGGATGTTCAGGGCGGTGAGTGGGACTCTCTCTGCGAGGGTCAGCCCCTCTTGGAATTGGTGTGAAGAAAGGTCTGCTGACTTGTGGATCATGAGGCCTGAGGTGCCTCTGCAGTACCGAGGCCCTGCCTACTGATTTGGGCCTGGGCATGCGGTTGTGAAACCTGGGTGGAAATCCCGAGGGTGGATACTGGGATCCAGATGGTCCCGGCCATGGGTATCTTGTGTAAGATTTTGGAAAGAAATCAGGGGAAGCTGCACCACGGTTTTGTTGTGGTCGATCAGTCTCACCTTCCATTCGGATTTGACTGGGCTGATGATCAGAACTCTCGGTTTCAATATTGTGACTTGCCGATATCTTATTCTGCTGATCAGAATCAATTTCATTTCTTGTTACGTCTGGATTGATCGTACATTGACCGGCATTGAAAGGGCAATTCAAATATTCATCTTGATTTTCAATTACAGATGGCTCAACATTCTCTGTTGATGCAGATACCATGTCAGGATGCATCTTCATCTCAATGAGAAGTTTTTCAAAGTCATCTGATGCTGGGTTGACTGGCGATGAGCCACCCACATCAGTGTCTGCTGATGTGCTTGGAGGATCATGCCAAGTTGTCCTCACCTCAGATGTTGAAATATCTCCACCTAAGTTCGGGTCAGTCTTCCTGAATGATGACAATCTGTCTTGACTCCTATTACTTGAACCAGGCCTTTGTGGAGTCTTACGGATTCCATGACTTCCCGCGTTTGCAGTCTGTGACCTAGGTAGAGCAGCATCGTGATGAATATTCATGTTGTTAGATGATGACTCTGTTATTTTAAGTTCTGGAAGCAAATCACTTTCAAAGCCGATAACTCTTGAACTTTTCACATCTCGAGAAGTTTCAGTTTTGCTTAAATCATTGAAAGGGTTGTTTGGTCCCCTTGCCACAACCGTCTGACCTGACAAGGCATCCTGTGTTTCTCCCATGCTTTCACTGGGATCGTTCTCAGAGAGCACTCCTTGTCTGGTTACCATAGGAGATGATGCTGCATCTTTAGTGTAAAGTTGGGCTGACTCGGACTCATCATCATCCACATTTCTCAGATTGGGATGGGGGAGTTCCCTGTTACCACAGTTTTCAAAGCGCTGGGTATTCCTTGTCTGGGGTTGTCTCACCCGGAGGTCAGCTCTATCAGGAAATGGTGATTCCTCATTCGAGTCTTCTCCACAATCTGCCTCTGTATCTTCCTCCATCTCTGTCTTAGGGATGTAGACATCTTTAAATCCTGATAGTCTAAACATGCCGGATTCAAAAGCCGTTGTTTGATCCACAAGCTTGAAGAGTGTTTCCAGAGCTGCTTCCACTAAAAAACAATGGAGAGAGAGAGGAATGAAATGGTGAAGAAAAAAATCAAAATAAATTGACTATGTGCCAAGCTGCTTGCTGTATATGTTTTGATTTATTTTGATTCACCATTCTGACTCTGTTTACTGCCACACATATTGCAACATAAGAATCAAGAAATGTATACAAACCAATTTGTGAAGGTTTTACTCAGTTCAACGAAAGCTTGTATTTTTTAGAGAAAAAAAAATGAAACTCTTTTGTAGGATACTCTTCAAACAAATATTCAGATTAACCTTGAACATCAAAAAATAAGAAGTCCTTGTTAATTTTTTCTATTTTAAGGAATATTTCCATTTCAAGTAGCCACATTCTTGAGCCAATACACTGGACTCCCTCCGTATCCTTGGCCCTAATCCCACATGTACAAAAAATGTGTGATATTTCTTTATTTTCAATTTTTGATCTGCTAATTATTACAACCTAAAACTTAGTGATTAGGTAACCTTGCCCAAGCAGACACTTTTGGCATAAAATCTGTTATTCTGAGATATCTCACTTTCATGAAATTTTCGAAACATTTTTGAAATTAAAAAAAAAAAATAACATTATTAAAATTTCACCAAAACTACTGATCTCACAATAACTTATCTAATCACAAAATTTTAGATTGTAATAATTAGCAGATCAAAAGTTGAAAAAAATTGTCCCTTTTTTGTACATGTGGGGCTAGGGCCAAGGATATGGAGGGAATCCAGTGCATTCCATTGGCACTAAAATGGGGCTAACGTTACGTTTCAAGGATTCCTAGCATTTTCACAAATCATTCAAATATGTTTTTCTTTCCACTACAACACAGGCAGCATAAAACAACAAAATCACAGACTTTCATTAAAAAAAAGGTCACATTCATCACTTAATATTTCTATAGATCTATTAAAATAAGTCAAATGCGTTAAATTAGTCAAATTAGGTACAAGGATGATATTGTACAGTAAATTCCCCATTTCCGCATGTTCAAGTTCATCATGTTCAGACAGGAATGTTTTTTACCTTTGAAATCACAATCATTCATGATCATGTGAACTACAACTGGATCTAACTTCCCTTCAAACATATCTTGCAAGTATCGAAGTTCCTGCATCCTTATCTCCTCCTTCGAGTCCGCATCATCAGGGGAGATCATACCGTCTCCACTACTCGCTTTGCCCCCGGACGACCGGTCCTGTTTCACGCTGCTTCGGCTCCCCTTCTCCAACTCAGAATCGTCGCGATCGACAGGCTTCGTTTTCTTTTTCTTTGGCATTTCTCTCGCCTCGATCGCTCTGTGGCGGCTACTTTGTTGTGTAATGATTTTGTGTAAGGTAGGGCGGGCCTATTTGTACTACTAGTACTACCAGTGGGAATCTTTACAGGTATTTCGCATGAGGGTAAAATCCCTCATTGTATCAATCATTGACATCATTATTATATCGTGCGCTTGCAAAAACAGGAAGTCCGCAGCATAAATACAATCATGCATTAGTTATGATGACCTTTAGTGGCACACTGACGTATGTTTTGAAAGTGAGCCCTCAAGCGATTTTATTGAGACAACTTTGCAGCACGTGCGAGAATAGTCAGGTACACCTCTTAAGAAGCTGCATACGCGTACGATTCATCGGTAGTGAGCCTGGAAACCTTGCCATATGTTTTATACATTGGAAGTTCGATCGAACAGCCGACAGAAGGTGCAGAACAGCCGATCTGAGAATTATTCCGAGTTTTAACTTGTATTGTTAAAAGATGTGTAACTAGTAAACAAAATGTCTGCAAAAAAGAAGTCTGTGAAATCAGAATGGGTCGGCTGTCAGACGTGTGACATACTTGTAAGCAGTAAAGACTGGACAAAACACAAGATGCAGTGTGCATCTGCAGGAAATCTTGGGACTGTTATCCGGAGTTCACCGCCGCTGACGACTGCCGTGGTTTCTCCCAGCTGCACTTTGGTTGGAGACGGCGCTGGGCACGCTTTTGTCTTGGACAACGTTCTGTCCCATGGGTTTATTCGGGCTGGCGTTCTGCACAGTGAAGTGTGCTTGCAAGCTGAAAAAGGTTTGTTTAGTTCAAACTTGCTGCATATTCCACGTGTATTTTTTACAAGCAATTATTTACCATCTCAGATATATATGTACCGTGCAAACTAAGGTTTTGTAGATAAATGTTTTCCTCGTGAAGATTTGAAGGGAAGTGGATGGTTGAAGTACTAATGTTGAGCGCAATCTAGGGATTTGCGCAATCTGCAGATTGCGCTGCGAAATATATTTGATCACCACTTTAACTTTTGCCTTTTTTTGGCTGTCCCCTTTACCTTTTTCAGTGTTGGCTAATGTAGGGAGTCCAGCGAAATGACTGTTTTCAGATTTATATCTATCACCGTGTAAAAATAGCTATTTTTAATGTGCCTTTTTGTCGTTTCTGTGCATCAAATGTAACATTTTAAACAACGTTTCGGTAGTTGAAAGATTCATCTTTTTATTTGTGCTATTTATTATCCCCATCGGCATCGTTTATTTGTTGAAATATTTGAGGAAAATGCCGCACAATCAGAGCCACTTAGAGATACGTGAACTCCTGGGCACGGCCATCTTGATTTGACGTCACGAAACATAGTCGCGTTGTAGGCTAATATCTCGCGAGATTTAACCAGGTTTGGAAAGATGATGTCATCATCTTGAAGACGAAAACAAACTCTTCATTTTGATATGTGACACGGTGAGTTTTGTCAATGCAGAGTGTTGTTATTTTCTCCATTTACCAAAGGCTAAAAAAGGAACAGTTTTCTACCAATTTTTTAGTTAAAAAACTTCAAAATACATGTATAATGATTCGATGAAACCTGTATGAAACTATGTTTTTCTGAACGCATTAGTGCCGCATGGGTGATTTTGATGGGGATGCCTTATGGCAAACTGCAAAAAAACATGATTGGATTTGTCAGAGGTGCAAGTGCAAGTCCAGTTGCTCTATATGCATGGAGGAATTTTCTCCATGCACTATGCAGGGCCTACTGCACTGGTTTTTACAAGACTTTCTTTTACAATGTGAACATTCAAAATTTAGATAATATGTTATTAGTTAGGTAAAACTTGTAGCTTTGCATGGTGAGGATGATAAGTAAGACTAATTGCGGTGACACCATGTGGAATCTCAATTGAGTAGTAATTAGTTCTGAAAAGAACTGGGGGTACAACTCGACGTTTCGATCAGTATGCTCTGATCGTCCTCAGGAGAATGCCGGACTCTGGAAAATGCTGCTGCTTAAGTAGACTGCTGGAGGATCATCCCATGAATGGATGCTGGAGGATTAGTTCGTTGAGGCGCAGGCGGAAACTGTGAGACTAGGATCCTAGGGGTTGGGGAGAGGTGTGTGCTCACTGAACTGAATCAGTTGTTAACAAGCACAGGGGAAGGAGGGTGGTTGACTTAGGATATAGGGGATCCCTCAGTCTGGGGTGGGTTATGGACTTTGGATATAGAAGATCCTTCAGTCTGTAGTATAGGTCGCCAAATGTCGCTGATGAAGAAACCGATGTCCTGTGGCACAGTGTCGTGTTTGACGATCTCGATGGCCTCTCTGATGCGTCTGGGGTGCCATGCGTCGATGGGTGTGATGAGTTGCACTGGTTTTTTTTCTTACAATGGTTCGTGGCCGAGCGGTCTAGCGCACCGAACTCAAGTTCTGGTGTTGCCAGCAGCAGGGTGTGGGTTCGAGCCCCGGTCGTGACACTTGTGTCCTTGAGCAAGGTACTTAACCATTAATTGCTTCGTCCTTCGGATGGGACGTAAAGCCGTAGGTCCCATGTGTTGTGTAATGCACGTAAAAAAGGATGCGCCTTGAGCACCACTTAGTTGGTGGATACGTGCGCTATATAAGTCCACACATTATTATTATTATTATTATTATTTTATACTTGTCCATTTCCAGGCAATGGGAAGCTACCATCCTCCTGTCATCCACTTATGGTCCATCTTAACCCAGACACAATGAGACTCTGTAATCTGTGCATTGGCCGCCCCGTCCTCCTCACCTCCTGCAGGTCAAAGGTCAGACTAATTGGAACCGCCTGGCCGGTAGCCAACTTCCCATCATCTAGCATTGGAGTCGACGGTCCCCTGCAAAAAGTACATGGGATTGTGGGTAATGAGTTGATTTGTGTTGAGGCCATAGAAGGACCCATGTTGTCTGCCAAAGAAGTGAAGCTGCATTCTTTGTAAGTTCTTATAGAAAAAGTAGAATATTTATGAGAATACATTCATTGAGTAAACAATATTACTCAAAGTAATACACTTTAAGAACTGTTTGAAGAAAGTCTTGAACATTTTCTATCCTTTTTTTATAGTAATGATGGAAAATTTCTCCAAACTCCAGAATTCAAGCAGTATTTTCTCAGATCTGTTGAAGGGAGGTGTGTTCTGCCCGGATCAATTTTGAGTATCAACTTCTATGGCAAGCCAGTTGTATCTCAAGTCATTGAAGTCACGCACACAGATGGAACAATCATCAGCATTGACCAATCACCATACAGAAGGCAACCTCGGCTGAGTAGCCAATCAGTGCCAAGGATATTGGACGCAAAGTTGTCGGACGGAAATATGAGTGTCAGTTCACCTGAAAATATCGGCAGTAGTTTTCTTGATACTAGTGATGTCAGAACAGGTGCAGACTATGGTTTGGGTCCGAGTCCAGACCTCAATGTTAAATCTTTGTATTCACCTTCTGAAAAGACAAACAAGGAAAGTAAAACATCAGATTGTAACAACACTTCAAATACTACTGATTTGTCGTACTCTCCAAATATATCAACTTCTACTCCAAAGAAGCACAATTCCACAAATACTAGGACAGACTGTATTCAAGGGTTGTCAAAATCCTTTCAAGAATTAGGTATCGGAAAGTCCCCAAACTCAAGAAACGATAGGATCACCACCAAACATCCCGACCTGGTCTTTAGTAACATCTGCTGGAACACCCAGCTGGTTTTTATCACGCAAGTTGACAACACCACAAGTTCAAAAGATGAGGAGGCACAGCAAGATCTGGTGATGTATGATAAGATTGGTGGTCTGTCAAGGCAGTTGAAGACCATTCGAGAAACACTGGAGCTACCACTCAAGAACCCAGAGTTCTTTAAATCATTAGGTGAGTTGACCAATTTATGAAATACATGAAGAGGCACGAACAGTTGTCTTTCTAAGACAACATTTCACACATAACAGACCTGCCAACTAGTACGATTTTGCCGTATTTCGTACGGGAATTTGTTGAAAATACGACCGTACGTTTTCCCCCCATAAAATACGGGTTTTGACCATTTTTGACACGCCCGAAAAAATCCGAGTTCAAAGCGGCTGCGAGTGTAGATTATGCAAGATAAAGAAAACGGCTGCGAGTGACTGTAGAGGGCACGAGGCTCGACACTACTCTACATCGCGATCTCATAAGCAAGGGCGTCCGTGGTTGGTGCATGGGATGTAAACAAATGCATTTGGGACCAGGCGTATTAACCAATCGGAACGTTGTTTACAAAAGCACTAGGCATTACGATAGATGAATGGCCGTCATTTGAGTAGCGCACGACCATGCATGCAGACGATAATTTTATGATCTAATTTGAGCGTGAAATGAATGTTTAAATATGGCTTCGACCTCCAAAAAAAGATAAAAGGAATCAATCGTACAAAACAGAATACTCAGACATCTCAGAAAGGAGAAAATCATGCACAATGTACATTGTGTAGTTCGGCCTTTCAGCATCGCTCACAGACACAGTGGATCGTATGACATTACGCACCACATTGAAACCGCCAAGCACCGAAGTATTGCCGAGACTAAGTGCGCTAATCGCCGTGCCATCTACATCCAACTTTAGGTGGATTAATTAAGCTTACTTTGATAGACCATAGAGGCAGTATTAGGTTTGATTACCAGCTCTGAAGCTGTATGACTATGAATAAATCCGAATCGGACCTAGAGGCTATGGCATTTTCTGTGTTGTATGTTATCTGGGAACCTCATTCCAGGGAAATAATCTTCCGATTCCGACACACACCATATAATATTATTATAACATCAACATGCTAATATTTAGGCCCTATATAGTGAAAATGTATTATGTTACCTGTTACCTTTTGACTTAGTTTCTGCGGGCACTTTTCTTAAAAGTCCCCGCATACGGCGAAGCTCTGTTCAAATTTGTTTTAATGAATTATTTTTAATCTGACCTCACACCATGTGCTTTTTATAGAAAACTATAATGTACACCTGTAAGTATTAAAGTTGGAGCATTGCAGCCACATTAAACCTTTGTTCGTAAGCTCGTCTATGTATATTTTTGAAAAATACAGTTTTTTATGAAAAATACAACTTTTGGAGTTTCAGAATACAGTTTTGTGATCCCAAAGGTTGGCAGGTCTGACATAAATGCACATATGTTGCATTTTGCGTACCAATATTGTTCCTTCCCTTTAAATTCTCTTACATACTTTTTTTTAATCCCACAGGTATTTCCCCACCGAGGGGAGTTCTAATGTACGGTCCTCCTGGGGTAGGGAAGACTATGATTGCAAGGGCAGTCGCCAATGAAGTAGGAGCCCATGTGACCATCATTAACGGACCAGAAGTCATGAGCAAGTACGAGATTCTGTTTTGTTTTGTTTTGACCCAAATAATTGTTTTGACCCAAATAATTGTTTGGTCCAATAATTTGACCAAAAATAAAACTGCGCAGTTCTATCCATATTTTACCATAGATTGACATGTCTTTACTCTCAGGTACTACGGAGAGTCTGAGGCCAGACTGAGAAGCATCTTCCAGGAAGCAGCAAAGAGCGCCCCTTGTCTAATCTTCATCGATGAGCTAGACGCGTTGTGTCCACACAGAGATAAAGTACAGAGTGACTTGGAGAAGAGGATTGTAGCAACACTACTGACACTCATGGATGGTGTTGACTCGGTGAGGCACTGAACCAAGATAGAAGATTTTGAAATAGAATTGTTTCCAGAGCAAACATCACCTAAGGTTGAAAGAACAAAACCTTGAGGATATAGTTAAGCCTTTAAATCTTCCTCCAGATGACTATATGTGATCTTTTTGCCTTAATATATTTTGTTCAGGTAGAAAGATCTGTAACTGTTTATCTTCAGAAGATGGCAAAGTCAAAATGTCAAAAAGTCAAAATGCAAAGTTAATCAAATTAACTCTTTGGAAATGTACATCCAAATCTTGTCTGTCCATCTGTTCGTTTCTACGTCTTGTCTTGTCTTGTAAGGCATCCCCAACACAAGCAACTGCTTACCGGGACATGCCTCCATTTCACCTTTTTTATGTCTAATACTTATTAATTGATGATATTAAATATCCTTAAAAAAAAAAAAAAAAAATTTTAATTTAAAAATCATAGATCCTTTTTTTCAAGCAAGGATTATTTTAAAGGTAATGAAGTTAAACCAACCTGTGAAAGTTTCAGCTCAGTGCATCTAAGTGTGACAAGGAATTGACATTCACATGTTTATTATATCTATTTTCCTGCTCCCCATAGATGGTTAACAGGGGTCATCTGATGGTATTAGGAGCGACTAATCGGCCCGATGCAATCGACCCAGCATTGAGACGACCAGGACGGTTTGACAGGGAGATCGAGATCGGTGTACCAAACGCTGTAGACAGAGCGGATGTAAGTGTGTTTTCATTCCTAAATTTGAAATGGAAACTTTGTCACTTTTCTTAAAAGTGATTGCACTTAAACCAATAGTATTTCTTGGGAAGTAAACACAACAATCATCAGCTTTACACATAAAGTTTTACATTAAAATTATTATTTTTTAATTACCTTTATTTACCTTTTTTAATTACCTTTAATTCCCTGTACCTTTTTTAATTAACTTTACCTTTTTTAATTACCTTTACCTTTTTTAATTACCTTTAATTACCTTTACCTTTTTAATTAACTTTACCTGTTTAATTACCTTTAATTACCTTTACCTTTTTTAATTACCATTACCTTTAATTACCTTTACCTTTTTTAATTACCATTACCTTTAATTACCTTTACCTTTTTTAATTAGCTTTAATTAGCTTTAATTACCTTTACCTTTTTAAATTACCCTTCATTACTATTTACCTTTTTTAATTACCTTTAAATACCTTAACTTTTAAACAACATTTTAAACGTCAACTTGTTTGCCAAAATAATTTCTAGGGAAGATTTTTACCACCATCAGCTTTACACTATTGAAATTCAGTTGTTGGTTATTCAGGGGTCGAAATTAACTTGAATTTGATGGTAGCCCACAGGACTAGTTACGTCAAAGTTTTACTAATTCTTCATATTTTTTAGTAGTCCTGAAAAAGGTGAAAACATGGAGTCTGTATTTTGTACTTGCATACAAGTAAAGTTGAATTGTTTATTTCATTTTTTTCACCAGCCCATCGGACTACCCAAACCCCAGCAGCTAGTAGTCCCGCTGCTAAAATCACTAGCCTTGGGCTAGCGGACTAGTGTTAATTTTGGCCCCTGTTATTTATAAATTAACAATCCTATACCTTGAGCCACTAGCTTTATGAAGTATTTCACAGTAAAATAAGTTTTACTTTTTATGTAAGTTAACTTTATAAAGAAAAAATATATATATTTTTTAAATGTTTACCATAATTCTGTTACTTTCATTGTTTCAGATTTTAACCAAATGTCTCCAGCGTGTGCCACATACCCTGACAGATAGGGACATAGTCACGGTAGCAGACACGGCACATGGCTATGTAGGGGCCGACCTAGCTGCTGTATGCAAAGAAGGTAAGAGCAGAACTGCGAAGCTGTACCTTCATTTTGCTGATTTGTTTTGTCAAGATATGAAAACTGCCAGCTTTTCTCAGAATTGTTTTTAGGGGAGATTGATTCTATCATCAGCTTTACATTATTGTATGAATTACCTAAAGAGGTAAATAATAAAGTACAATCTCTTAACCCTCCTATAGGTTTAACACTCAAAGACACTCAAAATCAAAATTTGTATGTCTCTCTTAACCCATTGACTTTGTGCAGTGCACTCAAATACATGCAAGCACATGTGGCTGTGATAGGTCAAACCCAAAGACACTCAAAATTTGTATGTAACTCCCAACCCATTGACTTTGTGCAGTGCACTCAAATAAATGCAAGGACATGTGGCTAGGATAGGTCAAACCAAAACCACTCGAAAGTACATACACAGCTCTGTGACTCTGTGGTTTGACCTACCAATTGGCAATGCAACCAAAAATACTCAAGTGACTGTCTGTGGGTGCCGTGCTGACTGGGCCAAATTTCAGCATGGGCATAGGAGGGTTAATCTGGATTATTATTTTTTGTCATTCCTTCCAATTGTTATAAACATTTTGAGTTTTTATCATTTGTTTCAGCTGCGATTCGTTGCTTTGAGAGACAGAAGGGAACTCTTACAGATACCGAGCTGAAAGATAACATCTCTGTATCGCCAGAGGATGTCTTGCTTGCTCTCAAGAGCGTCAAGCCCAGTGCCATGAGGGAGGTGGAGATAAGAGTGCCAAGGGTAAATATAAACTTACAAAAGTTGTTTTTTTATTAAATTTGTTTATTTTCATCAGACATTCAAATTTATCTGGTCTTTAAGAATTTAGATATAAGATCAGATTCTCATTGGCATTTTTGTTTTTCGCCAGTTATTTATTTTTTACAGTTTGAGTTTTGGCTTTTCTGTTGCAGTATCGATAGTCATTGTCACAATTACCATGAACGCACCTAATAACCATAGTCATTGTCACAATTACCATGAACGCACCTAATAACCATAGTCATTGTCACAATTACCATGAACGCACCTAATAACCATAGTCATTGTCACAATTACCATGAACGCACCTCATAACCATAGTCATTGTCACAATTACCATGAACGCACCTAATAACCATAGTCATTGTCACAATTACCATGAACGCACCTCATAACCATAGTCATTGTCACAATTACCATGAACGCACCTAATAACCATAGTCATTGTCACAATTACCATGAACGCACCTAATAACCATAGTCATTGTCACAATTACCATGAACGCACCTAATAACCATAGTCATTGTCACAATTACCATGAACGCACCTCATAACCATAGTCATTGTCACAATTACCATGAACGCACCTCATAACCATAGTCATTGTCACAATTACCATGAACGCACCTAATAACCATAGTCATTGTCACAATTACCATGAACGCACCTCATAACCATAGTCATTGTCACAATTACCATGAACGCACCTAATAACCATAGTCATTGTCACAATTACCATGAACGCACCTAATAACCATAGTCATTGTCACAATTACCATGAACGCACCTAATAACCATAGTCATTGTCACAATTACCATGAACGCACCTCATAACCATAGTCATTGTCACAATTACCATGAACGCACCTCATAACCATAGTCATTGTCACAATTACCATGAACGCACCTCATAACCATAGTCATTGTCACAATTACCATGAACGCACCTAATAACCATTATTATTGTAAATCTATTTGCTGAACCGAACCATTTTGAAAAAAAAAAGGTTTTTGTTTTTATGAGTAAAAATCATACATTTTCTTATGCTGCCATCGTTGATAATTATTATTATTTAACCCTCCTATGCCCAGGCTGAAATTTGGCCCAGTAAGCACCGCACCCACAGACAGTCACTTGAGTATTTTTGGTTGCATTGCCAATTGTTCACACATGTGTATAAGAGTGCTGGAGTTAGTGGCAAAGTCATACACACTTGTGTATGTCCTACATAAGTTATATGCAGAGTCACACAGAGCTGTGACTATGTACTGCATAAGTTACAGTTGAGTGGTTTTGGTTTGACCTCCTACCATAGCCACATGTCCTTGCATTTATTTGAGTGCACTGCACAAAGTCAATGGGTTGGGAGTGACATACACATTTTGAGTGTCTTTGATTGTTAAACCTATAGGAGGGTTAATGAACAAAATCAGTTTTAAGAAAAAGGCTGTTGTTTCATGAAGTTAAAGATCCTTGTTAAAATAGCTTAACAGACGGATTCATTCTCATTGGATGGTTGTTCAGCTCATGCAGGATTTAGGGAATTGTCAATGAGACCCTTATACATAAAGAACAAACATTAGACACCAAATTATACTTTCTTCCCTTCCAGGTGTACTGGTCCGACATCGGCGGTCAAGCCAGCATCAAACACAAACTCAAGCAGGCTGTTGAGTGGCCCATTAAACACCCTGAGGCATTCCAGAGGATGGGGATCACGCCACCACGAGGCATCCTCATGTATGGACCACCAGGCTGTTCTAAGACACTGATTGCTAAGGCACTGGCCACGGAGAGTGGACTCAACTTCATTGCAGTAAAGGTGAGGAGCATATGAAGAAGGGAATGACAGTTTGTCGCGCGGTCTTTATCGCAGGTAAATGATCGGCTTTGGGTGTGGTCACGGGTGATAAGGAATGCCCACATCGATTTCGTTTTTTAAAATGTAACAAAAATAATAAAGCCAAATAGAAATGGGCAAATTCACGTTTTGGGGACACACAGAACACTTCCAAAGTACATGAGTCAGGCGCTTGATGCCAGTCTTCATCACTCTTATTGGTTCAAATCCGTGTTGCGCATCACACAAAATAACTGGCACATATGTGCTGCTCTGATTTTGATAAGCCATGTCTTTACCATCCGTCACTATACCCCTGCGTGATTACATTTTGCCTAATCAGATTGTCTAACCTGTCTTGGGCATTTATGAATATAATATAAATATATAACTTTCAATAATTCTACATTTGTCAGTATCATTGACCAACCTTACCTCTATTTGACCCCTCTGACCTCTATTTGACCCCTCTGACCTTTATTTGACCCCTCTGACCTAGTTGACCTAATATTGACCTACTTGCCTCCCTCTAGGGTCCTGAACTGTTCAATAAGTGGGTCGGTGAATCGGAGCGAGCCGTACGTGAAGTATTCCGCAAAGCCAGAATGGCCGCACCAGCTATTATCTTCTTTGATGAAATCGATGCATTGGCTGTTGAGAGGGGCAGGTATGTGTATAGATAACATGACACATGACATCATCGGTTTTATAAAAGAGCGCCCTCTGTTAAACTTAGTTCAGGTAGAGGCTGTATTGTACTTTTGTGCGGTACCATAAAATCTTCTATTTGGATGACAAGTTGGCTGAAAATGTTTGTATTTTTGTAAGTTTAGGTTAGGGACAATATCTAAAATCTGAATTTATTGATGATTTCTTTTACTGTACTTGGTGTTATGTGTAAAAACTGCACATGTAAACATACACACAGTTACCTGCCATAACATCCTATTCCAAGATTTAAAATTGATCATTTTGGAACATTTTATGTTGTTTAATGAACAACTAACTGCAAAATTAGGTTCTCTTTACTACGCAGTTTAAAATCTTAAATACCGATAACTTTTATCAAGGCATGTGTTGATATGATAAAACTACTCTTTAAGTTATAACATTGAGGCAAATTTTACTCAATAAATTGTTGTCATGATAACAAGCATGCACTCCTGAATAGTTTTGGATACTTGGGGCAACATTTGTCTTGCAGTTTCAATTAGAATTAAGTTTATATGGATGATTACCTATCTCTGTACACGATCGTTCAATATTTGAAGATGATCAGAATATACTGATCTCACCACCGATTCTTCTCAGAACCAACAATTATTACAATTCCTAAGAGAGATTGTTTACACGGTGCTACTGCAAACCATACTCCTACTGTACTGAATGGTGGCGCTGCACATGTGGCGACACAGCTCGCATTTTCTCTCTCGTATTTTCAACATTTTTACCTCTTTAGATATATATTTTTGATTATATATTTTACTAATATGGATACAGTCGTGTTTGCTATCGGACTATGTGTTTTATTAGTTATACCGTTGCTTGGGTTTTGTGAAAATGTGGATTTCTTGGATTTCTCGGCTAACATAAACCAGCCTATTCGTTATACGGCAGCTGAGTTACGTACTATGAAGCCTAAGCTCGGCCATCTTGCCAACGACATATTCAACTTGGATTTACCTAACGAAATGAAGAGACGAAAGCGGGGGAAAGCAGGGGGAGTAAGGAAATGACTCAAAACTCGTAAGTTCAAGCCATATCTACCATCAATCATAATGGGCAACGTACAATCACTAAAAAACAAAATGGACGAATTGCATGGTTGCGTACGGTATATACAAGAATTCAAACATATTAGCCTCATATCATTTACAGAAACTTGGCTCAACGAAACCGTGACTAATGATTGTGTGGACATTAATGGTTTTAAACTGGTACGTGGAGATAGGGACCCGAGTTTGGCAGAGAAACAGAAGGGCGGAGGGCTATGCTTTTATGTGAATGAACAGTGGTGCCATCCAAATAATGTTACATTGAAACATTACTCATGCTCAGCAAACATGGAAATTCTAGCCGTTGGATTATGACCTTTTTACCTTCCCCGGGAATTTTCGCATGTAATCCATCTTACAGTATATGTGCCGAATCGCAATGTTGCTAAAGCTGCGGCTAATGAAATACGCTCAGTTATTGAAGACCTGGAGATTGCCCATCCTAATGCTTTCATTGTTATTGATGGCGACTTTAATCACTGTACACTGACAAAAAATAGTGTTAATTACTATCAACATGTACAGCGTCCCACTCGCGGAGAGGCAACCCTAGATCTATGCTACTCGAATGTAAAGGAGGCTTACGTTGCATCACTTCTTACTAAGCTGGGAAAATCCGATCACGATCTGATTATATTAGTACCAAAATACCGCCCTATTGTTCAGAGGCATGAACCTAAGCTGCTTACCGTGAAACAATGGAGCCGTGAAGCTATTGACGACCTAAAAGCCTCTTTGGAACACACGGACTGGAATGTATTTCTTGAAGCTACACAAGGTATTGATGAACTCACTCAAACAATTGTTGACTATATAAACTTTTGTGTTGAATGTGCAGTGCCTACCAAACAAATTAAAATTTATCCGAATAATAAGCCGTGGATTACGAAGGAAGTTAAATCAATCATAAATAAGAAGAAGGGAATTTTCGGACATGGTAATAAGGATGATTTAAAATCAGTACAAAAAGAACTCGATGGAATTATAAAAAAGGAAAAGGAATTGTATAAATGCAAAATAGAGAGAAATTTTACTGAAAATAATATGAAACAAGTCTGGGCTGGCATGCGAATGATGAGTGGTTAAATGATAGTAGTAAATCATCTAAATTACCTGATACATCCGTTGAATATGCAATTAAGCTGAATGTGTTTTATAATAGGTTTGATTGCCATGATTTTTCTAAAGACGCTGATGATCTACAGAATTTACTATTTAGTTCTGGGACGAATTCCCAACCATTTTTAGCTGTAACTGCAGATGAAGTACGTAAGGAATTTTCCAAACTAAATTCATTAAAGGCAGCTGGCCCAGATGGGTTACTACCTCGTGTACTGAAAAATTGTGCCAATCAACTTGCCAATATATTTGCAATTATTTTTAATCTCTCATTTAGTATCCAGACAATACCAACTATATGGAAACAGTCATGTATTATTCCAGTACCCAAAAAGCCTATTATTACATGTTTAAATGATTTAAGACCTGTAGCATTGACATCCGTAGCAATGAAAATATGTGAGCGCTTTGCTCTAAAGCTTTTAAAACCCATGGTCGATAAATATTTAGATCCAATGCAGTTTGCGTACAGGTCCAAGCGCAGTACTGAGGATGCTATTTTATACAGCCTTGAAAAATTATATTCACATCTTGAACATACAAAACGGGGTCATTCTGCTAGGATTATGTTTTTCGATTTCTCATCTGCTTTTAATACCATTCAACCTCATAGTTTAGCCAATAAGTTATTAGAAATGAATGTTCGCCATGATTTTATCTTATGGATTTTTAATTATCTTACTAATAGGTCCCAATATGTTAACATCCGAACATCTAATAGCATATCCGAGATCATTATTTCGAACACTGGTGCACCTCAAGGTACGGTTTTAGCACCATTCTTATTCACTCTGTACACATCGGATGCAAGGTCAACTAACAAAAATTAATCACTAGTCAAATTTGCAGATGACACTGCCTTGTTGGGTTTAATTACAAAAGATGATGATGTTGCGTACTTAGAACAGATCAATTATTTTATAAACTATTGTGAGCAAAACTTTTTGGAACTTAATGTTAATAAGACAAAAGAAATGGTGATTGATTTTCGTAAGTCCCAAAGTGTATTAAATGAAGTTATTATTAAGGGAAGTACCGTTGAGAGGGTAGATAATTATAAATATCTCGGGGTTGTTATAGATAATCGGCTTGGCTGGCACGATCATATTGATATGTTAATGAAGAAATTAAATTCTAGGATGTATTGTCTGCGTGCGATGAATAGGTTTAACGTCAATAACAACATTCTTGCCATGTTTTATAACTGTTATTTGTGGGGTATGGCAAAATAATTTGGTGTCGTGGGGTGGTAATGTTGGAAAAGAAGATGAACACCGTATTGAAGCCATGATTAAACAGGCAAGTCGTGTGATCGGGGAAAGTCGGCCAACCTTGGCCTCGTCCTACCAACGGCTTCTTGGGGTTAAACTTGACAAGATTCTCCATGATGATGATCACCCTCTTCGTGTGCAACTGGACAGAGCGGTGATCCCTCGAAGTGGTAGGATGAGGCTGCCGTTGGCCAGTACAAATAGACACCCTCTTCATTTATTCCACAATGTATGAAATTCCATAATTCAAATTTTAAGCGTTGATTATGCTTGCCTGTTTGGTACCTTTCATTGGACCTGTTTCGACCTTATGTCACTGTGCAATATGTCTTTTATTTGTTTCCTTATATTTGTCTATATACTTCTATTTTTGTACTTTTGTATTTTTATATAATGTATTTTTATAAAGTGTACTTGTGCTTTATTGTCTATTTTTATTTATGCGAGCATTCAATTACCCTATATGGGGTTTAATAAAGGTGATCTTATCTTATCTTATCTTATCTTACTTCCACCGTGCAAATCTCCTACTTAAATATCTGTATTACCCATCAGTTCATCTGGAGGAAGCGGTGTTGCTGATAGGGTGTTAGGCCAACTCTTGACGGAGATTGACGGGGTTGAAAAACTACAAGATGTTACAATCGTAGCAGCGACGAACAGACCAGATATGATTGACCAGGCAAGAACCATTTCATTTGCTTGATAATAGCCTTAAAATTCATCTGCGATTGTATATGATATCAAAATGAGTTTAAATTTGTTTTGCCTGTGTTTTTCACTATTTTATTTCATCAGAACATTGATTATTTCCTATAGATTAAAACCGTCCTACAATCAGTGCAATTTTTGAAACAATCCATTCAGGCCACTCCAAGCCATTAGCTGTTGCCAGTGGCCTCCTATGGTTACCCTTCTGTGCACTGTCACACCACTGAGATTGCAGGGTAATTAAGGTGGTCTCCCATACATTGCAGGCCATACTAATATGTTCAAACATTTACAGTGGCCTTGGGTGGCACACAGTTGATTTTGTAAGATTACTTGGAAAGGACAGCAGGCTTGTACATGTATGTACTGAAGGTTGCTAAAGAACAGAATTTTGTGGATCGGAGTGGCCTCCATGTGTAGGAGGGATAATCTGTCGAACAGTTCACTGGGCACCGCCATAACTGCGGTGGTACCCACATTCTGCGTTAAGCATTCGTTTTTTACGCAGTCCAGTGCTTCTTTGACCAATTTGAGCACTATTTAATGAAATGCTAGCGTACCGCGTATTTGAGAATGCGTGTGACGTGTGCATGCAGTGTGGGACCACCGCAGTAATGGCAGAAAACAGTGGTTGCCGGATTAGTATATAAAGGGAAGGTACAACATTGTTATTTGGAAATATTCTTGTTTTGAAGAAATATATCATAAAATTAATTTGGAAGTTTCATCAAGTGGCTCATGTTTTTGAGACAAAAAAACTGTTTTGTATGCTTCTGTTTTTCAAATTTTGGAAATTTAAAATAACTTTTACTGATTTTTTTTTTTAAGAAAACAATTTCTCAGTATAATCGATACATGTAGTAACATAACAACACATCAGCTTTTAGACAATAATTTGTTTATTTGATAATGCTGTACCTTCCCTTTAAGAAAGTAAAACCAATACTAAGTGAGATATTGCATATATATATTTGTCAGAAGCTTGATTTAAAGGGGCAGTATCGTCACGATCAGAGCAGGCTTTCAACAGGGCATGGAATCGGTGTCCTAGTTAAAGATGAACACAGTGACTGAAAATTACTGGCTCATTTATGCAGCAGCAACGGTAATATGGCCTTATCATGTGGGGTATTATGGCAGTTACTGAGTTAATCTAAAACTAGCACTCTGATTCAATGCACGTTGATCGTGACGATACTTCCCCTTTAAAAGAAAACAAGTGCACAATTTATAAGTGCTTTTCTTTCCTCACAGTAAAATAACAATTTTTTTGATGCAACATAGAATTGTTGGAAAAGTAAAATAGCACAAAATACATCTTAAAACAAAAAATACACCTTGAAACAAATTTATATCATACAGCAAATACATAACAATCACTGAAAACCTCATAAAAATTATATGTTAAAACTTTGAAATAAGTTGCAGTTTGATTATTTACAGTAAAAAACAATTCATTAGCAAAAACTCTTTAATCATATTAATTATAACCCTAACCTTCCCAAATCCTCTTTGCTAAAGTGAAGAATTTTGAAGGATTGAGGTTACATGCTATATGCTCTTTGCTAAAGTGAAGGATTTTGGAGGATTGAGGTTATTAGGCATACTTGCCTTTCCATGGTACATGTACATCCATGTTTGTTGTAGTGATTGCAAGGTCAGTACTTTGGTCAGTGGACACTGTTTATTGCTCCATGCATGCAGGGAGGGTCCCTGGCCATGTACATGTATCACAGATTAGAAACACATGTGTGCATACATGTCATGTGCTTGCTTTACTACTGAAGAATTTTGGAGGATTCAGGTTATGTGTAAGCAAATGGGCCTAGGGAGCTAGGGTTTTAAAGTTTAAATAACATAAACAAATTAGAATCAGAATAAATACAAAACAGTATGATAACAAATTTGAGACTTTTAAGATGCTAAATGGTAGCAGATGTATCCGCTGTTAAAGAGACAACATCGTCATGACTTTCAGACTTTCAACAGGGCATGGAATCGGTGACCCCTTTTAAGATGAACACAATGACTAAAAATTTACTGGCTCATTTATGCAGCAGCAACGGTAATATGACCTTATCATGTAGGGTACTATTTTCAGTCAGTGAATTAATCTAAAAAGATGTTGTCCCTAAACTATTGTTGTTATCATTCTAAAGCATTTGAGTACATGTTCAGAGTATATTAGGCTCCATGTTCTATTGCTAGGGAATACCATATCATGTAGCTAAGACTTCTTACCCTCTAGTTAGATCAGTACTTTACTGGACAATATGTCCTCTTCCTTTGTTTTCCCCAAAAGTCTCCCACCAAAAACAAACAAAGTATGTTCTCCTCATAATAACCTTCCAAGTCACATGGGGTCATGTGCCTAGAGGCGGTGTAGTACTTCAACAAGTTGGAGTGTTTGGGTGGTCCCATGAAGGGTTACTTCCTACCCCCCTGTCAGAAACTGCGTGTCCCAGGGTGACCTCATTGCCAAATACTTCAGAATAGTTGCTGCCTCTGACAATCGCAAATTTTCACCCAAAAAATCACCACGGTCTCAGTCTTGTGCCTATTTGTTCCGGTACATGATGGGATTTATAAACAGAAAAATAAAGTATATTCTTCGGGGATTACTGTGTTTATCCTTTTCAAGTTCTGAAAACTGAATTAACAGAGGAAGTACACGATCAATGGAAAAGCCATCTCTGTCATTACCTCTGCATCTCATAGGGTTAAAGTATGCACCCTGGGAGAGGGATTGTTAGTTTGAATTCTGTTTCTATTTATTTAGGTTTCTCTTTCTGTTTCTATTTCTGCTCCATCTGTTAATGTTTCTGGTTCTAATTCTTGTTTGGGTCAAATTATGTTTATATTTCTCTTTCTGGTTCTGTTTCAATTTCTGGTACTTGTTTTGATTTTGGTTCTGTTTGTGATCATTTTAAACTTTTTTTTTTACATTTCTGTGTTTGTTTCTATTTATTCTATAAATGTATGTTTCTGTTTCTGATTTTCTATTTGTGTGTGGGGAAAAAAAATATCCATGTAAATTACTCTTTTTGGACACTTGGTGGCAGCAGACCTACCAGACCTTTAACCATTCAATCTTAAGCTAGTGCACGGACACATTAAAATGTTTCCACCTTGTATCACAAAGCTCTCCCTTTAGAAGCAGATAGAGCCACTTCAGAACCTTAAACAAAATTAATGACAGCTGTCAAGTCTTCTTAGGTATTGAAACGATCAATTATGAAATTTGTCACTGTATTTTTGCTCTTTTCATAACAGGCATTACTCCGCCCTGGACGGCTGGATCGTATTGTCTACATTTCCCTGCCCGACTCTCAAACTCGAGAAGAGATCTTCCGAATCCAGTTCCGAGGCATGCCCATTGCGTCTGACGTAGATGTCAGCTACCTGGTGGAGAAAACAGAAACTTATTCCGGGGCTGAGGTTAGAGTCCCGTTGAATGTTACAAATTTTACAACAGTCATTTAAACTTCTTAACCCTTTCACTACCATTGGCTATATATGGTTGGAAAGACTGATTCCATATCTTTCTAATGGTATAGCCCAACCTACATGTTGCTATTATAGAAATCAGATATAATACAAGTCAATCCTTTCAATGGCCATTTGTGCTATGGAACGCCATACACATGTGTATAAAATACTCTCTGTTTTTGTGAACGAAGTCAGGGGAAGTAAAATAAATAACCCGATCATTTTATATGCAATGCCAATGATTTTGGTATCATATGAAAGGGAATTTCATAAGCAACAATCATTTCATTGAATATATCTTTCTCCAACAAATTCTTCCTGAAGAAAAACGAGTTTAGAAAAAGTGCCTGTAAATGGATGCATACTGTTGTGCAATAATGTGTGAATTCATGCATGACTGGGCAAACAATTCGGTAACCATTTGGACATCCTGTTGAAACAAATCGGTAATGAAAGGATTAAAGGACATGCATGGGTTATAACTACTTTTTCTGTTTTTTCACCTGTTCTAGCAGATTTCCATAACTCAAGACAATGATCATTTGCGCTAAGATCATTGCTTAAAAGATGCGAGCCTATTTTTCTTGCTTGCATTGAATAAAATCAAGAAAGTTTCAGTGTGATAAATATCTATACATTGGAAGTGGTCATCCCTGGCAAACAGATAGTGACTAATAACATCTTCCTCTGTGAGGACAAAAACAATGAGACACTAATCTTAACTGGAAGTTCCTGTTTAATTCTCACATTCCTCCTCTGCGGGTGGTTTTCCTTTCAGGTTGTCGCGGTTTGTCGTGAAGCCGGCCTGTCAGCTATGCAGGAAGACATCAACACAGACAGTATTCACCTCAGGCATTTCCTGCTAGCCCTGCAGACGATACAGCCACGTACATCGGATCAGCTCATCCAATTCTACGAAGAATACAGACAGACAAGTGGACTTCACAGTATATGAAGAAGGATTTTATAACTGCAAATGTTATTTTGCTTTAAAAGAAGCTGTGGTAAAATTGGACAATTTCCTTTGGGCCCAAAAAAAGTCTACTGTTTTTGGTCATATGTCGGCTTCAAAATCGTTTTTTTTTTTTTTTTTGGTAATGGTTTTTTTTGCCAACCAGTGAAATACATGCATACGTGGTTATTGGAACAAGACAAAATTGTCCAAAGACTAAGTATGGTGGCTAAGAGAGGCCTCGCAAATCGGGCAAATGTTCATACCCCTATGTGAAAAAGTCGTTTAAAACACAGCAAGGCAGAATTGCAATTGATCCAGCAATTTTGGCTGCAATTGGACATCGTTTTATAGCAAACAAAAGAAAACTAAAAATGCTGACCGCGGGACTGAGGCGACGCGCGCGGAGACCAGAAAAACGGAGACTTTTTGGGGGCCTTAGGAAGGATGACGGTTTTATGGAGGTAGAAAATTGGTTTAGGTTTTAGGGTTTGTTTGATGGGCATGGTTGTGAATGTGGGAAATAACATAATCTTGAATCTGGATTTTGTCATGTCTACCAAGGTGAAAAAAACAACATACTTGGACAGCGATATTTTTTCTTGACAATGAATCCACATTGCTGTCCCTGCGTGCCATTTCACGCACGCTTGATATTTTTTCCTAGCCTAAAATTTGGATGTATTGCACCAAGTTTGAATGAAATAAATACATCAGTGATATGTGCCGACGAACCTGAGTAATGTTTAAAGGGGCAGTATCATCACGATCAACAGGGCATGGAATCGGAATGCTTGTTTTAGATTAACTCAGTGACTCTAATACCCCCACATGATAAAGTCATATTACCGTTGCTGCTGCATAAATGAGCCAGTTATTTTCAGTCACTGTGTTCATCTTAAACTAGGACACTGATTCCATGCCCTGTTTAAAGTCGGCCTGATGGTGACGATACTGCCCCTTTAAACCTAAATCCTGGCCGATATTACTTGACACAAGATCCAATTATATATGAATCCTCAGTCCAACACTCTTCCTATAAACCTTACCTTGAAATGTTCTCCTATCAGCGGCGGCGCTACGGGGGGGCAAGGGGGGAAATGCCCCCCCAATTTTTCCCCCCCCAATTTTTTCCCCGATGGTAAGTCAATGCTTTTTCAGCAGTACAAAATTACATTAAAGATTAATGTTTGCCACCCTTAAATTCAAGTTTGCCCCCCCCCCCCCCAGTTTAACAGGTCTGGTGCCGCCGCTGTCTCCTATGAATGGTTATTTTAATGTTTATCTTGATTCAAAGAAAGCATACTTGTAAAAACAGTTTAGCCAACATTACCTAAATGTATTATCTTATCTTTAATGTTCATGTATGTAAACACCATGGTTAATTTTCGTATAACAACCTGCAAAAGTGGTGCAAAAATGTTTTCTAGTAATCTTTGTATTTGAAATAAATAAATATTAAGTTATTTATACTGATGGAAATGTTTGTTTAGGACTATTCGAGTAGGCCCTATATAAATGCATGTATATACCCAAGGAAATTGCACACTGTGAGGGTTTTTGTTCAAACTTTTCCCAGTTTTCTGTACAACCAAAATCTGATTTGCTATGCAATCTTATGTGTAACTACATGTATACTCATTCCAATTCACCGATCGTGCAAGTATAGCGCCCTCGCTTGGCGTGAATAGTCATCTTTTGAGTCGAACGGATGTTCCAAGGCTACTGATTTCAGATACCTTGATATGGATTGACATTTGCGACAATCAGTGTTCCAGGTAAATTGATTAATCGGCGTTTCTCGGTTATTATCTTTCATCTTCCCCAGAAACACTGATGGGATACTTTTGCACAAGATGTCTGTTCACATATAGGTACTGTAAATCAGCCAGATTTCACATACAAGAAAACGTCTTGCGAAGATGATGATTGTACCTATCACTCAAAATTTTATTTCAGAAATTGATTTTGGTCGGAATGTTATTTTCCCTCAGTTTCTCAGAAACATTGAGCACACGTAGGGTGCCGCTATGGAATAAATAGTTAATGAAAAAAGGAGCTTGTTCAGTAAATATATTTACTGGATCTACAAAGTAATGGGGGTATATATGACCCCAACTCAAAAGTATTCCGGGTAATAAAACGCTTTTCAAGTTTTCAAGAAATATATCATAAAACTAACCCGTTACATGTTAAATTTTTGTCTTTTGTAAATTCGACATAACCATTCTCGTTTTCTCTATAAAGATTAAACCACCTCGGACGAAATAATTTGCGAATTGTACTAAAATGACAAAACCTGAGAAATAAATATTTAAAGGGATTGTTGATACTATCATCAATTTTACACCAAGTAAGTTTCATGTATATCTGAGATCATTTATGTTTTTTCGAGATAATCAGTATAGCGTAAAGTGGCTTTAAAAGAAACCTTCTATAGCATATTGTGTTCCATGCACTTTATCCAACAGTGCACGTAACCCAAACTAAATATATTCACAACCCCAGCCAACTCGGCAAGGTAGGAATTCACGTACAAATGAAATGAGGAAAATACTGTGATTGCCCTGGACTGGTGTTGAATACACGCGGACCGCGAACAATTGATAATTCTTCCGGACACAAAAGACGTTCCGGATGTTTAGTCTATTGGAGGGAAAAATATATATATTTATTAATGGTCACGTTCTTTGAGGCTTTTCACAGAGTGTTTGTCTCTCATGACGCATTCACTAGTGACAGAAGTGTATGCGCAATCATGGGTTGCTGCGGTGCGGCACACGTGCGGAGCAAATCCTCGGACCTTTGTTCCCGGGGAAAAAAGCGGGCTGTGGAAAAGTGGAAATCCCGGTGGGCTCGCTGAGGCAGATATAACCCAACTGTATTTGTGAGACACCCCGTGTGACAATTCCACCGGCGGATACACGAGTCTCTATTGCCCGCGATTTCTGGGCCTCTGCCAGGTGGGGTTCATGGCGGTTTTTTCCGCCTTGCAGTTTTTTCTCTGGCTAGATCCCAAGGGGGCAAAGGTTAACAGCCCAGTAGCGGAGCAACAAATTTAGTTAGGGTTAGCTGTACTATTTGGATGAATCTTGCGCTGAACTAAAATAACATGATTGGCCCTGGATTGTCCTTGGATGAGAACAAAATCACTATCACAATGGTGGAAAACCATACAAGAAGAGTGATGCAAAAGATGCTTTATTTTTATGGAAAATTATTCATATAGGTTCTATGACAATTGTAACTCTTTATAGGCAATAGTAGAAGTGTCATGATTAAACCATGTACATGTATGTGTATAATGTTGCAGCAGGTTTAGCTTCAATTGGTTGGTTTTAGTTATTAATCATGAATTCAATCTTTCTTGTGAAATCCCCCTGCTCAAAACCTTTTTAAAAAAAATATGGAGAATATTTTGAAATGGGATTCATTTGTCAACATCAGCCTATTTATCAACCTCGTTTCTTTACATCTATTCACTTTGAGGGAAAACAATTATGGAAAACCCAAATGTTAGCATACGGTCTATTTTTAATTTGTTGTAACCTAAATAACGCTTTAAAAGCCAGCAATTTGCAGCAGTCTTTGGACACCCTAACCTGTGGTCCAACCTTTGCCTTCAACGTCCTTCCTTTTCGATGTATTACCACGGACCCTTTGCTCCAACAGAGGGTTCATGGTATTACTAAACAGTAGCTGAAAGACTGCATCCTCAATATTATAGATGTTCTGTTGTTACATAAGAATGGATATGTACATTAAAAATAGTAAGATACTTCGAAGACGGAGAGAGCTTGTTGAATATAATTATCAGTTTTATGGGCACAGGGAAACAGGGGCGTCGCGTTGACTGGAAAAGTAAACTTGTTTTAAACATGAGAATCCTTATTAAATCTTACAGGTTCTCAATGTGTGTGGCACTCGTTAACCAGCAAGTCCATGGACTGCCTGCCGCGTACTTGGGATAACATGTAAATACCGGCGGCATGTTTGTAGTGAGCCGTGTCCTAGCCATAAACCGTATAGAGCCAAAGCATAAACCATGATCCCTGAGTTAACACGGACATTTTGGGTGGTCGAAGTAGCTATCCAACAAGCCGCCTCGGCCTGAAGATGAGGACATCTCAGCAAAGCCGATGTCCTCATACCCAAGCCAGATTGGTGAGGCACGGTTTTTCTGCCAGTCGGAGGTTGAGGAATATAGGATGACCCGTCAGTGTTCCTACATGTAGTGGCCCAACAAAATGTCCTTGGCCTACCCAATCATGCATGCGCGAAGTCCTGTAAAAACATTTGTTTTACTTTGTTTGTAAATTCCCCATAATTGAAATGATTAGAGATCAAAGTGGGTTTGGAGTGCAATACCTATAATGAAAAGGGTTTCAGTATAGAAATCGGGTTATTTTCCTGTAAAAGCATGTTTTAAATTCTTTTGTTAATTCTCCATAAATTGAAATTATTGGAGATGGAAGTAGGTTGAGTGCAATACATACAGTGAAAAGTGAATCATAGAAATTGGGTTATTTTCTTTCTCTCCAAAGGTACTTCATAATTTGGCAAAGAATAACATGGGTCCTTTTCCGTTGGCTTATCTATGATCATCTAATCCCTTGATGTTAATTCGATGTGAGCATGAATTTTAGAAATAGATTACCAACAAATTGTTGAAATGTCATAATCCATTAATAATTTGATTTAATTTTCTCCGTGAAAAATTACTTTCATCTCGGCATTTATAATATCCCCGTGAAAACGTTTCGTTTGGCCTGACGATTGGAGGGGGTGAAATATTTGTTTAATAATTTAATATAATAATATAATTTAATATAATATAAGTTAAAGTTAAAGTTAAACATCTTTGGATTTTGTGCTTTTCATTCAAACTATTTTAGCCATCAATAATGATATCAAAATCATTTTGTGAAAAAAAAATACATTTTATATTTCGTTGTCCAATGTAGTGCATGCAATGGAAAACGATAGTACATGTAGCGATATATATTTCGTTGTCTGTTGCCCCTTTGCAAAAACACGGAGCTGCACTGTGCAGAAGATCCATGGCCAATTGTATCTGAAATTTATCTCGCCAAATGTAACTGAGCCTTGTGTTTTTGTCTTCGACGATTATTATTAGGGAATATTACCATAATAGGCCTATCTCCAAAAATGTGGGTGTTAAAAACACCAGTGGTATCAACTTGATCCTGCCAAGGTGTTTATATTGAGTGAGTTGCTTAGTATGAACACCACTGGTGTACTTTATAACACCCCCGATTTTGTCTTCAGTAGGAATTTTAAAAAAATCGTTTTTAATTAATTTTGTATCGCAAGATGAACTCGGTTTTCCAGCGTGGAGGAGCGGTTGCGGTCCACTCGCCCCGCCCCCAGGTATACGTGTCCGAATCGTGACTTAGTTCGTCTCGTCAAGGTCCCCGTTGTAGATCGTCCCACAAGTATACATACAATATTATTTCTTCTGACTTTCCATGTCAATAAATTAGAGTTCTGACTGGTTGCCCTCGACCGATTATCAGTGTACTGTTTTGGTGTACCTGCCAAGTAGGTACTGCATAATTGTCATAGATTAATCAATTCAGCTGAGTACGTGGGTGATGCCTATAGAGCAAGCAACCTTGCTTTTATGGGTTTACCCATAGGGAGCCAGCTTGAGTGATTTAAAGGAACGGCAAAACATTGGTAATGTTGGCAAAATTGCATCTACGAGTAGGCTTTATACTCTTTATGCGCTCTTTGGAATCAATATACGCCTATACCTTAAAGAACCAACCAGTGACAATTTCAGCTTATTGCGTTGTGTCGTTCACGAAAAAAGGAGTTAAAATTCTTTCAGACTTGTATGTATTCTTATTGACGTGTACTTCGGGAAAGAGTACTCTTTCCTAAATTTAACTTTTCTTAAAAATGACAGCACTTCAGGCACAAATATTTCTAGGGAAGATACCATCCTCAGCTTTACACCAAGTAAAGATGAAGGAGTCGTTTTCACCCATGGTACTCCTCAATGGTACCCAGGCAACCATAAAAGTCTTCTAATGTGCATATGTAGGAGTGAGATTGACTGGGTACCATGGTGACAATATCAGCCAAAGTACGTTTTAAATAATAAAAAATTGTCCATTCGGTTATTTTTGAATTACCAGTCCTGTACATTACCTTTAATTAAATACAGAACTTACAACCTAATGGTCCGGCAGTCCCAGCCACCGTGATACTAACAAGCCCCTGTCTGTCATTCTGGAGTCAATGCTGGCACGAAGATTAACGACGGCCCACTTGAAATTGTTTGTAAATCGGAAAGAGTGGACAAAATGGTTTGTTATATGAGATGACCAATATAAACCAGGGCGGCGGTCATGTATCACTCAATGGACAGCGGACATGAGGATGACCGTCCAGTGAACTCTGACCCAGAGTTCAAGTTGGGATCCGGTGTAAAGCGACTCGAGTCACAACTGTGGTCTGTATGTCATCACCGAAGACTCTCCTCCAGTGAACCCGAGGATCGAAGGATGCACATGCCCCACTATCAACCATGTAGATTTACAATTTATACGTTCTCGTAGTTGGCTTGTTTTGCCGTGTGTGACGTGACCCAGTTTTGGACACGTGGTCTATCCGGCTAGGCCTTTAGCCAAGCCGGGGGACATGGGGGGGGGGCCATCCCCCTCTCACGTGCATGCCGCCACCGTGCAAAATCAATATTTGTACTCTTGAACACACTGCTTGTGCCCGGCCCCCAAAGTTTTCAAATTACTGACTACAGGCCTGGTCGCTCCCTAGTGGATGGGGATTGCGTTTGATGTGAACCTTATATTACATAATAATAATAATAATAATGTGTGGATTTATATAGCGCACGTATCCACCAACTAAGTTGAAATATCTAAGGGGGATAAGGAGGCATGTTCCCCCTTTTAAGTTATCGTAATGCATGAACATTAACTGTGTATACGTTTCTAAAGTGTTCTCTATATTGCTCACGGTGTATCCCTCCTATTTAGACACACTGGATACGCCCCGTATTCAACGTCTGATTAAAAGGAATTAAAGCATATTTTGTGCTGAAAGCAATGATGAGGTTCTAAAAACCTATACTCGACAGTTTGAATAAAATAGGCTACCATCAGTCGTGTGAATTTGGGGCGTCTCCCTTGTGAACAATCAATGTGTAGGCCTACCCAAAAAACCACAACTAAAACACTCAGATTAATTCTTTTACAGAAATACGAAAAATGCTAAGCTTCCTTTAAAAATGTCGTCACATACGGACTTCTTTATTTTTATTTTTTTAATTTTATTACATTTTACACTGGCAATCAGATTACATCAATTAAATATAAAACCAAACCCTAATAAACTACAAATACACAAAAATTCATTTTAAACAAAGCCAGTGAATGGTAAGATAGAACAGGTGACCAGCACCTCTACAAGGCCATCCTACCACAAGAAACTCACTAAACATTATATACCTCTTTCTGAGGTGCCCTTTACAAAGCAAGGCTACATTGGTTAGCATAATAACTATTAATGCGATAATTCTATTTTTCCATAGTGTTAATAATGTTAACAGGTCGATGGCTTCCTGTATGTAAAACGGTATTCATAGAAAAATGTCCTTAGTTATGAGTTTTACTTTGTCCTTCGAAATAATCTCTGGTAATAATAGGCAAGAATGGTGAGAGAATGGAATACGGGATATGCTGTGTTTTCAAGCCTGCGGCTACGGAAAAGATTTATAATGTATCTGCAAGCAAACAAACTATAATATCTTAGCTGTCAGTTTCTTACATAAAGGGTTTTATGCGGGATAAAGCGCGCTGAGATGTGGTTAAAGGTATGGTATATGATTAGTAATTTAAAAAAAATAATCAAATGATCGAATCTTTAGTTAAAACTTACTTATTGTAAAGCTGTGATGGTATTTAATATTCACTAGACAAATTGTTGTCTGAGGTGCCGTATTTGTTTAAGAAAAGTTAAATCTTCCAGTTTCAATTTAAGAAAGAGTTCTTATTCCTATGTTCCATATAAGAACAAATCCAAATGCTTTTCACTGAACGATGTAACAAACTTTCACAGGTTGGTAGAGTCGGAGAGAGCAGTTAGCCATAGCACTATGAAGCAACTTTGTCAATTACTAATTCTGTATGATCTACCTTTATCACCTATACCGCAATGCTGGACCAGAACTGTTTTTTTTTTTAAGAATGTCATTTTATTGTGTGGTTTTCACCTATTCACGTATATTCCTTTCTTACATGATAATACCATTATTTTAAGTGGGGGACGCGATTGACAAAACAAGCAGCCCGGTGGATTCAGAGTACAAAGGAATCATTGCGTTATCTTTACTATCATCCATGTACAAACGAAGATACCATCTGGCAGTTTGGCAGTAGGGGCCAAACACAGGGAGGGACTGAAAACGGAGAGGAGCACTCTTACGGTAAGAAAAAGGCGGGAACAGCAAAACAGAGAGGAACATAAATGTAATTTACATTCACTGTCCCCCTTTCCCCCATCCACCAGTTAGTTTGGGTCAGTGTGCCCCTTTATGCCTTTGTGTTTCTTTTATGTCATGTCAGTGCCCATTGGTAGATCCAGAAGGGGTTTAGGAGGTTGAATACCCCCTCTTCCCTGGTTTAGCCCATTATCCCCTCCCTAACCCTTTGACCCCTGTCAAATGCCTGGAAAAAAAAACGAAAACATTTACTGGCAAGCAATTTTTAAGATGTTCAACTTAATTATTGTTTAGTTAAATTTCGACGAATTTTAGTCAGTACCTGTGCCTCCTCCATGGCCCCTTTTCAGACACCCTGTATTTCTTTCTCTGAATCTTGTGTCCTTCTTTCAAGCACTCGAGTCCGCCCTTGGCAAGTGCATTTTTCACAAAACTGCAGAGTTTATAATTGTTACCATTGGCGGATCCAGGGGGGCTAAGGGGGCTGTAGCCCCCCTAAAATCGTTTTAAAAAAAATAAAAAAATAAAAAAGGGAGAGAAAGAGAGAGAGAGAGAGAGAGAGAGAGAGGAGGGGAGGGGAGAACGCACTCCCATTCCCTCACTGTGCTTTGTTTTTCTCTCCCTTTGATTATTTCATTGTAATTTTTGTAGTACTGAAAAATAATTGTTTTTGATTCTCAGCCCCCCCCCCTAAAAAATTTATGGATCCGCCCATGGTTACATACCCACAAATTAATACTGCATTCATAACAAGGTGATTGAACCCACCCGGCCGATCCATATGTAGCAGCAAGAAAAATAATGGATTGGAACCGGCTGCAAAAAATGATGTATAGAGCCAAATGATGAAACAACTGTTTGGGGCCTCAGCCGTAAATTTGTGAAATATCTCAGCCAGTAAGCCGACCGCGCACCGGATGTTATGGTTGGCTTCTGGCCAGCGCAGCCACGCGTGGAATGTGGGTCATGTAACCATCATTTCTTGTGCATAAGTTTCTCGCCTATCCCGAGTGTGAGTCGTATTACAGAGCATTATCCATCCAGGCATTGCAAGGTCGCAAGTCTGTTTTCTATTTCATCTCACTTCACTGCCTCAGCTACTCACACACACACACGTACACACACAGAATTGTGCAAACAGCTCAAGATCTGATGTTCGTTCGCTTGAGAGAAACCATCAAAGTTGACATTTTTTCTTTCTGTGGACGGACGCCCTTCCAATAAAAAAACCCACGAAGCACGGCTGCCGAGCGAGCTGAACAGCGTGTGTCGGCCTTTTTTTTTTTAAATCGGAGTACAGACTACAGTGAAATCTATGAATACTTGGGGTAAGTGAATAATTATTTTGCGTTAGATTGTGAAGTTTTGAGCATATTATTGGATGGTAATGAATGTTTGTTTAGTATGTTTTCATGTGGAATCCAAGGAATTTGCTTTGCAAGAAGAGAACACTGGGCAAGGGGTTATATAAATGAACTGAAGGCCAGCAGTATCAGGTATTAGCAACTATTCGACCGTGTACTATAGTACTAGTAGTCATGCAGTCACTGTATCTGTGATTTATATACCCATTACCCACTGCACTAACTAATGGGGTAGAGATCAGAATTAGTAGTAACAACAAATTATATAGCCCGAGGCAGGGGAAATCTGTACTATATAGTCTGTGGCAGACAATTTGACATCGTATTTTTAAGAGATTTGAACAGAAAAAGTCTTCTTTGTGTTTTGTACATTTTTATTCATCAGTAATGTTTGACAATTCTTGATGTTGTTACAAACAAGTGCACAAACAAATATGCACATTGTTGTCTGTCATGAAATCGCCCTCTTTGGCCTACTCTACTCTGAAGGACATTCCCAATTTAAAAACTATTTAAATCCACTAGACACTTGTTTGTAATGCATCCTTACTTAAAGGGTCAGTATCGTCACTGCAGAGCAGACTTTTAACAGGGCATGGAATCGATGTTCTGTTTTATGATGAACACAGTGACTGAAATATACTGGCTCATTTATGTAGCAGCAACGGTAATATGACATCATAATGCGGGGTGTTATTTTCAGTCACTGAGTTAATCTAAAACTAGCCATGTTGATCATGACGACACTGTCCCTTTAAGAATCAAGATAATTATATGTATAACAACCAACCTGTGAAAGTTTCAGCTTATTTCACTGTTTTATTAACGAGAAAATAGAAAAAATGTATTTAGATTGTTCTAACGTGTCTTCTTATGACAGAAATGTATAATTTTGAAACTATTTCACAAATTTTACTAAAACGAAAGTACCTGAGACACAAATAGCCTGTTTCAAGGGATGTTTGACAATGATCAACACCAAGTAAGTTTGATGTAAAACTGTGATCATTTTTTCGAGATTACCAATTACAATAAACATGACAAATTTTCTACACAGTACACACTGTCTCGAACAAAGGCGTTCCGGGCAAAATCCCTTGGTGACCAACATGAATAATGTTGTGCTCCTTCCTCCAGTATTACAGGGGGCGTCTGAATCATGGAGGAAGGAACTTAAGGAAGGTACATGTACAATGGCAACGTTTGCAAAACTACTTTTACGGGCATGCTTATTCTCTTTGAATCAAGATACAAACATTAAACATCCACCCTGTGAAAGTTTTACGTTAGGCGTTGTATACACTCCTAAAACTAAAGTGTTGAATCAACCTTTAATTTAAGAGTTTGGTGAGTGACAACACTTTATAAAGTTAAATTCAACTCAAAGAAAGTGTTGAATTAACACAGAGTCAAGTTATGTCTAACTTTATCAATGTTAATTCAACACTTTTAACAGTTAAATCCAACTTTCTAAACAGTTGTCACTGACTGAACTCTTTAAAATGCTGATTTAACAATTTAGTTTTAAGAGTATAACGTTGTGTCCTTGCAAGAAAAAAATGAAAATGCATTCTGAATATTTGTATTTATTGTATCGCAGAATTTTGGAAATAGTAAACTGAAATTTATCTCACTTTTCTTTAAAATGACAGCACCTCGGGCAATATTTATAGGGAAGATTGATGCCATCGTCAGCTTCACTGAAAGAGAAAGTTAACATTTACGGTTCGATTGTGTTATTTTTGAATGACAAACCTTAGCTAGTTTAATGCCACATCGATATCATACACACCCAACCATTCACACAGTCTACGTAACGTGAACAAGAGCCGCGTACATGTCTCACGTTTAATTCATAAGAAAGAAAATACAGTTGGGGCTCACGTGATGTCTGTCTTGACGACAGGTGGTGTAATTGCTGTGATGAAACTTTGAATCATCTTTTGTCTTCCTTGTATGAGTCTCCGTTAATGGGAAGGTATGAGATTGGTGTAATTCAAAATTAACAAAGTAATTGATTTTGAATTTTAAATTTACTTAATATACATAAAGCTCTTGATGGTAATTATCTTCCCTCGAAATAGGCTATATTTATCAGAAGTGCTGTCATTTTATGTTTAACATCTTCCAGTTTGAATTTAGGATATCTTTGCGTAAAATGAATACACAAAATCTGAATGCATTTTCATTTTTTTTTTCGTTTATAACGACACAACGTAAATTACGTAATGACCTGGAACTCTCACAGGTTGGTTGAATAATGTTTAATGCTTTATTCAATGCGAGCCGTAAGCATTGGGGGCAATATCGTCGCGATCAACACGGGACATGGAATTGGAGTGCTAGGTTTAAATTAACTCAGTAACTGAAAATAATACCCACATGATAAGGTCATATTACCGTTGCTGCTGCATAAACGAGCCAGTAAATTGCAGTCACTGTGTTTTAGTTCATCTTAAACCAGGGTTTCACAGACACCCTGGGTCTCGTAAAAGGCAGCACACGGTAAAATGGGGGAGGGGCACTCTCACAAAAACGGGAGGCACGCGAAATGTATGGTAAATAGACTAATGGTTTATTTCATAAGAGTCGATCAGTAGTGTGGGACACGTGACAACACGGACAGTACATCAAAAGATGCATTGAAACAATTGCCACACTTAAAAAAAAAAAGAGTTGATTCTGTTACTGATCCCACAGGATGGTCGGGTTAATGTGTGCTAATGTTCAGTCACGCAACATTCACATTTAGTCGTTGCAAACGGCACGAAAAGTTCCCGCTTTTCTCTCCCATGGGAACCCGAGGTTTCATCACATCTGCAGGCGTGGATTTACCGTCTCCCGGAGCGTACAAGCACCATTTTCCTCCCGTAAATCATTCCCGCTAAACCGGTTTCCTTGTCTCTTGTAACTGGTCAGTGTTCGCCCACCTCCGCCTTTTGTGCTAAATCCGTCCTGTCGACTTGCCGCAATGATAATCCACTACCTTTGGAGGATTTTCTCAATACCAAAGCACTCAGTTTCACACCTTAACTGCGGAATACCCCGCGAGAACATACACAAGGTATAGAACCTCAACCTGGCCTGGGGGAAAGTCATCAAACCTTATAGGCCAACCACACTGTTCTCCAACAGAAATCCATCAAGACAACGACCAAACCTATAGAACAGGTCGTTGCTTTCTGTGCTGTCTCGAGGAAATTCAACACCACTATACACATAATATACTCCAATAGCCTAATTCAATGTTATCTGGGACATTTCTGAAGTAAAGATAAGTGTTTTTTTTTTTAAATATCTGTTTGGTTGGTATACTCAAGGTGAAAAAAATAACCTGTGAACCTGTGCACTCGTGTTTTGAAAATCTGTATATTTTCAGATCAAAAACAACGAACAAAAAGACGCGTGATCTTTTTGGTATAGTTTTGGACTATTATTTCTTCACAGAAAGTATTCATCTAGTAGTATACATGTACATCTTTGAGTTTGCTTGCTTTCTTTGAATCAACACATCTGAAATAAATTAAACGACCAAGCGAAAGTTTCAGCTCGATGCGCAGTGTGGAAAGAGTGGAACGGCGATTTGAGAACACGCAGCAAAAAGTAGTCTGGCAGGCTGTATGTAAATGTTTATAATCGTCCATGTTCTCTCTATTAAATTTAGAGTAATGCTGGGCGATTAGTAAAATTCACCAATCGAGCAATCGCACAGCAATTACTCGCGAGTACTCGATTAATTACGAGTCATTGACCGCATTTTTAACATTACATTATATTTTATGATATAAATTATTCGGATATTATTTCAGATTTTATATGTTTAATGTTATATTGTAAATGTTTCACTACTCGCGAATACTTTTGAGGTAATCGTAGTGGGACGATTAATCGAGTAGTAAAAAGACACAAGTAAGAGTACGATTAACGATTATTACTCGCGATTACTCGAGTAATCGCACTACTCGCCCAGCACTAATTTAGAGCGATTTTCAGGATGATCGCTACTTATAACAACTTCACATCCAGTAAGCTATTGGATAATAATTCGATAATTTTGTAATCGGATAATTGACAAAATTGTACCTTTCCTTTTAAGAAACATTATTTTAATGAATAAATATTTTACAATCACAGTTTTTTCAGTATAATTTCAGGTATAAATTGTCTCAATACCTGGGTGGTTCCATTGGTCTGTGATGCAACTTTATGCGACATGATACCGTGACTCGCAGGTAAACGGAGCGTGACCGGCTAGACCATGAAAGATTGTGAGGTTGTAGGCCCGGGGCGGCGGCACCCTCAGCTGGGGTGTTTTTCTTTCTGTTCTGCCGCCCAGTAACACCCTAATCTTGCGGAACCCTCATGCAGACAGACAGGGATTATAGGCACATGAGCCATTTATATCGTGGTCCTTTTTTCTGCACAGCCATCAGGGGAGAAATGTTTGAGTGTGTTGTGAAGATTGAACGTGTCAGAGGTGTTTAAAGTCTCAGGTTGATGGTTCGGCTGTCCTTTTTTGGTGTCCTCGAACGTAGGCCCCTAGTATTACACGATGTTTGGCAGACACGGCCCCATGGACAGACAATCCCTGCCCCACCCCAGGCATAATTGACCTGTATTGCTTGACCCATTTTTTTTGTGCTTGACCCATAAATTGCCATATTTGCTGCCATCATGCCATGAGCAGCGACAACTTCAAAATTTGTTCTATGTCATCGAACGTTTCAAAGGCAATCATTATTGTGTGAAGGTATACATGCATTTATTGACACACTTGTTCTTGCGGTGGTGGTAACTGGTAGCAGATATTGCAGCAGACATTTCAAAACGGTGTTGCAAATTGAGGACAATTTTGTGCCATTTGCCGTGTGTGGTAGCATGTAGCAAGGTCAAAACAATTGGCCAAACTGCAGGTACAAACATGTACAAAAGGAAGGAAGTGGCCAGAGTTTCACTACCCGTTGTCGCTATATGGTGGTCGAAATGACGCGAAGTCCGTGATTGAGTAGTGACCCCATGCATGACCTTGATTAGCTGTAAGATGAACTGTCGGTCGGTGACGATGTCAAGTCACAGTCAGGGTCGAACCGTGACCCTGCCAAACTGCCATGCATGATTATTTGAATCTCCAATGGCGTCATAAGGTTGCTACAATAGCTGCCAAGTAGCCTACTAGCCAAGATAATGTAGTCCTTCGATGATGCAGTTTTGTTTCCATTTTTGTTAACCCAGCTCAGGAGAACAAGAAGCATGAAGGATGCCCTAGCTATTGTAGCAGTTATGGTTCGTGTATTTAGATTACAATGAACGATTAGGCAAATGATGATAAACATTAGGCATATATTTAGTTTAAAGGGGCAGTATCGTCACGATCAGAGCAGACTTTCAACAGGGCATGGAATCGGTGTCCTAGTTTAATTTAAGATGAACACATCAGTGACTACAAATTACCGGCTCATTAATTATGCAGCAGCAACAGTAATACGACCTTATCATGTGAGAAATTATTTTCAGTCACTGAGTTAATCTAAAACAAGCACTCCGATTCCATGCCCTGTTGATGATTGTGACGATACTTCCCCTAATGAATACATATGACGACAAATGACTATATGGCGACTGAGTCATGTAGCTTTAACTGTATAAATGTAACCATATTTTCTTCAAAATGATTACGATTGGGGTGGGGGTATTACCTGTGACGTCTTTCAGTTTCCACGCACAATATAGAAGTTCAATCTCCATTAGCATGTGGATAGATTCATTTTCATATTTGAGAGACTGTTAATCACTCGGTTGGCTGATGCGTTTAATATACCTCAGACGTATTTAACCACGCAACTATAATACAGTACACATTTGGATAATTTGTATAGGACCAGGATACATTGATTAGGGACCCCATCAGATCTATACCAAGAAATCCTTCCGCATGGGAATATTAATCGCACGCAATGCATGTAGGATACAGCTGCTGCATGCGGAGTCAACAAGAGAAAAAGTATATGTTTCTCAAATAAAGTCTTCAAAATGAAATCGCCCTTCAAACTCGGCTTTCGTGTAACCTCTAAGAGCAGAATCTTCACTGCATATTATCATATATAGAGAAAGGATCCTTTCTCTATGATATTATTGAGTACAATAGTGTACATCTCTCTCTCTACCCAACCAGATGGAAAAACAAGAGGAGAGGTAAGTATGTGGCGATGCCTTCTCGACAGAACGACACTTTTTTCAAATATCATTACATCTACCGTCATCACTGCCAACGGAGTCCATGAGTGTACGCATTACCCCAATAAATGTGAAATCATTATTGATGTTACTGCGAGACATTTTCCACAAAAAGCCTAATAAATTCTTTGTCTTCTGCACACTTATATCTGGTGACCTGTGACCCCCAGTTCCCGGTTGTCCAATCATGTCATGCCTTGCGATTCTGTCATCGTGGTACTTTATTCCTTGGTAACGGCACGAGGCTGTCGCATTCCTCACACAGTATAGTGATTTAAACATGTGGTCATGTGATTTCACTGCAAGCAAGTCGGTTATCATTATGAAAGTATAGCTATGGTACCTGTAATAAACATATGGGATTTACTACTGCATGTACAGTGCTATCTTTCGTTTTGCTTGTTTTCCTTTCATGATTTTACAATAGTTTTCTTTCTCAAACTCCCTGTGCGTTATAGTGTTATGCGTTAGTGTTAAAAACTACACAATGGACCATGGTGTTAAAATTGGGCAGCTCACCCATGCACTAAGAGACCAGGGGTGAATTAAGTTGACATCCGCTGGTGTTTGGACATCCCAGGTTTTGCTGGGTTCAGTTCCAATTTATATTTAAAGAGAAATACAACATTTTGTGCAAAGCCTAACAATATGTTAATTAAACCCCAACATAAGACTATACTGAGAATTGTTGTACTGTACTATGACTTGATCTCATGGAATGGGCGAGCCCGTTATCACGAGGAAAACATTTGATGACGAACCCTCATTACCTACACAAAGTTTATTTTTTAAAGCTGTAATGATGCCGAGTTGCGATTTACGGTCAACCCATTTGAGATTCTGAGAACGATTGGTAATATTGTCAAAACTGCTTTTACAAGTAGGCTGTACTTTCTTTGAATCCAGATATACATTAGACAACCAATATGTGAATACGTTTCACCTTATCGTCGTTAATAGTTCTAAATACAAATTCAGGTTGACGTAAATTATTGGGGAATTAATTCGGCAAATTCTTGACAATAGCATCTCATCAACTTTCCTTTATGTCAGTTAAGGACAAAAAAGGTGCCTGGTTTCTGGTTTCTGCGCGCACCGCCTCAGAGCAGCGCGTCGGCATTTTAATTTTAATGTTTTGCTTTGAAATGATGTCCAATTGCAGCCAAAATTGCTGGATCAACTGGAATTCTGCCGTGCTGTGTTTTAAACGACTTTTTCACATAAGGGTATGAACGTTTGTCCGATGTGTGAGGCCTCTCTTAGCCACCATACTTTGTGTATGGGAAATTTGGTCTGGTTCCAGTAACCGCGTATACATGTCTCACGTAAAAAAGATTTTGAAGCCGACCTATGACCAGAAACTGGAGACTTTTTTGGGGCCTAAAGGTGAAACTTTAATAATTTCGATTTTTTTTCTTCCTCATTGGTTGAACCTTCCTTTTAACAACCATCTAAACCACTTTGAGTGTTCCTTAACATCTGAGCTTGAATGTGTCATGACCATGTTAATATTTGTACAGCTGTTTCATTTTCAAAATAAGGTTTTTATTCGTGCACAGACTCTTGAATATAGGTTACGTACTTTTTGTGTGTTCTGTGGTATACGGTAAGTGCGCAGTGATCCCTGGCTGTTATATCACCGCTCATCTAAACACTAACAGACTACTCGCACTAAATTGAGAGCCCATGATCTAAACATGGTCGCCCCTGTAAACTCTGTCATAATACTCCTTCGAGACCACCGTGTGTGCGAGTAGGCACCGATTTGTAGGTGATCAGTCGCTGAAAGAGTCATTTTTAACATTCTTCAATTAACATTGTTTACTTTTGTTTTATTAGTGAAGCACTCCTGTTCAAAAAGGGCACGGACCGCATACCTTTCAAATGGCACAGCGCCCTCTGTGTATGCCAGCCGTCATGCATTCTTAGTTGTGTGGCGGGTTTCCCAGGCTCAACCTAAGTTCGCCATAGGGTCAAGTCAGACACCATTTGTGGTGACAATTCCCCCAAACTAAGATTCTTCCCTAGACGAGATACCACTCGGAGCGATCTCAGGGCCAGTGGTATGAGTCCGTTTTGATGGAAATCTACCACCAATTGTGACTGATTGTTAAGTCTATGCCAGCACACAGTTACTCGGAGAAACAAGGCACCTGAAAACAGAATTGTCGGTACAACATTATGATTTATTCAAATTATAATTAGCAACATTACTGTGATTGGGTTGGGATTGGTTCGTTTATTTACACCTGGGTCCTCATCCTTTTTAATTTCAATGTATAATTGACAGGTAAGGTTGCAATGAAAAACAACGCAGCTCGCATCAGCATTACACCACGTCAGCAATGCACCTAGCATCACTACTAAACAACAGCATCACTAATGCACAATAGCATCAGCACTACACGACAGCATCAGCAATGCACACTAGCATCAGCACTACACGACAGCGTCAATAATGCACACTAGCATCAGCACTACACGACAGCGTCAATAATGCACACTAGCATCAGCACTACACGACAGCGTCAATAATGCACACTAGCATCAGCATGCACTACTACACGACAGCGTCAGTAATGCACACTAGCATCAGCATTACACGAGAGCATTAGCCGTGTACAGTTTGTATAGCTTTGTACTCACCACGCATCAGCTAGCTATGCACACTACTAGCGTCAGCTATGTACAGCTTCCAAAGCTTTGTACCAGCTACGCATCAGCTATGCACGCTAGCATCTACAACGTACAGCTCATACAACTTTGTATTCACTATGCAGCTAATGCACCGCGCGCTAGTCAGCCATGTACATGTACATGTACATGTACATGTACATGTACATGTACATGTACATGCAGGGCTAAGGCAATAAACTTACGTCTTTCTACGCTGGTAGCTACAGCCATCACCACTGGCGCTATAATAATAATAATAATAATAAAGATTTTTAGCGCGCACATATCCACCCTGCTGGGCGCTCAAGGCGCGGAAACAAAGAAAAACATTAATACAAACAATATACAATGATAGCATAGGGAAAACAAATTATGTACCGAGATACATGTACCTACAATGCAATTACAAATATACATCATCTTTGAAGAGTTGTGACATAAGATGAGTTTTAAGCATCGACTTGAATCTGGTTATACTATGACAAGATTTGAGTTTAGTTGGAAGATGATTCCAGAGTCTCGGAGCTGCGACAGAAAACGACCTATCACCCCAGTTCCGTTTTGAAGTTGCTTCCTTGAGGAGTGACATGTTGCTGGAGCGCAAATTGCGTGATGGAGTGTAGACTTTAAGTAGTTCAGAAATATAAATTGGAGCAATGTTATTAAAAGATTTAGAACAATTAGCATAAGTTTAAAACAATTCTCTGTGAAACAGGAAGCCAGTGCAGTTCTTTCAAGATTGGCGTGATATGGCATGACTTTCTGACAAAGTCACAACACGAGCTGCTGTGTTTTGTATGTGCTGAAGACGAGATATTTGATTCTGCGGAAGACCGTAAAGGAGAGCATTCCCGTTATCAAGCCGTGATGTGACAAACGCATGTATAATTTGTTCAGCAGCACTTTTATTCAAGTATTTCCTAATTCGGCTTATATTTCTGATATGAAATGATGATATGCGAACAATGTTGGAGATATGTGGTTTTAAAGTCATTGTCGAGTCAAATATAACACCCAAATTACGTGCATGTAATGAGGAGTTATCTGCGAGTCACCAATTGTAATAAATGGAAGAGAAACTTTACACAATTGCTGACGTGATCCAAATAGAACAAATTCTGTTTTTCATCGTTCAATTTCAGGAAGTTTTGTCTCATCCAACTTCGAATCTCTTGAATACATTTCTCCAGTGTTTTAATGCAGGAATCAGCAGGTTCTGGAGAAGATTTAAAGTAATGTAAAGCTGCGTGTCATCAGCGTAAACATGGTAATTTAAATTATACTTCAAATGATATCACGAACTGGAGAGGTATAAACAGTAAACCACTGTGGGCCGAGCACAGAGCCTTGGGGTACAGAATAGTCAAGAGTAACAGGCTCGAGATAGCGTTACCAATACAAACATGTTGAGGCTTATTTAAAAGGTAGGACTTACACCAATCCAGGGCTGTGTCATGTATTCCAAGATGATATTGAAGGCGGAGAGAAGGATTTTATGATCGACAGTGTCAAAAGCGGCGCTTAAGTTCAACAAAACTATGCAGTGATTTTCCCTCATCCATGGCAGATAAAATGTCATTGTTGACGCGAAGAAGAAAGCAGTTTCCGTTCCATGAAATGGTTTGTAGGCTGACTGAAATGTGTCCGACAGGTTATTAGCACGAACATGGTCAGAGATCCGTGATGAACAATCCTGCTCGATTGTTTTTCCAAGGTACTTTAAATTGCCATTGGTCGGTAATTTTGAAAACTTCCTTGTCCAAATTGGGTTTCTTTAGGAGTGGTTTAACATGAGCAACCTTCTGGCTATTAGGGAAACAACTGGAAGAAAGAGATCTGTTTACAATAATTGTGATATACTTAGCAAACACATCAATATTTTGTTTTATTAGCGAAGTTGGCACTGGATCAAGTTCACATGATTTTGATGGCGATTTCATGATGAGTTTCTTGATCTCCGTAACACTAGTAGGCTCAAACATGGACAGTCTACATTGTGGATCCTTGCGTGATGGTGTTTGTGATAGAATGACAGGAACTGAGGGAAAAGAACGACGGATATTCTCAATTTTTGTGACAAAAAAGTCTGAAAAAGCATTTATGAGGTCCTGATCGGAGTGTGTAGATGGAAGCACTGGAGCTTTGGGTTTATGAAGCAGTTTTCAACAATGTTAAAGAGTTTTTCTGATCACCAGAGCTATCTTCCACAAGAGATGAGTAGTGAGTTATTTTTGCCTGGTTAATCATGTTCTTCACAATATCACGTTGGTTACAGTATTCTTGCCGATGTACTCCAAGTTTCCCATTGTCACGCCATCTTCGCTCAAGTTGACGGCGGATTTTCCTTGCAGCACGGATATCATCATTGAACCAGGGGGATTCAGATTGTAGTTTAACAGTTCGAGTTTTTTGCGGAGCATGATCATCCAAGATGTTACGGACAGTAGATTCAAATAGACTGACACAAGAATCCAGCTCACCATCTTCAAGGTTTACATTTTCCAGTTGAGATTCAATATCATGACATAAATCTTTAATATTTACTTTTTCCAGTGGCGAGTAGTTACAGAAATGGTAGGTATGGGAGGTTTTTTAAGGTTCAAATTTACCGTGATTGCATAATGATCAGATAAGCCAGGATGAATAGTTATATTCGAGATAAGAGGTGAAGTATTTTCACGCGTTATCATGAGGTCAAGACAGTGACCATACCGATGAGTGGGTGCTGTGATGTGCTGTATAAGTCCATGAGCAGAGAGCAGATCTTTAAACTGATTTGCATAATTGTTTGAAATAATGTCCATATGAATGTTAAAATCGCCGGTTAAAATAATGTCAGATGGGTGTAAGAGATAATCGACAATTAATTTTTCAAATTCCTGCAGAAAACTGGAGAAGTTTACATGTTTACCATCAACATCCCTTTCTGGTCGATAAATATTAACAAGGCATTACCGCAGGCAACCACGCCCGGCGCGACAGGCCCACGTGCATGCCATCGCACCGCACCGCTACGCGCATGCCAAATCAGCGCGCACAACGTAAAGTCACCAATCTAAAATATTAGACTGGTATAGTCTTTCACTTTCCGTTACAGTTGGTTCTCGCTTGGCCCTTGAGTAGAAGGTCCGTGGTTCACGTAATAGTTTAGTCTTGGTTCAAAGACTGTTTGTACGTTTTTGATACACGATCCGTCGCCGCACGCCGCACGATGCACGATGGCGCTACACGAACCGCTGCAATCATGAACCGCTACAATCGAATCACGAACTGCTATCACACACAAACCGCTATCAAAGACAGTCTTGGGAATTTCGTAGAATCTCCCCCCCCCCCCGAAAATGGGGGGGGGGAACCACTATGCATGCGTCAATTTCAAATGCTAGCGCGGCCACATTTTTGGTGCGCACGCGCAGAGACAAACAAACTGCCGTGACGGTTGTCGATCACCGATCTCTATAATAGAGATCAGTGTTATCGATCAGTGATACCATATCATCCATACCATATCATCCCACATGATATTAAGGTCATCTTATCGTTGCTGCTGCATAAATGAGCCAGTAATTATCAGGCATTGTGCTCATCTTTACTAGGACACCGATTCCATGCCCTGTCGAAAGTCTGCTCTGAAGGTGACAATATTGTCCCTTTAATAAAGCTTGTTTACACTACCGGCACTGGTTAATGTCTGTGACCAATCCATACTTTATAAGAATAAAGCTAGGCCTATTTGTATAAACACCAACCTGTAAAAGTATGTGTCGTTAAGGAGAAAGAATGAAAAAGCTGATTTATGAGTTGCTTCCATGTCATTCCTGTCCTACAGTTCATCACAGTCATGGATTGTGTCTAATATTATGATTCTTTCAGATGCCATGGAGCTGTGTTTTGTGCCACATTTGTAGGCTATACTTGGCCTCTCGCGTTGATGGATTCTGGTTTTTAGGGGATGTTTTGTTTCTCAAACAGAATTATACCGGCGGGCAATCATTTCGGTCACCGCAGACAATACCGTAGGCCAAGTTGGAACATTTCACTTTGTGATATTTGTCTTGCACCTTGCCTACTTTTCCCTTGGTGTAAAAGTTTATAATGATATAAGATTCATGTAAATAGTTAAGTAACATTCGTAAAAATAATTTCACGGGAAAGGTAATGCCCAGAAAAATATAACATTAACAAATCATTCATACACGTATCAATCATCTTGATAAATTATTTAGTCCTAAGTGCTTTCATATTTGAGAACAGAGGAATTGTTATGTCGAATTTAACAAAAAGGTTGTCGTTAACGGATACATTTACAATGCCGTATGATGCATTTACAGACATTTTAAATGTAAACTTGCTTTAAATTTTTTAGTGGGTTACTTCCTGTGTTTTTCTCATTTACGATTCACATAAAAAGGCCAATTTATTGTTCGTATGCTCATTACGGTAAATGGCCACTCATAAGTGGTTCCGGCAAAATCATTCTCTGGAGCCAGACAGAATATTACAAAAGCCCATTGACTGCTGCTTCCAGCGTTAATGACACAAACGCCGCCACGGAACTCATCAATGTGATTACACTGTTCACGGAATCGCATTTGCCACGCGTGGTTTGTGACGCCCGACCATACATGTTTTCATCAACAACTAATATTAACCTACTACACAGATCAATCTAACTTGGGGAAATTCCTGTGACATTTTTCTAGAAACATGCACTTTAGGGTTCCTCTATCGTTTCAATTGTTGTGCTTAATAGGCCTATGCGAAATGAAACTTTCATGTAAATATTGCATGAATTTACACAACATAGTAAGAACATGGTGGAGATATTAGTAAGTACACTTTTTTGGTAAAATGTCTGAAAATGCATCCATAGTGTATAAACATCAACTGTAGCGATCGATATGTGTAAAAACAACCGAAAATTCCTCGTTAATACAATGGATACGAAAAATCGGATAACATTTCACTATTTTCTCAATAACGACACAATGAAATAAACTGATATTTGCTTTCTGTATATATTTCTTGACTCTAATTAAGTACGAATGCATTAACAAAACGTTTAACCAGAAGTACATACAACCTTTGAAGGGGAGTATTGGTAACGTACGTTCATTTCAACTCTTTAGTTTTTTAGAAATATTATCATTAAAAAAAACCTGTTTCATCACAATAGGTGATCGAGTTTTTTGAGAAACGATTCATGATTTCTCGAAGATGAAAGCACTTAAGACAGAATACTTTCTCAGGACGATAGACACTTACAGCAAGAACGGTTTTAGATAATACTTCGTTGATTATATAATGTGGTGATTACCAATGTTGTTTCTTCCTTTTAGTTTTAACTAAAGATAGCAAGCACGAAACAATGCAGGTGAAACAGATCAAAATCATTTTTTGTTAACCCGTTGTATCCGGTTGGTCTATGATATCACCCTCCGCTGCGGGGCACAGGTTGAGTTACCGGCCCATGAGATTACTGGCAGTTAACGCCGGAAAAGACCAAGTTCATGAGGACCAGATATGTCAGATACAAAAAAGCTCAGATTTCGTGAATCCGACGCCGCGAGAGCTCTACTGCGATTGTGTTTCGCATCTACGCTGCAGGATACGTTAAACTTGTCAAGTCCTTTTTGTACAGCTGTCTGTATCCTGAGGTGATTATAACCACTATTGCTGTATAATAAACAGAAAGGAGAAGGCAAGTCTAGTTAAGCACCAGCGATGACCCTCTTGTAATGTTACAGGAAGTAGGGTGAACTGCGTAATGTTATATCACATCCGTAGATATCATAGCTGGCGGGATTGTGAAAATAAACTGCAGATCCTTTCCCAATGATAATAGAAAGTGTTTTACGAGGATAACATTAAGAAGATAGAAGACGTAAACTATGTATTATTATTAATGACATAAGTATAGGCATGCTTCTCAGGTAGTTCGGAACGGGGTCTACAAGGGAAACTAACCCGTGTATTGACCGTCAAATTAGATTGAGATTTGATAATTATTTTACCCCATGGCGATAGGATCAGGTCATCATGTTAACCTGTAATCTGGGTTTTAAAGTGGTCTAGCCACAGTCTCCTCAGCATTTAATTTTCATATCGGCATAAAGTTCTTGGTCATACTATTCATAATGCAAGTCAAATTTAACTTACTGATATGGCAAACCGGTAGATACTTGGCCAATAACTCCATGACTGACATGGTATACAAAACTGGTACAATACAACATATAGCGCCCTCTTTGGATGAGAGTTGCCCGATAAATGTGTTTGAAGTATACGATGCACTAGAGTAGTAGGCTCCAGTACAGTATAATCTTGTGGATTACCCTCCCGTCTTTATTGATAGGCCCTATGTATTTATAATAAGCATGTTGAAAGACTTTTAGACAACTGTTTTTTAACAGATTTTATCTCGACCCCTAATGAGAAGTAACTCTTTGTCTGCTAGGTTATTTTCATAAATTTATCATAAGGTCCATCGAGTTTCAGCAAAAAAAACACACTTGGTTATATGGTCAGGTTTCTGTTTTTTTCTTCTAAAATTATCTAAAATTTATCTTTTCATGTTCACCCATTTCATGTTCACCCTTTTTACTACCTTTGAATTTTTTTATGAGAGTATGGAGATAAATGCAATATTGAATTAAAATTAATTTAATTGAATATTACTGGTCTAAAATAATGTATCGTATAATTTTCGGCATTTTTGGGATGACCAAGATCGGCACGTACCATTCTATACAAGAGGTAAAATTCGACCTTGAATGATTGAGATTCAACCTTAAACATGAGTCGTTGTGAACATATCACAAAGTCCTTAAGACCCTTGTTTCCTCTCGTAATCCGCTGTTGATCCTAATCTCGGAAAGAATCCTGCGCTAATCCCATGCCCTGACTCCGATCCTGTCACCCTGTCAACGTGCCCGTGCAGGGTGCTTGTCGTATTTTCAACAATAGAGGGCGCGGTCAATCGCGTCTTTTCACTCTCACAGACATCCGATATTTTCATTTAATGATGTCCGTGTTCGCACTTTGGCAATCTTCGTCAAGTTCCCAAAGGATATTGTATAGATCCCTGCGATCCTGTAGACTAGGGTATTTCAAAACAAAGATGGCCACTGCAAATACTGTGGTGTTAAAAAACTACACCATTGGTGTTTGTATTAGACAACTCGCACAATATAAACACCATGGAAGAATAAAGTTGACACCACTGGTGTTATTTTAACACCTCAGTTTTTGTAGGGTTTGTTTGCTGAAAGTTTCATTATTCGGTTATCATTTGTAATTCTTGAAATATTGGTAGATTTGATAGTATGTCCCAACGTGCTTTAAACCATAAAACAAGGACATTAGCTACATTTTTTCAAAATAATGAAAAATTTTCCGTTGTTTCAGACAGAAATTAATATATTGTATATATTGTATTGTATTGTATTGTATTGTATTGTATTGTATTGTATTGTATTGTATTGTATTGTATTGTATTGTATATTATATTGTATTGTATTGTATATTGTATTGTATATATTAATATATTGTATATATTGTATATTTCAGACAGAAATTAATACATTGCTTTGACGAAGGTTCCTTCATCCCTTGATCTTTGCAAAATGTCAAAGATTTCCTCACTTCAGTGTCCGCCAAGCAATCGTAATCTAGGCCTGTCAATCAATCAAGAACCTCAACCTTTCAACAATCGCACCAATCATTTTCCTGTTGTGAACAAAAAACTGTCCTTTCCTCTTCTTGGATCGGTGGGTGGTCGGTCACGAAGTCGGTTGTCAACTCTCTCATCCCGAGCTGAGCCTGTCACCCACTCTCTCTCCCCCTTGAACGCCGTGAGAAACCGGCCAAATTGTGACAGCTGATCAGACGGCTCGACAAAAATGTTTGTTATCATTTTGGCCTGGTTGACATGAAGAAGAGATCAGGAGCTTTGCCGAGTGTAAGGTTTGGCCAGCCAAGGCAAGGGATTTTCTCGTCCTGGGCATCGCACAGATTATTATAATTTTTACCGGACGTTCGGTGGCATATGTAGTTGTTTATTTATTTATTTTGGTTGAAACCGGAAATCTTAAGTGTACGGATGCCAAGAGACGAATACTGAACAAACTGACAATTAACGAACAACACAACAAGAAAAAAATGAAAAAAATATAAAGAACAGACAAAACTCCTGTAAAAGAAATTCGATGCAAAGAAATGCAATTTTAAAAAACAAAACAAAATAAAACAAAACAAAAAACGGGGGATTCAAATTTATTGGAGTCATTGTCACATTGATGTGACTATTTTACGGGTAGGCCTATGAAGATTCACTTGCTCAAATAGGAAACAGTAGGCCTAACGGACGATCATGTAGGTATTGTCGTCACAAATCTAATTAAATGATTCTGTGTCCAGTGTTTTATACGAATCGCAACCATTCTCGGTTTCTCACAAATCGTGTTCGTTGCATTTGTCATTATTGATGAACAGACATTGCTATAATATAAATTTAAATATCGTTTTGTTTTGTAATACCAAGAGCGATCTTATTGTTTTCGCTTTCCTTGTCTGCTGGGACCAATAATCCCTGCATTAAACAGAGGAGTGACGTCAAAGCATGGATTTCAGGCACCCGTGACGTCGAATACAACAGTGCAAGCTCATCAGCCAAATGCATCCGAGTCTTACTGCCCTCTTAAGAAGTAATCTTCCCGAATTAATGACGTCTACACTCATTTGCCTCGTGCTCTGTGACAATAATACTTTTGCGAGTCAGAGAATATTATGGGTAAACAACGTGTTTAATATTGTAAATGCACGCATTAAGGCCATGGCTAAGAATACTTATGAGCTGATGAAGTGCCTTTTTGTTAGTATGTAATTCAGTTGAATCCCATCACTTATTTCACAGTTTGATTATCACCTCTCATAAGGGTCCGTGAACTATGGTTGAGTAATTTTACTTCCCAATGAGAAACTTTCCGGTTTAACTTGTGATTTTCATATGTTTGATTGCTTGTCTGTTTGTTTGTTTGTTACTATTTAATTATTTTGCAATAAAACATGTGTCTGAATGAGGATCGAGTGGGGGCGCCCTCGTCTTAATATTATGTATTATTCTGATATTGGAGATCGTGAATACGTACATTGTAAACGCTCAAGTGACAGATGACCATCATTACAAATCTACGAATTATATCACAAAATTCAAACAGGGCCAATTTGTATGTAAGTTATAAATTGACCTTGCAGGAACCATAATTGACATGGCGTGAACTGCCATCTTAAAAAGACAGAAACATTTCACACGAGAAAATAAGTTAAAACGGAAATAGAAACCAAAGGAGAGACTATCGAGAGGCCAGGAAGGTGACCGGGAATCACCACCATCTGTCGGCGGCCCGTGGGACTCCTTGCCCGGTTGCGGCATTCCTTGGTCTTAGCAGTAGCGAAGGGATTATGGGACTATCTCCATATGGTCTGACAAGAGTGGCCATCGATGACATCTGTGGATTTAGGGCCGTTGGGAGAAAATCGCTCGATTTCTTGTCCAAATTCAGTCAAATTCAGTGTTTCATAGAGTGTATAACGAAGCAGAAACCAGACAAAATTGGGGTGTTCAAAGAAATGATCATTTCATTGCGGCCCTGTATTTGCTGCCGACCTTCAAGTGACGCTCCCGTTGAGGTATCAGGTCACAGTTGAGTCCAGTGTCACTCATCTTATTATAGCTGGTTCCTGACTTCATTCCTTCCTCCATGATTTGATGAACTGTTTCCAATAATGTTCCATCTAGTCATTGCGAGGTTTGGCTGTAACCAGTTACCGGTGATGGCTTAGTTGACCCCCATTTAAGGGATATTTTGTTCATCACGACATCGGATATGACCTTTGCCTGTCGGGACGACTTTTGTTAAGAAAAAACCATGAAGATCCGTTAATAAGAAAATGGCGGGAGATTATGCAAGGCCGCGTTATTATAAGGAAAACGTGTATGTCTGTCAGTAGTTATTTTGTCTGTGGGTGATATGCATCTTGTCGATCTTCTTTAAAGGTACACACAGCCTTAAAAGATCAAAGTAGTTGCTCACATTTTTTTTAAATGACAAAAAAACGTTTTAGGGCTGTATGACTGTTTTTAAAATGTTATTTATGGGGTTTTTTTCAGAAAGAAACTTTTGTAAATTGGACATAACAATTCCCTGTTTATCTAATATGAAAGCACTTTAAATGGAATAATTTCTCAAGATTGATACTTGTACCAACTTTAACCAAGAAAAACCTCAATTTGACAATCTGGTAATTGCCAATATTGGTCTTCGGTTCCCTTAACGCTACTGTAAGGCTGATCGGCATTGAAGTTAAGTTGTAACAGCATCACGAGTTCGGTAATGTTGTATTGAACGTTAATATCAGTTTAAAGAAATACTTTGTTTTCTTAGGACCTTCTGTTCGCTTGAACATTGACGTTATTCGTGGATGCGTGTTGCCCAAGGTTATACAAGTGTTGCGAGTTGATCTTTATAAATGAAAATGGTCACATTTTATTCATGATTTTCATTTCAATTCACCATCTGTTTGGGCAGATCAAGGTATAGTGTAGCCCACGTATGCCATGTACATTAGACCCCTGCTGTTCTGACTAAAGGATTTCGTATGGGTCCCGCCTTTATACTGTTCCCATCGAGATGCCACAAATGACACAATTCAATAACGGAAATCTAGGCCGCTGCGGGTCATTCAAAATCACCTTTATCCTATAAAAAAAACTCGGTGAATCCCGGGGGCTGGTTCACATCGTGACGGTCCCTTGCCATCCGATCACAGTGCAAAGAAAAAAAGGAAGCCATCTACCGCCGAAATTGAAAGTGGTCCTGCAACCCATTGGTGGATTTTTCTTTGGTGGCGATGCCCTTCGGTGCAATAACCACAAACCCATCTGCTTCTCACATCGTGATCTGTGACAAAATATACGGAGTCAAAACTCGGCTCAGATTGCTGTCCCCTGCGAGCAAGGAAGTCAGGGCAGACATCTGGGGCTGGCAAGTTGGCTTTGCTGAGCTGAGCAGTGTAAAAGGTCAGGTATGATACTAGCTGTGGGACGAGACCTACCCGAGTAGTGTTTTCAGTTCGAGTTTTGTAAGACACCAGAAGCCAAGAATCTGTGCCAGAAGCCAAGCAACTTCGTGTGAACCATCAGGTGTATCTTAGCTAGTCGCTCATGCGAGTTTCTTTCAGTAGTCCCTTTGGAGACATCATAAAGACACCTGTTCCGTAACTTCTGATATTGAACTGGGCCGGACCAGGCACAGCCATCGCCATTATTTGCCCCCCTGAACTGGCTACTAATTCTGGTGTCTGGTAGACCGCTGGCGACACTATTAAGGGGCGAAAGTTCCTCGCAGTTTCCGGACACGATGAGTTTCACACCTGGACTGACTGGTTTTACCACTCGGGCGATTGTGTAGCTCGCCTCACTGTTCGATCAACGGCGTTGTTTGTTTGCAAATCAACAGCAGTAAACGAACTTAACATATTCTCAGTGCATGGGGAATTTCAAGTAACACAAGAGACCCTTTTTATTTCCGTCCACGATTGAACCTCTTTTTGGCGCCAAACTTATTTCTGTCTATTTTTATTTTGTCTGTATTTCAGACCTTTAACAGGGACTCTGTGTAACAGTACGTGCTTTTGCAAGACTGGTTGAATAACTTCCAAAATGATTGGAAGCTTATAACGAGTTTACGCAATTAAATGTGGATTTCTTCTACGCACACCACCTCTGCAGTGGATAGGCATTTCGTCTTCATTAGTTGGTAAGTATAAAATCTTCTTTATTTATGAGCTCGGTGTAAGGGTTACACTTCAGTTTTTGTCAACGAATGCTTGGACCAAACTGTGTGCTGTACCTCCCTGAAGCTTACCAATGTACAGGATCAAGATCCATGTTTTGTTGGTTTGTTATACTTATTTATGGTAAAGTGTATATATGTTTGGTAATAATAGATGGTTCATTTGTACAAACAAGTTCAGAAATTCTCTAACTAGTAAAACGACTGATTATATCATCATATTCATGTCTGTGAGCAAGTCCTTGCTGTATGGTTTGACCACGGTTCGCTTCCTTGCACGAGGTACACGTGCTTTGGTGTAATGGATGAGTATACATGTATATTTCTAAAAAATAATGTTATTTTTCAAATCGAGTCATACTTGTACATTTTGAAAGCCAATGACCTGTAAAATCCACTGTTTACTAAGCCTGTCATCACTGAATCTAATGTAATAATATGACAGACAATGTAGGAAGGTTGCGTCAATTTTGACTGTTGGACTAACCGGCATGGCTGTTGGCATATTCATGGCAGCGAATCAGCTTTATTGCTCCCAGGGGTCCACTCACTGTCGTTTTCCTCGGAGATCCATGATTTATCAAAAAAACGGATTCGAGATTTTGCAGCCTAGAACAAGGCATGCAGCATCAACCACGGACCCATACTCAGAACATTTGACGTATATTTACAGAGCTGCGTTCAAATCAATTCATGGTTTGGTTTAGTTTAGTTTGGTGTATTACCCATGTATGTGACACAACTGTGACTTAACAATGGGTAATGGGAATAATAACATAGCACTTCCTAGTAAAGTCTAGCCCAAGCCAGTTAACTATTCAACAACATTCAACAACATTCAACAATATTCAACAATATTCAAACAAGATTCGAAGCAAAACTTCTGTTAAAATTGGTTGTTAGATTCAAGAGATATGTCCAGAAACCAGTAGGGCAAAGAATATCCTTCTTTGGTTTGAAAGCCTAAAAACAAAATGGGTCCAAAGATTGTCCCTTGGGGAACCTCAAGTTATGATTTTTTTTGTATCTGGGTGGTTGATGATCAGCAGAAAGTTATTATTTACCAAGTTTATTATTTACCAAGTTTATTATTTACGTAGCCTTTCCCGTCAGACAAATATTGAAGGGAAGGTACAAAATTAATAATGTTGACAAAACTGCTTAGGCCTATATGATTATCCTTACTTTGAATCAAGATATACATTAAAAAACTAACATGTAAAAGTATTAGCTTTAAGTCATGAGAAAAGTGTACACAATTTCCCCCAGAAAGCACTTGGAGCCGTCTACAGCATGTTTCTGAAAATGTGCATTAATTTGTTCGTGTTTTCTATGAAATGAGAGCACCTTTACAAACTTCACATCAAGTAAGCGTTCGAATAGTAACTTGGTTAGTTTGTAATCAGGTACCCTGCAAAGACTGGGGTGTTAAAATAGCACCAGTGGTGTCAACATTTCCGATGCTGAGTATGAATACAAAAAATGGGTGTAGTTTTAAACACTGCAGTGTAATTACTTATGCTGTACCTTCCCTTTAACCCGTCTGTGACTGCAAGGGTCAAAATCAGTCAAAATGTTGACATACTTGCCAAGGTATATCTAGTGTACTTAAAAGTCGAACACTGTCAAACCTTATGTGTAGTAAGGACATTTACAGGTTAAAATGAGTCGAACGTTTTTGACTGGTAAAAGCATTGTCTGGTATTGTTCAGGGTGTTCAAAATAACAGTAAAAACCAGTCAAAAATGCCCCTGTGTGCACATTTGGGTCAAAACAGTCAAACAGTCAAAACAGGCAGTTGACCTCTATAGCTACTTGCCACTAAAGTTCAGCTATGGAGGGTTAATTGGTTGATATTGAGGAGCCATCTTGATTGGGGACAATATATAATGACCTCGCGATTGGCCTTTAACTATGTTTGATAGTCCATAGTGTAGTCATTCTAAGCCATGTTCAAAGTCTGTTGCGGTTAGATGGCAAAAGCCCGTTAATTCTCGCCAACTTTTCCTCTGACACGATGTTTGTTTGATTTGCCAAGGATCAGTGCTAGGGGCTTTCATCATGCCAAAGATGCATATAACTGCCAATGATGCGAAGCAAGGGGTGACATACGAAATACGTAAAAATGCACGTAGGCTATTGTACACATTAGACTGGCCCCTGTAATCCTTCATGCCAATTTGAACTCACAGACGATAAAAGTTTGAGGAGCAAAATTTAGTTTTATAGTATTAGCATCCCTTCGATGGTTGTTTATTAAATGTAAGTTTAATCAATGTGTGACGGGTATGTAGACTGCCTTCGGATGCACGCTGTTCGCGAATGGACATTAAATTAATGATGAATGATTTTGTACACGCACATGTTATGATAACCCTTGCCAATTCATAGATCGATAAACGACTTTAAATGTATCTGTATATCCCATGTGCGTGATGTTAGTTCATCCAGCACGGATCATGCAAACACGCAGGGTTTGAGGTTGTCAACCAAACCACGTTGATGCAGCAGAATGGCCACGCTGTAGGGGTTCCGTCCGTGCTGGGAACCAGTTTTGTATGGCAGTGATTTAAGAAATTACCGTAAACACGTTGATATCTCGGCACGTGTGTTATTTACGTATGGTTTTTCCATTGCGGCGTAAACAAGTTAAGATGATGTTTGTTAAATTTATGGCCGGAATATTTGTGTGCTCTTGTTATGTGCGAAATTTTAACGAGAATTCCGTCAGCTGCAGTAATTTTTGACCGGAATAATCATGGATAAAAGTTGCCTGCACGCTGAAAAACACAGATTTGGCTAATCGGTAGCTTGGAATCAGAGGTAAAGCCACAGCGTTACAATTCCCCAGTTTCATTTTGAAACTCAAAAACTCGAGCTCATTAAATAACTATAAATGTGCAGGGGCGTGGTTCTGCAGCTCTTCAGAGGGACTAACCATGGGCCATTTCCTGATGTTCCACGTTGTGAAATCTTCAGTCGGATAAACTGGGAATACACTCGAGTACTACTTGAGTACCTTTCTCGAATACTCAAATAAAAGTACTCAGGCTCGTACGGTACTCAAACTCGTATATGTCAAAGTACTCAGACTCAAAATCACGGTACTCGTGTACTTTCGATTCAAGTACTTTTCGAGTGCTTCGAGAGGAGCCGACTTAAGCTGTTCACCGACGCGCCGTATATGTCGAATTTGCCAGAGTTTGCCTGGTACCCAACAACAGAATATCGTGGTAAACAGCGTGTGACTAGTCGGGAGCCATGTACTCGGGATTCGCTCGAAAGGCAAAGTATTCGGACTCGACTTCTCAGGACGCGGACTCGAAAGGCTATAGTATTTTGCCTGGTACCCAACAACAGAATATCGTGGTAAACAGCGTGTGACTAGTCGGGAGCCATGTACTCGGGATTCGCTCGAAAGGCAAAGTATTCGGACTCGACTTCTCAGGACGCGGACTCGAAAGGCTATAGTATTCGGAATCGACTCGTACTCGACTACCTCAGTACTCGACACTACTTTTTACCGGTACTCGAATACAAAGTACTCGACTACAGCATTGCTCTTTCCTAAATTCCGCGTTAAAATGAATTCGAAAAACCTGAATGCATTTCACCATTTTCTCGTTAATGTATTTTTGATTCAAAGAGAGTAAACATACTCGGAAAAGCAGTTTTGCTATATCAAGCAATTATTGTTGTACCTTAATTCCCTTTATCACTGATCAGTTTACCCATTATGAATGATACGTAAATAAACTTAATAAGTTATATGGATGAAAATATACAGGCGCGGGAAAGTTCTCGCTCTCAAAACAGAGGGAAATTGAGTAAATGCTTCCATGTTATTAATGTGTCTTTCAAGTGCAGTGACACAATATAAAGTACAAACACAGACCATTAGAGGTTTGGACTTACGAACCAGTAAGCTGGTTGCCAATAGTTCCCACACATGGGCTCAAACTTCAAAGAGATCTTCCCTCGACCAGCCGGTCTGTGATGAAAGGCTTGGCATCACAGATGGTAGGCCGTGGCTTTTAAGATCTGTGACAAACGAGAGCTGAAGCGCAAGAGGGCAAGATGAGGGAATGTTCGTACATGACTTCAGCGATGAGATACAGACATGTGTTTTGTGTTCTGTTTTCCCCCTGAAAATTCAGTAGAACTGAAATTGAGGACATGCAAATATAGGTCACAAGATCGTTCTTGTAAAGGTGCTGATGTGTTTCTGTAAACGGATTTAATTAAAGAAGCAAAATCAAAGATGAAGATGTACATATCAGGCGTTGAAAATTAGTGATCGGGAGTATAGGCAATCGCACGTCCTCTTTTTGGAAGCAACCAAATCTTGAGGGTCAGTGTCCTTCCAGACAAACAAGCCTAGACTACCAATATGCGGCTAAGGTTTGAAAATATCTTTCAATCTCCAAACTACCTCTTTTTATTGTTTTGTAATAAATATATTGTAATTACCTGCGGTGTAAAACCAACATGGTGAACCATTTCCTTTTGAGTGGTTTGGGAGTGGTTGGAGCTGTTCACAGTTTTTTCCACGTAGGATGCCACGTAGGATGCCACGTAGGATGCCGTAAATTACTCATTATTTATAAAGGATTATATTTTTTAAGGACAGTTTTGGAAAATGTATAAAAACTTCCATTTCCTTTATACGAAAATAAAGATGTGAGTTGAGCAGCCTAGCTCACGTATAGGAATGCTCTTGTGACGCAAAAGGAATCCTTGTTATCAGGATTGATAGGCTGTATAACTCGTGTTAAAAATAACCTTTAAGGCCACTACCGCGTACAATGATGTTAATCTCTATAATAAATAAAAATATTCACAGTTTTACATAAAAGTACTTGGTGTAAAGTTGTTGATGGTATCAAACATGCCTTTAAATATTTTAACCTTAGGTGCTAAGTTAACGACATAATGTAATAGGCCTAAGCTTAATCTTTCGCAGCTTAGTTCGTTAAAGTATGCTATAATCTTGATTCAAAGAGAGTAAGCATAATCTTAACAACTGTGTTTCCAACATTATCAATGTTGTACCTTCCCTTCAGTGGTTAGATATTCAATGCACACTACCCCCCTTCCCCGCGGCTCTACGATGGCAGAAGATCAAAAGTCAAGTTCCCCTATGAACTCTCTGATCGGCTGTGCAATATGGCTGTGCCAACAGCGAGCAAAACCCCCTAAGCCACCCGTACAAACTTTCAAACGTGTTTTCCCATAATCTTTCCCGTCCACACCTCCTACGCAAGTAGATGGTTTCACATGGATGTGTATAGACCTAACAGTTTATAGTGGTTTTGCTAAATTAAGATACTTCCTTTTCAAAAAAGTTTCAGCAGCCGCGAAAATCTTTTTTTTTTTTCTTTTTTTTTTTAATGTAGACTTATATGGCGCACGTATCCACCAAACTGGTGCTCAATGCGCATTACATTATTACCCCTGCTGATCAGGCACATAAATCATTCCTGAAACCATCTCAGCTCCCTGGGGAGTATACAGCTCAATTGCTGCCATTTCGGCGCATATAGGGCTAATCAAACACAACAACCAACTCTGCCCTCACAGGTAAATGGTTTCTCTCCTTTTGATTTTCAATCCCCTTTCTGGGAAAGAAATTGGCGAACTACAAAAACAGCATCTGGTTTTACGCTAGTAGGTACACTAACATATTTTGTGGTCTTTTATCACATTTTATCAAAATAATAATCTCAAGCACCGTCTGGCTATATAGAACACTTATCTTGTTGCTTGACTTGATCATATCAAGGTTTACGTCATCGTTTTACTGAGGACCGGGGAGTTCTAAAGAGGAAAATCAGACGAAGCATCTTGATATGTTTTCCTTCTTAAAGATGATGGGGTTTCTTTATCATCGCAGTTCATCTTTCTTCAAACTGAAAGCATGCACCCCTTATAACTCAATTACATCATCTAACCCTTGATTTGACGTTTGCCCTACACCGACGTGACCGACATACCGGTATATGATTATGAAGCACTGCACTGTATATATATTCAGTCTAACCTTCTTACAATTGGTTTTTGTATAATCTATGTAAGTACAGGTCTTGGCTAATGCAAGTAGCCTACTACATTGTCAACATGAAATATCTGTTTTATTCTCGTTCGTTTCAACAAAATTTTCCCTCTGTTACTGTTAGGCCAAACAAGTCTCCGGTTTCTGGTCTCCGCGCGCGTCGCCTCAGACCCGCGCGTCGGCATTTTATTTATTTATTTATTTATTTATTTATTTTGCTATGAAACGATGTCCAATTGCAGCCAAAATTGCTGTATCGATTGGAATTCTGCCGTGTTGTGCTTTAAACGACTTTTTCACATAGGGGTATGAACGTTTGCCCGATTTGTGGTGGCCTCTCTTACCCACCATAGCCTACTTTGTATTTGGGATATACAATGTATCACGTATTTCCCTATTGGCCAAAAAAAAAAAGGAAAAAAAGATGGCAGAAAAAGCGCGTCACCGCACCGATTTTGAAGCCGACTGATGACCAGAAACCGGAGACCCTTTTTTTTTAGCCTCAGTAAAAACCACTTATCATGCTACCAGTGTACTGGTTTTCTCCCATACAATACCGGTACGCGTGACTAAACAATATTGGTTTTACCAATTGAATTTTTTTTTATCCCATCATAATAAGGGTGCCTATTCCGTGACCTATCTAGCGTGGTCCCTTGAAAATATCAAATTACGCTTCTGGCATGTTGGCTCTTATAGGATGGTCTGATATATGCCTAATCATAATGATATAACTAGCCGCATCCTTTCCCACGTAGACCAACTAACAGCCCTTGACACTTTTTCCAACTTCAGTATATACCCAGTGGATCTTTTACGACTAGCAGCTGGTACATGTTTGATTGCATCAATCTGTTTCATTTGGCCGACGGAGTAACTTCAAGATATCGGCGGCGTTCTTCAAGGCAAAACAGAAGCCCTGCCTTACCTGGCCGGGTCTTAGCTTAGTAAGACACGGGAGACCTTCCCAGTGGCGCCTATTATTTCAAGTTAACTGGTGATATTGATGTGTAAATCTGACAGTTATATGGTGTCAGAACTGTCCAAGCAAGTCGCCACAATAGGCAATCGGACAGGTGGTCCAAATGTCAAGTTTCACATATGTAATATGCATTTTGTCGGGACCATCAAAGAATGACAACATAAAATATGTTGCTTCTTTGACCAGGTGACTTCTCGCCAAAGTCCTAAAGTGAGATTTAGCAATAATTGTGCGTTAGCGCTGCCGCCCAGTAACATGCACCTTGTGGTGTCATTTATGTGCATAAGCCCTCCTCAAAAATGACCCAATTTTCACAAGAAAATTGATGTTTAGTAAATTACTTGACAAAACCCCCGAATATCTCCGTCCTTGAAACTACAAATGAAAAAGTAAAGTTGATCCATAAAGTTGATGTGAAGGTGTTATTGTGATGTTAAACATGGCTATATCAGATTTCGTCTTGTCGTAATGTAACCCTTGCGCGAACTTTCTAACAGCGCAGAGTCCACAGACGATCGTGTGACAAGAGGAAATAATAAATAGTTTTTGTTTCCCACGCTGTTCTATACATGTCAAGGAAAGATGGTGATGCATTACATAGTGCAGGTATCAATTGATAATACCGGGTGTATTACTGGATGTAATCATGGACCCTCTGCCATGATGTAATGTACTGTGATACACTATTGATAACCTCAAACCATATGCTCAAACTCAAAATATGTTTGTCACATTATATTTTCGGAATGGAAATCTGGTACAGTAGCAGTTCAGAATTCCACGTATAATTACACAATGACCAGTAAGTAAATGAACGTTTGTAATGTGCGCATCAATTGAACTGAAAATTTCAGTTTGATTTCAAACAATATTGCTATATTTTTTTAAAATACATATTCGCCCTAAACAAAAGCCAATCAAGGTACAGGGCTACAATGGAAGAAAATTTAAAAAGTAAATAGATTCAGACTCAGAGGAGCTGAATGTAGGAATTGAGATTCCTCTTGAAACAGGATAGATCGTACTACTAGGATGGAAAGAAACATGCACCAGGCAAGGAATTCCAAAGAGATGCAGCATGTTGGGAAAAAGCTTTTTGTTCACCATCTAGGTATAGCTAGGGTGTATCGGTGAGAAGAGGCTTATCACTTAAGTTATCCACATAATGAGTTTTCATCAAAATTGTAGTTGTGATTTAACATAATATACTATTTAAAGATTATTTGAAGATACTGGGGAAAATTCATTATCTCCCTTGCCCATACATTATTTTTATGACAGTGTGAAAACAAAATTATAGGCCTAGTTGCCTGTTCATGTTCGCAATCTCATGCCTTTCCGCAACATTACTGAACGAATTGAATCTTGTTTAGTTTAACATTTTTGAGGTTGTCTTGAGTTTAGGGCTGTGCGTTTTCGGATATTTATGGAACCGGATACCCGAAATCAGGAAACTTCGGATACCCGGATACCCGTTTTCATTTTTATTGAAAACATGCCTCCAGTAGTGTACAAATACATGTACTGTAAATGGTAACAAATTGACTTTTACAATACAGAGGATACCATACTATCGATCTTTTCTTTATTGGAGTGTAATCTCTTGAATTTAAAAATAATTGTCTGTACAAGTGCATTGTTCAAGAGTCATAGATTTCTGTTTGCACCGCTCAAATGTTAAGTCCGAAGTTTAAAAAGTCGTTTACTGGTAATTGGAACCGAAAAATGGAATCGGGTAATGACCGTTTCAGTCGGGTATCCGGATACCCAGATACCCAGCACAGCCCTACTTGAGTTATGCAGAAAGATAGCTGTTACATCGAGTTGAATACGCGCCAAAAAAGCAAATACATTCTCAACGTGTGGGCAACCTTGGCCTTGACCGGTGCCACGTTCAAGGTTATGGTTGGAACCAGCCACGTCGGGCACCAGGGAATCCTAACAGGAATTGCCGCTTTATACATCATTTTGATCAAATTGGTTTATCTCAGACTGGGATCAGTCATTGAATAGTACGGTACACACACGATGCTCTTGCATTCTATCCCTTCAAGGAAATTAACATTCTTGGACTTTCTTACCCTTACTCTTGGATTTTCTGTTCGTAGTAAAACATATTTTAAACTTGGGAGATGAGTGTTTTGCTGTTGGTTATATACTCTTACAGTTTGGGTTTTTTGCTGTGATGTGTCATTTCTTAATGACATTATACTTCTACATCAGAAGTCATCCCTGCATGTTTATTTGTTTACATTTTTTGGCTCTGCTAGCTACATACCAGGGATTCTTCATATTACAAGTGAAGCAGTAGTGTGTTATTTAGTCATGTTTGTTTGTTTTCACGTGCACCAGCGTGTTATTTCTTGTAAATTCAGTGTAAGGATGCCTTCCGCTCTCAACAATAAAGGGTCAAGTACCTTTGATGTGAAGCAAATCACACCTACATCCAGCCCGATCAATTGAGGGCTGAAAAACTTCCTCTTTCGTTTCAAGACACTCCCAAGGAGGACCGACAAACCAGTCCCGGGAGACGGACTTGTGTGCTGCATATCAGGATATTTCTCATTTTGGCGCGGAAATAATTTGCAGCTTCTGCTCATGCACGCTGTCTTGTTATGATGGGTCTTCTTTCCTCGGCGTCGTTAATTCTTGTTCACCTGCGGGCCGGTTCTGCCTTGTTTTTCCACTGTACACAGTTGCTCACGCAAAGGCTAATCGTGGGTTGAACTCTGCCAGATAAAAATAGAAGTCACATCCTTGAAAGTTGTTTAAGGTAATTATTTTGGCGGGATCATAGTCCCCTCTTTTTCATGCACTGAAGTGGCGTGCTTTTTATTTTTTTATATATATTTTTTTATAGCTATACCCGTGCTTGTAGTTGATGCGCTGCAGAATACGTGGCTCCGAGTAGGTTTCAACAATTGACTGTGACGATTACAAGCTGTTTTGTAATACGAACCTAGCATTATATTATATGTATTTTAATGGCTGTTGTCATTCTCTGAACATGCTGAGCTAGCTCCAGCTAGGGGGTTATTCCTGGCGACCATCGGCTCCCGTATGTTTTCCGTCACTCACCTAAGCACTGACATAAACCTTTCTGCAGGGACAGGTCTCCGAGTTGCCCCGGGCCCGGAATCGGTCCAGCGGCCTGACAACATGCGGATCCTTCAGAACGCACAAACGGCCACGTCCGGCAACCACGTGACATGAATTATGGGTGGAAATCATCCATAACACATGGCGTATAAATAAAACAAATGTAACACAACAACAACGGTTTGGCCTGACGCGTCACCTTGCCCTAGCGGTCATTGACCTGCGAAATATGTTTACCAAATGCGAGTTTGTTTTTAATTGTTGCTCACGTGCATGCTATAAGCTTTTATTATTTGACATATTCATAGGATATCAATTCACGGTCTACACGTTTGCAATGTTGCAGTTTTCATTGTAAAACAAACAAAAACACCAACCATTAAATATTAGATTCGGGCGCTCACCAGGAACATTTTCTCAAATATGAAATAGCCTAACTGTATAAAGCTTGGTTCACGGCAGTATACATTTCGTATAATGTCTGTACATGCATCCATACTTGATAAGAAACAAGAGAGATGTGCAGTAACAAACCTGTCAACATTTCAGCTTATTTTGTTGCGTTAAGGAGAAAATATTGAAAAAGCAATCACATTATTTCTTTTGTATACATTCTAATGTGGAAATTAGTTATCATTATCCATTCCAGATTGGAATTGTTTATTCACGTTTTCAACGTGTCAGACGGAATTACTTCTCATCATGTTTGGTACCATTACCATCACAAATCTGTTAGATATGCCTAGTTCCTTTTATGGTGTACATCCTCTGATTGATTTGAATGTTAATGTAAAAAAAAAAAAACTAACTAGAACCATCTCCAGGAAACGTGTAAAAACCACGAGTGACAAGGAATGAATTTCGTTCGAGTGAAGTGTCCATTTGTTATGGTTTATACACGCTTCCACTTCTAAAGGCATGTTTTTGTTTCGACTCTGACTGTACATGGTTTTATTCGTTCTTGAGCTGTACCCTTGCACATTGCAATCTAAAAACTAAAGCGTTGAAACAACACTTTATAAAGTTAAATTCAACTCAAAGAAAGTGTTGAATTAACACGGAGTCAAGTTTAGTCTTACTTTATTAATGTTAATTCAACACTTTTAAAAGTTAAATTAAATTTTATAAAGAGTTGTCAATTGACCGAACTCTTTAAAATGTTGATTCAACACTTTAGTTTTAAGAGTGTGCTTCCCTTTGTAAGCAATAACATAACATCTTGTTTTAAGAAAATCTGCTTCGATGTTCCCTGATAAGTAATCAGAAATTGTCAGGAACAACCCCCCCCCCCCCCCCCAATCTGGGCACTAATTAGAAAATGTCCACCATTACCAAGCTTCATTCATGCCTCGCAGTGTGTAGTTAACACACCCTCGTTAACACTGAACGCTAGTGTCCTGTTCACTGTAAGAAATATTGGGCAAACACGGTTGATATGTTGCCCAACACTGGTCCACATATCAACAGGTTACACAGTTGGTTTACCATTGCCCAATGTTGGAAAAAAAAATTGCCAAAATATGTGAACAGTTGTGGTAAATACTGACCAATTCTGGGAGAAATTACCGTACCCAACCTCATGTTGCCAACGTTTTTACAGTGTTTGTGACGTGAGTGATGAAGTCAGATTGAAGTCAATCTGGATAGGATGTGAGGGATTGAAGAGTCCACCGTAATGTATAGACGCTGGAAACCAACCACGTGACGGGCAGTATAACCTAGTAACCTTTGGTTACTATGTGCATTGCATTATTAAAGTGAAGGTATACCGTATACAACATTTGTAATTACCAAATTTATCAAATTCACGAACGAAGCTTACTTTGGTGGAAAGTATCATTCATCACGAGAAATTACATTTTAGAGAAAAGGGTTAATTGTAATGTCGAATTTCAACAATTCTACAAACGATGATCGATTTCAATATATTTTTATGGAATTCGCCCCAATTCAAGGATTAAAAGGATATAGAAAAAAGACAACGTTAACGAAAAGACAATGAGAACACAGAATACCAAGCCATACAGGATACATTTATAATGAAAGAGGAGGCAACATCTAAATCTTCATGAGAAACAGGCAATAAGGGCAGCTCAGTTGCACGGACCCTTGATGTATGTCTGATTTTATTTACTTCCTACAAACCGTTATGTCATTTGTTATGCCCATAACGAATAAGGCTTTGTAGACCACAGCCAGTAGCCTGTGGAGTAGCTAGACTTTGGGGGCGACGAGCGTTTTGGGGGTGAATGTACCGTCAGCCAAAAACCGGGAGCAACGTACCGACATTATCATAAATTACCAAAAAACCAGCCGTTTCGACTGATAGGCGTCACCGTTTTTTAAATTTATTTTTAATTTTTTTAATTATAAAGTGTTAAGGTGAACAATAGCCAGGTATGATCAGGTCATGCACAGATATAGGCAATAAAGCACTATATCAGTAACCCTAATGGGCCAATCAGTGGTTCACAGCAGCTTAGGAAAATGGCAAATAACTCTGTGCTACTTCAAGAATCTATTAGAAGATGTTGATGCAGGCGACTCTTGAAGGACTGAATACCATTATTGTTGATCTCTCCAACTACATTGTCTGGGAGTCTGTTCCAGACATGGACCACAGTGTGGATGAAAGTCCTGCCGGTGGAGTAGGTTCTAGAGACTGGTAAAGCGAGTGCAAGAAATAATTCTTTCTTGGGTGTCCATGATTATATCGATGCTTCAAGGTTCAGGAAAACGTCGTGAAATTGCTTTGAACTTGCTAGGTTTTTGTTTCGCAATGTATAGTTCTATTTTACAAGATATTGCAAAATTCGGCAAGTTCTCGGGTAAATTAAGACCTACGGGTACTATGGTATGGCAGCGGTAAAATTAAGTAATTGTGTATGATAAAAGTTGGACGAGTTACGCCACAGTAAGTGCTTTAGCCTTTTACCTACTACTGTAAAGGAATTCTTGCCGCTGAATCTCCGTCAATCAACCCGTGCATGCCGGCCTTCGACACGCTCTTATCATTTAATTAACATATCCGTGTAATTATCAGTACTGTGTTGACGGAAACAGCCTCGCCTGTCTTGTTAGTTGTTTTATCTAATTAAATTGAGAATTGAAGGAAATTCCCACCAGCCTCAAAAGCAAAGATATGAAGGATATGTTAGGTTTTGTGTATGAACAATCTTAAAACGACCGGTGTGCTGAATACTTGTCGGAAATCTTAGGGATAAAGGGGGAATAACGTGCAGTACCGGAGTACCCCCGAAAAAAGTATATTTCTAGAGAAGTTTGATACCATCTTCAACTTAAAGAAAGAGTATAATATTGGTATTTTGGTAATTTATACGTTAATTTTAACCATTGAGTTTTCAAAAAATATATCATAAAATTAACCTGTTTCATCCCAATGGGTGCTCATGTTATTTTTTAGAAAACGAAAAAAACTTTCTGTTGTGGTTGTCATAAATTGTAAGAACAGTGAGTGAATACTGTCGTTATAACTTGTCGAATCTATCAAATAAATTACACCGAACAATCGAGAGAAAAAAACACATTAGATTTTCAAGCAATGTACAATAAGCAATGTACAATAAGGGATATTATACGTTTTTTGGTGATATAGGCTAGTGGGGTGTATCCCAGTGCCATTCTTGAGCACAGTACTCAGTTAACGAAGTGTTGTTTATTCATCGACTTCATCCATCATTTTACAACCTCGTCGTATCTGCAAAGTGCATTATAATCGTGATTATTTTGAGCAATATCCTCCCTTGACACACCTGTCTTCTCGGTTTCCACAACGGATCAATTCCCCCCGTGAGACCGCGAGTCGGTGACCCACCACGCCGGCTTGTCACTCCGCATTGCCAGGACGTTGGCCTGGCAAGCTGGGGCGGCTGTTTGCGGAAATTCGTTGTCTTTGCTTGCTCGCATCCAACAGCGCCCCATCCAAATTTTATGGACTCTAAAATATTGGTTGCATCCGGACCCATGCTTATTATAATATCCGAAATAGTTAAAGGGACTCGCTACATTTCGCAACCCAGTGACATTTATAAATGCAAGAAAGCTCTCAACATGGGCTAAGCTGAACTTAATTCGATTATCAATAATCGATTTTCTGTGTGACGTAAGATTTCATTTGACATAAACTGTACTTATGACCCCCAACTTGATGCTTTACACTCAAGTGGACAGCCATTTTACGTTTTCAAGGAACTCTGACCAGTGAAGAGGAAGTGGTGACGGCAGTCGAGCTATAGGTGCTAGGGCAGGGGTTAACATGCCCTGGGATAAGCTCAGTGGTGCTTTGAAATTTAATTGACACTGACATGAGTTGAGCCGAGAGCAGAGCGGTTTACAACACCATTTGTGGTGGTAAACGGGGGACCTGTCTTGTTTGTGGATGGACAGATCAGGCGGTGATTTACCACACCTGCATATGTTAGCCAGGTTCCGGTCATTGTTCCACGGACTCACCATATAGCAGGCTTACCGTGCGGTGCACCAATGAAATAAAGGGAGTTGGAATCTCAAGTATGGCACCTGGCACATGTGGCTACGTGCCGTTAAGCTTTTAAGCCACACGCCGGAACTTCAGGTAGACAGGCTGAAAAACAAAACAAGAGGTCCATCCCCGCCGCAGTGAACGCACTGTGTCTTGCGTGGAGGTAGATGTAATAAGACAAGACGCAGCGACCGTCATGGAGAACGCAGCTTGGCCTTCAAGTTACCGCTGTTAGCCCATTGCAAACAACTGAGACCCACACACCTGTCCTATGATGTACCTTCCCTTCATTGTTTCACAATAACAACCTTTTTAACGGATTCTAATATTGGTGGAAGGCAGGGCCTGATAGTTGGTGTGTGCTGTTATTCTATTCCCGAAAGAAAAAAATCCTCACACGAACCGGACATCGCGCCAACATGAAGCCATTACCGGTAGGTAGAAACTTAAATACCGTTGAGATAAAACTTCACTGTACATCGTGAGGAGTATTATTCAATCTTCGGCTTGATTTGTTTTAGGAGTGGCTTAACATCCTCAGAATGTAGATAATGAAAGACAGTGTCGATTATTTGAACAGCCCGTTACTGTGATATTTCGTTCTGTTGGACTGTTATCACTGTGAGAACTAATACTATCTTTCTAGCTTTCCCGATGCAATAGATGTGGTGGGTAACATGGCTTATCCATCAGATATGGAAATACATTATAAACCATAATGTCTGTTGATGTCAAAGTTTATGAAAAGAATTCTTCTACAAGGCAAATAATGGTTAACAGATCCAAGTTTTCGAAGCGAAAACTCTGTTTAAGCTGTTCAATACAGGCTAATCATAATAATTGTTTGACTCGGTTCTAATTGCTATTTTGGTCCAATATTGGACTTGGTCTAATCCTATTATATTGTACTCGGTCTAATCGTATTTAGACTCGGTCAAATAATTATGTTAGACTCGATCTAATTATAATATTGGACTTGGTCTAATTCGTAAAGGGCCTGTATTTGAATCAGTCTAATCCTACTACTAGACTCGGTCTAATGGACTCGGTCAACCTAATACTATAGGCTATGTTGGACTCGGTCTAATTCTAATTAATTATATACCAGATGTATTTATTGTCTGAACTCAAAGTGCAACATTGAATCATATACTCTGATACAGTGGGCATATACACCCAGACGTTCCCAAATTTTACCTTGTTTTCGGACTTAAATATTTACTGTCTTGAAAAAGATTTCACGCTGTTGATTTAATCTCTGAAAACTTAGTTTAACGGTAACCATATTATAAGGCATAAGCCATAAAGTTAGAACTTTGCCGTTTTGGGCGTTAATCGGTCCCTTGAGGGCCACAGCCTCACACCTGCCATGGTTATCAAAGATGTAGGAACTTATGACCCCACCCACACCCCCTCACTGCTCATAGGTTACTAGGGGGTCTTATGTTGGATGGTATTTTCAGGTGGTATATTGCTAACGAGTTTCGTATTGCTTGTTAAGCAGGTAAAACAACGCATTACAAAAACCGGCGCGTACGTGTGATGACGTCACTTTTCATGAGCAGTGACCTACCCTGTCACGTGATTGGCTAATTGCGAAATAGGAGTTTCATTCTGTGGATAGTGTAAGTCCTGATTTAAAGTGATTTGTACGTAATTGTGTCATTTAATGCAGGAGCTAGCCACACAAATAAAGATAGATTTTTAATATTTGTAGCTTTGCACGGTGAAAAGGATAAGTAAAGACTGTTTGCGGTGACACCATGTGAGTGTTGATAGAGGGCGTATTTTATGCAATATATTAATTGATCGTGCAGTAATAATGATAATAATATAAATACTTGTTTTGTAAGGGATAGTGCGTGCGTTGGTTCCTCCAGTGAGCCGACGTTAAAACAGTTTAAACAGAAAATAAGTCCATATGCCTATCCTCAGAAATTATTCGGTTTCAACAAGCCTGATTCGACAATCGATGATGGCACAGCTTCTGTATCAATAAACAATGTACTTGTCAAATGCACCATTTGCTCTCACATATTTGCTTGTCACTTATCGCCTAATAATAGAGCATCATCATTGATACACAATTGTGCGAAATGCTTACATCTGCAAGCAAAGCTTACAAGGCTGTAGTGGCATATACTCAAATGCACGTGTTTGTAATTATCCGCTGTCAATCAAAAAGAAATACACGCCACTTGCTCCAGCCAATGGCTGTTCACCTTGATACCTATCCCACTTTAATTATTGATTATTTGCGAATCACCTCCAACCAAGCATGTTGGTTTGTATAACGTTCACGAAAAAATACCAATAATAATAGAGGCCTGTTGTTTCATGGTCCTATGCCAGCTGTCATTTTCGTGCTAAAATTATGGTAGGAAAAGTGCGTAAGTCCGTGAAATTGGCGCGAAACGATTACTAAAACTCACTGACTAGCATCCTTCATTCATTGGTTTTCTGTAAGCCCAACTCCGTCTGTTTACGGACCCTTCGATACTCGAAAAGAGAGGCAATGGTCTCTTAAATTGTGCTAGTTGATTAGTTCGTTGAAAGCCATAGAATTTTACGTTTGTCCACTCTAATGTGAAAGGAATAAAATCTTTGATTCTCAGCGTTTTTGTGAATACCCTATGGCCTATCGAATCTTATCACAATACAAGCCACTCACACACATCATTTTGCAGTGTGTTAAAGAAATTGTATACCGTTGGTAAAATAAAGTACTCCGTGAAAATGAAGAGAAGTGCATACAATTACAAACCAACATGTAGTAATTTCAGCTTATTGTGTCATGCGAGAAAATAGTGAAAAATGCATTAAGATTATTTTGCATTGAATCTCAGGTGGACAATGGATCACGGACGTGATCAGCTACTGCATATCAGACAATATCTCTGTGTCTTTAGTACCATCACCAACTTTACATAAAGTAAGTTTTTAAATTATAGTTTTAATGTTGCTATATCGGGTATTTACCAATGATATAAACTCCCTTTAAAATGAAGGTATAACATTGGTAATGTTGGCAAAACTACTTCTATGAGTATGCTTACTCTCTTTGAATCAAGATATACATTGAAGGGAAGGTACAACATTGGTAATGTTGGCCAAACTGCTCCTATGAGTATGCTTACTCTCTTTGAATCAAGATATACATTGAACCAAAGGTACAGCATTGGTAATGTTGGCAAAACTACTTCTATGAGTATGCTTACTCTCTTTGAATCAAGATATACATTAAAGTGAAGGTACAACATTGGAAATGTTGACAAACTGCTTCTCTGCGTATACTTATACTCTGCTCTGCGTATGCTTATACTTTCCTAAAATTTAAACAACCAACCTGTGAAAGTTTCAGCTCATGCGGAATCTACAGTCGTGAGAACAATTTTTACAAAACTGCAACAAAAAGTAGCTGTCTGGCAAATATTTGTTGTAGTGTTTTCTCTGAAATGAGAGCACTTCAGACAAAGTCATTTCTCTAGAGTCTAGAGCATTTCTCTGGCACCATATCAAGAATGCTTTCGGGTAATATATCGGTTATTTTGTTAGCTGGCCAATGTTGTACGGTACCTTCCCTTTTAAAAGAGGATAAATAACACGTGTATTATTAATTTGACTTGATGTAGGCCTATTCCCGTCAGGTGCAAACATTCCATGACACTCTCATTCCACGGTTTTGTGATAATTTCTTGTCAAAGCTTCGCATGAATTGACATTAAAAAAAATAACCTTCTAGAAATTTAGCATGACATTTTTGGTCAACAAAATAAATCATCTAACAGAATATTTCGCAGAAGCAAACCTTTATCCTGCCGGATGTTGTACAAGAAATGTTTTCCAATGAAATGGCGACTACTAATGAATGAAGTCCGGCGTTGCGGATGCTGAATCGTTAGCAGGCACATTAATGTGAAGACATTGCCATATGTCATTGTCATGCCTCGCTATTAAATTCATGGTAAGGTTATAAAGTTTAAAAACTACCCCAAATTAAATGCCAAATTTAGCTTGATGGTGACACGACCGTCCAATAAAGGAATTCCAAATAGTAATTTGAAGCACACCGTTTATACTTTCTGTTAAAAGCGAAAGGCTGAACATATGTTTTAGCTTGGTAGAGGAAATTGATTAATAGTGTGGAAGGTATTGAAGTAAGCTTCATCATTAATAACAGGCTATGATAATTTTGCTTGTGATTATTAACTTACCGTTAGGCCTAATTAAGCGTATATTCACCACCTGGCCAGAGCTTTATATGCTCGCTCTCTGCTTTTAGTTGTCACTGCTTTTAGTTGTCACTGCTTTTGTTTTCTTCATACAATATGAAACACAAACACAAATTACCATTCATGTCGATGTCCCATATTCCTCACCCCTGTGAGCCTGTTTATACCAAAAGGGAAGGAATGCCCTAAAGGGGAAGTTGGTGACTTTTCTAGTGTGGCCCAGCCTTCCCGGTCTAAATGTTGCCTTCTCATTCGTGTTTTGCCGATTTCAGGTCACTCATAAATAAATTAATGCTAAATTTTCAGGAATAATTTCGTCAAGATAATTTTCATCATAACGTTAATATGAACAATGCATCGAGTTCTAGTAGTATTAATTATACCAGTGGTTATCTCCTATACCTGTTACATCTGAAAATTTACTTGTGGGGTTGTTTGCATTTGTGTTGCTATGGTAATGATTACAAAGATCGTTAAATTTCCTCACTGAAGTGAAAACTTCATTCAGCCTCCGAATGCCTATCTATTATTTTGCTGCGGATGTCAGCCTGGACTGTTTGCATTGTTTTCACGCCCGAGTTGGATGCAATGCAATAGGGCTGGTTGTGGTTAGTTGCTCTTTCATTGAACAGGAAATGAAACCTTCAAAACAATTTGTAATAAAACTTTTAAAAAATATAAAAAAATGAATTTGCTTGGCAATTATGCATGGTTGGTTTAAACATGTCTATTTATATTTTTAGCAACTACCACGTCCTGTTGTACTTTTTACGTTATACATGTGAAAAGGAAGGGAACATTAATCAGTTTGCTCTTATTGTCAAAGAGCGCCACCACGTGACGGATTTGCAATGACAATACAGTATGCACAGTCGACCCATGTTTATATAAATTGCATCAGTTTGGATTTTAACAGATTTTCCGGTGTACACTTTAAGTTAAACTAAACTGGTATTAGATATATCTTAATCGAATTCAGATTTCCACAGCTATTTAATGTACTTGACGGCCCATGTCTTTTAATTATAAACAAACAGCAAACGAGTAAAGCTGTCAGACTTCACAAACATGAGACGAGTGACATGCTTTCTTTTCTGCATCTATGTACTTTTAATAAACATGTATATAGTTGTGACCTTATAAAAACCGTGCACGTAATGTGAAAGAATCACCCCTATTCAATCTCTGGGCCCCTTCGACGTTCGAGTATAGTGTGGATAGCTCATAACGCTACCCATGCGCTACCAAAACCTTTCAGATTTATCACCGATTTTATAGCCACATTGTGCCGGTAATATTAATTCTCAAGTTCACATTTACTGCAGTGACCCGCGTCGATTACCTTGGGTGCTTCACGGGCTGTTAGGCAAATCTGTATTCACTGTTTTTTCCTTCTTTTATCCCGTAGATGGCTTTTTCAATTGGAAAAGAAGTAGGCTATATATAAAATTGAAATCATAAAAGTCCCAAGGATTCAATGGATCGAGTTTAACCCTAAAAAGTGCATGTTTGATCTAGAAAGTGCGCATTTCGATTCCCATGCGATCAGCAGGCCACTGCAGTCATTGGTCTTTAGCTTTTCATAATTAACGTACCATAGTTTCTGTGGACTGGAAGGTGTGAATTTGGGCAGACATTATTCGCCATGATTGATTTGTGTGTGTCGTGTGTTAATTTCGTTCTTTTGATGTTAAACTAGGCTGGATCGATCCTTATACATTCTCGCTAAGGTGAGTGTTTTAGCTTTTGGACTATGTAAGCTGCCCATGTGTTGTAACATAAACTACATATTTGTATTTTGATGATAACTTAACTAGATGAGATTTTTAGTTCTACTTTTGGAAGAATGAGATTTTTAGTTTTGCCTCCAGTAAATTGCAGACGTATGTGTCCTTCGCTTGGCCTACGTACTCGGTATACCCAAGCAAGACAAACATTATTTCCAATTGATTTAATTTTGCCCTATACACCGACGTGTGTATAGCACTGTATACTCGGTGCTTTCCGAGTGTCTGTGAAAAAAACTACACAGGCGATTCTAGCCAATTGTCATTGGGCAAGCTCGGTAGTCGAGAGGTTAACTCATCTGCACTAGTAAGCAGGAGGTCGTGGGTTCGAATCCCGCCCGAGTCGCCTGTGTAGTTTTTTCACAGACACTCGGAAAACACTGAGTATACAGTGCTGTACACACGTCGGTGTAGGGCAAAATTAAATCAATTGTTTATCTCCCGACGCAAGAATTTCACCAACCTAACATTATTTCCGTTAATTATAAAACCAAGATCACATAACTTAGGCGTATGTATTCACTTTACATGTTATGTTGAGTACAACTTGAAATATGTCTTAAGACATTTGTGAAATTGTGTATTTAAAGGGAAGGTAGCGCATTGGTAATATAAGCTTTGCACAACGACTGCCAGCAAACAACATGAAAAGTTTCAGCTAATTAAGTTGTCGTTAAGGAGCAATTCTTGAACGCATCCAGAGTTAGTGTATTCGTTCTTAATGTGGAATTATGAAAACTACGGTACTCTTTCCTAAATTCAAAGTGGCAGTAATTTGACATCAACTCGATCAAAATCATTTCAATCAAGGGAGATTGATACCATCATCAGCTTTACACATTTAGTTTTGAGGTTAAAATTCTGTAACTTGGTTATTTATGAAATATGAATTACTAATTGTTTTTTATCTCTAACTGGGTTGTGTTTGTGTCTACATGTGACGTCACACAAATTCTATAAATCCGTGTAGGCATATTTATTTTTTTTTAAAAGGGCTTCTAGCAGCAAAACCATATGTAAGTGGGGGGGGGATTTTAAACAAACAAAATTTCCCCTTTTCTGCTTGTGTTTCATGAATTATTCGCTTTTTGTTATATTTTTACCGCGTGAAATGTTTTTTACCCATGCAGGCTAAAAAGTATATATCCCACGGGATTTACGCCCGTGCGTGAACGAGACAACATTTAGTCATATCTCCTGCAGTTGTTATATACTACTCAAAACAATTTAGGGAACACCGGATTTTTAACATCAAATAGGTTTGAAATGTTCCATGAACCGGGATTTTCATTTGCAACCCCCTCTCTCTTTCAGTAGTCATGTCATGAAATGTGTAATCACTACATCTATCCTTTATCATCTGTTTCATTGTGCAGTTGTTTCTCATCAATTCTGTAAAACATTGTGTTTATCTGAAATAAATGATCTTGCTTTAACTGAGATTATTCCGGTGTTCCCTAAATTGTTTTGAGTAGTATATTATAGCGCAATGGTTTAACATTCAACATACGTTTCCCCGTCTACCCATGTCGTCGGCCCCCACGACTTCAGTCACTGCCAAGTAGAGTAATGTTCTTCCGTGTATATTTTTAATTATTATTTACTCAGTTTGATAACTCGGGATGTTATTATTTTTACTGTAGACGCGTGGGATGTTGAACAAATAATCAGCGTGACGTTCTCCTTATGAAATAATCTTGGCTTAATTTCGTAATGCAGTGGAAAAGTCATTCATGTTTGTGAAGGGTTAACTGGATACGTGTGTCGTGCGTGGGACTTCTTACAGTTACAAGCACTTCCACTGATTAGTCTAGAACAAAATGGATAAACCTGTCGTTACATTTGGGTAAATTATCCTGATCTTTATACGAGGTGTTTACTTCGTCCAGTTTTAAAGGTTTATATCTCTTATTTTCTTGTTTCGCAGCCGATTTTATTTGAAGACAGAACTATCCCTGTAAATAATGGTGTTTTTATGACATCGACCGTGACCTGAATTGATTTTCGCTTATATACGTTCGGTTTGAAAACCTTGTACTGTTACAGTAAATATTATCTAAGGAAGGTTTGCGGTTACGGGCCTAGACCATGAAAACGATCGCTTTTGAGTTATATAAAATGTGTTGTTCTTAGAAGAACCGGTTATTCTAAATACCACATGTGTAGAATTTCTAGTTGTCAGCCAATCGCTGATCGCCACATTAGGCCCAAAAAAGTCTCCGGTTTCTGGCTTCAAAATCGGTGCCGTGACGCGCTTTTTTTTCGGCCATTTGTTTTTTTCGGCCATTTTTTTTTTTTTTTGCCAACAGGGAAATATGATACATTGTATACGCGGGACCAAATTTCCCATATACAAAGTATGGTGGCTAAGAGAGGCCTCACAAATCGGGCAAACGTTCATACCCCTATGTGAAAAAGTCGTTTAAAGCACAGCACGGCATAATTCATTTGATCCAGCAATTTTGGCTGCAATAAAATAAAAAACAATTAAAAATGCCGATCCGCGGGTATACGGCGACGCGCGCTGAGACCAAAAACCGGAGGCCCTTTGTTGGCCTTATATAGGCCTACCTAGTTTTCCCCACTACACTGCATGGTTTTCTTCTTTGTAATGACTGTTAAATGTGCCGCGTTTTGTAATCACTTGCAAAAAAGTTGTATGAAGTAATATACACGTAATTGAAAGCTATGCTGATCTTTAATCCATGATTATGGCGGAGATGTCTTTGTTGATGGTAACTTTGCTCCCTGCGGGACGAGGGATATGGAAGCATAGATCGTATTAAATCTGACGTAATACCAGTATACAAGTATATGGTCATCTTTGCTGGCTGACGGGCGAGCTGGCTGGCTGGCGGGCGGGCGAGCTGGCTGGCTGTCTGTCTTACTACTGTTTGCACCTCATAATTAAATAGCTTTTAGGCCTATATCCAGAGATGTGTTATTATTTAAAAATCATGCAGCCGTGTCTTCATAAGGCTATTATATAAATTCATCCTGATTACAAAATTACAAAATTATTATTCGAAAGCTAAATTGATGTGAAGTTGGTCAATGTACCAATCATGTTGAACGTTAATCTGTCCATTTATTTATTTATTTATTTATTATTTATTTAAACTTATTTATACACGGTAACCCATTCAACTAAGGTTGTTTTTCAAGGGGCCGTGTTGCATAAAAACTTCTGGTAAAATTTGAACATTATATAAAATAGAATAAATAATTTAAGTAATCAAGTAAAAAAAATAATCTTAAAACAAACAAAAACATCTGTCTCAACTGCTCTCATCTCAGAGAAAACATAGCAAAATATGAAACGGTGTTTCCTGTAAAAAAAATGTGAATGGGTTTTTCCACACTATTGTAATGACTTACACTCCGTATGGTGCTGAAACTTTCACAGGTAGATTGCCCAATTTCCAAGAAAGTAAGCATACTCATATAGAAGCAGTTTTTGCCAACAGAACCACTGTTATACCTTTCCTTTAACTCTGTAAAAAGAGACTGACTGTTTTACTTTAGGAAAATATACACGGGGTAGACTGGATTGTTAGTGAAGACTAATAATTAATGCACAATGCAGTGACGGAAATGTTCAATCAACTGCGTGTCTTTCTCACTTGGCTTGCAATTCTTATACTCACTGGTTTTAATTGATTGTCCACAAATCCCCTTAGTACGTGTCTGGTATAGCTTGGTGATAGATAACTGCACGAGTCATCCTTGATATGGCAAACGTCCTTTTGGTAATTTTGTTTTTTCAAGGGAAGAGTGATAGACATGTACTTGCTGTTTTGTGTTTTTAGTATGAAGCGAACATTGAAATTGTTTTTTAAGAAGTTTGCAGTGTGCCTCTTCTTCTGTGGTTTAAGGTTTTTGTGTCATCTTAAATATACCACTATTAATAATGTCTGACCATTTTCCTGTTTTTTATGTTATTGGTCATGCACCAAGGTCCTTGCATGAATTGATATTCAGAGCAAGTATAATTATTGAAACATGTTTAAGAGTCCCTATGTCCACCGTTCCCACCCCCCCCCCCCCCCTCTCGGCCATTTTCATTTTTGTGGCAGACCTTTGATCCAAATCGACTGTGCATTTCCGACCCTTCCGACACAAAAGAAGAACATGTTTCCACTGGCTTTCTTTCTCAAAATTCAAGTGCAGCCGCTGGGCAGAAGAGACTACCTCTCATCTGCACCCAGTCTCGCTGATGTTTGCAAATGATCCGTTGAAGATGTGACTTTGGAAATTGCCCTAGCAATCCTGAAAATGCATTTCCGCATGGGTTCCACAATGAGAGGTGTTTCTCTTGCAGCGCCATTGCCCAACCGATCGGCATTTTAATCTTTAGGGTGAGATGGGCAACAAGTAAACTCAGTAAGGACACTTGTTGAGTCTGTTGTCCTGGGTAGAATGATTGTCGTGGGTACTGTTGAATTGCTGGGGAGCTTTCACCCGACTGCCTTTACAAAACCCCCCGGCAAGACAACACTTTTGTTCGGTAACCTCGACCATTGAAAACCCCGCTTACGAAGTGTACCACAATCGGATTTTACCTTGTCTATTTCCATTGTCTGACGGGCTGTAATGAGCCTATTTTGCAACCTCTAAAATGACATTTAATGAAACACTTCCTCTTGCCTTTCTGCTATCTTCATTAACGAGAAGAGTCTTTGAGTGTTGTTTACTGTGTCCATTGAGTTTGTTTCCTAGCGAGGGGGTCCACAGCTACAAGCGATGTTTTCTTGACTTGTAACATTCAATGGATCAAGTTTTCGAGTTGATTCTATTGCGCATTGTACGGATTGCAAGGACAGAGCCACTTAATGCGCCAGCGACACGATAGAAAACCGGAAGTTCTTATAATTGGCCTACTCGTAAATTGTGGCAATTGTCTCCATTGTATCACTTGACCACCAAAACTAAATTCGGTAAACCGGTATCTGGCATAACCGCTCACTAAAAAACTCAGTAGAGTTGATGAACTGATTGATTTCAAGTTTTCGCAGTGAAGTTATTTACACAATTTGGAACTTCGACTGCAAAAGGATGGATATCATTTTAGTTAAATAATAAAATGTTATAAAAAAAGTAACTGAAAAACAACTCACACATTCACAATTTTAATATGATATCTGATAATTGGTCAAATGCGTATTGATTTCCCTTGTTAAAAATGATAAGTACATGTACGTGCTTCACGTATTATTCTGAATCTAAACGAGTTAAAAAATATACAGATTTTCGAGTCGGATATTGCCGCTGTAAGGGACGGTCATCATCACTACGACCCAAAGAAGCAGCGGGGGAAACCCTCCAGGCCACCCGTCCGACCCGGGGCCATCCTTGCGGTTATGCGCGAGACGTGACCGCTAACCGACGATAGGGGACGCTGCGATCTCGGTAAACACTGGCCAAACCATTCGCGTTTGTTTTTGATCAACTTGCAAAACGGAACATGATAAGACCGGAAATGTCTGATCCCGAGAGATTAGCGAGCAGCAAATCATTCGCCCGGGATGTTGACAGACCGCTGTCCAAATAAGGCAAATCGTGGACTCAACCAATGTCCAAAGGAGGGAAGTTTCCGCTCGTGAGGGGAAGGCTGTTGAAGTGTAATTACATGAAATATGTCTCAAGTATTAAAAAGATTGACCGACTTTGCCGTTTGTTTATTTGTAATACTACACTGCGAGGAATTTAGAATGTGATGAAATCCATCCGGTCTCAGTTGGATCCGAGGGCAGCATTAGCCACTCCGGAAACGCAGGTGACATGAGAGGAAAACCTCCTATGGAGTAATGGTACTAGCCGAAGAGTACGCCCCTTACATTTACATATCAATACCCAAGTGCCTGCTTGCAGCTCACTAGTGAAAGAATTCCGCCCCGCAGTAAATAAAGTCCTTCAGAGGGACCGGAACAGTACGGAGCTGAAGCACTTGAATCTGTACGCCGAGAAAACTTCAACCTACACAGGTCGACTGATCTTCGCTCTTCTCAACCAAACTGGAATATCTACTCGGCGATTTATACACTTATGGAAAGGTACCATACGGACGCGCTATCGGTCCTGTCTTAAAACCTGCGTGGATTGGCTTGGATTTCTATACATTCATTGAGACGCATGACTGAAGGTACAGAACGGCAGGCACTGCCTGATCTCATCCAATTGTAAGTTTGTTTTATTATCATTGGCCGGGTGCGACGAGCAAGGCACTCATTGCATGCAGCGTGCCGCGTGGGGGTACCGTCACATGCTTAGAAACGGCTGATTGTAGATTGCAATGTGGCCTGTGTTAACTTTACTTAGATATGCATTTTTGAGTGGACCCATTGCAAATCAGCTCAGGATAAACCGTTGGGTTTGATACGGCTTTAAGATTGTTGAATTACACAGTGCGTACATAGGACCGACCATGGACGGGAACTAAGCCCGAACATGTTCAGTAAGGCTTGTGCGCGCGGTACCGTATAGTTTTCCAATGTGGAAATGAAATTTAACTCCGCTGCGTTTACAGTCGCTTGTGGTTTTCGTCAGTTCCCCCGGGCCTGCGCTATTTCAGGGATAGCCTATATCGATGAGGTAATTCTACCACTGGTGATAGCAACCTTTAGGCGATATTCATGAAACATTGATAGAATAATGAGGAAAGGGTTACCGAGGAAAGTCACTGTTATGGTAGGGCCATGCAGAACTGAATGTATGTGTTCAAGTACAGTAACCTTACTCGTGACGAAATCTGTTTTAGGGGACAAAAAGTAGAATGTTAGAAAGTTCGTGGTTTCACTTAAAAGCATAGAGGTAGAGGTAGTGAAGGGGTACAGCATTGGTCATGATGGCAAAACGTCATTTTACGAGTATATTTACTCTCTTTGACTCAAGTTGTGCATTTAACAACGAACAGTTTCAGTTTATCGTGTGGTGTCGATAGCAAAAAATAGTGAAAATGCATTAAGATTTGTCGTATTTTATTCTAACGTGGAACTTAGATAAGAATTTATTTCTATTTTCTGTATATGACGGCACATAAATAATTTATTTCCTGTGTAAATTGATACCATCATCATCATTACCATTCAACCATTTTGTTATTTTAAAATTACTAATCCTATACATTTCCATAAATTTATGGATCTCCTTGTTTCCATTGTCACTTTTGATCTGGTATGATGGAAAATGATAGAAAAAAAACCTATTACCCAATTTATTACGTGGTTCTTCTAGAGTAAAGACATACTGAAATTTAACACTGTTTATGAAATGCATGACGTTCTTTGATCATGTACCTCGCGATGTTTAAACTGTGTCTTTCCAAGTTGTGTTCACTTTGATTACAAAAGTAGTTGTTAAGTAAGTATACACTTTGGTGAATTGTCTGTAAACCCTAAATGCATCCATAGTAAGAATCAAGAGACATAAGAGCATATGTCCAGAATCCAACCTGTGAAAGATTCAGCGTATTCCGTTGTTGTGAAAATGCATTCAGATTTTCCGTATTCTAACGTGGATTTTTCGTGTCATGATCTCGAAAATTCAGTTGGAAAAATATTTTTCTTATTTCACCTTAATGCTAGCACCAGATCTTTAAGGATGTTTGGTACCCATCGTCAATTTTACAGTACAGTTTGTTTATTGTAAAGCTCTGATCAATTATATTTTTTTCCTTAATATTATTATTAAGGCCCTAGTGGTTTTAAGAGGGATGTCATTGGATTTTCTTCATTACACTGTCTTCATAATGGATTCAAATATTTAGGGGTACATTGTACACACCAGTTTAAATGAAACTGCATTATACGGAAGATGTAAGGCTTTGTATTGTGGAAGTACGTGTACAGTAGGAGTAAGGTTTGCGGGTAACACCATGTAACAATCTCTTCGAGTTAAGATGAGTGTTGGTTCTGTTGGATCCATCGGTTCTTCTTACGGAACCAACACTCATTACAACTCTTAAGAGATTGTCACATGGTGCTACCTCAAACCTTACTCCTAACTGCATACTTCGATCCTCTTTTTCTCTTTGTATTGTAACAGTAAAACGTCAACAGAGGATTGCCTGTCGTACAATCCAACAGACTTGTGATATTATCGGTGTTTCTTGCTGCAAAAACATTTAACAGTAGATTTTGATCCCTAACGAGTACACCAACTACTAAGCAGACATTCAGGCTGCAAGAAAACTGTTTTTACAGACGTCACAATGCGATACAGACATGGGATCAGCATTATTGCAACTGCAGGTCCGAGATTTAATCATGGCGCACTGCAAAATAAATGGTTCCTGCACGCCAAGGGAGACCGTTGGCAATGATGGTCAATTATACGTCACACGTGTTTCCTCTAATCAGTCGCCAGAGCTTTCCAATTCACTGCTTTCATCCCCGCGCGTAAATTCCTCCCCAAATTAACTTGATATTGCGAAGTCAATACCCAGAGCGGCCTCAGATTGTCCCGGCAGAGGTTGCTCTATCCGCATTTCCGCTTGGCATGTCCGGCTTCAAACGAGGATCATTTCCAGTCCTTGATGAGACAGTTCCGAGTCTTGGGGAGTTTATGACGATCTTTCATTATAAACAGATGAGACCGGGTGAACTTCATATCATTAACTCGTTGGCAACTGAGAGTGACACTTCGTTCCACAACCGCAGTCCTTGATTGTATTTTTGAAAGGCCAGCATGATTATGGTAACTTCTTAATGTATTGTAACCTTAGCAAACCACCTTATCCTTGTGGTCTTGTTAGTCGCCATAAATCTCTGTCATTTTACTTGCTCTGGTGGGACTTAACTCTACCAGGAGTTGTCTGATTTTGGCGTTGTCTTATCATCTGATGCTAATGTGAGAATCCCCACGGCGAGGTCGCTGTAATCACTCATAGGCGCCCCGCGAGCAAAGATCAACTTGCCCCCATATTTTCTCCTTTTACGTGACTCCCATGACTTCGTGACTATAAAATAAAACGAGATGTTATTCTTTTTTTTCTTCCTTGCAGAGTTTATGGAGCACCGGCTTGCCGCATGTTGCATCCATGGCACAGGATGGAAATGGCGTGATATTGCAGCAGCCCAGGTCTGTTCTGATCAGGCCCTTGCGGCAGCTTAGCGGCCAGCAGTCCAGAACCCCTGACCTAACGGCCCTCCAGAGTGCTCCCCCAGAGGGACAGGCCCCAAGGAACGAATACGTTGATACTCCGGGCATCGAAAAACTCTACAATAAACGGAATAACAATGAGCACCCGGTTCCCCAATTGCTATCGGGAAGTCATCAACATCGAAGTCACAGATCAACGTTTATTGTCGTCTCGGACAACGGCAAGACCAAAGTTTTAAAATGCGCAAAACGAGAAGTCAGTAGGACTAGCGAAGAGAGTGACTCTAGTGCCCATAGCACGACCCCATTGCGCTGTTACGACAGCAAGGTACCTATCACGTGTGCCGCTTGCGGGAAATGTTGCTGCGACAAGTGCCGAGCAAGAACAGATTTACCCCAAACTTGGCTTTGTGGCGGGAGGTACAAGTGCTCTGCCGAGAATACGTTGGAATATTGCACCTGTCTCTGCTGCGTGAAAGGATTATTTTACCATTTTGCGGACAGCAACCACGATGATTATTCGTGGGGTGACAAACCATGCTCATGTGGGGATAAAAAATGTTGTTTGCGATGGTCAATAATGGGAATGATTTCCCTTGTGTTGCCCTGTCTCTGGTGCTATCTGCCTGGGCGAGGGTGTATATCTTCCTGCAGACTTTGCTTCGCGAGGGACGGTTGCAAGTGCAAGGAATCGGACTACGAGCCCTTGTAGCGTCTTGGGCTAACTTTATTCCCAGCATCCTCACGAACATCATGTACATTCGACACCACAACCGGCCGGCGGGGTGCCTGGTTTCACGCCGCGGGGCCGCGGTTACCATACACCCCGTGGAGTCAGTGACATGTATCGCCACGTGGCCACCACGGCAGAATTTCTGTAACTCAAGGATATTATATCAGCGCGGTGGCTGTGGAAACAACTCTTGTGTTGCAGCCCATCGAGCGTTAGCTACGTTGCCTGCGTTGCCACGCAACCTTAGAACGCTGGTACCATGGTATCTACCAGAATACCAGGGATATATCACATCCACCTTAGAAGGATTTCTGAGATGTAGACACCTCGTATGGATGAGACCCAATCGGTAGCGACTTGGGGGTGTAAACCCAGGACTTAAAAGCCTTGGGAGAGTAATTGTACACAATACTGGTCTAAGTGATCAAGAGTATGTAAAATGACCGCCCCACAGTGGGAGACCAGCTTTAAGATTGAATTATATTATTATTCATGGGAAACATAGTGCAATGAACACTATACACCTAGATAGTGTGCTAAATATAATATGTATAAAATGTACGGTTAAGTATAGTAATCCAAGATGTCTGTTTTCCAAAGACAAACCGATAATAGGCCAGAGCGGATCTGATTCCAATTTAAAACATCAGGTGAAAAACAGGTGAATCAGCAAACGGATCCCAAAACCACTTGTGTCAAATTGACCCAGCCAAACTTCCTGCGTATTTTGCAGCTTTGCAAACCCCATGTTCACAAACACTGAGTCAGGCCTGTGTTTGTTTAACGTCTCGTCCCGTATCTCATATTTCATCATCTCTCTACTTTGGAAATCATTTTCAACAAGAATTTGAGTTTAAAATGTGGATCCCAATATGTATGTATGCGTGTGTATATACATAGGCCTATACATGTGAATATATACACACATCAGTGTATTATTATGTGTACATATTCACATAAATATAGATCTATTTAACGTATACATGCGTATAATACACTTGGTCATGTAGTCGGTTTGTTATGTCATTGTGGTTTTTCAATACAACAAAGCTTTATAGAAGACACAACTCTATAACCCATAACTGGATTGTTTAACAGTGAAATTTGGTGTAAAAACAAAATCATGTACGAATCCTATGATTATATATTATGTTACTTGTTTTGAAGTAACGACAGTATTCATGTAGAGAAAAAGAAACCATTACATCAGGTTTTATGATGAGTATACGGCAGCCGTGTTCAACCATTCAATTTAAGCATATAACTAAACGCCCGCCGATCCACACAGTTTCCGGCGGCTTTACATGAGCACAATGCTGACTCTCTCAATAGGACTGAAAACCATATTGAGTGCCAGTCAATAACCCATTGAACAATTCAAAAAACGGGTTCACCTGCAGTTCTGTGCGAAAGAGGTCTTTTCGCCTCGGGGCGAGTTAAGCTATCGTTCAACCATAAGAAGGAGTCATGAAGGGGCAAAACCTGTGAAACTAACGAATGCTTTTAACTCCGATTTTCTGCGACGTGAATTCCCATAACAGATGATCCGTGGTATCTCTGCACATGTGTAAAATTATGTAATACTAAGATAATTTGTAAGAAACAGAAGGGAGAATATTCAGGGCTATGATCGATTTGCATTGAAATGCACGCATGTCTGCACTATTTAGTAAGCGTTATAATAACCAAAGGGATATTGGACGGCAGTTATATAGTGGTTATTAGTTCAGTGGGGCGGTCACAACGTTTTTGTCTGTTTGCTTGCAGTGTCATTCAACAACCCTTCCAACTGCGTAAACTCTCAAACTAATAAAAATTGGTCCCACCAAAAATCTTTAAAAGGCACAGTTTTAATTGTGATGGGCTTTTAACCTGGTGAAATCAGGCATAAAACTCAAGCGACGCTGTGTCATTTTCTCACCGGAGATTTTCACACATTCGCCCTCCCCCTTTCCTGTTGATCCGACCGAAATGTTCAGACAATGAGAATTGTGAAGATTAAAAAGCAAATTTGGTCTTTTCATGTCCATAGCCATGTATCTGTTTTGTCATAAGTTTCCTTCAGTGAGTACTGAAATCCAGACGGACATGTTTTGCTTGGGTTATTTTTTTTACTTGGACGGCCGAGAAGTTAAATTCAGGTGTGAAAGCTAAAAGCTTATTAAATTTTAAATCCTATTTCTGTTTCCGCGCCAATCCCCTGAAGAAAACGATTTATACAAAAGAATTTTCCACTGCTCTACTTGAGCACGCAGTGAACTTGCCTTGGTTTAGGAAACTGTAGATAAACCATACAGGATAAACACATTTGAACCGAAAAGCTCCCTTAATTTACTCTAGGAAGTGCTGGTTCATTGCCTGTACACTGCGGTGTTTATGTAAAGGCCGGAAACATGGCGCTGGGAATATGCAATGCGCATGGTCAGTTGACTCACCCCTTGTGAAGACCCACCAGGATTGTCATGGCGGGTTGTCCTGATGCTTTTTGGTGTTCCAGACAGTTGTTGACGCAGCCAGCCTCTACTGTCGTAGATCAATTATGTCAGTTTCTAAATCATAACTTCTCTCTCGTTTCCACCATCTAACTTTCAATTACACCCTTTTAACCTCAAAGACTATTGCTTTTTAAATAAACCCAATGCTAATTGACAACTGATTACTTCAACTAGAATTCCTCTGGGAAACTGGCATGTGACAAAAACATCTTTCAAAGAAATTTTGAGAGAGCTGCACATTTTTGTGTGCATGTGTGCAAGTATGCTTAAATCAATCTTGAGTAATTTGTTCCTGTACTGTTTAACGTATAGCTTGATACCCAGTGTTCTATATTATTCTTAAGTCAAAGGTCGTCTGTATGTAAACGGTATTGGTCACGCAGTGTTTGCTCTCAACTGTTCTTTTTTCATGAGACAAAATCAGTTGTTTGAAAAAAAAATTACATTTTTCCACCGTTCTCAAATCTGAAATCTACATTGACTTACAGCACATTATACAACCTGGTGAAAACAGTTGTATGGGATTGTATTGTATTTAAGGCTGCACACGATATTCGTGTCGAACTGTTGTTGATTTGAAAAACAAGATTTGTCCACCAGAACTGGGTCTCTGTGCGAGAACCAGAACTAAATATGAATCACACTACTGTTATATCAATCAGATCTTTGTAATTCCTTGGAGAACGAATCCGGTGCAAAGTCCCAAGGTCGGTAAAGATGTTCGACTTGAAAAATACGCAGGAAGTCCGTGGTGCACGAAAACCGGCGCATAAAAATACGCTTTGTTTGCTCACCGGGTTGTTAAGGGCTGACCTATATCCTTAGCGCCAAAAGAGGGATCTAAATACACCATGTTTGTTTAAGAACAAATGGAGGGCTCAGTATTTTTCAGTTGAACATTAGTTTGTTGGTTAGGGTGGGTACAGTGCCTGGAGTGTTATCATGTTAACCATCTACGACCCCGGCTCCAATAATATGTCTTCCCCCATTTCGTTATTATGATGCGATTCCCAATATGATGTGCGTTCATCAATCATCTGGTATTTATTTAGAAAACTAATCGAGTCATGAATCTTTGGTTATCGGATGGGCTCTGCAACCCACAAACATTATGATGAAGTTCATTGCCCAAATAAACAGATGTGACTTGCAAAGTAAGCTTGAATGCAGTTATGACGACTTGATATTCGACAAATAAACCAACTCCTCATTCGCTACTACTTCTACTGGTTAGTACGTTTTATTGCACTAACTCTACCATCAATGAGTTTGGGTGTTGTTGACAGTCACATTTTCACTTAGTTTCCTTCCCTTTCCCTCAAGACTTGAGTATACAAGACTTGAGTATCCATAAACTGTTACTAGTAATCAGACTTAGAAAATAACTTAACAGGCTCAGTTTTGAGTGTATAATACTAAAACATTTTTTCTCACAATGTTAAGGACGTTTTGTGTATGATGGCGGTTTCTTTTATTACTAATGTATTCAAACTGCAAGTAGACTGACATTGGTAAATATGCAGTCAACATGGTGTATTCATTTTGTTTAAAGAAATATATGTATTATAGAGGTGCTTTGGCGCCAACCAAAATTATATAATAATGTGAACAAGAGGAAAATAAATCTCTGTATAAACAGTAACAGTGTTATTATATGGATAAAGTAGTCTCTTCCGAAGGCGTTTGCTCCTTTCGAATACACTACTCGGTGAGTAACACCTTCGGATGGGATGAATAGTATTCTTATGGCGAAATATGGTTATAACTTTACTGTTATCATATATCGTTTCTGCTAACTGCGTTTTGTCAGTTCCTTTCTTTGTATAAAGAGGTTCCGAAATGTTAAATATTGTTATACTCATAATTGTTTAAACATTATCACTAATGGCATTGATCTAATGTTGGCCTTTCTGTGGCAGCTGTGGTTGTATTAATGCTGGTGGAAGGTTCACCATCTCTGGACGCATTTCGAAAAATGACTATTTTCTTTGTCATTGAAATTTGTCTTTTTCGGATTTCTTGAAATAATCATATTTTCGGCAGTTTAAAAACGTTACTGCAAAATTGGGACCATTTGGATTTGGGGGGAAATTGTGCAACTGTGGCATATATTTTCATGCATCAGAATAATTGCTACAAACGTACTGTATGCCCCCAAGTTTGTAAAGAAATGGTTTTCATAACCGTGCCACTGCTGAACTAGTTAGTAAGGAATGTTATCAAAAACTGCAGGAGACAGTTTACTGCAATATATTCACTAAAATCAAGAACATATGTGTCAACCTCGTCCATAGTGACCAATTTCAAACCAATTGTTAATAACCTTGGTCTCTTATGATGATAATCGATCATTTCCAAAAAGACAGATTGTGGTAAAGAGATGAATTTCACCTTTCACGTACTGGGCACGAGGTTGTCTAACAGTTCAAAGGTCATGCGTGTAGCACATGTCCATCGATCTCCATTAATGACTCGAATGAAGATCGGTGAGTATAATATTATACATGTATTTTAATTTTAACTGTATACAGCATGACTTTGCCTCTGAGCATTCAATGTATAAGGAAACAAAATAATGGATCCCGTTACATTTGTCAAAGCACTTCGGTTTGCTTCTGAAAGTAGGAACTATTTATCTGTATTTCGTACGTGAGAAAATATTTGGAGTTCTATTTTATTATATTATTTATTTTTCAGGAAGGTATTAAAGAAAAACAAGGAAAGCAAAAAAGCTATGAGATAATTTGTTCCAACTGTTTCAATCATTTCCTAGTTAGTGGGCAATGAGAGGTGAGTAGAGGCCGGGGAATTAAGCACATTTACCCCCGTGACGGTTGCGCTGGACGGTTCACAGTTGGTTTCCATTTAGTGTGTTTGTGGTAGTCTCTGCATGTCAAGTTTCTATCAAATTAAAGATGCATGTCCCTTTTATGCCGCTAGCATTTTCACGAGGGAATAGTATATTTAAACCCTTTGAAGCTTCTTAAAAACGAATGCGGGTGGGTAACATTTGGAAATTAAGTGTTTTCCCGTATTTTATTATTATGTGTGATGCATTACAACAGGGTTGAGCTGATGGTTATAAGTTCATGGCTGTCCCAAGTACCATGTTCAGCCACGAGAAATTACAAAACTAAAGCAGTTTGGAAAATTGAAGTAATTTAATGCAAAGGTTATGCCTCTGTTGAGCCATTGTGTCAATTGACATCACGGCACGAAAATATTTTGATTAAATCAAGTTCTATTTAAAGGAATACAAATCTTAGTACACCTTTTCGTGAAAATTTTCATGTCACCTTTAAACACGTGTCGACATTTTCTACATCTATTGGTTGAATACTTTGTTGATTAATCGCAAACACGAATATATTTAAAACACGTTCCGTAATTATTTAGATGATAAACCTATACATCACATTTATTATCGCCTTTTACAAATAATTTAAACCGATTATTCTTCAGCGTAGATAGAGTGTAAAGTGCTTAAAAAGGGAAGTCATGATGGAAAATTCTTTGTTGGTGAAATGACCCCCACCCCCCCCCCCCCACGTGGGACAATGAGTTGAACATCGGTAATAATAAACCGCACTTAACCCACGACTGCCTTAAGCATTGGTCATTATACTTTTTAGGTGATAGGACAGTCAAATGAAACAAACTTCTTGTTCCTTTTTATCATTTGTGGACCATTTGTTCATTCGTTCTTATTCGTGCTCGGTTATTCGTGCTCGGTTACTCCTAAGAAGTATTCCATCTGATTCTGATAACATGTCTTCCTCTCGAGGAAAAGTTGACGTCAATCTAATTTGTTCTCACTATCCGGCCGCTATCTCAAGCCCTCTGCATATTGGACCATGCGGGATCCAAGGCCGGGCATAACACGGGCACATTGAGTAAATTCCTCGCTCAACTACCTCTCTGCAGATACCTAAAGCTTGCCAGCTAGCCATGGAATGTCAACTACTTCCGCAGCTGACCGGCTGTTCATTACGGATCCAGAGGCTAGCCGGCCGAGGGACACAGCTGGGGTTTGGTCGGTTTGAGGTCCTGCGATGATGATGATGATGATAGTAGTAGTAACCAGAGGATTACTTCACTCCAATCTCCAGATGGCATTCCCCCTCTCGACTAAAACTAACCTATTTGGACTGTAACATTATCCCCGGGTGTGATGTGGAGTTTGGACAGTTGTGATGATTGTAGCGAGTATCCCTGATTGAAGCATGGGAAAGCATATTGTACGATCACATCCCTGAAGAGAATCCGTGGTCCCACATTGCCTCATTGCCAGCAGAATATTTGAGTTAACTTTTCCCCTCTTGTAAAACCTACTGATTGAATACAGATAATTCGCATACAATAAAAGTTACAAATCAGCCGACTATAATCCCTGATTTAAAGTTTGAAACCGAATCAGAAATTGGCAAACCTTTATTTACATATATAAGCAAACATATTGGTAAAAAATTCTCAATATCTTTTATTACCCATTCTATTAGTACCCATTCCTTGGCTCCACCTGTTCCAAATTATGCTTCAAAACGGCATATTTTCATCAATCCCACAAAAGTGAGAGATTTGGTAATTTGACTCACTGGAGCATGGGGCCATTTGGTGTAATAACCCAGGTGTTTCCGTGTCATCTGTAGCCCAAGGCAATTGATGTCAGCTTCCCCTACATACTGGGTTCCTGTCCAAGCGAGTGCCTTGATACCCGCTGAAATAGCATCACGGATTTGCACATCAAAATAGATCCCACAGTGGAGGAAAACAACCCACACAGGTCCTGTTTGTTTCAGATCATGAAAGGGGGAAAGTTTAAGTTACATCTTGTTTAGTATAGGTCAACATGAACGTATCATCCGTTGATGCACCTTCATTGTTAACACCAGTCAAACCTTGGAAGCCATGCCAATAATCGTAAACTCAGTTTCAAATTGGATGTAATTTTCACTTTGCCCGAGGAGTCACGGTTAACAGCCGGCCGGATGACCCTCGATCGTCTAGCTTCGGGTTCTGTAAAACCGCTGTGATTAAACTTATCACAAAATGTACTTTTCATTCTGGTTCATTGATGCGTACAAGGTTAAGACGGAGAGAACCACATGCCATGCATGTCGGTACAAAAATTGCCCAAATGTTGGCTCGTATTGTACAGAAAATCCGTCTGCGTAATGATGCGTACCAAGCGAACATGCATGAAACAATGAATTTATTTTATCGGGATGTTTATTCATGCGTTCGATTGGCTTATGATTGTCAAAAAGAACAGCAATAACCATAAAAAACGATGAAAGGTACAACATTGGTAACGTTGACAAAACTTCTTATATGAACGCGTTTATTTTCTTTCAATCAGGAATTAACTACCAACCTGCGAAAGTTCCAGCTCAATATGGATGGTAAGTCGTGTGACAGTGGAATCATGCACAAACTTGCTTTTGTCCAAAATCGGCATTTTTTTTGGGGGGGGGGGTGGAAATGAGTTTAAAAGTTTGAATCTTTCTTAAAAATCAGAAACTCCCCATAACACATTTTAGGCAAAAGTGGACATATCCAGTTCTGGTTTTAAGCCCTCGGCGGTATAATAATTCGGTAATGTTGTCATCGCAGGTAATTTCCAAATGCTGTATATCCGTCCCTTTTATGAGACCTACAATTCTCAGCAGTCGATGGAAATTCATGTAGTCGACCAAACTACCACCCATCGCCATCAATATGTCATTCACACCCAACACACTAATCATAGACGCTCTGTTCGGCCTAATCCTCAACAATCTCTGAAAAGGCTTTGGAAAATTGAAAGCGAACAATCCAGCATTAATAATAAGTAATGTTGGTTGTGCTGTCATAAATTGCAAACATGTTGACAAGGAACTGATCATTTTCTGAAAGGGATGTGCCAGACACTATGTTCATATTATTGCAAACGCCCTCGATAAAAGGAAGGTACTACATCAGTAATGTTGGTCTGTTTCTACGAGTAAGCAAGGACCATTCTCTTTAAATCAAGATATATTTTAAACAGCCAACATGTGACATGTTGTGTCACTAAAGAGAAAATAACGACAGAAATGCATCCATATTTTATGTTTTTGATTACTCCTTCCTATAAACATATTAGCAATAACGGGAAGAATGATACCATGGTTATCAGCTGAACTAGTTTAACATTAAAATTCAACCATTCGGTTATTTTATCATTTTAAATTCTATACCCTGTATAAACGGTATACCAGTACGTTTTGTACACGCTGATATTAATGGTGCACACTTTAATGTAGACCATAAACTGCAACGGTTCCCCATAAAATTATATTCGAGTCGCCCGCAATTAACTTCCAACGGTCCCGATGGGTTTCCGTACACACTTAACCGAAATTGAAATTGCAGATGTTTAAAGGATATTTAATAGTTCATTGCGTGGCTGTGCGGCATAACAATCACGATGGCCCTCCATTTTCTGTGGATAAATTGTTGCTTTTCCCCTGTGACTTTGGTTAAGTCAGCATTCTGGCGGGCAACTTTTAGCCTCTGTTGTCTTGTTAAAATTTATACTTAATGCACAAGAAAGTGTTATATTTAGTGCACAACCGCCTCGGAGATTAACTTGAAATTAATAAAACACGCGAACTGCATAACAATGGCACAACTGCGACACCATGAAAGATAAATACCATCGTACAAAACAAGCTTAATTGTATTAATTTCAGACACCTAGGCATTACTTTTGAAATTATCGTTTCGCTTTCAACTATGATGTCATTTACGAACCATAAATTATTGTATGACTACGATAGCACATCGTAAACAAATGGGGCATATGGTGAAATCACAACTAAGCTCGTGAAAACCATGGGAATATAAACCCTTCAATCATCAACTGTCCGTTTCTCTTCAGAACGGTTACCAAGCAGTGCGGTTTCCCAACGTCTCCCTACAAGATACTCAACACAATGATGACGTCACCATCCCCCGACTATAGTGTCAAGTGCCCAGGATGACAAACAGGCAGAGTACAAAGACGGAGTGAACTACTGGCGCCTCTACTTTTGTTTATAAAGTAACCTTTGTCTTCTTGCCGAGTTTCTAGGGTGACACCTTAACCTCTTGGGGAACATCAGCACACGGCTGATCATGATGGGTGTAATGTAGAGAGTCCCACGGCTGTGGGGAACGACACAAGGGCTAGGGGATGAGACGTAAGGAAGGAACGCAGTTACACACATGGATGATCTGATTCTTTGAAGGCCCATCAAACTTGACACAGAATGAGAAAGGGCATGCTGTGGGCTACAAGTAAACTGGTGCAATGATTGGATAATGTTTTATAATCCTAGCCTATAGTGTCCTACTTACTGTGAACAGACACTCACAGTGACAAAACAGTATTTTGTGTTTCTTGAGATATTCATTTGTGTAAGAAATAGGTCAATATAGATGTTGAGGCTTAACAAAAATGATCAAAAAACATTATTTTCATAAATGAGTGGGGAAAAATCGTAACACCAAATTATCTAGTTTATCTTTAAAAGTATATTTATATCTGTCAATGGAGTGTGACTATATTGGTTCCTTTTTCTCAGCTTATATTCAAAGATGTAAGCAATAGGAATGATTTAATTGAAATCAGAACTCTGTATATCCATGTCGACATCACTTCGCTTCTTTTTAATTGCCAGTAATTATGTGGGTATTTAAATACATTTTATGATTATTTTGGGGGCATTTATATCTATAAAAATTTGCATGAGCACATCTGTGATGATGTCATAGCCGGATAAAACGCAAAATCGTTTGTTTTTGCATAAAATTGATTTAATTCCTGGTCTTTTCACAAGTCAAATCTTTGAATTTGTTGGATATTCTTGCTATTTGAGTGTTTGGTACTTATTGTGTCAGTCAGCTGGATGAGGTCACCAGCTACTTTCTTGGGCTTTCTTGTAAAATCATTTGAATGTACCGTTTTTCAGTTTCTGGAAATTGTTCTTCTTGGGAGTTAATTCCAATGCCAAATATTTGTTGTCGTGTGTCAGGTGTAACCTACCATAGATATTTATCACGGTGGAGCTATCTTGTTTGTTCCATTTTTTGTGTGACTATGCGCCTTGAGCACTTATTTTAGTGGATTTTGGCGCAATATAAGTCTCTATTATTATATTCATATAAATACATGTTAACAGAGGCTGGAAGTGAAAATAGTCTGGACCCTTTTTTACGTATTAACCTATCAAATCGTACTGGTGTATACAGGGAATCTGACAAAGATGACTGCAATGTGATAACGGTCTATTTCAAGCTTTAAAATCATCTCTTCAATGTTGTGAGATCTGTGCAAATACATTATACAACCAAGGAGTCCATGCTGTTTGTTGTGCGTGGGATAATGTCCCCGCTGTGGATGAGATGACCCACGATGACCTACCGGGACGAGCTGGGTTGTCTTTTGCCAGATCTTTCTCGAGTTTAAAGCCACTATGCAGTCACTACTGGTAATCTCGTAATGAGGATAACAGATTTACAGGAAACTTACTTGGTGTATATGAATGATTGTATCAAAGATCTATTGAAAATGTTGTGTCTTAGATTATATCGTTTTAGTAAAATTAGTGAAATAATTTCTACATTGCATTTCTGTCATCTGAAGATTCCACGCTGAATAAGAACAATCTGAATGAATTTCCAACTACTTGTTAACGACACAATGAAATAAGCTGAAACTTTCACATAATTATTGGGTTTGAATACATATCTCTCGATTCTTATTAAGGCTTTAAACCGTTGTTGTCACCACAGAAGGGCATAGACAAGGCAAGCCACAGCTAACAGTTAGCACGGATGTTACTAGCCTAAGCTTTGTGTACTTTTCACATCACTAATCTTTCGCATACACATTATGAAACGTTACCTTTACTGCTGTTCCTTAATACGTTTGCGTGTAGCATTCTCGCTATAATTATCATGATGTTTCATTATCAGACATGATGGGAACTACTTGAGTTGCAGTAATTAGCTCTACCTTTATGTGAACCATTGCGTGTTTAGATGATAAGGCAACTGTATGGTTCAAATAGCAATATACAGAAATGGTGTAGCCAGGAACTCTTCGAGATTAATATAGCTAATGTACTGGATACCCGACTGATAGAAAAAAAGGGTTCTCCGGCAGGGCAAACAACTGTTGGAGATGAAACAAACACTAATTATCTAACAAATCGATCTTCAAGATACTGCTGAAATATATGAATGGTTCATATCCGGATCCCCATATATGAGGCATTCAAAGGTGACAACCCCCATAAAAAATAGTCAAAACACCGCACAAAACATTTTACATGACAAAAATCCCAACCCTTTGGGATTTACAAATCTGACCAAATCCCCACGTCAGACCTCGGATGGAGAGGGGTGGGGACAACAATATTGATAGGCGCAATTAACTTTCAACGGAGATCAAGAGGTCCATATAGTTACGCCCGATAAAGACAGGCCTGCTCCTCACGGTGGATCCGTGTTTTATAACCTGCCAGTCATTCTCCAAGTAGGCCATGTTGATAGCAGTTTCAAAACATTAACATTATAACAACAATGTGTATATTATTTCTAGAGGAATTTTCTATATATAGACTGTTTAATATGACAAAATATAGGGCTTTCATGTTTTTAGAATTGCCTATTTTGTCCAGGACAAAAATATGTTCAACACGGTTTTGTTTAGTTGTGAATAAACTGTACCAAACATGCGACCAAAATATAAAATGTCTACCACTTCAGCGAAGCGTAACCCTTTCATGTTTTTGAAAATGGGAAATTTTTGGAAGCCTTCCAATTTTCCACAGTTTTTGGGGTACTTATCTCATATCTGATCGGATGTTTCCTTCAATACAGGGCAAATAAAATGCACTTGAGGTGGGTACATCGCCAATATTCTGCAATCAATATTTACATATACCGGATCTGGTAATGTGGGAACTGCCGTCTAGGGAAAAGAGACAATTGACAACAAAATTTGAGTATATTAAAGCAGAGTATGTGATCTGTGGTGAGCGATTTAATTAAGCCCCAATCTAATATGAAAAATTTGCTAGAATATGTCTCAAAATAATGCTATTTTCTTGAACTTAGTCCGAAATATTCAAAACATTTGTGGGGGATTTTTATATCCAACTTTTTTTTACACTAATTATAGTTGAAATTAATGTGTAATTTGGGCTTACACGTACTCATGTAGACAATATATTTTAACAAGTTCTGAATAATTGCTGTCAAAAAATAATGAAATCCATAGAAAAAAGGGTTATAATAGACTTTTTACTGTGATCGAAATGCAGTGAAATACAAGGAATTAAAACAAAACTGTTTGGTATGGAAAATTCGTTTTGGTAAAATAAATGTGAAAAATATAATAATCTTCGTATCATTAATTTCCACACTATTTACAACATTCACACAAATAGGCCTAAAACAAAACATGGAAATATTTAGGTTTGGTAAAACTTAGCATCAACAAATCGAATGTGTTCTTATCTGCTTGTCTAAAAACAAATATTTTCACTGTAATGATGGAATCTCGTTTTACCAATATAGGCTACTGGATTTGAAAACCTAGTACCGTGTCGGAACACTGAGAGTATACACAAAAAGTGTCTAATGTCTAAAGATTGTGTGATGACAAAAGTGCATGAAATTATATGGCTTTTATAAGTGTTGTGATGTTAAGATTGGGATTTGTGATTTTCCCGCAATGTGCAAAGCATTATTGTAACTTTACTGTTAGCCTATTGTTTTGGAATTTGGGTATTTGTTTAGGATTTTCCTCCGAACGTATACGTTGCCTTTAAGGGAAGATAATCACCAGACTGTCAATTATCTAAAAACTTACTCGGTGCGGTGTAAAGTTTATAAAGTTAGTACACATATCAATCGTCCCGAGAAATGATTTCGTCTGTGAACATAACATATAACAGTTTTTCGTAGTTTTGCAAAAACATGAGCGCCTAAAATGACATTAACACCTGGGAAATAACAAATGTTTCAGAACTTTCATAACTTACTGGAGCTGCTCCAATGCAACATGCATAATGCAGTCCAAGTCTATGACATTATAGTCACCTCGCGGCATCGGAGCGCAGTGCAGACGCCTATCCAACCTTGAACTTCACATTTTTGACAAACAAGGTGTCGTAAAACACTCATCACACTGAATTTGTCCTCACCTAGGCCTTCATGTCTTTGTTTGGTGTTATTATCAGGATACCATGGCTTTTACGAGAATATATTGTTAAGTTGTTTTTAAACTGTTCTAACAGTAGTTTTTTATGTTTGTGATATCACTTTTCGGGGGAAACAAATCATGTAGATGTATACTTTCACATATAGCTACTGAACATCGTTCTTCAGGACAACAAAATACTATGCTGCCATATTTTTTTGCTTCTGCATTATTGTATATTTTATCTCAATAATATACTTACTGTTTACTATTAATTTATTTTAATAAATAGAGAAATAGCTGTTGAAAACTTCTTACCAGCCTAAAGGACCTGCAGTAGGCCTATAACTTGCAAAATACCGTAGTAGTTATTGGCCTTATGTTTCGAACCTACAGGTTCTTTCTTAAAGGCAAAAAAATATTCATTTATTTTGTCTGTTGCAATGTGGAAGTTAATGATGAGTTGAACTCCCCATCATCGCTGCGTTGTCTTCGTCATCACAATCACCGTCTATCATCATCGTCATCGTTTCAGTGTCGTCGTCGTCGTCCTTTGTCAACGTCATCGTTGTCATCCTCATCATCAACACCATTGTGGTCATAATTACCAACATCAGTACCATCATTATTAACTTCATCATCATCATCATCATATCTACCCCCTTCCTTCCCTTCTGCTCTCCCTTCAACCACCACATCCCTCATGATTAATCTCCTACAAAATATATCCAAGGCACATACTTATTATATCGACATTTGAGGTTAATTTGTACCTCTCAATGTACAATATATGGGGATCTTCACAACACAATTGGTGCGATGTCCAAGTTCATGTCTATGCCTCCCTACTGTACCTCATCACCGCATAGGCCTACCACCCCGCATCCTAACCTCTTTACTCTCACCATTCTCATCTTCATCACCTCCAATCCAATTACCACTACAATTATCATCACTATTATATTGTTCATTTACGACATTCATTGCATCGTCATTGTCGACATAAACTTGCAGCACCTTTTAACCTAAAGTGATAGCGATTTACAACATAGTGGGTACCTATGTATACCTGTGTATACGCATACAATCCAAATACATGGCATTGGTACTGAGGAGGCACCTGCTCTAGTTATTTTCAATGACAGTCTTACCTGGTGGCACTGTCAGTTACGGTGCCTCCCTGCTGTCACGTCGCTTCGGGTGACAGAACAACCGTCAAGAAACTTTTACTCCCCCTTGTTCCAGCGGCCGTGACAACTTTGTGCCTTCCGCCGTTGAAGTTTGGTCACGATAGTCTCTTATCTTATTCTCAAAAAAATATATATATATTAAGTTCGACTTTGTCAAAGACTTGTAGGGTACCTTTTGGATTATATTAATTAAAAACAATTGTAAATACACGTTTCACTTTCTGTGCAATTTGTAGTCAAGGAAGGCGCATGCAACTTACAAAGCAAACTTATGTTTGAAATCTCATCTATGATAGCCCCAACCATGGAAATGGCTTTGAATTAAATAATGTATATATTTATGACAGCCTAGCGATGATTTAGCGGCATGAAGGTGAAAGCCCGAAGCTGGGTGTTTCACAACTGAATGAAGGATCAATTCATTCAACAATGGAAATATTTCACGGGCGTTTGGCATTTGCCAAGGCATTGAAAAACCAGATTCCCGTCTGATGAGGGAACAATACCTCGGAAGCCCAGTTGCCCAGTGACAATCAATCTCATTCATCGGGCGGCTAACACCACTTCCTGAGCGGCTGTGTCATCTTGTGCCAAGATCAACAACGAAACGATTAATCATGCCTGCACGAGAACTAATAATGCTTGGAAAAATAAGATAAATGCCCAAAACTCTGTCGATTTACAGCCCCACTCGAAAGCCCATTTTGGTCATTTATTATTCTTATCCGCATGTCCTGCAGGGTCCCATACCACAATCAAAACATAATTTTTAATAGATACAATACAAGAATAATGAAAAATGAAACTTTAAATAATAAATAAATATTAATATAACAAATAAAAAGTTAAATTCTAATATTAAAACACTACACACAAAAATGGAAAAATGTAGATGTGAATTTGACAGTTTGATATTAGGCCAAAAATCTCCGGTTTCTGGTCATCGGTCGGCTTCAAAATTGGTGCGGTGACGCGCTTTTTTTCAGCCATCTTTTTTTTGTTTTTGTTTGTTTGTTTGTTTGGTTTTTTGCCAACAGGAAAAAACGTGATACATTCATTGTATATACGTGGGGACCAAATTCCCCATATACAAAGTATGGTGGCTAAGAGAGACCTCACAAATCGGGCAAACGTTCATACTCCTATGTGAAAAAGTCGTTTAAAGCACAGCACGGCAGAATTGCAATCGATCCAGCAATTTTGGCTGCAATTGGACATCGTTTCATAGCAAAAAATGCCGACGCGCAGGTCTGAAACGACGCGCGTGGAGACCACAAACCGGAGACTTTTTTTTGCCTTATGAAGCAGCTGGAGTAATGTAACAAAATTTGTTAAAATCGGAATATTTATTTCTTTACAATCTTATCTATTAGTAATAATTAACCATTCAGCTATGTGTGATTATAATTATAATTGCCCTCTGCATTATAAGGATATCTGTTATCAAATCTTTCAACCTTATTCATTCGATTTTAAACAATTTCCACCCCACACGTGCTTTCGTTTTCAGTTTTCCTTTCCTAAACCACCCCACTAGTAGAATTGGAACTCCCTGACTTCGGTTCACCGACCACACGGTTCAAGCATCCATCTCGCTCGTGGTGAATTTTTGTCCACCTCGTAAATTGACACATCCTTGCTTGCTCAGAAATCCACATACGTTTTAAGACTTTTTCCCCCTCAGACAAGAAATCGAAACTGAGTTTGAGAGGAAAGTGGGCAGACCGCAAATCGTTGCCTGCATACACAGGTGGCTGGGATCCCGGTTATAGGACGACATCCGATCATTTGACAGCTAACGGGTCGATGCTCTATAATTGACACTACCTGCCAACAGATTATTGCATTATCAGAATCATCTTGAAGTCCCGGTTTAACATCATCCCACAAAATGGGACGATTGTCATTTGGTTGAAGGCGGCGCCTTTGATCACGTGACCTTGTAACCCTTAATTTGGATCTTCAATTTGTAGGATATTTTTCCTAGTAATCCTTAAAAATAGCTGTGTGAAAAAGAAAAAAAACGGTTGATTGGGTGTGCTTCTCTGGAACAACTGCACCGAGAATACTACCATTCTTAATGTTCTTCCTCCAGATTTTCCCCAACTAATTGTTTTATTATTTGCACTGTATAGGCCTATACTAAAGTCTTACCACATTTGAAAGATCTGGAACATATTTATTTGCGTCCGCAGACTGTATAGGATACATTATTATTGCCTGCTTCTGGCATAGTTTACCTGTGTTCTATTTCCAAAATTCTCAGGGGGAAATATCGTTTAAGTAGGAGTTGTTTTATATATATATATATATATATATATATATATATATATATATATATATATATATATCCATTCCGGTGCCATTACCTCTCGCAAAACGTGCCTGGTATTCGAATTAAGTGGGTCAATGTAGGGCCTATACTATCGGATGTTTTGTGGAGACTAAGTACACATTTCCTTTTTATTAGCCACGCTGAATGACTCTGGTTCCGATACGTGCTTCTTGACAAGTGATGTCGGAGACTGTGAGTTTATAAACCTCTTCCTATGACACTTACCATATAGACTGTTTCTTGTTTTATATCATGCTGCATGTTTAATTGCATCTCTACAAAACACAAGATGCTAAACAGAATCTTTCATTGGTATACACAATCTTAGAATTTCAAATCATTGGAACATTATGTGCATGGTATTTGATCTCATATACTTTGATGGTTTTGGGTCTTCCAAACGGTAACCATGTTCTCGTGTTCACGTAACCATGTTCACGTGACCAACTTGACGTCATCACCCATTCAAACTTGAGCAGCTTTGTGTTCATCAAACACATTACTATCTCGTTTTTCTTAATATCATTCTGTGCATCCCGGTGGGGTGTAACTCCACAAAACTACCTGCGCATCATGCAAAGCAACAAATCTGACAATGTTCTCTAATAATGAACCGTGAAATAATATCTAGGTCATTTAGGTTACGGTTCAGCAATCGGATAGCATGATTTCATGTTGTGGGAACCGAAGAGCATGCTGAAAACATGAGCCTGTGTAAACGTGACCTCGTGTCAAATCCGACAATTCAATGTGGCGCATCCATTCTGCAAGACACGATATACGTCTTCGTAATTATTGAGCATATCATGTTTGCTGGTTGAGATTTTCTTATGTTCAAGATGTTATTAGTGCATACTATATGACCTGGAAGCTGAACTACGCCATGCCATATCCCCTATTCTGAGTCACTCTAGTAGAGGCCTACACTACAGCTCATTGGCCAGGGCTCTCGGTCGAATTTTAGTTCATCAGACGATCGCGATTGATTCGCTTTTGTTTTAATCAGCCTTGGAATGACTGACAATATTTCCATCAGCATAACCAGCTCTTTGAAATAATATATGTAAATGCATCAATAGGATGTACAGAAACAAACCCTTGAAAATATGCGTCTTATTTCATTATGTCGTTAACGAGAAAATAGTGAATGCTTTCAGATTGTTCATCTTCATTCTACTGAGGATAAAGTCAAACATTCAGCTGGGACATTATTTCACCAATTTGCAATCCTCAGACCTTACACCAAGTCAGACTATGGTGTTGTAAAACTGTTAATTAATAATGTTTTTTTGAGATTACCAATATATAGAGGCTTTACATGAGCAAAGAAATCAAATGCTCGTCATTCTAGTCTCATGCTACACACTCTTATGTAAATCTGGTGACCTTTAGTGTGACCTTTAAAGTCATAAGTCAATGGGCCAGCTGTATAAGACAAGTCCATTTTTACAGGCATACGTCAAGAATTTATTGTAAATAATTACATTATATGACACCTGTTATAAAGTCAAAAGGTTGTATGGTGCCAGTGGGAACTGGTAGTCTTGTCCATGTTGATCCATGTTAGACTTGAGATAGTCTACTCAATGTTTATCGTTGCAGGCAACCACAAAACATGTTATCCAAGTGTTGAATCAACTTCATAAATAGTTCGATCGAGGACAAACTCTTTATAAAGTTAGGTTTAACTTGACTTCATGTTAATTCCGCACTTTTTTTGATTTAAAATTTACTTGATAAAGAGTTGTCACTGACTGAATTCTTTTGTTCATGGTGTGCCATGGTCGAGCGGTTTAGTGCATCGGATTTGTGTTCTGATGGCTGAGTCGTCAGAATGTGGGTTCGGACCGCGACCGTGTTACTTGTGTCCTTGAGCAAGGCACTTAACCATAATTGCTTCTCTACACCCAGGGGTAAATGGGTACCTGTGAGGTCAGAGTTGGTTGTTGTGTTTGATTATCCCATATGCGCCGAAATGTATACTCCCCAGGGAGCTGAGATGGTTTCAGGAATGATTTATGTGCCTGATGAGCAGGGATAATAATGTAATGCGCCTTGAGCACCAGTTCTGTTGATACGTGCGCTATATAAGTCCACATTATTTTGTTTATCCAACGCTTTAGAGTAGGCCTATAATAGCGAGTGATTTTTCCGTTTATTAATTACACCGATGTACAGCCAATTATGACGGGACCCATTATTCCTAGAAATCCACCCTTTTAACTTTTTTTTTTTTTAATATTTTTGGGGGGGGGGGTGGTGCTTGGCAATTTCCGGCAATTTTCTTTTTCATCAGAATATTGCTGTTTTTCTTGAGGAAGGGAAAACACGTGCTTTAAAATTACACATCTCAAAATAATCGTGAGGAGCAAGGTTTTACAGGAAATATGTACCGAAATGAACGTATGGTGGGTCCCGTCATAAATTACTATTGTCACTGTTTTACTGTTAAACCAAGCTTATGACAACTATTTTGTGAAATATCTCATTTAAAAGTATTTGTTTCCCTTTCTAAAAGGAAAGTTTCAAGCAACATTTTCCACCACGTTGCCGGGATTTAAAACGGGGCGGCTGGTGGTGGTGTGCGCGGGCGATCATGTATAGAAACCGTGATGTCTTAATAATTTCAAACAAAGGGAGGGGAGAGGCCAGAAGATTTCCTCGAAATGGTCGATTTGAACCAGTGATGTCCACATATTTGTTTTTGTTTAGAACTTCCATAGTGGGGATGGGAGAGCCGGTTCCATATCAAATTTGTACCGTGTCAACACATTGCTGTAGCCTATATCAGCAATCTCGTGTGTTGTGATGGGGGAATACCCAGACTTGACATCACGAATGTGGGTTCGGGTCCCGGCCGTGACACTTGTGTCCTTGAGCAAGACACTTAACCATAATTGCTTATAGGGACAGAGGCAGTTTAATAACTGCCTTGTTCTGGACTAGTTACCCCTCCCAGTCCAATTCGCACCGTGAAGAGGCTGGTTATTAACTTGTCTTGTTTCGGTGTGAGGGGCTGGTTTCTTCAGTGTGGAGTCGTTGTAACAACTCAATGACTTAGTAGCCCCACCTTGGAGTGGCCATTGGCCTTGTGTGGGGCGAATTGCGTTAAAAAAACTTTAAAAAACGTGGTTTGTACTTATCATGCAGGTGTAGAATCATGACGGTTACATATTTTGTGACCGTGCTCGTATTAATTAATGTGGCTTTCTTTGCTTCCCATCTCTTTCAAATGATTTACTGCTATAATTGTACATGAGATGAACAACTTAACGACTTAAGAAGGGAGACTATTTTAATGTCAATCGAGGATCATACAATTAGGCCTGTAGGATTATGTTTCTTTCTGTCATCAAATTGATGAGCGTGAAAGTGTGGCACAAAGCCCTCGGGTCAGTGAAGATGAACAGTCATTCCTTTTGACTTATCATTTATTATTTAAATAATAAAACTGCTATTAACATTAGGGAGGCGGGGAGGGGGTATAGTTTCAATTTATAGTTACAATGGAAGGAGGTCATGGGTTTGAGTCCCGCCCGAGTCACACTAGGTTGGAATTTCCCACAGACGCGAACACACTCATTATACAGTGCTCAGCAGTAAGCCACGTCAATGAAGAGTCAAAATTACATCATTTATGAAACCAAATGCTATGGATGTAGACTTTATACTCAGATCATTCATAACATTCGTCACCACGGTGATTTATTCGACGCAAAAACACGCCATCAATTTGTTTATGCATCAAAACATAAACATACATATTTCAAATTTAACACCTTTTAGTATGACCTAATTTATCTTAGCCTCTCAGAATGAAAGCGGAAAATACCCTGTGGTTTTTACAAACTGGTTCTCCCCCGCCTTTATTCAAGGTGGTTCCCCATGACGTCACATCGGATGCAATATAAAAAACGGTTCTAGTTATGGCTGTCTATGGACCCCGGGGCATCATGAAAGGTTGACTTTCTTGATTGATAGTACGGATACGATTCGCTTTAACCCGTCTGTGACTCGAAAATGAAACTTGGCTAGGTTGACCATGAACCATATGTGGGAGAAAATCTGTTTAGCTTTTCAGCATTATTTTTCTTCAACTAATTCGGATTTTGTGGTAAAGTCATTACATAAACCACTACCTGGCAATCTACCGTTCTCGATTTCTTCCTTCCTTTTCCAACAACGCAAAATGACAGGATAAACAAATTGCCACCGGGTTGCGTTAACACTTTCAGAGTTTCGAAGAGTCGGGGTACTTGGCTAACTTTTCCTAATTGATTTTGAAAAGTGATCTGGAAATTCGTCTAGAAAAACACACGTGTGGAGATGTACCAAACAGGCACTCATAATGACTATAAATGAGCCCAGAGCAGGTGCACCATGCCAGGAATGTTTTTGACTTTTGTGATAGGTAAATATCTACTTATACACTCTAATAACAGATTGGTTTATAAACAACCATTCAATTTGATTAATTCGATTATTAATTTGGTTACCAATATCGCAGTTAAAGGGAAGGAACAACATTTAAAGGGGCAATATCGGCACAATCAGAGCAGACAGTTCATCAGGGCATGGAATCGATGTCCTAGTTTAAAATGAACACAGTGACTGAAAAAAACTGGCTCAATGTATGCAGCAGTATGTACAGAACCCCTAAAGGGACATTGAAAAAAAAAATATCGTGTGCACGATTTAATTATAATTCAATGTCCCTTTAGGGGCTCCGTAGCTTTTAGATCATAAAATGAAAAATAAAATCCCCACAATTTAAATCAACCAAATGTTTCGCTCATCTGGGAGGAAAAGAATTAGTATAAATTCAATGGAACCAAATAAGGGCATGCAGTGATTTACAGGAACCCTTGCTCCTCTGTGCACCTTACAGTAAAGCTTTCAAGTTGTTATTTTCATGAGCAGACGACATCCTCTGAGTCAAACAAAATGAATGACGCTCTTTTGTGTCTTCGACCCCACCTTGCACTAGTGCGAAGAGCTAAACAATGGGGATGAGGTTGGAGCTACTCTCATCAACGTCAGTGGCGCTGTTGTTTTTTAATTGAGCTCATCACGAAATGCGATGTATGGATATGCGTAAACACAGAAATGGCTGGACCCTGAAAATTCGATAACCTGCACTGCGAATCCCCATACATAGTCGAAAAAACAGAGCATACAGGTAAAATGAATTACCGTAGTTGTACATCCATTGAGTACGATTTGTGAAAATATCTAAGTTACATCCCATTCAGAACAAAAAATGTGTAAAGTTATAAACTGGGTTGGTTAACAAATAACATTTCGGCTTTTCCGCCATGCCTGGCTCAACTCAGTGCCTCCGCCTAAACCGTTAGATACAATATGGCCTATATTATACTTATAGCAATAGCGACTGGCTTATTTTATATTTATAAGACACAGAAAGCATGTAGAATACAACCGCCACTTTTTTTTAATCGAAATATGAAGAAAAAAAATGATAGAGCCACACTTAAGGAGAGGAACGTGTAGGCAAGTGAGAATTGGAAATGATATTTTGGGAGATTTTGAGCAATGAATGTGTGCACATCCTGTGAGATGTTGTCCATGTTGTCGTCTGTTAAACACAAACTTAGACATTGTGCACTGTGGTTGGGTTTGACATTCTTTCCTATTTGAAAATTGGTACTTACACACTAAATGTTGTGGATGTGCTCTGGGGTGGGGTTTGGTGGAACTAAGAAATTTTACTCGGGGGGGGGGGGGGAGGGGGACCAAGCTTTTCGGGAAGAACTTGAGCAGGGGGTGGGGGAGGTTGGAATGCCCCTCCCGTAGTTACGACATTGTGAATACATTTTGTGTATTGATTACATGCTGTATTTGTTTAATGATTTTCACTCAGGGAACCAGAGTTGTCTCCCTGGGGAGATCTCTTTTTTACCCCCAAAAAATATTTGTGAAAATTCTGAATTTTTATAAGTGAGGAAAAATTTAATATTTTAACCTAAATAGATGAACACCAGCATTTTACTTGGAGAGGTTACAAATCTACAAGTTCTGAGAGACAGTCTTGGTGAGTAAGTGATCCAGAGAGGTGTTGATCCAAACTGCAGACCTGATACACTGACATTAGACTCAGACCAGCTTCCAGATTTCTGGGAAAACCTTTTAACAAGGTTAGCGTTTTCTTTCCATGTTTTCCTCATTGATGGACTTTGGTAACCTTTGGAATAGTATAACATGCCACTGGGATTATTCATGGGTGATACAGGTAGCCCTAGCCTACCCTAGCCTGCCCTAGCCTGCCCTCCAGGCATCTTTGCCACATGGTCCTACAGAGTTAGATCTTAGTTTATAAGTCCCCCTGACTCCCACCAAAAAAGAGCTGACCTGTTGATGAAGCGAATCAATAATTGTGATTTGCCAATGACAAGTGTGACTGGAATTCTTCAAAACATGAGTTGTAAATGATGACATCTTTTCACTTTTAGATTTTGTTAAGTTCAGTCAAACAAGCACATTGTTATATCAGTTTGATACCAATAAATGAAGCTCCAAAATTAGACATCAAACAGTTTGAACTTGGCAGATACATGTACAATATTAATAAGTGTCCATTATTATAATCATCATCATTATTAAATTGCATACTTTATGTTAGCATGTGTTGAAAAATAAAGAAAAAACAAGAAAACAAAAGAAAACAAAGAAAAAACAATTTTTCTTGAGATTGACATGCATTGAATTGGTTGGCCTAACTCACTGCTTTTGTCAGATGGAATGTTAGTCCAATTCATGTTCCCTCTTATCATGGAGGAAGCTCTTAATCTTATTATTAAGGAAGTTGGACAAAAAACACAAGTTTATACATTCTCCGGTGGTTCATGCACTCAAAACAAGGTTGAGCCTCAACAGTTATGTTAGTGTCAACTTCATAAATCATATTCTCATTATTCCAGTGCTGAATTAAAGTTTCCACTTTCATTTTATAGCAGCCTGTTAAAAATCCCCACAAGGCTGTGAACAGTATTTCAAAGTAAACCACATTACCCAAGGTATAACCATGACTTCTTTAGTCTTTTTTCAATAGTTTTTGAATTGTGTTCTCTGACTATTGACCCCTTGCCTACTCCTACATTGGCTTTAGTTGACTTCTATTCTTTGACTGTCACTTGGGATAGCAGATAGACCATGCATTAGAAAACTGATACAGGAGAATACTAAAAGTGCAAACTTGTTCAGTGTGATTATCAATATACACCCTTGTCAGTGCAGTGCAACACCTGGGAGTTAGCTCAACTGTAGTGTATGTGTGTGTGTGTATTACTTCAGGCATTTTTACACTCATGACACAACCAGTGACTGTGTGGTGGGGCCAAACCATCGCCCCAAGTACCAGAGCTAGGGCTGAGTAATTCATCATGTCATAATGCTTTCATATTGAAATGAAGTCTTGATTCTATTGTTTGGAATGGAGTGCTGGCAGCACAAACGTTTGCTCACTGAATAGAAGCCACCTTGGCATATTATTTTTTGTGTTTGTGTTGGGATTGTACTGAGGTCACACTTCCTGTTTATAGAATGGTTTGTTTACAAGGTCCCAATGGTAAGTAGTTTACTTGGGTTTTTGTGCAGTCATTCAGAAAACCCTGAAGAATGGTTGGATTGGATATAACAGGCACTGCAATAACTACTTCTCACCAAGTGTTGACCAGGATGCCGCAACGTCTAGAGAAGAAAAACAGAAGGGATAGGGGTGACTGGATTACTGCTGTGTTATAGGGTAATTCCACAATTGTAACACATATATTGTGATGTGGTATGGTAATAACTTGTGCACGTCGTTGGTGGATCCATACATTCTTGTGTGCCCCAATTTATTTGGCAGTGTGAACCCCCTCCCCCCCGTTTAGATGTGTGTAACCCTTTATCGAGACTCTTGAGTCTTCCCCCGGTGCACAACCCTCTTCAGATATCATCAGTAACCACTGGTTTGACTGTATTTTCAACAGTCACTTATAACAGGTGGATACATACTCTGTACATTTTATGGAGTCGCTATTGGTCAAGCATTAACCCTCCTACTGTTTGACCATTTGAAACCATTCAAAATTTCCACTTACCAAAATGCCCATTGGTTTTGTACACACATGGTGATACCATTTGAACAGTGTTGGTAGCAAGCTTTACTACCATTCAAATCCATTCAAATGCATAGAGGGTCCATTGATTCACCACTTAGAAGTATCCAAACAAGGTTTTGTATTAGCTGTACTACCATTTGGAAAGATCCAAACATGGTTTTGTATTAGCTGACCTACCATTCAAAACCATTTGGGGGAATCAATACTGTACACAGTTATTTCACCATTCAAAACCACAAAAGCGAATGGTGGATCAACTGGTGGATCAACTTGTATGAAAAAGGTAGCAGAAGTAGGAGGGTTAAACAAAGACAACGCAAAAAACGGTTTCTGGTCTTAACACGCTACACCTCCAGTTAGGTAACTTATAAATCATTTTTGTTATAGATACCTGTAGCCAAGGGGAAGGCTACAAGGCCTCCCACTTGTCTCGTCCAAAATTGGAATGTTGATAATTTTGTGATTTTGTTGGGTACAATCACCGAAAGAAAGACCTCGTTGACTCACCCTCTCTGAAAATCCTGGCTACACCACTGATTTTAGTCACCATATGTTTGCTTTCCATAGATGCCAAGTCTATATCATTCTCAAAACAAAATAAACTTTCAGGTACAATGTTCATAGTGTCAGCAACATCTACGGAAGTTATCAAAAGAAAAATCCTGCGTGACTCTAGGACCCTGCAACCATAAGTTGGTATTTACCTAACTTTTATTTGACCATAAAATCCACAAGTCTATCATATCATGCCCTCTTGTAAGTCTTTTTTCTTATTGTCATACAGAGAATGACATAGCTTTTTTATTTTCTTTTTTCACCTTTCTCTTTAAACAATAAATTTCCAGACATTTGGAGGAAAACATTCGCATTTATATCTATTTCATTGAGTTTTATGCATCAGTCACACAATCAAAGGGAGATGTTGTTTTTTACATTCCATGTGTTGCTATGGATGATTGCTCTAGTTAAATAATTTGACTTTATGGTCGGACAAATGAATCAGACAGTCTAAGTAACAGTAAAATAAAATAAGAATTCAAGGTAAAAGGTATGGCCTTCCAAGTTCCTGGAATTGTTTTCCACATTTAATTATTTAAAAAGCTACATAGTTGTGGGTTTATCTTTGCTGGTCATGCTTTTTAGTCACACAAACTGTTCGCCTTATTTGTGTAATCAGGTATAAAAACCTGTGGTTTTGGGTAGTGGTATCTGTTCTACTATACCATATAACTGTTGGTGCCCTGTTAGTGTTATGAAGACACATGGGCATCTGTATAATTTTCATTTGCTTGAACATTACAAGTGCATATTTTGTCTTTATTGCAAATACATGTAGTTAGATGCAAATTTTGTGTGAATTTTTACATCACGCTTGTTTTTAATTTATACATTTTTCTTTTCCTAATACAAAGAAAGTAAATTACTTTTAACATAAATTTACTGGGCATAGCTGCAGAGTAATTCAGTTAATTAATTAATTAACAGGCCTCGATCTTAACCACGGCCACCGTGGCCATTGCTGTGGTGCCCCTCCAAGTTGGCCATAATGCCCCTTTGGTTGGCCTTGTAATTCTATTCCATGTTAAAAACACTCCAATGCAAACCATGGATTATGTATGAGGACTGTGCCTCCATACAATATTTTGCATTTTTTAAATTGTATTTGCTATATATGTTTTCATAGAAATCTATCTTATTTTGAAGTGAATTAATTTAAGATGAATGGTGGCTAGATTTATCATTTGCCTAAACGGGGACATCTATGGACTGTACAGCAACGTTTTGGTTGATTATTTTTTGAAGTAGGCATATCTCATTTTAATGTGATTTATTTCCTTTTTAAAAGTTAAAAAGAAGTACACATATTAAAAACAAAACACATGGAAACACATTGAATATGCATCTAGTCTACATGCTATGGTCCCCATCTTCATAAATGTAGATAAACATCAAAAATTTTACCGTCTTGTTATTATTAAGATGTGGATGAATTGCTAGAGTTAGTTGTTGTCAGTATGTGATCAGATCAGAGAGGTATAAAACACTAACGGTTCATCCAAACACATAGTTATCCTGCAGAAAGCTGAGCAAGAAAAATGAAACCTTTCGGCAGTACTGGCCACTCATAGCTGAACAAAATCTCTGGTGAACTTTAGACAGCTTTGAGTGGTACCAGTCTGGTAAATTGAGTCATGTATAGCTGTTATCAACACACTGCTGTAATTATAGCATACACTTGAAATGAACCATCATGACCCTGCGTAAGTGTTTTTAATAACGCATTCTAGGGTTTTTACAACACGTCAGGTCTAACGATTAATTTGAAGAAGGTGGGAAATCACAGACATGTATTAATTGAGCATTTTATATTGTTTGCACTTTTTGAAGAGCCTGCTTGTTTTTAAATTGTACCTGGGTCACAACAGTGAAGCCTTAAAGTACACATAATCAGACAGAATTCTTAATAGATGGGGCTTTTGATAATGGGAGGCACAAGTTGGGAAAACATAAAGGAGGCCAAAAGGTTAAATTAAACTCTGTAGTGCTTTTGATTAAATTTCTAGGTCATAGTTGTGATACCTTTAAATACACCATATTTTGAGTGCTTTGGATTGAAAAAGCAGACTATGATTGAAAGAAGATCGGGAATAGAAATATGTCAACCCATCACGTCATGGGAATAATTCCTGTTTGATTACAGATCAAAGATGTTGGCATTTATTTTGACTTTTCACATGTAATCTGTTTTTAAAGGCAAGGTACAGCACTGGTAAAACATGTTGCCAAAACTGCTTCTATGAGTATGCTTACTGTTTTTGAATCAACACCAACCATCCTGTGAAAATTTCAACGTGTGAAAAATATATTCAGAATTGTTGTATTCATTCTAACATAGAACCTAGGGAAGAGAACTCTTAGGACAGAGAACTGAAAATTACTTTTCTCAGTGACAGCACCTCAGACAAGTTATTTTTGAATAACCAATCCCATATTATATCTTTAAAAGCTGCTTTTGCTTTTGCTTTTGCTGTTGAATTTAAATCAAAAGACCTTTCCAGGAAAAATGTTTTATTGTTTAATCGGTAAACATACTTTTTAAAGGAAATATTTGAAGAAAAACAACACAAACAAAATGGAGTCTCAATAACTGAGGATTGATGCCACATAACCATTGCTTGGTGACAAAGGGACCAGTGTTGAAGGGTAATTGTTCTGTGATTGGAATGGACCTTTAAATAATTTCATTTTTTCATCCAACTGATGGGTTGTAAAGCCATACTTACAATACAAAGCTTGTGAAATCCAAAGCTACAAACACAGATCACAGTCAGTCCCTGCACTATATCTGACAGATGTAGGGCAAGGGACAGATTCATCAAATAAATCGCAATCAGAGAGAGAGAGAGAGAGGGGGGAGAGAGAGAAAGGAAGAGTGCCTGTCTAGAATAAATAGAGAGGGCTTCAGTTTTGTTGTCTACTGGGCAGACAATAGGCAATATATGAATTGGCTCCATCCTGCCGTTTGTTTTTCTTGCATTCTTATAATGTAAACTCTCTCTAGTCCCTCCTTTGTTACAGATTGGCATTGAGTGGCACACTCAATTACAGGGGAATATCACCGAGGGTTTGAGGCCTGCTTAAGTCAACGGTGGATGCAATATATTTCTGAAACTTGGCGCCAACAGTGCGTGATGTGGCGGGTGTCACATCATTCATATTTCTTGTTTTTTTATTTAAGGCTGTTATATTCATCTTTGCGTGATGATGATGCTTCTTGAAATGGATAACGATGCCATCTCCATGATATTAAAGGATGTCAAAGGATGACTTTCAATTGTAAAGGGGGTTCTAAGGGGAAGAGGGGTGAAGGGGTCAATAATTGAAGTATCTGGGTGGGGGGGGGGATGAATCCAAACCAGTTCTACATTTACATTACATTACATTACAACAAGTATTTATCATGCGCCATTCCCGAGAGGCTCATGGCACTTACAAAAGTTAATATGACATACCGTAATAAATACAAATCAGGATAGAATAAGACATAAATTGATGCAAAATTAATGAGGAAACAAGTGAGTTTTAAGAGCCTTCTTGAAGGCACTAACAGAAACAGATTGTCTGATATAAACAGGAAGATTGTTCCATAGCTTGGATGCACAAACAGTGAAAGTTCTATCACCAGCTTGGACTCTTGTGATAGGATATTCAAGGCGGAGATAGTCATCTGTTGATCTTAAATGTCTATTTATAATTGGAAGGGATACCAACTATCTGAATGCATTTTCACTATTTTCATGTTAACCACACAATGAAGTAAACTGAAACTTTCACAGGTAGACCTAGACCTATATCTCTTGATTCTTTGCATAATTTACAGATCTTTAACCAAAAGTGTATTCTGGCTTAGACGGATAGGCCCACTCATGTAAATAGGTCCAGGTACATGTATGAAAAAAGGATTGTTATTTTTATAAAGAGGAAATAAATGAATGTTCTCACTAGTTCCAGCAAAATGGCAAAGTTCAAACAGCAAGAATCCAAATAACTGAGGGATATATGGTATGCCTGTATACAGGTATCATATGAATTATAATCAGTACACTCATGTTACCTCCTAAGGACCACCATGCACCTGACAAAAGTGACCCAGGTGGAATTTGTGCTGGCTAATGTCCCTAAACAAAATAAAGAATGGGCAATTTGATATTATTTGTCGTATTTAGGAAACCATATATCTTTGCAAAATATCGCAGGCTCTGATGCTGACAACAGCGCTAATCAGTCACTGCACCGCAGAGGGTGCATTTTTGGTCAAGGCTGGCTTGGGTTTTGATCTTTTACTCAATAAAATAAGGAGTGACCCAATTTTGTCTCACACTTACATTTTCTCCCTCTTGCGGTGATGTGAGTAATTGAATTTTATGCAACTTTATGAGAACAGCTGGACAGCAATCTCACAACGTCTGTGTCTTTCTAGTGTACATGTAGTTGGTTGCTTCAGTTTATTAACACCTGTGTATTGAAACACGTAGAATTCCCACCAAGCATAACTGCTGTATGAATTTTAATGATCTCAAAATGATCTCAAAATGATCTCAAAATGATCTCAAAATGAAGTAGAAGTTTGTCACTAGTAATATAATTTGTGCATGCACTCTTTATCATAATTAATCTCACCATTAATTTCTTAATGTTGAAATGAGGAGAATTTTATATGTTTAAATTCAAAATAATTTATATTAAAGGATGAGACACCATTGATATCTATAAATATCCATTCTTTAAATAAATGATAGAAACCAACCTGTGACAATTCCAGCTTATTTGTTTTGTCGTTACCAAGAAAATATACAAAATCAAGTTAGATTTGGTCGTAAGCATTCTTATGTAGAAATGGATCACTGTCCAGTGATCAAGTTCAGCCGTGAATTTGTCTAAATACTTTTCACGTGTCAGACATGTCAGACAGAATAACTTCTCAGGATATTATAACCAAGTAAACTTTATTTTCGCTCACTTTACAGCTAATAACTGATGGTGTAGGCTTACATATCCTTTAACTCTCCTATGTTAGCTAATAATAATGTGGACTTATATAGCCAAACTGGTGTTCAAGGCGCATTATGTTATTATCCCTGCTCATCAGGCTCATAAATTCCTCCTGAAACCATCTCAGCTCCCTGGGGAGTATACAGCTCAATTGCTGCCATTTCAGTGCATATAGGGCTAATCAAACACAACAACCAACTCTGCCTTCACAGGTACCCATTTACCCTAGGGTGGAGAGAAGCAATTATGGTATAGTGTCTTGCTCAAGGACAGAAGCACCATGGTAGCGGTTGGGATTCGGACCCACATTCTGACGACTCGGCCATCAGAACACAAATCCAATGCACTAAACCACTCAACCATAGCACTCCAGTTTGCCACAGCTAATTCTCTATTTATTTTATACCTTAAAAATTACATCACCTAGCAAAACATTTATAGGGAAAATTGATACCATCAAAAGTTTTACACCAAGTTTAAGTTTTACATTCAATTAGACTATTTTGGGTATTTTTGAATTACCAAAAACCTCATCGGTTCTTGTACATGTGTAAGTAGTGTGGTTTCCCTGGTCCTAAATGTTCATCCTGCTTAAAATGTTTGAAGTTTTTTAAGCTCAGATGTCACTACATGTAAGTTGCTCATGCTACAGAGCAGAATGCAATGAGCACAATGAACACTTTTATTGCATCCTGTACCTTCAAGTGCATTCATAAGTTATACCCTCTGTTTGCACTTAAGTTTTAAGGTCACTAAGTAAACACTCTATGTGTACTGCAAACACCTATTTCTGTAAGTTCATCGGAAGTAACACACAGATCTCAGTGTGGCGTTACCAGGGCAGCCGTTTTCTATGAGGGTAGTTATTTTGGCAGGTTTAAGGGAGTTCACAGCGGGCAATATCTCACATTGTGTGTCGCACGTCTACCTTCGGCATTCAAATTCTCTGTTCCCACCAAAGTGTGACACTGATTTTGCATTTTGAATTTTTTTCCCCCTTTATTTTCCCTTTTTTTTTTGAGTACATTTTCTGGATCAAAACAACTTCACCTGTAATCACGCCAGCTGGGATCAGTGTAAAGACTGGTGTTTACAGAGGTGCAATGGGCAAACAAACAACAGCCCAGTGACTATAGTGTGAAAACACAAGGTTCCGGAAACTCGGCTTAAGAGGATCATCTCAAAGTTCATGTTTTTTTCTAAACCTATCAAATGACAATGTGGCCTGCAAACCGGGACTGTGTGCACTGCAGTTACACAATCACAGTGAGCTATTTGTTAACACTGGGTTTCCCAACCTACATTATTTTGTTATGCTTTTGAAAACACATAAATCTACATTCAGAAGTGAGTAAATGGTCAGTAAAAAGTACTTTTGGGGTTAACTTTTATTCTCAGGATTTAATGAAAATGAAAGTTTTAATACATTGCTATTTCACAAACATTGGTTGTGAATTTGATAGGAAAAGGGGTTGGAAATACAGACATATGCCGAAACGGTCATTACCCGGTTCCATTTTTCGGTTCCAATTACCCGTAAACAACTTTTTAAAATTCGGACTTAACATTTGAGCAGTGCGAACAGAAATCTGTGACTCTTGAACAATGTAATGTTTACACTTTTACAGACAATTATCTTTAAATTCAAGAGATTGCACTCCAATAAAGAAAAGATCGATTTTAGTATGGTATCCTCTGTATTATAAAAGTCAATTTGTTACCATTTATAGTACATATATTTGTACACCACCGGAGGCATGTTTTCAACAAAAATATCCGGGTATCCGAAGTTTCCTGATTTCGGGTATCCGAAGTTTCCTGATTTCGGGTGTCCGGTTAAAAAAAAAATCCGAAAATGCACAGCCCTACACTGAAGCAGAAGGTACATGTACGTAGAGTAAGGAACCTATGAAGGAACATAACTCACTGTAGGCCATGGGCCAACTTGCAAAAACCCTTTAAGTTTCGTTATGTACATGTACCTGAAACTACAGAGTATCTGAAACTACCGAGTACCTGAAACTACCGAGTACCTGAAACTACCGAGTACCTGAAACTACTGATGAGTACCTGAAATTACTGAGTACCTGAAACTACCTAGAACAATGGAAAAATGTAAACAATGGAAAAATGTAAACAGTGGAAAAACAAATATGTAGATATATTACAATCCTCAAATTGTTTTCGTACGTGGCTGAAAAAAATAATTCAGTTCCGGCTGCCTTCCTGTCTAAGTACATTTTTGAATGCATCAGTGTATCAGGAGACAGGCTTAGATGAAATCTACGTGCCATAAAAAGACAAACAAACTAAGGTTGTAAGGTTTCTTTAAAAAATTACAAATATTGGCAAAAGAAAATAGAATAATCCCATTTCTATATTATTTCTGTCTATTAAAAATCTAAGAAGAAAGGAGTTTTAGGAGGTACATAGTGAAAGTAGTCCTTTTTGCCCACGTTGGCCCACGGTCTACTGCCTTAGATTACTCTGATGTCACTGATTAGGCCGCTTACATTTCTCTCCAGTTGTCTACCGAAATCTTATCAATTCTGTTGACATTCTAATCCCGATTGGCAGGCAAAGAATTTCCAAAATCAAGAGAGAGGGAGAGAGAAAACTGAGATTGTTTAGTTTATGTATTAAATTGGATACAAAAATGTACACATGAAATAAGAAGCAGGAAACACTTCAGACCTCTTTAATTTTGGGGTCACTGAACAATTAAAGCTTAATGAGTAATATCAACTGTAAATCATCTCAGCCATCGGCTAATTAAAGGTTACTTAATAGGGCTGTTCCTTTAAATCTATTTATAGTATATGACATCATGATATTTATAGCATATATGATCTCATCACAGGATCCTTTTAATTAGCGTCAAGATCCCATTATGGCCCTAGTGCATACAGAAGGGAAATGTCCATTGATGGTCCAGATAAGGAATTTCCATACCCTGAGGGTTTATGTGTCATTGGAATATGATCCACATGATATGTTACAGGTGATCTTCTTTAAATCCCATATATACACTCAAAGGAAATAAATGATCAGGGTTTTACATAAAAATTACCTGGGCCTAATTTCATAGAGCCGCTAAGGAGCCAATTTTGTGCTTACTGTACGGTTTCCATTTCATAGTACTGCTAACTGTTTAAGCATAGAGAAAGGCACACTAACTTGCCAGCCATTATTGCTAGCAAATGAGTGACGCAACAATACAAATCCATGGTGGATGCGCACACGCCGCTGTGAATTTTCTTGCTAACCTGTGAAATACGCGTATGCTTAAGCAAAGTTTTCTGCTATAGTTAGCACGAAAATTTGCTTACCAGTAAGCGGCGCTATGAAATTGGGCCCTGGTGTTAAGTTGATGATGAAATACCGTAATTTGACTCATTTTACTGAAAATATAGCACCTGAGACATAAATATGTGACGCGGTATGTCAAAACCAGGCGGAATTGGGCAGAGCTACGAATGGAGGAACAGCTGCAAAATGCCTTGGGGGTGATTTTTTGCGATTTTGCGATTTTTGGAAATTTATGATGCTACAAATGTTTAAAATGTTCTGTAAAAGTTTCTAACTGAAATTTCATCGACAAATTAAAAAAAAAAAACTTTTAGAGAGGCATTATACATGTAATTTCACAAAATGATGCCTTGTTCGGTCTATTATCTCAGTTTCGATATTTCGGACAGTCCGATTTAAAATCTTAATAACTTCGCTATGGAATATCCGATTTGAAAAAAGAAAGCGGCGTTGTAAAGTGCAAGGTCTATATTTTACTAATATTTCAATAACTCAAAATTGACCTCTTGCCCAATTGTGCCTGGTTTTGACATACGGCGTCACATATTTCAAGGGATATTTGATACCATCATCAACTTTACGCCAAGTAAGTTTTAGATAAAACTATGATCAAATCTGTATTTTCCCTTTTAGCTTGTCCCATGGTTTTAACTGTCTAGTATCTGGATAATCAGCAGTTTATTTTGATACAGTAGATGGCGCCGGATATTGTATGGACAGAAACGAAAGATAAAAAGAGATGACACTGATAATTTATGGAATGTGAATACTCAATCACCTAAGCTACAAACTATGGGATTCAGTGCTACAAAATACATCAAGGGAAGTTTTCTTTTTTTTGTACATTTACATGTACAGTGTACAACAAATCTAAATGCATGTTTCACTATTTTGGCATTAATGACACAAAGTAATAAGCTGAAACTTTCACAGGTTTGTTGTTCAATGTATATCTTAATTCCAAAAGAGGGAGCATTACCAATGTTGTACCTTCCCTTTAAAAGCAAGAAGTTCAATTTGACTACCCCCCCCCTCGTATTTTGTCTACTATGTGCATTTAGTATACAACTGTCTAAAAACACAGTTCAGTAACAATCTGATGTCCGTCTAGATTAAAATTAAAGTGCATCTTCCGTATTCCCCCACAGCAAAGGAAGACTCAATTGCCGTTTATAAACTTAGCCCACTGGCCTATAAATATTTAATATTATTAATGTTCAGCCTTCTTGATCATTTGCTTGATCTTCTTCCTCCCCTCTCTATACCAGACAGACATCTTCACCTTCTGAAATAATTGACACCAAATTAACCTGTAGCGATCAACATGGGAAGACCATGACAGTCTTTTTTCAAAACACCACCTATTTGCACAGAAGGTACTTGTTTCCTCATGTAAGGACACCTCTTCAAAACAAACAAGCTCATTGGACAACAACCCAATTAAGTCATTATATTAGCAGCATACAAACCTTGGTGTGAGTGACAGGCTACACAGGTGCTCTGTTTAAGCAGTAATTAATGTGACACCTTTTTGGAAATGTACAATTACAGCAAGTTATTGGCAATATCCTGGCCAATTAGCGTTTAATACAGGCCTTTCAACAAGTATTGTAAGGGGTGTGAAGCAATTTGTATAGGGCCATGCAGGCTTGAGATTTATCTCCATCCACAAACACCTGTTGTTTCTTTTCATTATCAGATTGGAAATAAGAGGAACCATATTTAGTAATTTCTAGGGAGGTGGGGCTTCCTTTCAGGGAAGTATTGTATCAGTTGAACATGCCGCAAAAAACATATTGTAAAGATATTACTTTTTGTAATGACATACATGTATTGGATGGGTGAATCAGAAGGGGGCGGGGCACAATCAAAGGAGTGAATATTGACCCAAAATGGGTGAATACGGTATGTTAAAGTTTTTGGTTCTATCTATGGCTAGCATGTGTTACCATGTGTCTGTTATGGTCAATGCTTCACTGAAATGTCAAAGCCCAGAAATAGTTTACATTAAAAATAGTCTTATTTTTTTGTTGGGGGGGGGGGGGGGGGGCCTATGTCAATATGTTTTTGATATTTTCCTTTTTTGTTTGATTTCCTTTTGAAATAAACAAGAGTGGAAATTTCCAGTCATACATTTGCTTAGATGACAAAAGGACTATAACAAAAGTTATGATATATACACTGCTCAAAATAAAATAGGACTCAAAAGTATTTCTTGGTCCATTTTGTCCATGTGAGGACACAAAAGCAGTTTTTGGTGGAAGTAAAGTACTAAAGGTTACTCTGCAACATTATAAACACTTTTCACGTGTTGTGCATGTCTAATGACGGTTTAAACTGGCAGATCATGTGATAAGGCATGAAAATGCAGATAACAGGTTGATGTACAGTACTCAATATCAAACTTTGCTAATCAGCTTTATTTCTTCATGGGTGACTCCACAATTGACTTCAGTAGGATGTTGCAGCACCCCGGACTCGCACACATTCTGCACAACGCATCCTCATGAATTAACAGTACGGTGTTCCGGATCACAGCTTGGTCGAGGTTGTTCCACTCATCCTGTAGAGCTGCTGTCAGATTGGCAACGTTCCTTACAGGAAGGTTGTGACTTCTGACTCTAACTGAGAATTGCCCAAATGTTCTCAATAGGGTTAAGGTCTGGTGAAATGGCAGGCCATTCCAGACGCTGAATATGGTTACCTGTAAGGAACGCTGTTATGATTCTTGCTCTATGAGGACGGGCGTTGTCATCCATTAGAATGAAAACATCTCCCATCAACCTGTTATCTGCATTTTCATGCCTTATCACATGATCTGCCAGTTTAAACCGTCATTAGACATGCACAACACGTGAAAAGTGTTTATAATGTTGCAGAGAAACCTTTAGTACTTTACTTCCACCAAAAACTGCTTTTGTGTCCTCACATGGACAAAATGGACCAAGAATTACTTTTGAGTCCTATTTTATTTTGAGCAGTATATATATATAAATGTTACCAATTTGGGGAAATCCTAATTTGAATGGGGCACTTGATCAGCTATTGTGTGAATGCAAATAAAGCTGGTAGGTGACTGGTGGTGACTCATCTAATACATGTAAATGAACTAGCCAAATGCTAAAAACACACAGGCCTATTGTATCAAACATTTATACATTTTTTGACATTTTGACAAAATGTTATACAATGTTACACAAATGTTATACAAAGTTATACAATAAACTGTTTTTCACTGAAGCCTAGTACACAATAAGGATAAAGTCAGAAATATATACCCCCAATTGAACACACAGAAGCACCTGCACATAACGATGATTTATACATAGGCCTAGATAAAAACAGTGTGAAAAGAACTAAAAGTAAAAATGTAAATCTAAGAATGAAGTTTAAATTATTTACAAAAGAAACAGGTTAAAGATGAGGTTCAACATTGGCAATGTTGGTAAAATTACTTCTATGAATATGCTTACTTTCTTTGAGTTTGAATCAATGTACATGTATAGGCCTTGAACAACCAACCTGTGAAAGTTTTGGTTTAATGCAGAGTGTAAGTTTTTAGAAAAGTGTGAAAAAACACTTTACCATCGGGCAACTTTTTGTAGATGTTGAATGTTTGTTTGTGTTTTCTCTGAAATAAGAGCACTCCATACAGAATCATGTTTCAGTATGATTGGTACCTTGACCAACTTCACATCAAGTTAGGTTTCAGATAATAAATTTGGTTATTTTATAGTCAGCTAATTATCAGTGTTCTACCTTCCCTTTAAAGTTTGAAGCAAACAATATTCCCACAAACATATCCAGGCTATGTCAAGCCTTTCTAGTCCCCTGTAAACTTGCCCTCTACCAACTGCTCTGAAATGAAAAGACTCAGAACCACTTCTGCATGAGATTAAAATAGAGAAAACAAGAGTTTGTGATCTCCATGCTGTGAAATTTTTACATTGTCTAAAGATTAAACTTTTCCCCCGCCAAAATCCCAATCCTTCCTTGTTCGATACTTTGAAGTATTTTTTAAATATATTTTTCAAAGTCAGGCCATGTTAAGCGTGACTGCTTCAGCCTGACCTTCCAGTGCCCCCTGGTTCCTTTGTCCAATTCACAGTACCCTTATTTCCAAAATAATTACCTGTGATTTTCCCTGGTGTATACTGTAATCCCTTAATAGCATTAAGAAGAGCCCCCCTTTCAATACAACTGTTGTACATGTATACTTCATCATTTAGTGAGGGTAAAATACAAGTTGTTATAATCTGATGGGTCTGTTTTCTAATACCGTAATTAGTCATTCAAGTAGGAAGTTGTTATATTGGGACCAATGTTCAAGTTAGAATAAAAACAAACGTGTGTACAGTACAACTTTCATAATAATATAATCACTGCAAGAGTGATTGCCTGTCATAATGCAAACCTATATCATCAGTTGGCATGATTTTATATTTATCGCAGGAGCTGTTCAATTTCCCAGGCTTTCTGACTCATAATTTATAGCAGGTTGAATTTTCCTCTTTAGATTTCCTCCAACCGGAATTCATCTGGTTGATACCTATTGCCCTCTTCCTCCCTCAACAATCCCGTTTCCCATCACAATGTCCAATAGTGCGGGTCGCCTGTCGGCTGGATGTAAAGTGTTCTGCTTAATGCATGGCAGCAAACTACACCAAGTGAAACAGCCCCCGCTCTCCCTCCACAATACCAATTTATGCTTGAATGACGACTGGTGGAACAGGATTAGATTTGGAAGTAATCACCTGAGTCAAGCTCTGTTCCGACAACAAAGCCGGTAGGCTAGCTATTCATTGGACTTCCGATTTCATGGCAGTTTCCCAGGGATGTAGGAAAACCCTGGCATATTCATACCGTGCCATTCTTGGACAGTTGCCCGACTCAACACCTGAGGATTCTCATTCTTACTAAACTGATCACAATTTTTCGGTTTTGTTTTTCGTGGTTTTTCATGGCTTTTCGGTAAACCTGAAATGTTACCACATTGGGTAACTTTGGCTCATGATTCAATCACAATACTGACACATACGCCTCACACATTATGTGATGTCATAGTCACATTGTCACACGATTATGAATGACACCATGCGGCAGCTATCAATCCACCCGATCTTGATTTGGCCTTTGTCATGCCATCAAGGGGGAAAAAAGCCCTCATGTCCCTGGACAAATCTGGCTGTGGTCTCACCAAAAGGACAATATACTCTCAGCATTCCCTGTCCTTCAATGTTCCACATGAATGCTTTGCATTCATGTCACATACTTCAAAATGTAATCTGCTTCCACAATCTCTGGTCAAACTATTATCCAGAAGACCTTGAGTTTAGTTGGAATTATTTTTTATTCCATATCCATGTATTCAGCTGGGACAGATATAAATTGATATCCTGTTCTATAGGTTTGATATTTTACCATACAAAATTTACAGTAATTATAGATATATAAAGCGCTCATAAAACAAGGAATGATTAGTTCAACAGCTTTGCACTTAATTGAAAAAAATAATAGATAGGCCCTATAATTTGTATTAAGATGGATTTATTCTGAGGGGTGGGGGTGGAAGAGAGAGGAGATATGCATGTGTTCCCCATTATGAATGCAACAAATGCTCAATACAAGAAGATAAAACAAAAATAATAATATTCATCAAAAGTGATTAAATCTTCTGAACTGCATTATTATTTGTTTTCCTTCGTCGTGACTTTTTTGCAGACATTTTCTCATCGTTCAGGGGGTCAAATGTGGAACTCGTTCTGCATGAAATGTAAAACTCGTAAAAATCATTCTTATGTTAAAAAAAAAAAGATAAGTGCACTTTTTTGTTTGATTGTTCCTTTTGAAATAAACTTGAATGGGAATTTCTGTTCATATATTTGACTTTGTTCTGTTTTCTAAGGCCTATAACAAATTATGATATATTTTTGTTACCATATTGTGCAAATCCTTATTTGAATGGGGCACTCCATTAGCTATTGTGTAAATGCAAATAAATCTAGCAGGTGACTGGTGGTGACTCAACTATAAATGCAAATGAACTAGCTAAATGCTCTGAAACTCTTACTTAACTTCATAGGGCCTACATGGCTTCCTCCATGCATGTATATACCTTGAACAATTTACAATGAGTACTGTATGAACACACAGGCCTATTGTATAAATCATATAAGCTTTTTGAAATGTTGACATTTATTCTTCATGAAATGTCAAACTAGTAAAACCTACTTACATAAAAAAATAATAATGAGTGCAACTCTTGTTGTAGCCGTCATAAACATGTATTGAAATTAATGCTGTGGAGGAAATACACCATAATAAAATACATGCATCATACATGTATTCATACATGCGCATTGTATTCCAGCTCTGGAACTAGCTCTGTTATTAAAAATAAGACTATAAATATCCTTTAATAATCAGTCTTTTCCTGACTAAAAAGATTCATATACTAAGGCTGTCTACCATCCATCAGACAGCTGTACTGCATGAGGTTTAATTGTTCATATACATCTTGTAGTTGTAGAAGGAAAAATCCAAAGAAGTTCCTTGAACCTATGCTACAATCCCACACCCCCATGTACCATTCGTAGACAATTTTGGCTCAAATTCATCCCTTATTAAGTTAGCCATACTTGTACATGTAGTTGGCAAAGGGAGGGGGAGGGAGAGGGAGGGGTTCTGGGTAGAAGGCTTGAGCAAAGCCTAGCCAGTGAAGCTATCTACATGTATGATATCACACGTTGGTACCCACCATGAGTTGATATGTTTTATCAGTAAACCATTTGTTGCCCATCTTTAAGCAATCTTAGATGAAGAAGAGTTGGACCCCATGGAAGCCTTCTGTCACCAGAAACCTGACATTCCCTTTCACTGCCCACAAAAGAGTCCCTACTTGTTGCAGACATACCCAGATCTTCAGTTTACATGTGAAAAGCACATGAAACATATGTCTGGCTTTGGCACTTTTTGGCATCTGACTCCAGGATTGCCCATCACATAAAGCAATTTTTTCTGCAAGATAAGAACCGAGTATACAGTGCTATACACACGTCGGTGTAGGGCAAAATTAAATCAATTGTTTATCTCCTGACGCAAGAATTTCACCAACCTATATATATCGCGGAACCCACTGCTATATGGGATTCTAGCCGGCCAATTGTCATCGGGCAAGCTCGGTGGTCGAGAGGTTAAGACATCTGCACTAGTAAGCAGGAGGTCGTGGGTTCGAATCCCGCCCGAGTCGCCTGTGTAGTTTTTTCACAGACACTCGGAAAGCACCGAGTATACAGTGCTATACACACGTCAGTGTAGGGCAAAATTAAATCAATTGTTTATCTCCCGATGCAAGAATTTCATAAGTAGAACTTTGTTGGGAAATAATCTAATCCCCCAGCAAGGACGATACATTCTTTAACCTGCTCTGCTGTGGGCAAACTCTATCCCCTTTGGATGTAAATTTTCAAGGAAACATTTTAACTTCACTTTCGTTTAACTTTATGAACTGGCAACAAGTCAGAATCTGTGTAATTGTTGAAAGAATTTGCTCAAAATAATGGATTAATTGTTTTAACAAAGCAAATGGCAATCTACTGAGAGTTCGCACTCATTTGTGTTTGACTGCCTTCGCACGAAAATAAACAATTCACATTCTGACATGTGACAACAACAAAAAACTTGAGTAGGAGGGAATGGAATAAAATGAATCAAATACTGTGTATTTTTTGTTATGTTGCACCTGAAACAGTTAAACTTCATCAGTGGAGTGGAGTGTGGAGTGCCATGGTCGAGCGGTTTAGTGCGTCGGATTTGTGTTCTGATGGCTGAGTCGTCAGAATGTGGGTTCGAATCCCAACCGCGACCATGGTGCTTGTGTCCTTGAGCAAGACACTTTACCATAATTGCTTCTCTCCACCCAGGGGTAAAAGGGTACCTGTGAGGGCAGTGTTGGTTTTTGTGTTTGATTAGCCCTATATGCGCTGTAATGGCAGCAATTGAGCTGTATATTCCCCAGGGAGCTGAGATGGTTTCGGGAATGATTTATGCGCCTTGAGCACCAGTTTGGTGGATATGTGCGCTATATAAGTCCACATTATTATTATTATTATTATTATTATTATTATCAAGCAGTGGGACTTTGGCAAATTGCTAAAAAGGAAGTTCCAGTATTTGATTCTATTCACTGTTTACCAAGTGCTGGATGAATGAGAACATACATCCTGTTTATGAATCTGATGAATTATTCATGTCAATGTTCCTTTTCAGTTGCACTGCATTATAGGCAGAACCAGAATGCACGTAAAAGAGGGGAGGGTGGGTACATAGCCAAAGGCAGTAACATTGAACAATGACAGCAAAATAACAACGTCATCACAATGTTGTGCATGTACTGTGTACGCAGCTAGCCTGGAATCCAAAAAGTGAACATACAGCGCCTTTTCCCATGACACTGTATGTGTGTCATCCCATTATGGCATGATTAATGATTGTGAAGCTAGACAATTGACATGCTAGAAATCTGCTGCAACTGATTCAGGCTTCGATCTTGAACTCGTGACAATGCAGCAAAACTGAAAACAATCATAAATCATTTAAAAATTGTACATTATTGAAAGGATTATAGACTTGAGGAGCTCTGTATTTGATTGAATTGTAGGAGGCACATTGAAATAAACACATCATGCTCTAATAATAATGATGTCATAGAACTGCACCATTTGCAAAAGAGTTATTCCATGGTTACTCACGTTACATTTTTGAGGTTTTGGGCCCACTCTTAATCCCATAAGGTCTTTTTCTGTCGCGGCTCCGAGACTCTGGAATCATCTTCCAACTAAACTCAAATCTTGTCATAGTATAACTAGATTTAAGTCGATGCTTAAAACTCATCTTATGTCACAATTCTTCAAAGATGATGTATATTTGTAATTGCATTGTAGGTACATGTATCTCAGTACATAATTTTTCCCTATGCTATCATTGTATATTGTTTGTATTCATGTTTTATCTTTGTTTCCGCGCCTTGAGCGCCCAGCAGGGTGGATATGTGCGCGCTACAAATCTTTATTATTATTATTATTAATACACAGGACCCTTCAGATCCTTCCTCCATGTTCAGATTAATGTCCCAGCTGATTCTGAAGGATGCCGGCCCTGGTGAAGGACATCCTACAGAGCCCCATACTTATTTCAACCCATAGAACATTACAGTGCTTTCCCCTCCCCATTCTGATATAGGTGGCCCCTCACTGATTTTATTTTTTAACACCTCACACTTTTTCTTCCAATTTCACCGCCTCACATAGGTAAAATAACTGATATAGGTGGCCCCTCGCTGATTTTATTTTTTAACACCTCACACTTTTTCTTCCGATTTCACCACCTCACATATGTAAAATAACAATGAAAAACTCTGTATTTTGTGATATTTTAATCCCCCCCCCTTTAATTCTAGGAAGTGATGGGTCGTTTATAAAATAGGCCGTTTATAAAGTATTGAATACTACCTGGGGCTCATTGTCAGCAAGGGGAACACTAACATCATGAATGGATGTATCAGGATGAATGGAGGAACATTTAATAGCAAAATACAAAAAGTGAATTGTACGATCATAACAGAGCACAGAACTCTCAGTGTCCTCTTAAATACGTGTAGGTTTATATGCCAGAAGTAAATGTCTTCAGAATATCTGGCATTGATAGATTGTTTGGTACCCCCACCTTTTTGGTTGTGTTTGTCCCTCTTTATTTTACCCATACAAGTATGTCCGTCCTCACTCTGCATGTAAATGTGCCACATTTTTTTTTTTTTGGCTCCCCTACCCCCTTTGTGGCAACTTTTTGGGTTTGTCCCACCTTTTTGAATGCATGTACCTTTCATCCATGCCTGATATCTGGGCAGAAGTTGGAGGAGAACATGTGGACGGCTGGGTACAGTCCTGAACCTGCTCTGGGCTAAACACGGGCTATCTGTTTTTTGCTTGATAGCCCATGTATGTGTAGGGGTGGGTACTGCAGGGGTTGTCCTGAACCTGCTCTGGGCTAGAAAATGGGTTTCTGCTCGATAGCCCGTGTATGTATAGGGGTGGGTACAGCAGGGGTTGTCCTGAACCTGCTCTGGGCTAAAAAATGGGTTTCTGCTCGATAGCCCGTGTATGTGTAGGGGTGGGTACAGCAGGGGTTGTCCTGAACCTGCTCTGGGCTAGAAAATGGGTTTCTGCTCGATAGCCCGTGTATGTGTAGGGGTGGGTACAGCAGGGGTTGTCCTGAACCTGCTCTGGGCTAAACACTGGCTTTCTGCGTATAGCATTGATAGCCCATGTATGCATAGGTGTGAAGTGTGTAAAGAAGTTTTGGAAGGAATGATGCAGGGTGCATGCACTGGCCAGAGCAAAGTGCAGATGGCCTTTTATTTTTCATTAGGTGAAAGTTAATTAACCATGGCCCACTTCCTTTGCAGGATTTGGGGCATACCTGCATTCTGCTTCATTAATCCCCAAAAGGGGACATAGTTGCCACAAATAAACACTGGGGTCATTCCATATAGATTAATGGACCCTGTTAAGAAAAAAAACAATGCTTGGTTTTCTTAAAATGTCATTCTGAAGAGGCAAGACAGCCCCTTTGAATTCACTGAGCACCATAAGATGCTGAATGGAAGATCCTGAGGTGAGAAAGTTGCTTGTCAGCATCACAAAGTGTTTGATTTGATAGTCTGAGGGCTAGTGTACAAAATAAGAAACACGTCATCATCACTTACAATGTCTGATTGGAACTCAGCATTGCATTTGGAAGAGCACAATGTGGTAAATTTGTGGTGCATACTACTATTCATAGCCATCATGAAGTGGATCTGTGTAGACCCTGTTTGAGCTCACAAACTTGTCATCACCTTAACCTTGTTGTTTGTCAACGCCATGATCTAGGATTTTGTTGAGGATAATTTCTCTGCAACCACTGACTATTGACATTTCTGGGTTGGGGGGGAATTGATTCCTGTGAAGCGGTGGGAAATTGTGCAAAGAGGAAATTAACATAATTTTGTAGGAGTTTAGTTAGCGGTTCCAAATACTGTTCCAAAAACATTTCTGCAGTATTAAAGGGACAATATCATTACAGTGAACAGGGCATGGAATTAGAGTACTAGTTTTAGATTAATTCTATGACTGAAAATAATACCCCACATGATAAGGTCATATAACCATTGCTGCTGCATAAATGAGCCAGTAATTTTTAGTCACTGTGTATATCTTAACCCTCCTACGACTGCAAAATCAGTCAAAATGTTGATATACTTGCCAAGGTACATGTATATCTAGTGCACTTAAAAGTCAAACAACTGTCAAACCTTACGTGTAGTAAGTACATTTACAGGTCAAAATGAGTCGACCGTTTTTGACTGGTAAAAGCATTGTAAAAATCTGTCAAAAATGCCCCTGTGTCAAAACAGGCAGTTGACTGATTTTGACCTCTATAGCTACTTCCCACTAAAGTGCAGCTGTAGTAGGAGGGTTAAACAAGGTCACCGATTCCATGCCCGTTGAAAGTCTGCTCTGATCGTAACGATAATGTCCATTTAAGCAAGCAGTGGAAGATATATGGAATGGGTGCAAAGAGAGGCTTTATCCCTCGTGTAAATGTTCCATCTTTTTTTTGTGTGTCCCCTTTTTTGGCAATTTATCCCCTCTCCTTTTACCATGTGCCCTATTTGCCACCCTTTGATCAGACCCTGTGAGTATAAAAAGGCAACAGTGAAGGGACATACAATTATGGGGTATCTTAAATTTATTGAGTACATGTTATTGTTTTAGATTAAAATATAATTTTGAATAGATATTCCATTAAACAGATATTCCAGTAAGTTCTAATATGAAAACCAGAGAAAAGGTAACTTAATCTGACCCCTGAATATTATTCGGCCATTGTTATTTCTACACATTTGTTTACCTGTGTACCAATACATGTCAGTGTCCACTAGTCACTAGACATCATTACAATGTCAGAGATAATAATAATAATAATAATAATAATAATAATAATAATAATGTGTGGACTTATATAGCGCACGTATCCACCAACTAAGTGGTGCTCAAGGCGCATTATATCATTACCCCTGCTCATAAGGCTCATAAATCATTCCTGGAACCATCTCAGCTCCCTGGGGAGTATACAGCTCAATTGCTGCCATTACAGCGCATATAGGGCTAATCAACCAACTCTGCCCTCACAGGTACCCATTTAACCCCTGGGTGGAGAGAAGCAATTATGGTTAAGTGTCTTGCTCAAGGACACAAGTGTCACGGCCGGGATTCGAACCCACATTCTGCTGCTAACACCAGAACTTGAGTCCGGTAAGCTAGACTGCTCGGCCACGACACTCCATGGATGTTGTACAAACCTTGACACTTTTTGAGACAGCAATTTATTTTTAATATCCCAACATACTCGTTGCCAATCAGATTCCCCAACACTGTCCCATGATTTATGTTACTCCAGCAGTATGAAAAATATCCCAACATTCTCGTTGCCTACAATCAGATTCCCCAACACTGTCCCATGATTATGTTACTCCAGCAGTATATATCCATATGAACTGACCCTTCTATGTACTGAATCCTATCAATGCCTGGCAGTAGCATGCTACCTGGGCTCGATTTCACAAAGCACTAAGATTCATCTTAAGATGAGTTGTTAGTATTACCATAGTGATTTGTATTGTGACATCACACTTTGCTAAGCAATTAAGATTGATACACAGTTAAGATCAATCTTAGCTCTTTGTGAAATTGGCCCCTGATTACAGATTGACAGCACTAGGATGAAGTATATGTAATTGGCAGCTCTTCAGAAACCGATTCCTGCTTTAAAGGGGCAGTATCGTCACGATCAGAGCAGACTTTCAACAGGGCATGGAATTGGTGTCCTATAGTTTAAGACTGGTTCGTTTATGCAGCAGCAACGTTAATACATGTATGACCTTATTATATAGGTATTATGGCAGTCACTGAGTTAATCTAAAACCAGCACTCCAATTCCATGCCCTGTTGATCGTGATGATATTAACTACACCCATGTACATGTACAGCTGAACACTGTTCCCCCCCTTCTATGGTAAGCTACTGATTGGTAAGTGACATCATCTTTAAAGGAACACTCGCATACGGCTGAACACTGAACAGTCATGGAGGTAGAATTGGTACAATTATCTGTTGGTAAGCTACTCAATTACTAATGGGTGGGTGATATCATCTTCAAAGGAACACTCTGATGGAATACAGCTGAACACTGTATAATCATGGAGGTAGAATTGGTACTGTTACCTGTTAGTAAGCTGCTAATTGATGGGTTACATCTTAAAGGAACACTCTAATATATCTGAACACTGTACAATTACAAGGAATACTCTGATGATTATCAAATCAACAAATTATTATCTAAAAGTTTACTTGGTGTAAAGTTAATTCAGGTACCAATCATCTTAAGACATTCAATCTAAATTACGTTCAACTTAGATAAAAAAGGAATTGATATGTAAAATTTTACAAAAAAGTTGCGATCTGGCAACGTTTGTGTAAAATAGTAATGGTACAGTATAAAAAAACATGAAAAAAGTTTGTTCTCTAAATTCATGGATTAGTTTTATGATATATTTCTTGAAAACACAATGGTTGAAATAAATATGTTTCCAATTCCAGTGTTCTACCTTCCCTTTAAAACTTCATATTTAGACCCTTTAAATATGTATAAAAATTGTACAAATACATTAGAAAAATATCTGGAGGTTTTTCTCACTAAATTGACTAGATACAGTTACATCCAATCTTTTCATGTGCATGTAACACTGGATTTATTTAAATTTTGGTGTCCCCCAACCCCCACTCCATCTTCCAACATCCCTACTTCATCCTTATAGTCAGGCATTGATACAATCCTTCCATAGTCTGTGTAGAGTTTGGAATAAAATAGAGATTTATATCACATTTATGAGCAATTGAGGAACAGGAGGATAGTTATGTGTTGACACTGTGTGATGTTGAATGGCATTTCAATACTTATGGTGTTTCTTATCGATTGCTTACTGGATTTGCTTATTCAGAGTGTGGCGAGTCAAGAGAGGGCACTGTTTACAATTTGTATTGGCAATTGGTCATCGGCGGGGTGTTTTGATTTACACTTTTTAGATGGAGTTGTGCAAGAGGCATTCATATTAAGGAAAGTATACATTGGTAAAAATCCATTCTGATGTGACTCACTTCATTCTTGATAAAGTTATCCATAACTCAGAATAGCCGGGAATAACATTTCACTATTCTTTAAAATTATACTTCTCACCTACATGTAGCACAAACAGAAATTTTCATGGGATGTTTTCAACTTGATACCAAGTACCTTTTGAGAATAACTGAACATTTACGCTTTTTGAGATCACATGTACCAAAGGTATTCTAATCAGTTTTGTGATTATTTTTGGAAAAAATCTTCAAATATTCTCTTTTCACAATGAACAAAACTTCATAGACTCTAAAGAAAGCAATTTCTGATTGAACCAATTCGACATGAATATAATATTCACAATTAAAGGACAGATCCTCATGCAGACATACACAAAAGTACAAGTTCCATACCTGTTCACACTCATTTGTTTTGTTTTTAGCAAAGTCTTAATGTCCACTAAAAAACAAAGAAAACTTTTAAGTTGAATGAAGAACATAATAGTTTATATATTCTATTTGCATGTTTAGTTTCAACGGTCTAAGTTGAACATTGAATATAAGCTCTTGTACATGAGAGAAATCTTGATATCCCGATACTATTTCAAGTGAATTTTTGATTCAACCCCCAAAATTGTCCCACCTCCAAAACTGTCATCGATAATTTGTTTTGAAAACCGAACCACACAGATCGGAACTACTGAGTGAATTGTTTATTCTGTATATTATATGAGAATGGCTTGAATTATGAGTCAGTGACAGGTACATGTAATTGGACTGTTCCCAGTGAATGGTCATAAAATGTGCATGGTCATAAATCTATGATTTAGGAATCATAGCTTCATGTATGATGTAAGCATTTCAGCTGATAAATGAAAATGTCATGAATCGCAGCTGGTTCTCTCTGGTTTTGGTGGACGTCATGATAATAATGCAAATATGACAAGTGTGGTATATTGATTACAACCAATCCCCAGAGGGATCAACCCAGTAATTTATGATTGTCAGATGCACCATGGGAAGCTTATCATCAGCTGGGATGGCAGGGATTTTATTGGTCAGCGATTTTGATGGTCATGTGAGAAGACTAATCCATAGCAGCTGATTAATGCAGACTGGTGACACCCATTGATTGGTCTTACTGTCCAAGGATACGATTCTTAACCCCATGGGGGTATGGATTTCCCTTTTTCATGGCCAAATTGATGTGTATCTACCATGCATGTTAGAACGTTTTTATTAGTAAATACTTAGATTGGGAAGTTTGTTGTACAGTGCATTTTTTTCTCCAAATTTGGTTGTTTGTCTGTTGTTTTTCTGTCACATTCTGTCAGGCTCTGGTCATAATCCCCCCCCCCCTTGGGGATCACATTCTTACCAGCTGTGTGTAGACTGTAGATGATCTGTAATGTATACCTGTAAGCTTGTCATATTTGGAGGAATTGTCTACCTGTGTTGTCACATTTGGATGAATTCATTAATAACAGGTCATAAAGAGTTTATTCTCATATCCCCAGAAGACCACTCTGTGCAGTCTGCAGAAAGTAATGATAATGTTCTCAGCTTAAGAATGGACTTGTGTTTTCAGAAGGTTGTCTACAGTGCAAATCAACATGGGATAAAATGAGAAGTTATGAGGCCTGTTCACCCTATCAACTTTGAATACAGGCCCAATCCATGTGGACTTCTTGTAAGTTTCAACACGGGTCAACAATTGCATTGCATTCACACTTGTTACATGTGAACCCATCATTTGGGCTACTCTCAAAATCTCAACCCATCTAAACAGGTTGTTGCCATGGTGAAATAGTTAGTGTCAGTCTGAAAAGATCCCTCCAAAATACATGTTTTGTACCAGTGTCCAACTCAGAGATTTTGTGGTAGTGTGAACAGGTATTAATTAGACCCAAGTCACAGTAGTTGAACATGAGGAGAATAGTACATTATACATCTTGATGAACTCTTAAATTGCATGCTCAGCATGAATTGACCCACCGACTGCCGGCTTATCCTGATCCCACTTTTGATCCCTACTCCCTTCAGAACCATCCCCAACTCGGGTAAGGGGTGAAGAGAACTTTGGGTCAGTTACCTTAAAGGGACTGTATCGTCACGATCAGAGCAGACTTTCAACAGGGCATGGAATCGGTGTCCTAGTTTATGATAAACACAGTGACTGAAAAGTACTGGCTCATTTATGCAGCATTAATATGACCTGATCATGGGGTATTAATCTAAAACTAACACTCTGATTCCATGCCCTGTTGATCGTGACGATATTGTCCCTTTAATGTGATGGAGAGAGAATATCACTGATGTAAGTTTTGAGGATGGGGGGGGGGGGGGGAAGGGGAAGGGGGCCAGGCCAGGCCAGCAGGGACAGATGCAGGATGGCTAAAAATGGTGTGGGGGGGGGCAGAAAGGGCACAGAGCATTGACACACATGAAATCATATGAAATTTATATGCATGATGATGAAAAAGGGGGAACTTGAAAACACACCTCCTTGGAACCCCTAGTTGGAACCCCTAGTTGCTGTTTTGAGGGTGGGGCTGGAGGTGGGGGATATTAAATTGCCACCTCAAACACCCACTCTCTGATCACCTCACAGCTTCCCCCATATTAGTCATGTAATTCTTGTCATGAAAATCCCAACAGGAAACTCAAACCCCAAAAAATGTAATAAATCATAACTTGCCGCAGCTGTTGAAAATGTGACCCAGGAAATGACAACCATCCCAGAACGTGTAAATGAAATGATTTAACTCCTGACATAAATAGTAATAATATAAAACATGTCCCAGCTGATGCCTGTATCGTGTGAATTACCTTGTAATGTGTACCGTATCTCTTCCATCCGGGGACAAATTGAAACAACTGTGGAATTTTTAAATGAGGTGCTTAGACAAATTGAAACCAGTTCAGGTCCAGGTCTCCGCTATGTGATACTCTTGCTTCTTCAATAGCAGAGGGAAAAAAAACATGGTATGCTTCTGGTGAAATTACAAATTGGCAAGGTTAACGCTGTAATCATGTGGGGTTAAAGATTTTTGTGTTAATTATTTTCTTGTATCACCAACTGAATTCCTAAAGTGTTCTGGAAATTTCATTTCAAACGTATATTTTGTGGATAACATTTTCATGTTTTTTTTCTCAGTGGAATGGACAAATAGGGCAAGGGGAGGGGTGGGGGATCAAGCTTTTTCTAGATATTGTTGATTCGAGACCTTGCTTCTTCAAAAGGGACCTTCCCCATTAAAGGGACAATATCATCACGATCAGAGCAGACTTTCAACAGGGCATGGAATCGGTGTTCTAGTTTAAGATGAACACAGTGACTGGAAATTACATTTCATCTCATTTATTCAGCAGCAACGATAATATGACCTTAACATGTGGGTATTATTTTCAGTCACTGACTTACTGTAATCTAAATTTAGCACTCTGATTCCATGCCCTGTTTATCGTGACGATATTGCCCCTTTAAGTAAAACAAACAGATATTTTCATATACTATATTATTAATTCAATCATATCGACATCTTACTCTTCCTGTACACTCCATTAGAAGAGGTAATATACTGTGTCTTGATCCTTAGTGGTATTTGTACTTCAAGAGGTTTTATTTCATCTTAACATGTCACATCAGGTCAAATACTTTATACTTTATCCACATATGTTAAAAGAATCGCAAATGAAATTGTGCTGGAATTGTCCCAGTTGGTCTTGTCTGTTTTTTTTTCAAAGTGGAGTGAATTCCTGGAGTAACATCCAGTTACATTGTACTTTAGCAGATGACCACGATTAATCAATATTTGTGGCGAGAGATGATGTTTCAGTGTGTCCGATGGCAAATGCAAGTGCACCTGAGCGAGACTGTCAAGACCATAGAAACACTTCACTCTGTGACATGAAATAGAGCCTACACCTTGTATGTAAACCTCATGACTAAAAATGTATTATAGGCCTAATCCCTACCCTCTAGAAGTGGACCCTGAGGGTCTACAAAAGGGAGGAAATGGCCAAAAATAGGGGCACACTGCCCAAAAATGGGGAATAATAATAATAATAATAATAATAATATTCCATTCTTAAATAGCGCATTTCACATAATGTCCCAATGCGCTTTACACTCAAAACGAATACACTCAAAACGTATGGTAAATTTACAAGCTTGTTGGAAAAAGGAACGGGAGGTCTTTGATCCCCCTGGATCCCCCTGGATCCCCAATGCCACCCTGTTCACCAATACCTTTGGTTGTCTTTTGGACGCCCTGTTTGCTAAATAGACACCCTGTTTTATTTGTAAAACGCATGCAAAAGTATTACAATTTAAATATTTGGACACCCTGTTTTTTCAAAGAATAACAAATTTGGACGCCCTATTTCCAAATCCTGGCTTATACTCGGCTGTTGACCATCAAATACCAACGCAAATATTAGCTAACTACAGTACCTTTGTTTTAACAACCTTTTTCCCCAAAACACTACCTTATATGTACATATTTTGATTATTTCTATTTATTTATTGTAATTCTTTTTCGGCACATGCATACTTTATAAGAATCAGGAAATGTGCAAAATAAACCCATTAACTACTACTAATTTTTCATACAAATGTTTTTTTTTTTTTAAATAATAATAATAATAATAATAAGTAAGACTAATTGCGGTGACACCATGTGGAATCTCAATTGAGTAGTAATTAGTTCTGAAAAGAACTGGGGGTACAACATCGGCGAAACAAAACGCAACCTCCCCATCAGATTGAAGGAACACCGAGCACACGGCCGCAGAGGAGATTTCGAGAAGTCCGCCATCGTCAAGCACTCGCACATCAAGGACCACCAAATCGACTGGCAGGCAGCCCAACTCATCACACCCATCGACGCATGGCACCCCAGACGCATCAGAGAGGCCATCGAGATCGTCAAACACGACACTGCCACAGGACATCGGTTTCTTCATCAGCGACATTTGGCGACCTATACTACAGACTGAAGGATCTTCTATATCCAAAGTCCATAACCCACCCCAGACTGAGGGATCCCCTATATCCTAAGTCAACCACCCTCCTCCCCCTGTGTTTGTTAACAACTGATTCAGTTCAGTGAGCACACACTCCTCTCCCCCAACCCCTAGGATCCTAGTCTCATAGTCTCACAGTTTCCCGCCTGCGCGCCTCAACGAACTAATCCTCCAGCATCCATTCATGGGATGATCCTCCAGCAGTCTACTTAAGCAGCAGCATTTTCCAGAGTCCGGCATTCTCCTGAGGACGATCAGAGCATACTGATCGAAACGTCGAGTTGTACCCCCAGTTCTTTTCAGAACTAATTACTATTCAATTGAGATTCCACATGGTGTCACCGCAATTAGTCTTACTTATCATCCTCACCATGCAAAGCTACAAGTTTTACCTAATAATAATAATGTGTGGACTTATATAGCGCACGTATCCACCAACTGAGTGGTGCTCAAGGCGCATTATATTATTACCCCTGCTCATAAGGCTCATAAATCATTCCTGAAACCATCTCAGCTCCCTGGGGAGTATACAGCTCAATTGCTGCCATTACAGTGCATATAGGGCTAATCAACCAACTCTGCCCTCACAGGTACCCATTTAACCCCTGGGTGGAGAGAAGCAATTATGGTTAAGTGTCTTGCTCAAGGACACAAGTGTCACGGCCGGGATTCGAACCCACATTCTGCTGCTAACACCAGAACTTGAGTCCGGTAAGCTAGACCGCTCGGCCACGACACTTCCTTTTTTAAGGAAAGGTACAGCATTGGTAATTTCTAGATTAATTAAATTAACAAATAATTATCTAAAAGCCTACTTGCTGAAAAGTTGGAACAAGTATAAATTATCCTGAAAAATGATTAAAATGAGGAATTGTTTTGTCAAATTTACAAAAAGGTTGCTGCCTGGTAACTTATTGTAATTAAAAATACATGAATGAGTTTTTTGTTATTATTTCAAAAACGTAGGCACCTATTGTGATAAAAAATCACAATTTTTATGATTTCTTGAAATCTAGAGGATTTAAATAAATATGTACATTCTTTCAAGTTGTATCTTTTTTTTTTCTCCAATTAACTCATCTGAGAAATGGGTTGTACAATACAGTAGTTTGTTACATGTACAAACCCCAACGTTTATAAATTTGTTGGCATGATGGAACTTTCTTGTGAGTAATAAACTTGTATAGATAAGCTTGTACGAACAGTCATTCAATCCATTTTTTTCAAATAATGAACACAACTTTCATTCCTTTTTACAGTCCGCTATCTATCGCCACGACCAAACTCGCGAAAAAGCTAAACCAGTGACCAAAGCTGAACTATGTTTCTGATCACAATCGTGAAAAAACACCCCAGTTGTGCCCTTCAAAGATTTCTCATCAAACAAGAAGTTTCCATCAGGGCCTCTGGGCCCAGAAGACTTAATAATATTTTATGAATGATTGAAGGTCTGCTAACAACATCTGCACAAAGTGATCTGTCCTTGAAAGTAGGAAGTGATCCAAGGAGCTGGGAATGCAAAACAATATTTCCATTTTTAGTCGACGCCTGGTGCATTCTGGATTTCCATTCAGTCAACTTGGGGTTGCGATCTGCAAAGAGAGGATGCCACTGTCTTAAACAGGATCTGTCAATGTAATCTGGCAATGGTGTGATTCTTGAGCAGTCTTGAGACTGCATTTCTCCCTCTAGAATTTTGCAAGAACGTGGCAACAAGAAGAGGCCGATTTAAAAACAAAATTAGGTACATTTTGTTGACTTTGATGAAAATTGTTGAAATCACTTTAACATCAGACAAAGAATCTGATTCAGTCAGGCTTGAGCAGATGGGTGCTAAAACTGGAGATTCGGGGGGGGGGGGGGTAGACACAGGCAGAAATGAGGGAAGGGAAAAAGAAGAGAAAGAGATTGATTGAACCAAATGAATATGATTTAATCTTGTTGATTATGTAACAATCTTCTCCCACAATGCAACCATCCAGCCTGTTAATCAAAAGATACAGATTAACACATCTTTCCATGACAATGTCGGTCACGCGCTTTGCATAATTTATGCAAATGTGTGACCAAGTTTTCCTGCATTGCTAAGGGTGGGCAGAGACTACAGCAAGAACTATATGAGGCATATTCATTTGACACTTATTTCATGGAATAAAATTTGTATTATTGCCTGTTTTTGCTGTCCCTAATTATTGCGAGAAATCCTTGTGTACCCAATTAGGACGTTGATCATTGATACTCAAACCGCACACAGCAATAATGAGATATTTTCTCTACAATATATGAAGGATATCTATCGTACATGTAAGCCCACGCAGTACGCACTAATAGTGCGTTTTTTTTTAGTATTATGAGTTCAGGAACCATACTGCTGTAATTTAATAGGGTATTTCAAAGGGGAAGAAATGTGTTCTGGGTTCAGATCAGACCGCAAACATCTTAAAGGAAAGGTATAACATCAGTAATGTTGGCTGCTTACTCTCTTTTAGTTTAAAACAAGTTACCTGTGAAAGTTTAAGATTTTGTTTGTATTCATTATTAAGTGGAATGTAGGACCATTTCCAATAAACGTATTTGGCAATGATTTCATTTTTCTTCAAATTGATAGCACCTCAGACAAATTTATCTCCAGGGAAGATTGGCACCATCAAGAGCTTGACACCAATTTTACCATTGGGTTGTTTTTGAAGTCGACAATTCTAGTCGTTATCTTTAAGGCAAGCCAGATTGGTCATACCTACATAGGGACCATGGACAACAGCTGTAGGCAGGTGAGAGAAATCAAGGGCAGGGAAGTTTCTTGACTGAAGATTGGGTTCATAAGTGCATCAAGCGCCACTTACCGTTGGGGAATTGAAGGGAATGAAAGAAGTATGTGTACTTGTTCAATTTCAAAAAGATTGAGGAAACAGAACATCTTGAAGGGAAGTTACACAAAATGTTTGACTTCCCGGGGACAAACATTCCACATTAGATTGAAGAAAACAAATCGGAATTCATGTTCATTTTTGTGATAAGCTGAAACTTTCATAGATTGGTTGTTTAAAAGGAAGATATGTTACCATTATCAAATTTATGAAATTATCTCATAATTTACATGTAAAGTTGGTACAAAAATCAATCATCCTGTGCTTTCATCTTAGAGAGAAAATTTATAAAAAGTTGTCGGCTGGCAACTTGTATGTAAAACATCAGTAAAAGTTTTAAGTAGTTTTCTCAAAAAACATGAGATCCGATTCTGTTGTGCTTAAACTTTCACAAGTTGCTAAGATTACCAATAATAGTGTTATAGGCTACAGAGACTTGTGCCCTTAATATACCAGGAAAAAGTGATTGTGATTTAGAGAGGAAAAATTGTGAATAAGGTAGGTTATTATATTTCAAATGACACATTGAATTAACAGGGACAACATAATAAATGCAAGTTAACAGTAATTAATAAAATATGACAAATGGGTCATCAATGAAAATATTGAAACTAATCAAAACCAAGAAAATTTACTAGATTTCACAGTCAGTTTAGAATTAAATTAAAAACATTTACTAACCAAATTTGTAATTTCATTTTTGAGAAATTCTGAAATAATTGAAGAAACTCTTAAGTAAGACTATTTGCGGTGACACCATGTGAAATTCTCAATTGAGTAGTAATTAGTTCTGAAAAGAACTGGAGGTACAACTCGACGTTTCGATCAGTGTGCTGTGATCGTCCTCAGAAGAAACTCTTGGTGATCGTAATAACTAAACTGATCTTAGGGCTGCATAGATGTTTATTTACACCAATATGTATAAAACAGTATCTTGAAAGATACAATGCAATTTTTAAAAAACCTCATCATTGGCACCATTCCCAGACAAGCACATGTTCAATTACATCCCACACCTCCAGATCACAGCACCCCCCTGTCGTGCAGTGGGTTGGTCTGTACCTTTATGAAGGTAGTGAGCTGTCAATCACCGACCAGGAAGTGTAGGCAATCCCAGAATGCCAAGGGAAACCTGTCAAAACACTCTTCCGCTCTCACTTGCTGCTTCACACCTGGCCACTGATTACTCCTCTGAGTCCATGCCCTGTAATTGAATATACCCCCCCAATTTCAAACCCGGGACTTCTAAATCCCCCTTTTCACAAAAATGTTAAAAATGTAATATTTTAAACAATGCCCCCATTTTGGTTGTAAATAGAAACAGTGGTGGTAATGAAAATACAGTCTTAACATGAACATCATATTTCTGAGGTGTTGTCACTTTAATGGAATAAGTTCCAGTTTGAATTTATGAAGTTCAGTGTTACTGTTAGAATGAATCACAAAATCTGAATGCATTTTCGCTATTTTACTTCTTAAAGAAACAACCTTATAAGCTGAAACTTTCACAGGTTGGTTGTTTGATGTATCTTGATTCAAAGAGAGTAAGTATACTAGTAGAAGCAGTTTTGTCAAACATTACTAATAATGTACCTTCCCTTTAAATGAAGCCTAACAATTATGTCAGAATTTCCATCCCTCCTTAACAGAAACACCAGATAGAATATAGAGGATCAGATCCTCTCCCAACCCTGTCACCGTTTTCCTACACATAAATCAAATAAAGGAATTGTCTCCTGTTTTGCAATCTGTAATTTGAATGCATTTGTTCCGAGGCCAACGAACTGTTGTCTTTCATTCCTGCACTTGAAATGTCTGGCCACTTGTAAAAGATTTATACATATTAAACCGTCTCCCAGGTCTCTGTGGGTTTTATTTGTGGACTATCTTTTCCTCCACTCTTGAAAACCACAGTCAGAAGTGCCTTGAGCAAGTTTATCCATCACCCTAAGTTTCCACCTGTCTGTTTGTTTCTTCTCTTCGTTAAGTTCCTTCTCTTCGTCAAGTTCCTTCTTTGGTAACTCTCAGATGTTTGCGAGCTGCACAGACCTTCAGTGCTAAAAGGAACACCCAGCGGCAGGGAATACCGTTTTCTCCTGTCAAAACATCTCTGATCCCCTCTGCTCCTCGCATTGTTGGCTGATAGTACAGTGTTTGACCACGAGGGGAGTACACAATCGAGGTTGAAATCAGGGTGTCTCGTCAGACTGAATAAAAGTACATCTTTGGCGTGACTTGTAAAATAACAATACAAAACACCTTTTTCATTTTCAATTTTATTTGGACCAATTGCCCCCATTTCATACCCATTTTTGTCAAAAAAAGGTTGAAGTGCATAAAAAGCAGACCACAGATCTCTTTCCCTACTGTCACATTTATATTTGGTTTATTTATTCTAGAACCATTATTTAAATAGCGTATGAAAACATTTAACTATTCCACTCTTTAACAGTAGTCTTGCAAAAACAGTTATTTAATCTTGATCACCATCTTTCCCTCAAAATCCATCTTTTTACATTGTGATAAATTGTGTAGAAATACTTACTGACCAGCACACAAGAAAGGTTTTAATTTTTCTTTAAGTCATGATTTCATCACAGGAAATAGATCTGTCCCCAAGAGAACACAAGTCATCCCTTAAACAGAGTCAACTTATTTGGATGTCAGTAGTATAATTATTGAATCAGAAGCCCTGGGCATTGCCGGGCAACCAGCTGAACGGCCAGCACCCGAATGGCCACTTGAAACATCCCTCATCTTGATGAATTCCCATGCATTTCAGGGCAAGATTTGGGGTCAGAGTCTCACCCATATTGTGGTGGATTGAATCCACATTGACACCATGACTTGATCTATGCTACATCAATCATCCCCGAAACATTACTTTTTCCTCTTTCTCAAAGTCTTCTCTGACCGGATACTGTCAGATGTAGGTTACAAGGAAGAGGTCTGTAAAATACATCCACATAGCGCTGGCTTGGATCCAGAAAGATGTTATGTTGACCATAATACCACCTAACCTCCATAGGCAGGGGTCATGGTGCTGTCATGGTGTTTACATCAACTGCCATAATTATGTAAAAACGTTGACGGACAGGCATTCGGTCTCAGGATTGTCACAGTTATTATTCCGTCTGTGTCCTACAAGAATCATGTCGCTTTCTCCGTGGTATGGTATGTTTTATGAAACGATCTACCCATGATCACATTTATATGACACACACTGAACATGCATATATGTGTTTACATGGGTAGGTACAATGTGGTTCTGATTTTCAATATGGTTTCCGTTTATAATGGTAATTATTTTTTATCTGAAATATCTTACTGTTGTCAAGAAAAATCTTCTATGAACATCTTAATTCAACCAGACATTGCCCTTATACACTATTGGTATTCTCCAAAAAAAAAAAATGATCATAGTCTTACATCAAACTTACTTGATGTTAAGTTGATGATGGTATCAATTATCCCTATTTGCAGTTATTTGTCATTTTAGTTAAATTAGAAAACTAATTTCTTATAATATGAACATTTCATGTAATAATGAATATATGACAAATTGGAATGCATTCGGAATGCATCTTGGTAATGACACAATGTAATAAGCTTAAAACATTTTCAGGTTGGTTATTTTAATTATCTTGATTCAAGATTAAGTAAGTACATGTATATGTTTATGAGCAGTTTTGTCAACATAAACCAATGTACCTTCTCTTTAACCCTAACCCTCTAGGTATTCTGGCTTGGAACCTTCCTGAACCCTAACCCCCTATAGGTATTCTGGTTAGGAACCTTCTTTAACCCTAACCCCTAGGTATTCTGGCTAGGAACCTTCCTGAATCCTCCAAAATCATCCAGTGCACTTTCGGAAACATGCCTGTATCTTCAAAATGCACCATGCATTTTCGTTGATCTTTCATATTCAGCACTTATGGCCTGTACTTCTTGCCAGGTAGTAATTTAGCCCCATTTGAAGAGGTGAAAGTACCAGTTTCCAACAGTGCTGAATTTTTCCAAAAAAGTGCCCATTGGAGGATTTTGGAGGATATGGGGTGGTTAGGGTTAATATATTTTTCTATTAGTAGGGATACAATGTAGGAATATAGTAGGGATTAGTAGGGATACAATGTAGGGATATAGTAGGGATTAGTAGGGATACAATGTAGGAATATAGTAGGGATTAGTAGGGATACAATGTAGGGATATAGTAGGGATTAGTAGGGATACAATGTAGGGATATAGTAGGGATTAGTAGGGATACAATGTAGGAATATAGTAGGGATTAGTAGGGATACAATGTAGGGATATAGTAGGGATTAGTAGGGATACAATGTAGGGATATAGTAGGGATTAGTAGGGATACAATGTAGGGATATAGTAGGGATTAGTAGGGATACAATGTAGGGATATAGTAGGGATTAGTAGGGATACAATGTAGGGACATAGTAGGATTAGTAGGGATACAATGTAGGGGACATAGTAGGGATTAGTAGGGATACAATGTAGGGATATAGTAGGACTAGTAGGGATACAATGTAGGGAACATAGTAGGGATTAGTAGGGATACAATGTAGGGATATAGTAGGGATTAGTAGGACACAATGTAGGGATATAGTAGGGATTAGTAGGGGACACACAATGTAGGGATATAGTAGGGATTAGTAGGGATACAATGTAGGGATATAGTAGGGATTAGTAGGGACACAATGTAGGGACACAGTAGGGACTAGTAGGACACAATGTAGGACATAGTAGGGATTAGCAGGGACACAAATGTAGGACATAGTAGGGATTAGTAGGGATACAATGTAGGGACAGTAGGGACTAGTAGGATACAATGTAGGGACATAGTAGGGATTAGTAGGGATACAATGTGGACATAGTAGGGATTAGTAGGGATACAATGTAGAGTAGGGACTAGTACAAATGTAGGGATATAGTAGGACTAGTAGGATACAATGTAGGGATATAGTAGGATTAGTAGGGATACAATGTAGGGATATAGTAGGACTAGTAGGGATACAATGTAGGGATACAGTAGGGATTAGTAGGACAATGGGGATAGGTTAGTAGGACAATGTGAATATAGTAGGGATTAGTAGGACAATGTAGGACATAGTAGGGATTAGTAGGATACACATGTAGGGATATAGTAGACAATAGGATATAGTAGGATACAATAGGAATAGCAGGGATTAGTAGGGATACAAATGTAGGGACATAGTAGGACTTAGTAGGACACAAATGTAGGACATAGTAGGGATTAGTAGGATACAATGTAGGAATATAGTAGGGATTAGTAGGACACAATGTAGGGATATAGTAGGGATTAGTAGGGATACAATGTAGGGATATAGTAGGGATACAATGTAGAACATAGTAGGACTAGTACAATGTAGGACATAGTAGGGATTAGTAGGGATACAATGTAGGGATATAGTAGGGATTAGTAGGGATACAATGTAGGAATATAGTAGGGATTAGTAGGGATACAATGTAGGGATATAGTAGGGATTAGTAGGGATACAATGTAGGGATATAGTAGGGATTAGTAGGGATACAATGTAGGGATATAGTAGGGATACAATGTAGGAATATAGTAGGGATTAGTAGGGATACAATGTAGGGATATAGTAGGGATTAGTAGGGATACAATGTAGGGATATAGTAGGGATTAGTAGGGATACAATGTAGGGATATAGTAGGGATTAGTAGGGATACAATGTAGGGATATAGTAGGGATTAGTAGGGATACAATGTAGGGATATAGTAGGGATTAGTAGGGATACAATGTAGGGATATAGTAGGGATTAGTAGGGATACAATGTAGGGATATAGTAGGGATACAATGTAGGGATATAGTAGGGATTAGTAGGGATACAATGTAAGGATATAGTAGGGATTAGTAGGGATACAATGTAGGGATATAGTAGGGATTAGTAGGGATACAATGTAGGGATATAGTAGGGATACAATGTAGGAATATAGTAGGGATTAGTAGGGATACAATGTAGGGATATAGTAGGGATTAGTAGGGATAAAATGTAGGCATATAGGAGGGATAAGTAGGGATACAATGTAGGGATATAGTAGGGATACAATGTAGGGATATAGTAGGGATTAGTAGGGATACAATGTAGGGATATAGTAGGGATTAGTAGGGATACAATGTAGGGATATAGTAGGGATTAGTAGGGATACAATGTAGGGATATAGTAGGGATTAGTAGGGATACAATGTAGGGATATAGTAGGGATTAGTAGGGATACAATGTAGGGATATAGTAGGGATTAGTAGGGATAAAATGTAGGGATATAGTAGGGATTAGTAGGGATACAATGTAGGGATATAGTAGGATTAGTAGGGATACAATGTAGGGATGTAGTAGGGATTAGTAGGGATACAATGTAGGGATATAGTAGGGATTAGTAGGGATACAATGTAGGGATATAGTAGGGATTAGTAGGGATACAATGTAGGGAAATAGTAGGGATTAGTAGGGATACAAAGTAGGAATAGTAGACAATTAGTAGGGATACAATAGGATTAGTAGGGATACAATGTAGGGATAGTAGGGATTAGTAGGGATACAATGTAGGGATATAGTAGGGATTAGTAGGGATACAATGTAGGGATAGTAGGGATTAGTAGGGACAATGTAGGGATATAGTAGGGATTAGTAGGGACACAATGTAGGGATATAGTAGGGATTAGTAGGGATACAATGTAGGGATATAGTAGGGATTAGTAGGGATACAATGTAGGGATATAGTAGGGATTAGTAGGGATACAATGTAGGGATATAGTAGGGATTAGTAGGGATACAATGTAGGGATATAGTAGGGATTAGTAGGGATACAATGTAGGGATATAGTAGGGATACAATGTAGGGATATAGTAGGGATTAGTAGGGATACAATGTAGGGATATAGTAGGGATTAGTAGGGATACAATGTAGGGATATAGTAGGGATACAATGTAGGGATATAGTAGGGATTAGTAGGGATACAATGTAAGGATATAGTAGGGATTAGTAGGGATACAATGTAGGGATATAGTAGGGATTAGTAGGGATACAATGTAGGGATATAGTAGGGATACAATGTAGGGATATAGTAGGGATTAGTAGGGATACAATGTAGGGATATAGTAGGGATTAGTAGGGATACAATGTAGGGATATAGTAGGGATTAGTAGGGATACAATGTAGGGATATAGTAGGGATACAATGTAGGGATATAGTAGGGATTAGTAGGGATACAATGTAGGGATATAGTAGGGATTAGTAGGGATACAATGCTATACACACGTCAGTGTAGGGCAAAATTAAATCAAGGGATACAATGTGTTAGATATTTTTTTATATTTTTATAATATACATAGTATTTACATACGTGTACATAAGATAAATTTTCCTCCATTTTTTAAAAAACTTGTTTCAAATGTACAAATTGTTTGTACATGTAATTACAAGGTCATAATTAATTTCACCTTGATCACAAATTATTTAATTATTTCATTTCCTGGTAAGTTAATCTTAACATTTGGAATTTGCTCCATGCTGTGTAACCACTTAATTCCGGTTTAAATACCACAGCAGCTCCTGCAAATTCAGTGTGACAACTGTAGGTTAAAAACAAGTTGAGTACACCAAACCTCCAAGGGCTTGAGAATTACAGACATAAGGAAGAGTCTGCTTTCCATTTGTGGCTTGCAGAAACAGAGACAGAGCGCCCAAGATCCCTGGTTTGTGTGTTATCTTAATTGCTGCTCAGTGCAATTTAGAACTGTGGTCAATTAAGGGTTACCAAGCAATAGGGATATTATCTGGTACCAGAGTCTCCATAGTGTCCAGTCTGGATTGGATTGCTATGGGGTAGCTGTGTCTACTTATCAGCAGGACTGCCAGACCCTCAGTCCAGACTGGTCAAATAATAAGGCCAATTAATGTCCAGTCACTGTTGTTCACCTCTCTTCATTGCAAGGGGGGACTGTCTCCACAAATCAGATTGCAGAACACTTGTGGGAAAAAACCAACTGGTCCAATCATGCTTTTAAAGGAATAATTCATAGTTCAATACAATTCTGAGCAGTGGCATAAATCAGTTGTAGAAATTCAAATAATGGTCCACAGGAAGCTCTATTCTGTTGATAAGTCAATACGTAATATGCACGCGCATTGATACATGCACGTGCATTGATACATTAATACATTTTTCTCTACTTCTGGTTCCAAAGCGGGCATACCGTTGTGCGTGATTTAGCCTAAATTTCTTGATTTTACACATTCAAAAGCGATTCTTCAGACAGAAATTGACTTTGTTACTTAGATTTTGAGTCTTTACAACACATACACTGTACGGTAAATGAAAGTCCCAAGCTTTCTAATTTCTTGGGTAAATCCTTAATGAAAAGGGTGGTCAATGCATTTCCAATGGGCTTCTGATGATCGTTGGAGCCAGCATGTGCGAAGTGGGCATGGTTTATGTTGGAACTACGTCACGCAAGTTTTTGAGAAAACAGCCAAAAGCATGTTGTTTTTTTGTAATAATTTGTTAATTTGATAATCTTGGAATAGCTGAAGTTGTATTTTCCATTTAAACTTTAATAACATACTCCTCAAACAAAATAATCATATCCTGTCAAAGTAGTTGTATCCAGCGGCGGCACCAGACCTGTTAAACTGGGGGGGGGGGGGGGGGGGCAAGAGGTGGGCAAGCTTAAATTTAAGGGGGGCAAACATTAATCTTTAATGTAATTTTGTACTGCTGAATAAGCATTGACTTACTATTGGGGAAAAATTGGGGGGGGGGGGACAAATTGGGGGCATTTGCCCCCGTAGCGCCGCCGCTGGTTGTATACATTTTATTTATTTATTTTTTTACTAAAGGGAAGAGTTAGGAAGGCAAACTGCTTCTATGAGTGTGCTTACACGTATATGCTCTCTTTGAATCAAGATACATGTATGTAACTGTACACTATTCAACTAACCTGTGAAAATTTCAGCTTATTATATTGTGTCATTAAAAAGAATATTGTAAAGATGAAATAAAGATGAAATTAAGATTTGTTGTTGTAGGATTTGAGGCTTTCGGGTGATACCATGTATAATGATCATGTAATGATCTCTTCTTGGAAGAAGTGATGGCTCTGAGAAGAGCCGGTTGGTTTGTTCTCAACGTTTCGACTAGTCTGCTCTAGCCGTCATCAGGAGAATGAAGAGTGCATAGAATGCAGGAGCTTTTTATCTTGTGTTGGGAGGATCTTGCTGTAGGTGGGGGTTGCTGTGATTGGTGCTCAGTGAAGTGTGTCGGCTGTCTATGGGTGATGTTCAGTGGAGTGTGTCAGTTACTGTGTTGGTGTTGATGGTGGATAATTGGCTTGTATTCGTACTAATGGGGAATAAAGTACTTGTACTCTTTCCAATAAACTTAATATTGGCAAGAATTTCATGTTTCATAATCAATAACAGCACCACAGAACAAAGCAAAGAACAAAGAATATTGATACCATCATCAGCTTTGGTTGCCATAGTTATTTGTGGTTATTTATAAATTACCAATCCCTATACCTTATCTTTAAGAGATGAAAGTTCAGTGTTTGAGCTGATCCCTGCCAGACAGACAGAGACACTGGTCACAGTAATTATCAATCCTTCATTAGGTATTTGCCTGGAGTCTTCTGATGTAAACATGAGGAGAGATACATGTAGAGGGGGCCTTGGCTGTGGTAATTAAAAGTCTCTACTGTGTAAGTGGAATAGAACATTGGCTCCAAAGCTAGCCACTAACACCGGAGTTAGTGTAGACATGGAGCACAGACCTATGTAACAGATCAATCTTGGAAATGGTCTACCCTCATACTCTACCTCCCAGTACTTGGTCTGTATCAATGTATGTGTGTTCTTTGGGCACATTATATATACTGTAACGAATACATTATAGTATACTAATTGGCATATTCATGAACATATGTGATGTCACATTGGGGTCGGATGCAACAATGTGGTTGGTTTGGGAATACATGTACATTCCTTTTCCCATCAAGTCAGTCCCATCAAGTCATTTATCTTGACTTTTTGTGTTCTTTTGTTACCAGTCAGTAACCAAATGTTTTCTTGCAAGGTTTTGGGTTTTGATTTTTTTGTGCACTTAAAGTGCTGTTGCGAAAATGGTTTTCCTGTTGTGATCTCACAAATGAGCGCCCTCATCATGTGTCAAGGAGTTTTAAACAGTACACGCAATCTTTAGTGTTTGTCAAAATACATCATTTGATTATCTGGTAATTACCAATGTTGGCTGTACCTTCCCTTTAAAGTGAATTGGTCCAAAGCAGAAAAAAAAATCTGATATTCATTTTCTGAAGGAGGAAAGGGCAGCTGCATCACACTTCATCGATCCCAGACAGCAATTTTAGACCACTAAAAGATTGATTTGTCATCGATCTTTCCAATTCTCATAAATGAAAAAAACAACCAAGTTATTAATAACTGCAACTCGATCTTGAAGGTCACAGACTGGCTACTAGGGAAAAATCTATTTTTGTAGAAATTGTATGTGGGAGTTTGGGAGACAACGTTATCAGAGACAGACAAAAATTCAATTTCATTTTACAAACGGAGCATCATCTAGAATGTACAATCTGCTAAAAGCGAAAGTCACTCTTGATTCGAGTTGATGAATAGAAGAGGAAGAATTTTGTTTTTGAGACGTAGGAGGAGAACCTAAGAGGTTTTAGCAGGAGATGTCTATGATGCATGATGAGGCAGCCGGCATGTCTGACTAGAGCAGCACTATGTGGGTGTTGAACCCATCCCCGATTTGCCCACACAGACAGCAAAGGGTGAAAGGGGAATGACACCTACTTGAGAATGTTGCTGAACCAGGGTGAATTCAAACCCCTGAAGCCAATTTTTCACAGAGCATCCCTGGATGCAGTGGAAAAATACAGGAGGACTTGACACAAAACTCCTTAAAAGGGATGTACACCATTGGTCATAACATGAAAACAAATTGAAATGTGTAATTGTAACATTACTTTTGTATTTACTGTTTAGAGACACACCCGCCATGATTTGTTTAGTGTTGTTTTATTATTGTTGTTATCCACCCCTGGGGTTATGGAGGGCTTAAAACCAGAACTGATTATGTTCAAAATCGGCATTTTGAAGGAAAAAAATGAGTTTAAAAGTTTGAATCTTTCTGAAAAATCAGAAACTCCCCATAACACAGTTTAGGCAAAAGTGGACATACCCAGTTCTGGTTTTAACCCCTTGATATGTTCCTTTATTTTGGAATAAAACACTTCAATTCAATAATCAATAAGTTAAGTAAAGACTGTTTGCGGTGACACCGTGTGAAATTCTCAATTGAGTAGTAATTACTTCTGAAAAGAACTGGAGGTTACAACTTGACGTTTCGATCAGTAGGCCCTGAAAGTTGTAACTTGGTTGCTATAGATTGATGAAATTCTTGCGTCGGGTGATAAACAATTGATTTTGGTTGTTAGATGGTAATTAACCTGATATGTTATTCCATCTGACATGTTGTTATTTTCAAGAATAAATAAATACAAATTAAAATCTGGAATGGATCACAGGCCGTCATCAGGGCATGGAATCAGAGTGCTAGTTTTAGGTTAACTCAGTGATTGAAAATAATACCCCATATGATCAGGTCATAGTACAGTTGCTGAGCTGCATAAATGAGCCAGTAATTTTCAGTCACTGTGTTCATCTTAAAGTAGGACACTAATTCCATGCCCTGTTGAAAGTCTGCTCTGATTGTGATGATATTGTCCCTTTAAATATTCTACATACGCAGTACTGGAATGGTTTATTCTGCGGTTGTAGAATGGGTTAGGGCTATTACTGGTTCACAACTATACTATCCCGATTGGGAGATACTTTTATCCTGATTGAAACCCCATTCTCCCAATCTATATTGACCTAGTTAGTGTTAGCACAGTAAGGACAAAGTTAAGAACAAGTACAGCCAGAACAGATCTTGATACTTATTTGATTTCATTTGTTCATTTGTTTCAGAAACATGTTAAAAGCTTTAACAAAATGACTCCCACAGGACTTCCAAATTCTACAGCATTTGATTGATTGATAAGTAAAACTTGTAGCTTTGCATGGTGAAGAGGATAAGTAAAGACTAATTGCGGTGACACCATGTGAAATTCTCAATTGAGTAGTCATTAGTTCTGAAAAGAACTGGAGGTTACAACTCAATGTTTCGATCAGTATGCTCTGATCGTCTTCAGGATTGATTGATGTTGTCCATTTAATGATAGTTTGTGATATCTTGTCTTTTTTCTAACACATATATTAGTTTGATTGAAAATCTGTGATTTGGTCCTTTCTATTGTAGTTTTTGAAACCTTATATTGTTCATTTGATTGATTGATTTGACCCATATGGTACTAGTTTTTATAATCATGTCTGACATCATCAGTTGTAAAGTCTGGTCATTTGTCTAGATTGTGATTGATTGTAGTCAACATGGTCAAAAAGCCTGAAGGTGTCCAGTGACTCTAATGGTCTAAAAATTCCATTTGTCCCAAGGTCCATTGATCCATATAAAAACAGAGAATTTCAAGAGAAAAACATACGAGTTTTGTGTAGGCCTACATAAATCCTCTGAAAACAAACACGGGTGAACAGTTCTGGCAATTTCCTGTTTTTATTAACATTGCTATTTAACTACAGTCAAGACTACCAAATATTTTAAAACTACCTATTTGGCAAATTAATTGTCAAAAATATGGTATGTGTATGTCCTGACATATTCACTTGGATTTCAAAGTATTTGTTTCCCTTACTAAAAAAGGAAGTTAGTAATGTTCCAATTCAAGCTAAAATTTTCGGAAATTGCTAATACAGTTTAGAAGGAAGATGGGTCATTTATCTTGAAATAAAGTGGATTGTCTTTCTCCCTGTGTTTGACCCTATTTGAGAGACCTTGATCCATTTGATTTGATGATTTGTGGAAGTTTTGCCCAGTACTAATTGTAATGACAAATATTATTACATTTTGTGATTGATTGATTCAGGCTGATTTTATGGTATTTTTGAATCTTTTCTCCAGTTTCTATTGTATGGACTTAATGTATTACATATTTGATTGATTATTTGATATTTATAGAAAGGTTCTTTGGGTCATGGCAGTGTTCAAAAAGAAAGTTTCTGTCTTTTTTTCTGCCTGTTGATCCAGTTAAATACAATCACAAAACTTATTGTCATCATTACAGAGAGGTTTTTATGGTAGCTGTATTTTAATGAAAATGATAGATTTGACCAGTTACAGACTTGAATGGTGATTAGCTGTTGGAGCCAATGACTTACTAAACAATCCAACAAATTCATTGAGATACGTGGACAAAATAAGCAGTTTGGAGACAGACAGCTTGGACATTCTTTGGAATAAGCCTGAATAAGTAATCAAGATTGAACATTTCAACCCTGCAAATTTGTTTTATCCATAACAAGAGCTAAATTTATTGCATTAACATCCCTAGATAACTTCCGGAGGGCACACACATAGGATTCATTGGCCAAATGCATCCAGTCAAAGGGTCTTCATGAAGATGATCACTTTCCTGTTGAATGCATCATTGGGGGACTGTGATAATTATTATACAGTATTGCAAGAACCAAAACACTGCATCTAGTTTGCTTCTTTCCATCCCAAGATTATTCAACAGGAAACACTATAATCTAGTACAGAACTCCTCATGGGAACTTTCAGGACCTATCCAGAGAGAAAAATATTCATGCAACAAACACGGAATGCACCTGCAAAAACCATTTTTTCTCCGTTTCTTTCACTCCGGTAATCACGAAGAGGATGTTATGATTTAATCATTTTTAAACCAAGCCAAACAACCCGTCAGTGTACGGTCGATTGCCCTCAACATTTGGGTAACTAATATAGAAGAACGACACCATAATAAGCATGGGGCATCGTGTCACACGCAGAGGGATAACACCAAAACCAGTCTGGTTGTTTGAGATGTTTTAATCCGTTTTACAGGTCCAGGCAAATTAATGTCTGACTATGCATGGGACAATATTGAAAATGCATTCTATTGAAAAACCCGACATTGACATTGGGGAATAATATATGATTATTCTTAAAAAACATATGCACGTCAATACAAAATATTTCAAAGGATGTTTAATACTGTCAAATTTAAGCCAAGTGAGTTTTTAGGGGAATATTTTGATCAAACATTTTTGGAAATACATGTGCCAGTGTTGTACCTTACTTTTATTTTGAAGTGTGATGTTTGTTAGCTGTCTTAACCTACCAAGATTCTCGTTTTTTTAAAAAGACTCTTCGGCTTTCGCACCAAAATTTAAAAAATTCATCTGTTATGACAAAAGTGTGTGAAAGCAATGATGCACTGATGCATGACGTGCAGACTTGAACAGCAAATAAATAAAAATAGATGCTTTCTTTTTAGATCTTGCATGAACGAGACGCATCATGAATTTTAATTACTCTACAGTCACGCCACTGATTTCAGTCATAACTTCGTAGAATGGTTTGCATAATATGTTCAAGGATTCAGGATCTGCATAAACAAAGACTCAACGCTCTAGTTGTTATACATGAAAAATCTACTCAGGTGTGACCTTGTTCTCATAGTGGAGTAAATAATCACATAATGTCTCTGATATGATTGACTGTTAGTTTAGTAAAATACAAATACGTTTGAAATAAAATATAAAAATGCCAAACTAATTCTGGGGGAATATGTGTAAATTTTTATGTATTTTTATATCGCCCGTGTCTTTCACTATTTTAAAGGCAATTTAAATTTTTTCTTTTTCATCGGAAAACATTTCTGTTTTACTTGAGGAAGAGAAAACGTTGCTTTTAAATTACATATTTCTGAAAATAATTATAAGAAGCATGGTTTTACAATAAATTGTATCACAATGAATTTATGCTAGGTCCTGTCATAAATACTTGTTTGCACTTTTGTAATGTAATATTTTGTGAAAAATCTCTTTTCAAAGCATTTTTTTTTCATTTCTATTCAAATAGTTAATGTTCTGATCAAAACAAAACTTTCCAGAAATTTCTGATAAATAAAACACGGATGATACATCTTTAATGTGATGGGGAAATTATTAGTTAACTGATGTAGGTGATGCAGCTAAAAAACCTTTTTTTTTATATATATACCAATTCAAATAAAATACAAGAACATTGCTAATAAAATCAGAGTACAGAATGAGGTGAAAAACTGCAAAATAGGTAGCTGATAAAACAATTTAAAATAACTGAACAAAGAATGACATGAATTTTTTGTATAGGTCTTTTTTATTTTTAAGTTTAGTACATTTTTTTCCTTTTACCAATGTAGTAGCGTGGAAATTGCATTTTTTACAGTTGTTTTCAAATAGAATTTCAAACACATCAAATTAACAGAATTTTCTTTTTTGTGATCTGTGGAATTTGAACCAATAACCTACATTTTAAAAATAATTTTACACCAGTCACCAAAAGTACAAAACCATACAGGATTTCACATTTAGTTGATTTTCTGTCATAGCTAATTAGCCATGCAGTAAGCATTTATTAGTAGTATTATATTAATAATGATAACTGGACATAACTTGTTTAAAACAGTCAAATAATCAGTCCATCTGAATCGGTTTAACAAATTTTTTTCTCCATACATTTTCTTCTTCTGTTTTCAGTATTTTGTGTACATGCCGTATTCATGACTGACTGAAATATTAACAGACCTTATATAAATGAATGGTAACAGTCTATATAAGGTAAACACAATAGTTTTAAAGGGACAATATCATCACGATCAGAGCAGACTTTCAACAGGGCATGGAATCGGTGTCCTAGTTTAAGATGAACACAGTGACTGCAAATTACTGGCTCATTTATGCAGCAGCAACGGTAATATGACCTTATCATATGGGGTACTATTTTCAGTCACTGAGTTGATCTAAAACGATTTGGGAGAAAAATGTCAATAGAGGGCAGTATTCTTTCCCAAAGTGGACATTACAATTCAGTCAACCATGTTTTATTTTATTTTGATCTTCACAAGTGTTGAAGATCCACATTCTTTTGCAGTTTTACTTAAGTACATGTATTCAGGTAGAAGAATTTTCCAGAATGTTTAATACCATCTCCATGTATGCTTTCAGCTAAATCCTTTATAAGAAAAGTGAAACAATTTCCAGTTTGAATTTAGGGAAGAGTAACTCTTTCCTAAACAACAAAAAGCAATGAGTGGAAACTTCCAGCTTGATTCAAAGAAAGTAAACATACTCTTTTAAACAGTTTTGCCAACATTACCAATGTTGTATATTCCCTTTAAAATACAGTACACAGTAGGTTATCATGTATAAACTGAACAATACCAACAGATATTCACAATAGTTAGCAATGCTATATAAGCATACCAGATTTGGTTTTCTTATTTCAGTAATTCCAGATGTTTATCAAGGCAATTTTACATTTTACATGTTCTCAAGTTAATAGATTAAAATCAAAGAATTACATACGTATGTATGAAGTTGTACATGAGTTATCATGTCCCTCAACAAACGAATCATTGTGCTGAAGGCAACAGCCGATCAATTGTGACTTTTCCTCCCAGCATACCAAATGTTTTCGGAGTGACATTGTTGAGTCTAGTTTCAAAAAAAGACTTTCAAATATTTATCTTATCCAATAGGCGCACCTTTCAGACCCAATCCAGCCCAATTTAATCACTTCAAACTATTGTTTACAGCTTGGAGTGTTCAATCACAGGAATAATTATTCCACTGTCTGGGTCATCAACAGTCAAAGTGAATGCAGTCAAAACAAGAGGCTTTGATGGGCAGTTCAGGTCAAGTTCAACCCTAGACATTACTCAGTACATGTCCCAGACAAATAAATAAATCCAGGAGACACAGATGTTACTGAATGTTTTGAAATCAAATATATAAGTCATAGAGAAGTATTTCTAGTTGTGTATTAACCTTTCTTGTGGCTGCTCTCTTGAACACATGCAAATCTAGAGTAATATGCCATACCGAGATATTCAATAGTTATTAGTTAGCAACCCATTCAATAATGTGTATTACAAGCGGTATATGGGATCGAACCTTAACTTAATTTGAAAAATCAACAATCATTCCACGGAAATACATTCCTAAGTTTATATTTCCAAGAACAATTTTGTTTTGAAAGGGGGAGACAGTGTGCGGACATTGATTATTTTCTAAGAAAGGTTAGCAAGTCAAAACTAGGGACATTTTATCATTTGAGTATACATGAGACATTTATGCCATACTTTGTGATTCCTGTCGTAGACCATGTATTTTAAAGGGGAATTCCATTTTTGATATAATCTTATTTTTTTATAATTTCATCATTCAAGCAAAATACAAAACTCCTAAATTTTAACGAGCTCAGACTTCATTTGGAATTATGTAAATCTTTTGCAGCATATCAATCCCAAATATAACCAAGATGAGGAACTTATTCTTCGTTTCATGACCAAATCTTGGGAATTATCCAATTAAGTTAGGAAATTCAAAACAAAAAAATTGTACACAAATAACGACAAAATCCATTATTTATAATCTTTATTATCAGCCACAGCTTATACAAGAAAGAAAAATAAAAAAACCTAACTTGAACTCGAATGTTAGCACTACATTTTATAGGGAAGATACAACACTGGTATTCAATAACGTACTGTATGTTCATTCAACACTCATAAAAGTTGCCAGATAGCACCTTTTTGTAAATTTAAAATAACAATTCCTGTTTTCTCTAAGATGAAAGCACTTCTGAATGATTGATGATTGTAACCAACTTTACACCAAGTATTTTTTTTTCAATACTAATACATTAATGTAATTCCCTTTAAGTTAGCTGATTGCTAAAAAACAAATGGCTGCACCCATGGGGCATATGAAGCCCAACCCAAGCAGATAAAATGGTTCATTTTTTCCTATCTGCCAGATAGCAGGATGTTTGTTATGTACATTAATAGTTAGGCCTAACATTATCTCAAACGTTGAATTCCCCTTTAAAACCTAAATACTAAAATAAATGAAAATAACATTGAATAATGTACAATTCACTCGTTTTTTTTCCCTATAGATGTGCATGTACATGTGTCTTATTTCAGGTGACAATGTTTTCCATAGAATTTTGTTATTTTTAAATTCATGTATTGGTACACTCACTGGCCATAAGTATTGCAACATTGAAATTCACACCAAAGTTCAGTTTGGAGAACTGTGTTACAATAATTTATTTTATTTTATTTACACTACTTAAGACTTCTTGAAAGTGCCTGTGTTTTGAAGTCAATGTTCTATTTTACTGTTCTTGCTCGGAACAAAGTCCTTCAATACTTTGTCGGGTAACCACGTGACCTGATAATTGCGGCCATCCGTCTAGGCAATGTCTCGTACAAATTCATGTTGCAATACTTTTGGCCAGTGAGTGTATTATTTGTTTTGATTGCAGTTACAAAACAAAAGTATTTGCAAAGTTTTGTGTGAAGTGTCCACATAAATTATTTATTTAACCCTCCTACTATAGCAAGTTCGGGTAGCTCTAGTCGTCAAAACCAGTCAACTGACCCAAATATTGACCACCATCGACAATACCAGACAATGCTTTGACCTGTAAATGTACTTACTACACATAAGGTTTGACTTTTCAGTGTACTACATGTAGATATACCTTGGCAAGTACATGAACATTTTGACTGATTTTGACCCGTGCAGTCACAGAAAGGTTACTTCAAAAGATAAGACAAACTGGTGACTACAATAGACATTTAGTAATTACCCAAATTGGTGATAGTACCAAACATCCTCAGAAATATTTTCGTCTGACATGCCGTCATTTTTTAGAAAACGTGAAATGGATCATGACTGATTCATTTTCCAAATTAAAATGAATGCAAATGAATCCTTAACTCTTCTCCATAAAGACTGAAACTGTAACAGATTGCTGTACATAGTTCTTATAATGTATGGATGCATTTACAGATATTTTACTCATGGTGTAACAAACCTTTTAAAGGAATAATATTGCCACGATTAACAGGGCATGGAATCGGAGTGCTAATTTTAGATTAACTCAGTGACTGAAAATAATACCCCACATGATAAGGTCATATTACCGTTGCTCCTGCATAAATGAGCCAGTAATTTTTTCAGTCAATGTGTTCATCTTAAAACTAGGACACCGATTCCATGCCCTGTTGAAAGTCTAATCTGATCGTGATGATATTGTCCTTTTAATGTGAACAGAATCAGTGAATCGTTTCGAAGCGTGTCGAACAAAAATGAAACAACAGATATTTGGAACCAGTGCACCAACTGGCTAGACATCACACTTAAGAGCTCTTTCATGACGCCCCATAATAAAGCCCCCATATTTCATAGGAAAAAAAATATTCTGAGTTGTGTTTGAATCTTGCGAATATAGTTATTTCCTTTAAATGTGTTTTACACTGTATGCAAATATTTCACATTAAAATCAAAATTGTAATGCATTATTTGGAGTTAAAAAGCATACTAAGTAGATTCGTAAAAGGAATACCATTAATTATTCAAACGTTTGTATACATGCAGACAACAAGTGACATTTCAAAGAACAATTCTTAGATCAACTAAGTAGAATAAATGTTGCTTTTATAAGAAAATATTTCTTCTAAGAACACTTAATTTACGCAAGACATGCAGGTATGTGCAAATAATTTGTATATTGACGACAAAATCAAGTTAGGAAGTTATTCTTTTTAATACTTAGATGTATCATGACATTTATCCCTGGACAGAATCACTAGGGATGAATCTTCAGGGATAATTCTGACAGAAATTTGTCATAATTAAATCATGCAATCTTGAAATTCCTTTCATGTATGAACTGTGGGTCCTTCCAATAAGCCAAACGGAACCAACTTTCACAAAAATGCTACGTAGAAGAATCGATTCCTTTTACCGAAGCAAAACAATGGTTGTCAATCTTTATATTTAGCACACAGGGTTCAAAGCACCTTGGTTATCAATTGTACATGTATATTATTACAACTGTTTCCCTGTTGTTGAATTCACATGGCTTCTGAGCAATTTTCTCACAGCTCTAATGAACAAAGATATTGACAAAATTGGGAAACTGCCAACATATGGCTGGAAAGCTCAGTTGGTAGATCACCAGTAATCAAGAGGTTGCTGGTTCAAGCTATAGTCAAATTTCTCCATTCACTCTATTGAAGCATGGACTATCCAGCGGCATAGCCACAAATTTCCAGTGCCCCCCCCCACAAAAAATCCTGATAGTGCCCCAAAAAAGAAAATAAAAAGAAACGGGGAAAAATCCATACCCCCCGAAGCAAAAAGTCCTGGCTACGCCGATCTACCAACTCTTTTAACAGTTTTTTAAATGAATCTGATTGTTAATTTGTAACAAACAAGTTGAGAAGTAAATCTACAGCTGCTTTATACCAATCAGTGTCGAAAGTACAAAATGTATGATATTAATAATTAATCTCACCCATGTGTACAGGGGGCAAGAGGGAACCATTGCCCCAAATTGGGATACAGTCTTGGGCTTATGTTGAGTGAGCGTTGTGCATTATCGGGTAAATAAGGTCCTTACTTAGCTATAAATAAGAGGGTTTTAATCATCATATTTAATTCCCTCAACATAATTTGAAAGAATCTAAGTACACAAAGCCAAGGTGCCAAGAATATAAATTGTGACATGTACTACACACTCTGCTTCTCCATTACTTATATCAAGTTAAATTATAAATCATTGTTAGCGTTACACTGTAATAACAATTTATAAGGGCAATTCCATGGTTACTCACGTTACATTTTTGAGACACTAGGCCCACTCTTAATGCCATAATTTCCTTAATCAAATTTTTTCACCTCGGCAAAAAAAAAAAAAAAATTCACAAATGTTTTATATGTATGCTACACATAAGAGAAAATGCTGGTTAAATACTCATGTTACATTTTTCAGACATGCATAAAATGTAGCGTAGATAACAAATTTCTGAAATTATTTTTTGAGCCGACTAAGATCTGGGTACAATGCAACTACTTGTCCTATGAAAAAAACTGATGAGTGAAATATGTAGTATGGCATTAAGAGTGAGTAACCATGGAATTGCTAATAATAATAAATCGTTCAGTTCCATTTTATTCTAAATACTCATTGTATTTATCTTTAAGATATATGGTTATGAATGATTTTGTTGTGCATAATTAAGTTACTGTGAAATGGAGCTGTAAAAAATAATAATAATTCACTCTTTTATAGCATACATGTATGTCTTAAAGGGACAATATCATCACAATCAGTAGGGCATGGAATCAGAGTGCGTGCTAGTTTTAGATTAACTCAGTGACTGAAAATAATACCCCACATGATAAGGTCATATTACCATTGCTGCTGCATAAATGAGCCAGTAATTTTCAGTCACTGCGTTCATCTTAAACTACATGTAGAACACCGATTCCATGCCCTGTTGAAAGTCTGCTCTGATTGTGACGATATTGTCCCTTTAACCCTAACTACCCCATATCCTGCAAAATCCTCAAAGGGGCACTTTTTGAGAACAATTCAGCACTGTTGGAAACTGGTACTTTCACCTCTTCAAATGGGGCAAAATTACTACCTGGCAAGAAGTACAGGCCATAAGTGTTGAATATGAAAGATCAACGAAAATGCATGGTGCATTTTGAAGATAAGGGCATGTTTCCAAAAGTGCACTGATGGATTTTGGAGGATTCAGGAAGGTTCCTAGCCAGAATACCTAGGGGGTTAGGGTTAATGTGCTTGACATAATTACACATACATCATGATTATTGTGTACAATACAAACTCAAATTAAACAAAAAGAGTAGAATCATTGACCAAAACCACATATTTCTTCAAAAAGTGAAAAGTACCATTGCAAAATCTATGCAGAAAGCTTTACTTAACTTCATATCAATCGTTTACAGGACTGATGATTGAGCTTAACAGAACAAGATTTCAAGGTGTTAAAAATATAAATGTGTGCAAATAACACCTATTGCCACAAGAGCATAAGGCTTTTGCGACTTGGAACTAGTTGCATCAAAAGGAAAACATGTGGAAGAATATATATTTCTGAAATTTGCTCTGCTCTTGCAAAGGCAGTCAGTGACCCAACCTGGCACCAATCACACAGCTGCTTAACATTATGAAACAGAGTACCAGCCAAATAAGGGTTAAATTTAAAGTGCAAGTCTGGCTGGTAACCAAGAAAATCTACTAAACAGCTGTATGAAATTGGACTCTTGGGAAAGGGAGAGATAGGTACATTGTCCATTCCCACCTTGTCCAGAGCTCACCCACATCTACGTAGACATATTATAATTTCTTGGCATCTTTCTTTCTTTCTTTCTCTGCCCGAGTTGCCTGTGAAGTTTTTCCCAGACACTCAGAAAGCACCGAGTATGCAGTGCTAAAATTAAATCAATCTTTCTCTTGTCATTAAAGGGACTGTACAACCTTTGGTCATTACCTAATTAAAAAGTTACTGAATATGATACCAAACATTATGTGAAATTATTCTGGCTGTCAATTTTTGAAATTTATTGCAAATTTGTATTGGATCAATAGACCTTATGCATATGACATCGCAAACGGAAGATCGCCCTCTATCAGAGGCTAGAGAAGGTCACTCATTGTTAATGTATGCATGCTGTGCGTGCGCAAACATGAACCAATGAGTGACCTTCTCTAGCCTCTGATAGAGGGCGATCTTCCGTTTGTGACATCACATGCATAAGGTCTATTTCAAAGCATCTTCTCATTTAATGACACAATACAATGGACAGAAACTGTCACAGGTTAGTTTCTGTACATCTCTCGTAATTAAAAAAAAAAAAATTGATGCATTTACAGACAATTTAGATTGTACCAAAGGTTTGCAAATCTTTGAGACTTTTTTGTAGATGCTTAATGATGCTGTATGACTTACATGATGCTGTATGTTCTACATGTTCTGCCAGTAGACATACTTTACGTTGTTTCCTCCTTGCATTTGCCACTTAATTTTCACATACATGTAGACCCCACGACCGAAAACGAGCACACCTGTTGTCAATTACAATTATAAGAGAACATTCAAAAAGGGCATAACTACAAAAAATACTTACATGTATACCGTTCTTTGTTTAATTAAATATTACTGTACTATGGACAAGTACATTTCCACAATGAGGAAATTTTTTTAAATTTGTTTTCAAAATGGGATCATTTGTAATGCTTAAAATAATTATTTTTTTATATTGTTCATTATTTTTGCATTGCCTAAGAAAGGATATGAGATGAAAAAGTGTTTCTTTTTTTTGGGGGGGGGGGGGGAGGAGAAATAAAAAAATATATAAATAAGTAGAATATCACATGCTCATATTTTTATTTTGCAGCCATTTATCCAGTTAGTAAGTGTGCCATCACTTCAATGTAAGCCATGCCTCCTTCATATAGACTGCAGGCAACTATAATCTGCTAACATATGTAAATGCATCGCCCACTTTTCCTTGGAAGATTATTGTTAAGAGTAACAGCTGATCATGATTTATGTTCTGCAAAAGATTGTAATCTTACTAATGACTACCATATTTCAGCAATTGAATCACATTGGCATAATGAAAAAACATGAAATAAAGGTTCTCATCAAATGTAATTACACAGTGAATTATTTCTACCTTGGAACCACAAACTGAAAAACGAATGTGCAGGCCGTCAATACGTGCATGTATGACAAATCTTGGCCCACCTCTGCTCAGGTCCCTGACTACAAGAATATATTAAAGGGAAGGTACAGAATGTTCCCTACACAACATAATTAGCTTAAACTATCACAGGTTTGTTGTTAATGTATCTTCAAAGAAAGTTCTAAGAAGTAATTTAGCCAATATTATTAATGTGCTTGAACTTTGAATTTGTATAATTGCTTAAAAATCGGTGAGGAACTTGACACGGGAGTTTGACTATAAAGTCCAAACACCAAGGTCCAAAAGGTGACGAGGTCATTGATATAAAAAGTTAAACATCAATGATTAAATTGAATGATTCATCAGTATGCATGTTTGGTAGTCCAAGGGCCCCCCTGTTGCCATCACCAAGGCAGAAAAAATGCGAAACCCCGGTAGTTTATTTTAATTTGACACCCATTGTTCAAAATTTCTGGGTACTTAGCAAATGAAAGTGTTTTAAGGCGGTATATATACCTTTGTATCATCAAATGATCATGATTTTTTACATGTAAAGTAGTATCAAACAGCCCTTGAAATATTTATAATTGAGGTGCAATATGAGTTCGATCAATTTTTATTCACCAATTATGTTCGTTAGAATGAAGACAAGGTTAGTCTTTACCAATAATAATTTCTGAATGCATTTTCATTATTTTCTGGTTAAAGGGACAGTAGCATCACGATCAGAGCAACAGGGCATGGAATCACCTTCCTAGTTTAAGATGAACACAGTTACTGAAAATTACTGGCTCATTTATACAGCAGCAACGGTATGGTGACAAAATATGCAAAATGATGGGGGAAAAATTATCTAAAATCTTGGGATTGAGGGAAAATGTTTAACTTCCTCTACATTATATGCATATTCCTCCCTGAAAATGGACAAGAAGGAAAGAGCTATTAAGAAAGATAATTGCAGTAGGAACTGTTTAATATTCAGTGCTCAGGTTTGCTGTCATCATTCATCGCATATATGACTTACAACATGTTTTCAACATAGTGAGATACAATCTTCACAAAGTAACAAAGACTAGCCGCCCATCTCATCAAAAAAAAACCTGTGCAATAAAAAGTTATGATCATCCCCCAAATGTCCAATAAAAATCTCCCCAAAGTATGACCAAACTATGGACATTGAAGATGACCCCACTCAGGCCTCTCTCTCTAGATTGACTAATTATCATTCAACACCTGTCTTCATCAACTGTGAGATATAAGCACCTGCCTAGACTATGGGTGCCATATAACAGGTGCAGCTCAGATGGTTTCCAGTATGTCTCTCTAAATCCTAAGATACTTAACTTGTGTGCTAATTTCAGATTCGGAATGGTGTTTTTTTTAAATGCTTTTAAGGAAATACAGGCAGCAGCTGATAAGGTAGCTTTCCAAAAATTACCCAATTAAATTGTCATTGATTCCATCCAAGTATACTGATCCAAACGTTGAATTATTTCACCACCAGTTCTTCTCAGCATCAACACTTAATTATAACTCTTAAAGGGGCAGTATTGTCATGATCAGAGCAGACTTTCAACAGGGCATGGAATTGGTGTCCTAGTTTAAGATGAATACAGTGACTGAAAATTACTGGCTCATTTGGGGTATTATTTTCAGTCACTGGGTTAATCTAAAACTAGAACTTCGATTCCATGCCCTGTTGATCGTGATGATGGTGCAACTGCCTAACTCCTACATTGTACCATGAACCCTCTACTCATGCTCCTGATGCAAAGAACTAAATATGACTCATTTTGTCTATTTTCTAGTTACATTGGCATACAATGCTTTGATCAATTATTTGTGAAATATCTAATTTGAAAGTAATTAACTTCCCTTTTACTAGGAAAATAGAAGTGACTCAGTTAAAAAAAAAAATTACTGATAAAATAGCAAAACATGTATTTGAAATGTTTCCACTTCTTCAATCAGAAATTGCATGATTCCTAAAAATAAGTATGACAGTCGAATGATTTTGTTTCCCTTTTGAGCAACACAAAATAAAATCTGCAGGAAATATTTCATCAAATTTGACAGTTTCATTCAGCCCTCTGATGACAATGACTCAATATTTTTACAAGTTTCACTCAATAGGAAACTTCCACTAGAATGCCATGATGTTGGTCACAGTATATTTCACATATAGCTCCTGACAGCCCACATATGCAATGGATTGGCCCAGATATAAACAAATACTTTAAAATATTAACAAACAAAATGGGGAAGTAAAAAATATCCACCAATTAATAAAAATCCATGGGCAGTATCTTTGAAACATGCCTGAAATAAATTAACCTGGATCATAAGATATCATCCGGCAATCTTTACCCGTAGAGTAAACATCGCTGCTGGATTTTCCCATCACATGAAGCACTTGATAGAGAATGATTAATACGTCGGACACTCTGGGTATGTTTTGACAAGAGATAAGAGGATGGAGCAGGCCTCGTGTCTCATTATTATTTGTACTCAATTAGACATTGGACGTCAGAGATATTTAGTGCTGTTGTGACATGGCTTGGTTATCATTGGCCTTTATAAAGAAACCTTACATGTATCATAAACATGTAATGTATGTAGCAGGGCCACCCAAAACAATGATAAATTATTGTAGCCCTCAAAACCCAAACAAACAGGAGATTCTTTCACTCACTAATCTAGTAATCTAATCAAGTTCTTGGCATTTTAAAATGTAATTTAATTTAAATCCAGTTACCCTTTGGATAAAATGCATACATACTTTATAAGAATCAAGAAAAATAAACGAAAGAAAAATGTTAACGAAAGTGAAAATGCATTAAATTGTATTATGAAATGTTCGTCTCCTGAAATTGAATATTCAGTTGGAAAATTGATTAATTTGACTAAAATGTCACCTCAGACAGAAAGAATTCAATGGATAGTTTATACTATCAACTTTACACCAAGTAATGTTTTTGTTAAAATGTGATCAATTTTTTTTATTTTTTTAAAAACTTTTTATTTTTATTTATAGATTTCTTTACACTATTGGTTTTGTTGGAACAACTGGGATTTCCCTTTCAAGACCAAACACTCAGAAAAACATCTTGGTGGACATGATAATCAACATCATTTATCACCCCTATATTCAGCGTGGGTTATTATCTCAAGTGACATGCCCCCCACGCTATACCACTTATCACTGATGCTACGAAGCAGTATGACCCTACGCACAAAGTAGTGTTTTGAACTAGTATTAGGTAACATTGGCTTTGTGGTATTTCACAAGATATATGGCTTGAAAGATATCTTAGAACACATATATGTACATGTATCTGTATACAAACACCCCTTTTGACCAGGTTTTGACCAGGAAAATTCTGTTAAGGAAGTCATGTCACAGTATCTATAATCCATTTTTAGGGGTGTTTTGTTTCTAAAGACTGTTCCATAAATACAGTACATCTCACGCTATGAAACTCCACCTACCCAATGTAGTCCAATTTACCAACTGATACCCGTCAATCAAAACCCCTTATTGATCAATCACATGTGTGTCATTCCACCAAGTTGGGGGCAAGCTTTGTGATAGGTGTCCCTTGTTACATAGGTAAATGGACCATTTATTATGACTCCTAATTAACATTAATTATCGTAACTTTCTATTCAAGGCACAGAGATTGATTTCATTCTAATTTGAAGAACAGCTGAGAATATGCACTCATAATAAGGATAATGAATGGTAGATCTGAAAAGAACTGGAGGTTACAACTCGACGATCAGGGCCTACTGATCAAAACGTTGAGTTGTAACCTCCAGTTCTTTTCAGAACTAATTACCACTCAAGTGAGAATTTCACATGGTGTCACCACAATTAGTCTTACTTATCCTCTTCACCGCGCAAAGCTACAAGTTTTACGAATGGTACATCTGCCTACATAACCCATTTATAAAATGGCTGTATGTGAAATGTGCATAATAATACATGTGTAAAAACCCCATTAACTATGACAATACATTTTTGTAAATTATGTACATGACGGCTTTGAGGTTTTCCTGCGTGTGCATATAAGGGTGTGGTGTCAGTAAGTTGATCTGGCCAAGCAATGGTATCATCATGGAGGAAGGATCTTATTTCATGAAGCTTTATTATATTTTTTTTTTCAAAATTGCATAATTATTTTTAAGTATATAATTAAAAATACAACATGTGATTTAAATTTCAATTAGTCTAAGAAAAAACATGCCGATTATTGTTTGCTCATGTGTTGAAAAACAATTCCTGACATTCACTTTATGTCAATATTCTAGTAGTATCCACTCTAGAGGGCAGTGTACCCATTATACAGTGACTACAATATCATCAGGCGCCAAATGTACCCATGCCAAACAACAGAGGGCAGCATACACTCTTAACACCAGCTACAATAAGTAATAATGATGGGATACAAGTCACAGGAATACTTACCACTGAGTGTAAGGGCAATAAGCAGGCATGTAGCACCTTTCAAATACAAGCTGCAACAGTCAGAATACTGCAAGAATAACAAATTTGACAGGGAAAATTATCAATTTATGCCAGATTGATTGAGGTTTTTGTATATTTTAACAGGAATTTGACCTCAATGTGAGACACTGCTGGCAAACAGATTTTGTAAGCTTACAATCACAAGATTCCATCTTTTACATGTCTTAACCCTCCTACTGTTTGAATGTTTGAACATTTGAAAAGTGTTGGTAGCAAGCTTTACTACCATTCAAATCCATTCAAATGGTTTTTGAATGGTGGATACACTACACCTTGGTGTGTTTCCATAGCCGAAGGTTTCAAATGGTGAATGTACTACACAGTGGCTTATAAATCATTCAAATGGTTTTGAATGGTGGATACACTACACCTTGGTGTGTTTCACAAAAACGAATGGTTTCAAACGGTGCATCAACTTGTCTGAAAAAGGCACCAAAAGTAGGAGGGTTAATGATGGAATATGACAGAAGCTATTTCATATTCCTTGAAGACATATTAATGCCACAGATGTATTGCTGAAGGACCATCAAAAATGTTTAGTGGATTTATTCCCAGTCAAATCTTATTTTCATATCTTTCGAAACAAATCTTTCTATAGGGCAGAAAAAAAATCAGTGACATTTCAAATCAGATTTTCTCCCAAATAATATGCAGTTCTTGTACAGTGCCATTCTAAGAGATGAACTGAAACCAACGCAAACCAAAACTAGAAATTCAATATATTTTTTCAGCTCGATATGCGGCAGAGTGTACCCACCTCCCATTGTGTCTTCATTGTGTTCCAGGAATCTTAGGATTTTTTGGGGGTGAGGTCCGTTAACAATAGAACAACAGTGTGTTAGTATATAGGGACATTTGGGGGGTGGCAGTCTGCCGCATATCGAGTATGGTATATTTTTCAGGGTAAACGGACAGAATATAATTCTTAAAGGGACAATATCATCACGATCAACAGGGCATGGAATTGGAGTGCTAGTTTTAGATTAACTCAGTGACTGAAAATAATACCCCACATGATAAGGTCATATTACCGTTGCTGCTGCATAAATGAGCCAGTAATTTTCAGTCACTGTGTTCATTTTAAACTAGGACACCGATTTCCATGCCCTATTCAAAGTCTGCTCTGATCGTGACGATACTGTCCCTTTAATGCCTCTATACTAGGGCTGTGCCAGTTATCCGGATACCCGACCGAAATGGTCATTACCCGGTTCCATTTTTCGGTTCCAATTACCCGTAAACGACTTTTTAAAATTCGGACTTAACATTTGAGCGGTGCAAACAGAAATCTGTGACTCTTGAACAATGCACTTGTACAGACAATTATCTTTAAATTCAAGAGATTACACTCCAATAAAGAAAAGAGCGATAGTATGGTATCCTCTGTATTATAAAAGTCAATGTGTTACCATTTACAATCCATGTATTTGTATTGTACACCACCGGAGGCATGTTTTCAACAAAAATGAAAACGGGTATCCGAAGTTTCCTGATTTCGGGTATCCAGTTCCAAAAATATCCGAAAACGCACAGCCTTACTCTATATACTTTTGGTAATATCAAATAACATAAATGAACACAATTTTACCTAACACTTACTTGGTGTAAAGTTGCTGATGGTATCAAAGATCAATTGGAATATTTCTTTTGCAAGTGTTATCGTTTTTAGTAAAGTGAGTGAAATAACTTCCAAAATGAATTTCTGTCATCCAAAGACAGAAATGAAGAAGAATCTGAATGCATTTTCACTTTTTTTCCTCTTAAACGACACAATGAAATAAGCTAAAACTTTAACTGGATGGTTTTTATATATCTTGATTCTTATAAAGTAAGGCTGCATTTTCAGACATTTTAATGAAAGTGTTTACTGGCTTTAACCCTAACTCCCTAAGCATTTTTACTGAACAATAAAAATCCTTCAAAATCCTCCAACTGCCTTTGTTGTCTAGGGAGTTAGGGTTAAAGGGACAATATCGTCACGATAAACAGGGCATGGAATCCGGGAGTGTTAATTTTAGATTAACTCGGTGACTGATAATAATACCCCACATGATAAGGTCATTACCATAAATGAGCCGGTAATTTTCAGTCACTGTGTTCATTTTAAACTAGGACAATGATTCCATGCCCTGTTGAAAGTCTGCTCTGATCGTGATGATACTGTCCCTTTAAATTATTCATATGACCAGACAAATGTGAATTTCTTGTGAAATCAAGGTAGCATTATATAAACAATCTTACTTCTTCTTTCATAAGCACGTCCCATGTTATAGTGAACCTCTTCCTGTATATATACAGGCTTTAATGTTACAGTTGTAATCTCCATTGTTTACAATTAGACCAGTTGTCAATGGTAATAACTAAAGATGTTTAATTACAGACACCAATTATCTTACCATTGCTATCAAGGTCCACTTGACCATTGATGCTCCGAATCCTGAAAGAGCACCATACCGTCCAGCCACACTTGCGCTTAGACAGTATGCAATGAGAAATCCAATCCAGTTGAACAGAAACGAAACTACAAAGAAAAAAATTATACTTGTTTAAAATTCTAGGAATTTGTGCTGGATGGAGTAATCACAACCAAATTTAACCTTTTTTTTGCATAGTCCAAATTCATGGCTCTGCTTACTGAAAGTGAAAATTGACACTTACTACGGCCAAGCATGTGGTGCTAAATGTAACGGCTTGGCATGGATTTTTTCAGGGACGTGATTTGACAAAAGTAAAAAATCCTGAAAAATGGGTAGCAGGCCTGGGTCTCCGTTTTTGTCAGCCCCCTGAACCTCCTTGATATTGATTTTGCAGGAATTTACATACTCTCCACATGCACACAAAGAAACTAGAGGTTTGGACACAGGCTACTTCTTTCTTTCTTTGGTGGCTACTTCTCTTCTTTCAAGAAAATTTCGAGGCAAATGGAGATTTGTAAACTAATCCTGAAATCCTGAGAAATCATAGGCCTGATTTTTTGGCTAAAAAAAAAAACTGAGTATTTCAACTCTATAGTTGGATTCTAGCCAGCCAATCGTCATCTGGCAAGCTCGGTGGTCGAGACGTGGTCGAGAGGTTAAGACGTCTGCACTAGTAAGCAGGAGGTCATGGGTTTGAATCCCGCCCGAGACACTCGGAAAGCACTGAGTATACAGTGCTATACACACGTCGGTGTAGGGCAAAATTAAATCATTCTATTACAGAAAATAATCACCTTCGTTACCTACAAATGCATTTCCAATGCGCATGCGCACACAAGCCCGCTGGGAAAAACAAAGCCTATGACGTAGCTCCATACCCTGCATGGCCCTGAGAAGGAGGAAACCCGTAACTCGCCCCTTTTTTCCAGCGCACGGTAGAGCACACACGTACAATTTTCGAGCTCTTCAATACGTGGATAGTAAACCATCGAGCCTCTATTTCCGACAGTCTCCAAAATTTTCAGAGAAAATAGGAATTATGTCTGACCCAAAACCACCAAAAAGGAAATCTTTTAGACGGACCAAATGCCGATCTTGTGGAGGATCTCCAGACCCTTTGGACTTCGACGATCATTCCACTTGTTTTCATTGTCGCCTCTGTTCCCGGGAAAAACCTTGCAACGTTTGTTCCCGTTGGACCGCCGATCAATTGAATATTTTTACAGCATGGCTAGACAACCAGAGTCAACATACCGGACACACTCCGTTTTCACTTCCTGCAACTACGGTAGCTGTCACCAGTAAATCGGAGGGAATTTCTACCAGTTCTTCTTCAGTATCTACCTCAGCCCCGCCACATATCGGGTCTTTGAGCTACGGTCAGATCTTTACTTGCAACCAAGGAGGAATTCCCACCACTTCGGTGAGTCATGGCTTACGTCAGAACGAATCACAAATTCCTTATTTTCATCCTGTTTCCTACCATCCATCTTGGTCCTTTTGGCCTCGCGATCCTCGCAATTTTGCCGAGTACCCACATTATAACACTTTGTATTTTCCGGGACCATCTAGAGGACACGATCTTTACTCCCATCACCGATCGGTTGATGCTGGAAAACACATTTACCATTCCCGTCGGAGTTCCCCTTCCCCTCGAATTAGGGACCCGTACGACATTTATACAGGGAATTCTCATCGTTCCTCTCGACGTGTACCACACTCACGTTCACGCTCCCGAAGTAGGCTTCGCTCCTGTTCCAGCTCCCGTTTTCGACAACGATCTGGGTCTCCTTCTCATAGCCGTTCTGGTTCTCCGCCCAGACGATACGCTCGTTCTAGCTCCTTTTCTTCGGACTCCGGCCCTTCAGAACAGGACTATGAAGATTCCTTCCACACCTCCATGACCCAGCGAGGTAAATTAGTCATCCCTGAAGTGGGCAAAAATTTTACAGTTTCCCCCTCCGTCACCTAAAGAAGTTTCCCGTCGGTCTTTCCGCAGAGAGTCTTCATATGATTCTTCCTCACAGATTATTAAATTCCCAATTGACAACCTCTGTGCAGATATAATGGATGAAGCCTTCTATAAGGTCCAGAAGAAAAAGAGATCGGTTATTCCTCCTCCAGAAAATCATCTTCTCAAGACCAAAGAGGATGACTTTAATAAATACTTCACTGTCCCTTCCATGTCCTCTGGAGTCAAGGACAAACTCCGCGCAGAACACACTAACCAAACATTCAAAAGGAAATTTAATTTTTCTGACAAAAGCTCTTTCGAACTTAACAAATTATTGGAAAACATAGACCGTCACTTACTTCATGGCGCAAAAATTTCCAGTTTTTCACTTTTGCTCTCTGATGTACTAGCTCGTTCTGCAAAAGATCATTCTTCCATCGACCCTGACGTTCTCCCGGTCATGTTTAAATTCTTGGATGACTGCCTTAGCTCATGTCTTCGAGAATTTTCCTCAGCCTCCGCCTTCACCACTTCACTGCGTCAGTCTCTGGTTCTCGATAACCTCTTCTGGCCCTCTAAAAGCGCTAGAGAACGCTTGGAAGATCTCCCTCTTACCGGAAATGATCTTTTCAACAACCAATTTGAAGATTCTATGCTGAAAGAAGCGAAACGACTCAAAACTGAAGACAGGATCGATCTACGACGCCGCTCTGGATTTTCTTCACGTAAGACTAGCTCGTCCAGAAGAGGGTAGAACAGCTACAAACAGAGTCGAGTCTCTTTTCAACTATCCCAACCAAACCAGTCACACCTACAAAAGACTACCTCTACTTGGACCCCCAGTAGTTCTAAGGACCCCCAGTAGTTCTAACTACCCCCGACAACGTCCTCCTCCATCTCGTAGAGTTCCGCCCCCCAGATCCACGCGTTCCTTCAAGTCCCAGGGTTCACAAGGAAGCAGGGGCCTTTGACTATCCGGAAATGATTATTCTCATCTCACTGACTTCGGGGCCTGTGGGGGCTCGTCTTCAGGGGTTTTCTCACAGATGGTATCTGATTACCACAGCTCTCTGGGCTCTTCAGACGGTTTCTTCTGGGTACCGGCTGGAGCTCACCAGTTCCCGTCCATCTCTGAATCAACACCTTCAACAGCCCACACTGGTCCCTTCCGATCTCTCTCGTCGGAGGTCATTAGAGGTAGACATTTTTGCTCTAGTACACAAGGAAGCCATTTTTCCCCTTCCTCGCTCATCAGACCAAGTTTTCTCTTCGGTCTTCTTCCTGGCTCCAAAGAAAATGGGTGGCTGGCGTTTGTACCTGAAAGATGCTTACATCCATCTTCTCCATCATTACCGCCCACGTTCGGGCCCTGTTACCAAACAAGTCCCAGTGTCCTCCTTCATCCAAACACATCTGAGATGGGGGCTCTCTCGCGAGAACCTACTCATGGGCACAATGTTTCCACGACCATCACTGTCAGTGACTCTTACATCAGATGCCTCGGAGATGGGTTGGGGTGCTCATCTGAACGATCAGACGTTAGCAGGAACCTGGTCCCCATCGGGAAGTCTCCTTCACATCAATCAATTAGAACTACTAGCTGTCTTCTAAGCCCTCCAATCAGCACCACATCTGGTGGAGGGTCGCCTGGTCCGGGTGAGGACAGACAATTCTACAATGGTGTCCTACTTGATTCGTCAGGGAGGCACTCATTCTCCCTCCCTCTGTCATCTAACCTGGAACCTCCTCAGTTGGTGCCTTCCTCTACTTATCTCCCTACAAGCCATCCATCTAGCAGGGAGCCAGAATATCATCACAGACGCCCTCTCACGGGGATGATCAGTCCCCACAGAATGGACTCTCCATCGCCCAACTTTACAACAAGTCTTCAATTTCCTGGACACTCCCCACAACAATCAGCTGCCAGTCTTTTGCACACGCTACGCCCATCCTCGGGCCTTTGCGACAGACAACCTCAACATCGACTGGACGAACATATTAGGCTACGCCTTCCCCCTAATATCCCTGCTGACAAGAGTTTTAACAAAGATAGAGAGAGAAAGATGCAAAATAATTCTCCCATAACGGCCAGACCTCCTTTTCCAACCCACGTCAGGGCTGTTCCACCCAGACCCGGAGAGTCTTCATCTGTCAGCCTGGATGCTATCAAACTCAACCTACGACAGGCAGGCCTTTCTGAGGACGCTGCAGCCTTGGCGGCCAAGAGCAGACGACCATCTACAAGACGAACTTACGATAACCGATTACAACATTACATCAAATGGTGCACCGACAAAATAGTTAATCCCCATTCTGCATCTCTATAAAGGACATTGGGGATTTCTTCCTCCACCTTTTTCATTCTGGTCTCCAAATCTCTACGATTCGGGGTTACAGATCTGCGATTACCATTGTCCATGGCGGTTTTGAAGATGGATCTAACCTGTCAAACAACCTGGCTTTTTCACACCTTATTAAAGGAATGTTCATAGAGAGACCTCCTTTAAAGAAACTTATCCCCTCCTGGGACCTCGGCTTAGTTCTTCACAATCTGGCCAGAGCTCCGTTCGAACCAGCTGGCTCTTCATCCCTCCACAACTTGACCATTAAAACAGTCTTTTTGCTAGCAGCAACCACTGCTCGTCGGAGAAGTGAACTCCATGCCCTCACAATTGAATCGGGCCACTTTACGTTGGGAACCGGGAGGCATCCATTTGATTCCCCACATTCAATTCCTGACCAAGAACCAATCTCCAGATTTCTCCCCTCCAGACATTTTTGTTCCCAGCCTGACTTCATTCTCAAGCGTCCAAGAGGACAAACTTTGGTGCCCTGTCAGGTCCTTAAAGTTCTATTTAGCTCGCACCAAAGCACTCCAAGGGGATACCAAACAACTTTTCATCACAACAGTTCGCCCACATCACCCAGCCTCTGTGACCACTATTGCCAGGTGGATAGTTGAAGCAATCTTGACCTCGATTCCTAATCAACAACCACAACCTAAGACCTCAACAATGTCATGTGAGAGTCGACCCTGTAATCGGCATCAATATAAGCCAAAAGGAGATGTTTGTTCGTCTCGGGCTCTCCCATATAAGCCACAGGAGACGATGGCACCGTCTCAGGATCAACACCAACAACATGGAACTCTCTCTCCCCTTTAGGTGCAGCCCAGGCTCTCCCAGATAAGCCACAGGGGATGATGGTATCGTCCCAGGCTCTCCCAGATAAGCCAAAAGGGATGATGGTACCGTCCCAGGCTCTCCAAGATAAGCCAAAAAGAGGTGTTTTTCTGTATCAGGCTCTCCCATATAAGCCACAGGAGACGATGGCACCGTCTCAGGCTCAACACCAACAGCAAGGAACTCTCTCTCCCCCTTTAGGTGCAGTCCAGGCTCTCCCAGATAAGCCACTGGGGATGATGGTATCGTCTCAGGCTCTCCCAGATAAGCCACAGGGGATGATGGTACCGTCCCAGGCTCTCCAAGATAAGCCAAAAGGAGATGTTTTTCCGTCTCAGGCTCTCCCATATAAGCCACAGGAGACGATGGCACCGTCTCGGGCTCAACAACAACATGGAACTCTCTCTCCCCCTTTAGGTACAGTCCAAGCTCATCAGACTCGCAGCTTGACAACATCCTGGGCTCACTTCCAAGGAGTCCCAATCACAGAGATCACGAAAGCGGCATGTTGGAAGAACCCTTCAACTTTTACCTCGTGCTATCTACGGGACATCCTGCAAACAGAAGGATCAGTGGGCAGACAGGTCCTACAGGGGGCAGCACGAGCATCATCCCAGAAAGTCCACAGACCATCCTAATATAGGAGTCTTTATAGGGCTTCTGACGGGTATGTCTTAACAACCCCTTTCTGCTCATTTTCAGATAGGCCTAGTTAAGACATTCACTTACGTAGCTCCACTCTGCATGACCTCCCCTCCCTGCTTGTTTTCCGGTGCTACTCTGCATTTGTAGGTAACGAAGGTGATTATTTTCTGTAATAGAATCTCCCAAATCTGCAGGGATTTTCTATTCTATTAAGAAAATACTCACCTTCGTTACCATCCCTCCCTTACTTTTGTGTTCTCTAAGGGGAAAAAAGGGGCGAGTTACGGGTTTCCTCCTTCTCAGGGCCATGCAGGGTATGGAGCTACGTCATAGGCTTTGTTTTTCCCAGCGGGCTTGTGTGCGCATGCGCATTGGAAATGCATTTGTAGGTAACGAAGGTGAGTATTTTCTTAATAGAATAGAAAATCCCTGCAGATTTGGGAGAATTGTTTATCACCCGACGCAAGAATTTCACCAAATTTATAGTTGTAGTCGAGTACAACAAAAAATGTAGTCGAGTATGAGTATGATTACTACAACTCTAATCTGCCAGAAATTTAATTCTCGAAAACTCATTTCAGAGAAATTCAATGCACGTTGTCATGGCACCTGCACGCATATGCCGTGTTTGTGACATTATTTTCCAATACATGCTATTCACTGGCTTGTGTCCAATCTTTTATTACTGCTGCTCATGTATGTATTCATGACAAACCAAGTCTGACTGACCAACCATGCCTAACAATTACGCTAAATATTCACTTTCAAATTAAAGGGATGGTATGTAAAGACCTAATTACAAATCTACCAACATATTATCCTGAAAGCTAACTTGATGTGAAGTTGGTAAATGAACAATTATGTCAGAAGTGCTGTAAAAGCAAACATCAAAATATGCACATTTTTTAAAAGTTGCTAGATTTTTTTCTGTAAAAATTGCGAATGCTTTTACACACATTTCTCATGACTTAGACTATTGTATTGAGCTGAAACATTCACAGGTTAATAACTAGAGTAGCTTTGTGGTAGTACCATGTAATAATCTCACTTGAGTTGTTGTTCTGAGAAGAACCCGTGAATAACTCAAGTAAACCTGATGTTTTGGTCAGTGTTCTCTGACCTTCATCAGGTTGGTTGATTATTGTATAATCTTGATTCAAAGAAATAAAGCATACTCACAGAAACAGTTTTTACTAATGTACCTTCCAATAAATTCATGCCCCAGTGATCACATACATCCAACAAGCAATTAAACTGGCTTTTTATAATTGGGAGTGGATATTGCCACGAAGGGAAACATAGTCCGAAAACCAAACTAATGACCTTTTAAAAACCACTGACACTTGAAATATGTATTATGGTAATACACATCTATAGGGTTTGCTTTTTAGATTACATGGCTGTATGGGGCTTTCATATCAACAGCTTTTCACAACTCAAAACTAATTTTTTTTTTTTAAATAGTAAAATTATTAAAAATAAATCCTCATTATATAGGGGGCATGTACCACTCAGTCATGGGTGAAATAACAAATAATCTGATACATTTTCACTATTTGCACAATGAAATAAACTGAAACTTTTACAGGTAAGTTTCCGTACATCTCTTGATTCTTGCAAAGAATGGATGTATACTTGCAAACATTTTAACAAGAAGTGTCAACTGTAACATTTAAATCAACTTACTGAAAAATGCTAAAATAAACATCAAGTCTCCTCCAAGCATTGGTGAACCAGAATTTTCTTCGAGGTCATCTCTCTGTAAAAAAACAAATTATTTTTTTAAGAAATAGATTAATTAAGATAAAAAGGGTTACTGCAAACATTCTATAACACCAAAATCAAAACCAAAACATCATGCGCATTTTAAAAGCAGGTTACAGCAGATTTTTAATGTTTCAAAAATTTCTGGAGTAAGAATTTTATCTTGAATGTAAACATAACGGAATTAGTTTTGTCAAATGACATTATAAATGACATTACAGACATTCCGTCTTGGGAATTTTACCATAAATTGTTTGATTCTCTGGATAAAAAATAAAAACATGTCATCAATATTAATATTATGGACACATGTTGAGCACTTCGCACAATGAGATTTACTGAGCTGAAACTAGGCTTGGGCGGTTCTGGCGGGTACCCGGTTCTACCCGATTCCAAATTGAGAATCGAAACCGCGGTTCCACTCTTTTAAAGAACCGGGTACCCGCAAGAGTCGGTTCTGGAGACGAGAGCTTCAAATACCCGGTTCCCAAAATACCTGACTCTGAGGACCAACTCGGCTCCAATTGAAATACCCGGTTGTCTAGAATTGCAAACTTGTGAATAGGGCTGTGCTGGGTATCCGGATACCCGACCGAAACGGTCATTACCCGGTTCCATTTTTCGGTTCCAATTAACATTTGAGCAGTGCGAACATAAATCTGTGACTCTTGAACAATGTAATGTTTACACTTTTACAGACAATTATCTTTAAATTCAAGAGATTGCACTCCAATAAAGAAAAGATCGATTTAACCAGTTCGCGTCGGAGGCCGTGTATACACGCAATTTTTTTTTGCACCGTGGATCGGAGAACGTCTAAACACGCCATAGGAAACTCTGGAATATTTGTATGCATGCTCGGTTGACGTGACAACGAGCCACGCACGTAAAGTGACATGCTCGGAAGACGTGGCCATACGCTGTGGAAGCTTCCGTTGTCCTTTCGGGTGACGTAAAACCACGCCATTTTGGCAGTGCTCGTGCTTCGGTTGACGTGTTATTGCGCAGCAATTGTTCGGCACAATAGCGGGGGCCGTGTAAACACGCTCGGGGAGTCTTGACATGGGGGGGGCACTCGTAAACCTGTTCCACACCTTTGTCTTTGTCTCCATTGAAATCTGTAAAGCTGTGGTATACAAAGATTTCTATAGACCAATTACCTGGCAGACCGCTGGCGAATCAAGATTTCTATAGACCAATTTCCGTGCACCATTGTCCCATTGTTACTCGGTACGCTCGGTACCACTCGGATGACGTGTAAATACGATGAAGAATTCTTTAGAGGGCTCGGTGGACTTCTAAAGATGCAACACAAAAGATGCCCTCCTGGCTATAATTCCCAAGGGAAACTCGCCAAATTATATGCTAATAAGCTAAATGGGGGTGTCCCGTCTTAGTTTCATTGACATAACCAAAAAAAATTCACGCAAACAAAAACGTGTTTGTGTGGGAAAAAGAAACCCGCACAGGGGCCCAGAAAAACTTTTTTATTCCCGACGCGAACTGGTTAAGTATGGTATCCTCTGTATTATAAAAGTCAATTTGTTACCATTTACAGTACATCTATTTGTACAGCAAACATTTTTCCTGTTTTTATGACGTACTTAACAACGGTCTAGCTGTCACCGCGTTGTCCATGGCTGTAGATGTACATGTGTGTATGGGATTCCCCTTGCGTACAACTCATGTATGTGTGCGTCCGTGCACGTAAGTTTCCAGTGTGAACATACCTACGTATACGTACCGGGACCGGGTCATTGTCAAACTATTAGTCTGGTTGACAGCACCGGCAAGAACACCAAATGATTATTTTTAATCGGCACAAAACAATAACAATTTGGACACATTTTGTAGTGAGATTAACTTTCCTGATAACAAAATTCAACAAATCAAATACTGGACATTCAAAACTTTGGTTGCAAGAAAAATAAGGTACCATTATGTGCGCTTATGCCGGACTCGAGATCTCCCTTCGGCTTCGCCATTTTCGCCTGGATTTTGTGCATTCCAGGCTTAATTGATACAATTCTATGTCACTTACATCAGCAACTTTGGCATCAGTATAATCTCCATCAAATGACGATAATGAACAACACAATTGGTCAGTACTACTTTTGGAAACTTCTTCAAAAACACTTTTGGAAGTCGTAATTAGTAAACTTGCAGTTGTACGCGATGTAATATGCTTTGTGTACAAAATGTACCGCAGTAAACAGTTGTAGCGTTCGCCCTCCAGTAAATATACGTCATCAAAATAGGCTCAGTGAAAGTGTCCCCGACAGCTTTTGTTTCGGGCCTGTCGTTCGCGGTAGTGGCGAAGTACATTATCATCCGTTTTTTGAAGGGTTAAAGAAAAATAATGAAACTCTTATTTTTGGTGATTCCTACTTAGAATTACTTACTTTTTAAAATAGGGTTGAAAATATTTACCATTTTGTGTGGTCTTTAAAGTTTCTGAAACATATTTTAAATTAAACATTATCATCACTGCATTTGCAGTTGAAACTTGAAACTCCTTCGCATCAGGGCGCAATTAAGTTTGAATAGACCGTATGTTTTATTATTTTCTTTAATCCTTATGTTTTTCTTTGAATCTCGAGGTTTTTTTTTTAACCGAACCGGCTTCACAAATTCTGGAACCTCCCAAGCCTAGCTGAAACCTATGTTTAAACATATTTCTAGATCCTCATTACATATGCTGGCACATGTCAACAACAGAGTCATATAGCAAGAGAGTGGCGGACTTGAAATGCCTGTGTTCGCATCTTAGTAAGCTTAGGCGATATCGATTTTTTCATCCACGATATATCGCCAAACATATATCGCGATTTTCATTCACGCATGATTGCTTTAGAGCCGATAACCACAGGTATGTACCCTTCTACAAGCGTCACAATAAATTGCAAATTTGTTTGCGTAGTGTGTATGTACTTTGGAAGTAGTTCACTTTTGTTTGTCACTTCTGAAAGCTGAAAAGAATGTCCAAATTTTGTTTCCATGGAATTTCTGACTTGACTCACAATGGCGATATTTTTTTAATCGCGATTTGCCGATATCGTAACTTCAAAAGGTTCTCAATATCGTAATCGAATAAAAAAAGGTATTGCGATATTCGATATTATCGTGTTATCACCCAAAATCCTCCAAAACTGCAATGAGGATTTTGGAGGATTGAGGAGTGTTAGGGTTAAACCATGGATATTATGTCCAATAAAAAACCCACTGCATCTTACACTAAGTAGTCCTGCCTGGACAAGTTTCTCTTCAAGTGTGGGTTGACTCCAGTTTTGATCAGATGGCATCAAGGGTTCCTTATCAACTTCATCATAAGCTGGAGGAGGTTCATCTGGGATATTCTCTTCATCTGTAGTTTTAAAAAAGAATAATTAACAGAGGTGTGATTTGTCCGGATTTTTCTGGATTTTCGGATTTTTACAAATCGCAATGTTGTGATCCTCCGGATTTTAAAGATTTAAGCAATAAAGGAAAGCAAAGCAAACGCTCAGAACTATAGATTTCACCCCAGCGCTGTTCACAACAGCGGCCCCAATACCCCTGGCAAAATTTAGGTGGATTTTTCAAAACTGCACAATCACACCCCTGAATTAACCCTCCTACTGTTTGACCATTTGAAACCATTCAAAATTTCCACTTACCAAAATGCCCATTGGTTTTGTACACACATGGTGATACCATTTGAACAGTGTTGGTAGCAAGCTTTACTACCATTCAAATCCATTCAAATGCATAGAGGGTCCATTGATTCACCACTTAGAAGTATCCAAACAAGGTTTTGTATTAGCTGACCTACCATTCAAAACCATTTGGGGGAATCAATACTGTACACAGTTATTTCACCATTCAAAACCACAAAAGCGAATGGTTTCAAATGGTGGATCAACTTGTATGAAAAAGGCACCAGAAGTAGGAGGGTTAAGGAGAAATATTTCCACTTTGTTTTCAGTCATCCACTGTTCTTATATAATTTTTTTATGTATCGCCCGTGTTTTACTGGCAATTTCCAGAATTTTTTGTTTTTATTGGAACAATGATAAATACTTAGAAATTAGATATTTCACAAAATAGTTGTCAGAAGCTTGGTTTTATAGTAAATATTTTGAGAAATATGTCATTTTAATGCATTTGTTTTCCCTTCTTCAGGTAAAATACTAATGTTCCGATGAAAAAGAAAATTTCCGTAAATTGCAGTTAAAATAGCCAAGACACAGAGCATAATGAGCCAGCCGGCTCTCTGCTCTGTCACCTTAAACATCTCGGCACTGATGTACAGTGATGGTGGAAGCTACTGATAAATGCTGGTGAATAGAATATATACCTTTATGGATGGGCGTTCCTGGCTGAGTATCAGCTGGTGATGGGGGCGGTACAACCAACGCTAGGGTAACATGTTGGCTACGATGCTCATCACCCTTACATGCCTAGGAAAAACAAACATTTGTCTATCGTCATATTTTACAAAAACAAAACCCAAGTGAAATTGTAATAAACATTACTGTTGACATGCAGCAAGAGGTGTAACGTATGGTAATAGTCTGCACCCTCCATCTGTCAAGTATTTACAAAGGTCACGCAACTTTGTTTCAAACCAAAGTACATGTCACTTTGTCCTAATAATAGATTGTGCTGCGCGATCTCCAGATTATGCAGAATTTTGTGCAATCTCGAGATTCCGCAGCACAATGTTTAGATTGCGCAAATCCCTAAATTGCGCTCATCATATGCATACATTCATTGCTCAAAATCTCCCAAAATATAGTTTCCAATCCTCACTTGACTAGTATTACACTTTTCTCTGAATTCACTGATGTGGCCTCTATCATCTTTTAAACTATCATTATGTTATTCACATAAGCGCTAGGATACAGCGTGTTTGCTGCTCCACTCCAATAATTGCACAATGACCATGAAAGCGTATGGAACAGTAGGTGTATCATACATGATCACATCGTGCAGACAGAATCGAACCGCAGAGAAGACCAAAACAAGGCAAGAATTGGTCAAAAACAGTGTAAGTTACAATATTTTTTATTATCAAAGGCACACACGTAATAACAATACAGTATAGATACATAGTATTTAAGGTGTTACAGTGCAATTTTTTCGTGAAACATGCAATTTACGTTTCTTTCTACACTCTATCCTAGCGCTTTTGTGAATTAACATAACGATAGGTCATACTCATAGGATCATCCTGTACTTAGCTACTTTTAAACTAAAAGGAAAATCTGTGATATTTATCATAATTTGTTTAGAAAAGTGTCGGTTGTACATTCTTTCCGCAGCTATTCTGCTACAAGCTAAAAATCACTGGTAGACTGTTCATATTTTAGTACCATGGTTATTTAGTGCATGATATTGATACATAATACTTAATAGCACTTCCTGTTTGATCAGTTCAAGAAATGGCACAATCTGAACAAGTGCTAAAATTAAAAAAAAGTAAAAGTAAAACTAACGAACTGTCTAGACTTACATCTTCATACGCAGGTGGCTGCTCCATATCTCCAGAATATATGCAGTAACAATAAATAATATCGCTGATTAAGATTTCTACTGCTGTGATTTCTGTGTCGAATCATTCAGTGTAAATTTACATGATTATTATTTTTTTTACAACAGATCAGCGATCGATTCATACACAGGATTCTGTGCAGAGTGATTTGTGTACATGTACGTACATGTATGTTTTTGCACTCAATTTCGATCGTGTCGTCAGAAATATCTCGCTGGTTCACACCGTATACTGTGCAGGCGTTTGCCAGCGAAAACTTAATTCTCGGAAAATAACGCGAGAAAGAAAGTAAAACTGCGAGATCTCACTAACATGGCGGCGGCCATGGGAAATCAGTATCGCAGTTAAGTATCGATACACGATCTGTCCAGACTACCGATGCATGACAGACCAGTCGTTGAAGTTTTAACAAGTAGACCTATATACCCATATTCTAACAACACTTTTACCAGTGGTATGAAGTTAGAAGAGGTTGAAAGAAAGGTATTTTTGTTGCTGAATTTCTGCATAGGCTACTGTCATGACTGTCTGTGTGACTTCAGTCACTGCGCGGTGCACCGGCGCCACCGGTACCGGTAATTTGTATATATAGGCGCGATATGACAGTGACAGTGTACTGCCACTGCGGTTCACCAGTTAGCCCCATTCTAGGGCCAGTACATGTATTTTTTTCAACTTTTGATCTGCTAATTATTTACAATTTAACATTTTGTGATTAGGTAAGCTTGCCCAAAAAAGCCAAGTAGACACTGCCAAGTTCACTGTTGTGAGATCGGTAATTTCTGTGCAATTTTAATTTTAATTTCAAAAATGTTTTGAAAATATTGTGAAGGTGAACTATCCCAGAATAATTACTAATCCACTAAGTTTTAGCTTGTAATAATTAGCAGATCAAAAGTTGGGGGAAAAAAGAAAAATTGCTCCATTTTTGTACATGTAGGGCTACGACCAAGGATACAGAGGGAGTCCAGTGTATTGGACCTAGAATGGGGCTAAAATATGCATTGACCATAGAGGCAAGAGGAGAATGGGGATGAATATTTCTGCAATAGGAATATTGCTTAGAATTGCTTGTTGGGGACATTCAAATTTAAGACAATCTTATCAAGATTCAAAATATTTATTGTCATGAAAAAACATGAAAATTGATTTCCCAGTGTACATAAAATAATTTATATTAAAAAGATAAGTAAGCATTTACAAAATACATAAATATTAAACTACATTACGTATTGCTATAACACAAATAAGTCACTTGGACTGCCATTAAACACTGGGGGTACAACCGACAAAAGACCGGGCAAGACAAGGAATAAAGCATGTAGGCACAGGAAAAACATCCTAAAGTGACACCACACACAAATCAATGAACCAGGGTTTAGGGATATCACAAACGAAAACCTTTAAAAGAAATCAAAACCAAAACCTGGGGAAGACTAATAATTTTATGCATTATCTTGAACAACTACCAATGAAAACCCAAATTGCACTTGGTAAAAAATAATCCTTAAATTTGAGACATAGTTGACGCACCCTGCCTGAGCGGTTCTGAATGATTAATCCTAACCCCCTACATGTAGGTATTCTGGCTAGGAACCTTCCTGAATCCTCCAAAATCCATCAGTGCACTTTTGGAAACATGCCCTTATCTTTAAAATGCACCATGCATTTTCGTTGATCTTTCATATTCAGCACTTATGGCCTGTACTTCTTGCCAGGTAGTAATTTTGGGTAGAATGTCGTATCTGGCCGCCACTATTTTTCATTAAATATAACCAATAATGTAATCTTACCTACCTGGTAAGGTGGAGAACATATATGGATGATGATGGACATATACTTCAAATTATTCCAGGATATTTATTTCATGAAAAATCAGGCATTTTTGGTATACGATGACTTCCTCAGTCATGTCAGTCTGATCTTGTAAACTCCACAATTAGTGACCAACACAGTCATTGTACATGCGTAGTGGCAACTATAATAGGATCCTTCTATTTTCTGAAGGGGAGGAATTTTTTAGAAGGGAAACCAAGTCCGAAAACCATCATAAAAGTGGATTTTAAAGGTAGTTTTCGCTTTCTGTACCACCAAAAATCGATAGAATGATTTTTTAACTGGTTCGTGGTTGCAAAAAAAATCCAAAAAAGCCCTTAAAAAGTGGCGGCCGGATACGACATTCTTTCCGTAATTTTGTCCCATTTGAAGAGGTGAAAGTACCAGTTTCCAACAGTGCTGAATTTTCCCGAAAAAGTGCTCCTTAGAGGATTTTGCAGGATATGGGGTGGTTAGGGTTAAAGGGTTGAAGGGATAAGTTGGATTAGACAGAATATTATTAAAATTGGTCATGAGGCTATTTTCAACTAGTACTTCTTGCGTACTCTTAATGTCAGCTCCAATAATTGTACTAGCCTGCTTGGTGATACACAGGAGTTTCTTACGATTGCACAAATCCCCCAAAATTCTTAGATCATTGTGGGAGGGCCTGTGACAGACTAGTCTGAGTTAGTCTATTAATATGCTATATACAACATATACTTTTAAAATTCTAATTAATATAGATTCAATATTTCAATTATTTACAACGTCTATTCAATATTGGTTTACAGTACTTACAATGTTCTGCCAGAACTTCATCAGAAGTGCTGCATCCAGAAAGTTGTGCTTTGTCATCCTCAGGAGATCAACTGCACGTAACAACTTGCTGAAAAGATGTCTGTGTGTGTCGCCCTCTGCATCACTGTTGAATGTCGGTAAAGAGGATAGATTTAACTGCATCCATGTGGATTTATCTGAAGATGACCGGCTCAACAGTCATGAACATGTCACATCAGAGCTGTTCAATCATTCTTTGTGTGGTAGGTTTGATGAAATTGTATGGGAATGTTCAGGCATTCAGCTTTTCAGCTGATCAGCTGATTTCCTCTTTTTTTGGTTTTCAGCTGTGCTTTTGAAAACTGAAAAACAGTGTATAAATTCTTGCCGTGCCTGGCATTTTCCTCTTTTTATTGACAAACACATGCCTGAATGTTGTTAGAGCACATGACTCATTATCAAGAGACCCGGGTTTGAATTCTAGTGGGGTGAGGCACAGCCTTATGGGGGGTAATTAAACAGAGTATCATTCCTTGTGAATGGGGTTAGGTACTAGGGAGTGTTAAGCAGAGCTGGTCCCCTTGCTAACAGTGTGCAGGACTTGTCCTAGCCTGAGCCTGAAGGCTGGTTCACAAGGGAGTGTGAATACGAAGCGAAATGTGATATCGAAGCCTCAGATTCGCATGTATCATTTCCAAAATTTTAACACATTTCAACTTGGGGTTAAATGAATGAGTGATGATCTAATAGTCTTATTATCTTGCATTAGAATCATTAACACAATGGACATCAGAAGGTCGGACAGCCATTTGGTTGAAGTTCCCCACCACCCACTGCCACCTGATTCCAGTCGCCGTGAGGCAAGGATTCGATCTCCATCATGCCCAGGATCAGCACATTGTGATGTCAAGGTGGTTACGGCAGGATTTAAGTCGTCTTCCAAAGTATGCATCACATCAGGTTGGTGTAGCAGGTAAGATGAAGACCGTGTAAATGATCTTCAAAATATTGATGAAATATTGCTTAACATTTACCCACTTCAATAACTAGCTAGACACCCTGCTCTATCAGTTGTCCAAGTGTGAAGCCTGCTTAACCCAAACCTTCCCAAATCCTCCAAAATCCTCTTTGCCAAAGTGAAGGATTTTGAAGGATTGAGGTTATGTGGAAATTGCAGTGGTGAAAGAGTTTGAAGGATTGAGGGCAGATGTGGTTATTTGCTCGGTGGATTATGGAGGATTGAGGTTATCAGGCTACATTTGACACTGGATGAAAATGGAGGATTGAGGTTACATGGTACATGTTGGTCTGTCCAAAAATGATTTTGGAGGATTGAGGTTATTAGGCATACTTGCCTTCCTTCCTCCCTCCATGGTACATGTACATCCAGGTTTGTTATAGTGATTGCAAGGTCAGTGTTTGAGTCTGTGTACACTGATTATTGCTCCATACATGTGTGGAGGATGGATGTGAATGGGTATTTGTAATAGTTGGAATAAAACAAACACACCACACCATGGATTCGGAGTACTCGAGTTTATTGACTGAAAATAGTGAGCGGTGCACAGGCAACGGCAAGGGTGGCAACGTGGGAGCTAATGATGCTGCCCACGCCGTCGACGCTTGAGGGCGCTGTTCACCGCTACCGCTCTACTCCGTTTTAATTATAACAACGCACCTGCCTAGGTTCGACATCCTTACAATATCTTCCTTGCAAATGAGTCGTCGCCCTCGACGACAAGTGACAAGGCTAAACTGGGATAACAACTAACTATAATGGTTAACACACAATTTTTTTTCTACAGTGTACCTTTAACTTTAAAGGTGGTCTCATAACTTTAGCTATTTCCAAACTCTCAACAAGCAAGTAACAATAAACTATCGTTTAAGTGGGTTCCACAATTTTTTCAACTTAGAAACAATATAAATGGGTGGTCCACAACTTTACTCTATTTTTGTTTTGGTTCAGTTCACTCATTTGGTGCTTACAACTGTGGTAATTGGGTAAGGCTCTACCGTTCTCATCTTTGCACCAATCAAGTTTAGTCATTGGAAACATCTGTGTCATCCGAGTCAGTTTCTGGAGCAATCATATGTCTGACACGGTTCAAAAGTCTAACAACACTGGAAAACTTGTACCTGTTTGGGGGCCGTCCCTTCGTGGTACGCTTGGATCGTCTGACACCAGTCTGGGGGTGGATGGGTCCAACATCATGCGGATCTGGCACCTCAATCGAGTCCAAGGAGTCAGCATCAGCAGAGGGTTCTGTTAGGCTACTGCCTGATGGCTGTGGGAGAGTAGCTTTAATTGGTGTATCCAGTAACTCAGATTGATCATCACAGGTAGGTACAGTCGTCGTTGGTGGGTCACTTGGGGATGGTGTGTGGACGTTCGCGACCTCGGGTGCTGAACACAAATCTGCTGCATCACTGTGGACTGTATGGAGGATATCCTGTTGGTCAATTGTCGTTTGTGGAATACTCGAAGATGACGTACCCCACTGTGGTCCCTTGGGGTCACTGGGTTCTGTTTTGGGAATTTGATTTTGCTGTTCACCCACAGCGTCTAACGGTAAGGGCTGTTTATAGTCCTCCAGCTGAGTAGCAACCTCCTCATCCTGTTCAGGGATCACCTTGGGTATGGGGGCCAATGTAAATAGCTTACCCCAATCTGCAGCACTATCCGAAGTAGAAGTGTCTTCATCTGTCATCTCGCTTACAGGGGTCATCTCGTCACTTGTGGTTTCCACACAGATCTACAGGACAAATATCCCAGGGGCAGTGCTTGAGTTCACTGCGATGGAGAACCTTCCGTTCGCCTCTAGAGTTTGCCAAGATGTAGACTGGTTGGCCCTCATATGGTCGCCCGACTACCACGATGAGAACGGTCTCTCACAAGAACATACTCGCCAGTGTTCAACGGTCGTTCAAACACATTCTTCTCATGTGATGCTTTCCTCGCCTCGGCACCCCTGTCAATATTTGCCACTGCCATCTTCCTGGCGTTTTCGAGTCGTTCCTGGTGTTTTTTGATGTAGGAGTCTGGAGTAGTCCAACCAATCTGAGGGTGGTCCACATTCAGAAGGAGATGTTGGGGTAGTCTGGCTGTTCTCCCAAAAAGGAGGTAGAAGGGTTCGTATCCGCTAGTTGCATGTTTCGTGTTGTTATAGGCCATGACCAAGAATGGTAGATGTTCAGTCCACCTGGACTTCTTTGGAGATGGTAGTGTTACGAGAAGGTTATGGAGAGTTCTGTTAAATCTTTCACACATACCATTCCCCTGCGGGTGGTAGGGAGTGATGTGAGACTTCCCAATGCCGTAGATCCGACATAACTCTGTTATAACTCTGGCTTCAAAACAACGTCCATTGTCTGAGTGGAGTCTAAGTGGTGCGCCAAATGGTGTGATGAGATGCTTTATTAGTGCCCTAGCGACGGTGCAAGCCTTCTGATTCCGGGTAGGTATAGCCCAAGTGAACTTGGTAAGCACATCAGTGAGGACCAGCACATTTTCGTATCCATCAGAGGATGGCTCTAGTACCGTGAAATCCATCGCAACAATCTCCAGGGGGGGGCGGTTGCTCTCAAGGTCCCAAGAGGCGGTCGTGTCTGTCTGGTCGGTCGGTTTCCCACTGCACACCTCTCACACTGTTTGCACCAAGTGTGAATGGACTGCTCCATGTGTAGCCAGTAAAACAATGGTTGAATTAGTTTAAGTGTTCTTTTGGCACCAAAGTGGCCTGCGTCATCATGGAAGGATTTAAGAACAGTGTCAATTAAACAGGCAGGGGTCACTAGTCTCTCACTTCTCTCATCCCCGGGCAGCATCAACCGGCGAAATAACACACCATTCTTAAGATGTAGCTGATCCCAGTATCTGAGAACTGACATCACCTCCCGTGGGTCCTCATCTCTTTCTTGTCTGCAAGGTTTCATTCTTCTCTCAACGTACATGATGACCCTGGCCAAAATGATGTCTTCATCCTGAAGTTTTCTCAGCTGCTGTGCAGAATACCCGGGTAGACACTGGCTCCCTTCCTGTTGTACCACTCGAATCTGGTGGACTAAAGCTGGTGGCATATCTGTTCCCCTTTCGGAAGTACATCCACAGCCAGCTTGCATGGCACAAGAAGAGAGTTCCTGGACTTCACATTCTGGATCGGCCACTTCCTTCATTGGGTGCATCGGTGGTAATCTAGAAAGTGCGTCTGGGGCTTGATTCTTTGTGCCCGGTCGATACTCTAAGTCAAAATCAAAGGATGCAAGCTGTTGTACCCACCGTAACTCAGTGCAGCTTAAGTTGGCTGTGTCAAGGAACTTCAGCGGGTTGTGGTCGGTGAGAATTTTGCACTTGTTGCCCATTAGGTAGTCTTTGAAGGTCTGACAAACTGCCCAGCGCACAGCCAACAACTCCAGTTTAAATGACGAGTAATTTTTGTCATTCCTTTCAGCGGGGTGTAATAATAATTTATTAACTTATATTGCGCAAATTCCATAATGAGATGTTCAAATGCGCATTACAAATTTACAATTACAAATGTACAATACAAATAAAAAATATTAAAAAATTACAATAAAAGGGACCTGGATGCATAAGCAATAACTTTGCGTGATCCATCATCCTGCTGTTGTGATAGTATGGCCCCTAGTCCTTGTGAACTTGCATCTGTCTCAACGATGAATGGTAACCTGAAATCAGCAAAGGCGAGGATAGGTGCTTGTATGAGTGAAGTCTTCAAAGTTTGGAATGCCGTTCTTCCAACCTCATCCAGCTCAACCTTCCTCCTTCCGCCACTGTTTTTGTCTTTGGTGGATGTGCCCCTCAGGTGGATGAGAAGAGGCGCTGCTATGGTCGAGTAGTCACACATAAATTTCCTGAAGTACCCAGTAAAGCCGAGGAATGCTCTGAGCTCAGTCTTTAACAGCAGCAACCTTATCAGGATCTGGTTTGACTCCTTGTTCAGCAACTACCAGGTGACCTAAGTATTTCACTTCTCTTTTGAAGAAGTTACACTTCTGGGCCTTGATCTTTAATCCATAGTGTTGTAGGCATGAGAACACAGTCTCCAGTCGTTGCAGGTGCTCATCAAAGGTGGAGGCAAATATGATAATATCATCAAGGTAGATGAGCAGACTTTCCAGAGCTTGGACACCCAGACAGCGTTGCATTAGCCGCTGGAAAGTGGCTGGGCTATTGCAAAGTCCAAAGGGCATCCTGGTATACTCGAAGAGGCCGAATGGAGTCACGAAGGCTGTCTTCTCAATGTCATTTTCGTCCATTGCCACCTGATGATAGCCTGATGCCAAATCTAGTACGCTAAGGTATTTGGCACCACCCAGTGTCTGTAGTGACTCATCGATTCGAGGTAGAGGGAAAGAACTTTTGACGGTCACAGAGTTCAGCTGCCGATAGTCCACACAGTCGTATGGAATTGTCTTTCTTGCGTACTACCACTATTGGTGAAGCCCATGGACTTGAACTTTCCCTGATGATGCCCACATCAAGCAGTTGCTTAATATGTTCCCTCACTTCACGGTATTGGGAGGGTGGTAATGACCTGTAACGTTGCTTGATTGGTGGTGTATTACCTGTCACGATTTGATGTTTAACTGCTTCAGTATAACCGAGGTCTCCCTCCCCCTTAGAAAATATGCCATCATAACGGTTGAGTAGAGCATTGAACTTGGCTCGTTCTCCAGGTGTCAGTTGGGCCTCGACATTGATTTCAGCAGTGAGTGGGGTGGTACCTCCTGTCATTGGAGTGGATTGAGCATGACAACCAATTTTGATGTCAGACGAGCTCCTATAATTTCCTTCAGCGGTTTCACTACCCTCCTCCAGTAACTGCCCATGACACAGGGTTCCAATACAGCTATGACTTGGCAGGAGGACATCTTGGTTCCCTTCATTCACCAACACTACGGCAAATTGGCCTGTAGAAACTTTAACAAAACTGCTCACACTTTGTACACAACTGGGGAGGTTCGAACTTTCATGAGGATCTAGGATAGCACAGTAGTCAGTGTCTCCTGGTGCTCGTCGTGCAGTGGCATGCGTCACAACAGCTTGTCGGGCAGGGATCACCGTAGGTAGTCCTCGGGATAGATATGCCCTACTAATGACACCGGGTATGTCTTCGAAGTGTTGTCGCTTTGCAACTGCTTGGAATGTTTTCTCCCACACTGGTCCCATATCTGTCATCTGAAGTTTACGGAGGAATCCCTGTCCCCCACGAGCATTAAGGTCTGTCCAACAATCTTTGAGAATATTTATACCCACAATGCCAGGGACAACAGCTGACATTGCATCCTTTTTTGTATCTCGTGTCACTAGCACCAGCCGAGCTGGTATGGGGATGCCCGACACTGTTACATCGGTCTCAAAACAGCCAACATAGGGAATGCTGGTCCCATTCGCTGCAATAAGCTTGAACTGTTCTGGAACACTTGTCAGCTGTACACCGTTTCTCGCCAAGAATTTATCAAAGTAACTCTGGGTTATCGTAGTCATCATGGAGCCGGTGTCCAGCAGACAGGGTACAGTTAGTGTTCTAAATACAACATCAACTGCAAAACAGTCGGCTGCTGCCCGTGTCACAAAATCAGTTAATGGTACATCAGCGTCAGTAGAGCCCTCTATCTCTCCTCTTGCTGTTTGGCTCTTAACAACAGAGGGAGTTAGTTTCCCACCACATTGTTGTGGTTCCCCTGTAATGGATGTGATGGGGCTCTATACGATCGACGAGGAGCTGTACAATTCCGAGCATAGTGGCCTGGTTGTCCGCAATTGTAACATTTTGGGGCTGTGAAGGGTACTGACCCGTGGTAAGGATTAGGGATGAAACTTGAGCAGTTGGGGTCAAAAGGGATGGATGAAACTCCCGGTCCTCTCATCATGTTGTTGGGACCGTTGTGTTGTTGTTGGACCGGATGTTGTGGTACTTGGGGCCGTGATGCTGTCTGGGTAAGTTCTGGCTTGGTCGGTATCAAACTGGTCAGTGTTCTAACTGATTCGATCACTTGCTCCATCTGTTTCTCGAGCCGTTGTATCGGGTTGTCCAGTGTTTGACCCCCCACTCCTATTGTAGCACACACCCCATGGGTAGTTGTAGTAGTGCGGGCCTTTTCTCTCTCTTCTCTCTTTATGGCCCACTGTTTTGCTTCATCGAAGGAGATGGAAGGGTCCCGGTCAACTAAATCTCGGCAAGAGTGTCTTAAACCTTCGTATTCTATACCATCAACAAACTGTTCTCTAATTATGATGTCAGGCTGTTTGTACAATGCTGGGTCCTTTTTCTTCAAGTGGTAGAAAAGTCGCTGCAAGTCTACCCCAAACTGGCGTATTGACTCTCCGTGCTGTTGACGTTTGCCTAGAAATTGCCGCTGTAATTCCCCGCTTGTCAGCGTCTCATCATAGGAGGATTTTAAGTATTTAAGGGCCTCGTCTACATCTTTCCCTCCAGCTAGAAGGGATCTTACTTCGGTTTTGGGATTTCCCCGCAGTGAGTCCAGGAGAAATTGTCCTTGCTGGTCTTCAGGGATGTTGTAACGATTTATCGCATGGCCAATGGCGATGACGAATTCTTCCACTGGGATCGATTTCCCATGACTATCCTCACGACCCTCGAAGATCGGTATTTTGCGCTCAGGGGCCATGACGACTTGTGATGGCTTAGCCATCAATGCTTGAACCAGTTCTGGGGTGAGCATCTTGTTATCAGTCATGTTTTCCTTCTGGTCACTTATTAAGGCAGTAAACACCAGTGTTGTAACCAAGTCATTTTTTCTCAAGTCAAGTCAAGTCACAAGTCAAATGTTCTCAAGTCAAGTCAAGTCTCAAGTCAAATTTTCTCAAGTCAAGTCAAGTCACAAGTCAAATTTTCTCAAGTCAAGTCAAGTCACAAGTCATTTATCGTCCCGAATAAGGCTAAAAAAGTCTCCAGTTTCAAAATTGGTGCGGTGACGCGATTTAGTTTTTTGTTTGTTTTGTTTTGTTTAAACAAATTTTACATGTGTAGGCGGGGACCAAATTTCCCATTATACAAAGTATGGTGGCTAAGAGAGGACTCACAAATCAGCCAAACGTTTATACCCCTATGTGAAAAAGTGTGGCTGCGATTGGACATCCTTTCATAGCAAAAAATAATAAAATAAAATGCCGACGTGCAGGTCTAGCTGAGGCCACGCGCACGGAGATCACCAGAAACCGGAGACTTTTTTTGTTGTTGTTGTTGTTGTTGTTGTTGCCTATAATAATGTTCTGTTTGTCATGTACCCTGTCTTGGCAGTGAGAATAAATCCAGTGTTTGTCATTTGTTGTTTATAGGATATACATAATTGACACATTTATCTCGAATTAGCCGCGAAACCTCGCTGTAATCATCGGGCAATATTTTCTAGAAAACTATACAAACGCACACACGTGTACCGTGTATCGTGCAGTACATGTGAAGGGAAATGTATGGTGAAACGTATAGGCTCAAATGTACACTGTAGGCCTAAAGATTGACACTTTATTGAAGATGTTTAGACGTATTTTACTTCATTAATGTAAGTTGCTGATTGAATAAAATAAATGAAAAACAAGTGATAACATGATGGGAGGTAAATAAATGACTATTGAAGACCAGAAACTCACAAACAAATCCAAGTATGACGTTAACGCTTCACAAATTGTGTAGTGCGTCATTGTTTTTGTTGGTGTCCGCATCTGAATTCAATGTAATTTACAAAACAGGGAACCAGGTAGTTTTTCATCAATTCGGTCCAGAAATTATGGGGGTTGTGTGGAAAGTATAGAAAGAAGCGATTGAGGTTTTAATTTTTTTTAATCTGGAAATTATCAATCTAGCGTAGGTAACATGTATTTAGAGTGGTTCATTTCAATATTTGTACGAACATTTGCAGACGGTTGAAGCTGTTACACGCGGGACAATTAATTTTTCTCCCAGGACGGAAACCGACGGATGGTAATTTACACTCTTATATGGGCCTCGGAATTTGGTAATTTGGAAGAAGATAAATTTTGTATACGCACAAAAAACTATTAATTTCTGCTTCTTAGTTATTAGGTAGCTTTTAATTGTCACAAACAATACATTTGTTAAAATAACGTACTCCGGATCAAGTGTATTATTATGTATTACGTATAGATATAAAATTCGACGGCATTTTTTTCCCGTCACAAAAGTATTCGCCGTCGTGGCGGATTGACCAGAAAAATACATGTAATAAAACAACCTAAAATACATGATGACTTGCAATGTCGTCAAGTCAAATTTACTCAAGTCAAGTCAAGTCACAAGTCATTTTTGTCCAAGTCAAGTCAAGTCCCAAGTCATTTTTGTCCAATTCAAGTCAAGTCGCAAGTCACAAAAATTGGCGACTCGAGTCGGACTCGAGTCCGAGTCACCGACTCGAGTCAACAACTCTGGTAAACACAGTAGTTCCCCATCCTCCTTCCGGTGGTAGAATAGCATCATTAACCACAGAGAGGATTATTTCTTCACCATCCTCATCTTGGTAGACCAACCCCGTGGCTTGGCTGAAACATCCTTTCAATGTTTGTAGAGGCAATAGGCCGTATTCATAAAAATAAGTAATTGCTTTTACTAAAGTAACAACCCCCTTTTACTAACCTTTTACTTAAATGTTTATTCATAGAAATAAGCAATGACTTTCAAGTAAAAGCTACAAATTTTTCGCATTAGTAATTGCTTTTTACTTATAAGTAAATGCTAGAGAAATTAGCACCTACTTCAATTTGTATTCATAAAAATGACCTTTGACTAGCATTTACTAGTGATTGTACAAGCATCTCATTTGTGGCTTGCTGTTTAGCCAGTACAGACATATCACATCTTCTGCCATGTTTTTACCTCAAAGACCACAACCTAAGGTGTATAACATCAGGGTTAATCGTGATGAAGTCAACCCTACCCTACAAATTGAACATAAACTTATTTGTTCTTTGAATGTTTTGATTGCACTGTCAAAGTAAAGTTTATAAGAAACTGACCTTATTGTTCGCATTTGAACTTGGAGACTGGTGCAGTAGGCCAGCAGAAACAGCACAAGACATCTTGGTTACAGTGGGTTTTCAGCACCTTGAATCAGGCTGAAAACTTCCTGTTCCCAAGGACACAGGATTATTTTCCTGTTTCCTGTCTCCTTTGCATCTGTCTTTTTCTTTAGTTGTGCTTTCATGTTGGCGATTTTTTTGGCAATCTTCTTTTCATCCATGGTAAGGCCCATTTTGGTCATGATGATTTCTTGGGCCTTTTCAGTGCTGTAGCCTTTTTGGCTCTAACGCCAGGAAGCTGTTTTTGTTATGAGCTCAGGATATTCCTTAATAATTGACACTAACACCAACGAGAGTGTTAAGTCGGTGGTTGCATCGTTAGACTCCATGATGTATAATTACAATATAACCAAAAGGCCTATAGCACGTAAGCGTACATGTATATGAAACCACAGAAGATGAGATGGAAATAGTTGAAAGGTAGTGAATCTGTACCACCACTATTTTATTCTGGCCCTATACCATGCTTTCTAGCTTTTTAGAATTTGCCTTTTGTGGATGGTACTGTAGTACAATAGCAACTACTTGAGAACTTACTAGCAGTGGCAAGTAACACCTGTAATCATTTAGCAAATGGTTATGAATAAGATTTTTAGCAATTGCTTAGACTAGACCTTTTACTTACCTAGCTGTTGCTTTGACTTATAGCATTTACTAGTTAGTAATTACTTATTTTTATGAATACGGCCTAATGTCCCCTTCGTTAGTGAGAACTTCCTGGCATTCTCCTCTGCTGGTGATTTAACTTTGACTGTTGCCGCCATCAGGTATTAGTTACACACAACCTGTAGCACACTGAACAATGACGATCGCTCTATAACCCAAACCGTTGAGGCACCGATCACTATTCGAGTAATCCCACTTCTGACACCAATGTGGAGGATGGATGTGAATGGGTATTTGTAATAGTTGGAATAAAACAAACACACCACACCATGGATTCGGAGTACTCGAGTTTATTGACTGAAAATAGTGAGCGGTGCACAGGCAACGGCAAGGGTGGCAACGTGGGAGCGAATGACGCTGCCCACGCCGTCGATGCTTGAGGGCGCTGTTCACTGCTACCGCTCTACTCCGTTTTAATTATAACAACGCACCTGCCTAGGTTCGACATCCTTACACATGCAGGGAGGGTCCCTGGCCCTGGGCCATGTACATGTATCACAGATAAACAATACATGTGTGCATACATGTAGTCTGCATACAGTGGTAGTTGTCATTATGCTTGCTTTACTACTGAAGGATTTTGGAGGATTCAGGTTATGTGTAAGCAAATGGGCCTAGGGAGTTAGGAAGGATTCAGGGCCTACTAGGGAGTTAGGGTTAATGAACAGACTATAAGCCAGGATTTGGAAATAGGGCGTCCAGTCCAAATTTGTTATTCTTTGAAAAACAAGATGTTCAATTTTTTAACTTACAATGCTTTTGCATATGTATGTATTACAAATAAATCAGGGTGTCCATTTAGCAAACAGGGTATCCAAAAGATACCCAAAGGTATTTGCTGGTAGTTGGTGCAACAATATCCATCAGCAAGAACAAAAGATCTTTTGTTCTCTGTTAAATTCAACAAGATCAAACGAAATTTTACATTTGTGGCATTCTGTTGCATTCAGAATTCGTCGTGTGTCCGGAAGAAGGTCGTAAGGCTTTACGACCTTCTTCCGGGCACACAAAGTACAACTTTTTGTCCCAGCAGAAAGTCGTAAGTAATAGAATGGCTCCTTTGAAAAAAGTAGGGCATAACTGTTATATATTTGTTGCTAGAATTACTCCCATGACATGTTTTTCCATTCCCATGCGGAATTTAACTTGATTACAAATGGCAGAAAAACGACCAAACTTGAACACTCAGTTTTCTTGAAACACAATTTTCCTTACTTTCGTTATGTCCTTCTTCCGAGCACACAACGAATTATTGGTATTCTTTGAAAAACATAAATGATCACAGATTTACTTGAAACTTACTTGGTGTAAAGATGATGAAATTGTCCCTTGAAATATTTCTGTCTGAGATGCTATCATTTTAGTACAGTTAACCCTCCTACTACTAGGGTCAAAATCAGTCAAAATGTTGATATACTTGCCAAGCTATATCTAGTACACTTAAAAGTCAAACACTGTCAAACCTTACATGTAGGAAGTACATTTACAGGTTAAAATGAGTCGACCGTTTTTGACTGGTAAAAAGCAGTGTCTGGTATTCAGGGTGGTCAAAATGACAGTCAAAACCAGTCAAAAATACAACTGTGTGCACATTTGGGTCAACAGTCAAAACAAGCAGTTGACTGGTTTTGACCTCTGTAGCAACTTCCCACTAATATGCAGCTAGCGTAGGAGGGTTAATACAGATTATTTCGGAAATGAATTTTTGTCTTTTGGAGTCTGTATTTTCATTATTTTCTTTTTAAGACTTTAGATCAATCTCTCAATCATGTTTTGGTTGTTCATGAATAACAATATTTGGTTTCTATCGTCTCTGTGTTTTTTTCATTTCAGGTTTTGTGTTCAATGAAAAAACAGAGGAAGTCTTAATGGTGCAAGATAAACACAGGGTATGTTATGTCAAAAGATTAATGTTCGAGAGGTCATGACAAATGATTGCTCTTTGTGGTAATCCATATGAAATAACTTTCAAAACCAGAAACCTATTTGAATCAAGAGCCTTGTTATTGATGCATTGATTTGTGTGAAAGAAAAATGTCAATATCTTTATTGTGAGAAAGTTTGACTAAATCCAGAAAAGTTTCAGAGTAACTAGCTCTGCAGTCTAGTGTTTTTCCACCTGGAAAATCAAGGTTTCTTTAACACATGCAAACAAGTTCACAGTTGTTAGATTAATAGTTAACAATTGTGACTGAAAATCCTTTGAATATTCAAAGATTCTTCATGACAGTCTGTACAGAATCCATCACGATTGCAAGATGAAGTAACAAAAATACAAAAATCATTTGATGCTATTAAAGGGAAGGTACATCATTGGTATTTGGTGAATGGTGATGTACGTTCATTTAGTAGTAGTAGTACAGATACTCCATATTGACGGCTAGCCATTTGGAGCCGCTAGTCCGAGCTTATCGATCCAGCGATGAAAGTCGTTCTTTGTCATCATTAATTTCCGGAGTTGAAACTTGTCGACGCCGGTTTGCTTCTCGAGCCTGGCCCTACGATCGCGGGCGTGCTTTCTCTGATTTTTGGCAAATAGCATCTGCTTCTGGGGCATGTAGTTTTCCATACATGTCACATGTCCTAGCCAACGCAATGTCTGCTTACGTATGTACATGTCAACTTGGCCAGCGCCTGTCAAACGGTAAATATCGTCGGAACTATACACATATGCGTAGTCCCAGTCGTCCTCGGCGATACGCGCTTTGTACTCTTCTTTGGTTTCTTTTTTACGTTTTGCTGGAGGTGAATTACGGTGTCTGTGTCCCCCCTTGACCATTTGTCGCAGCATTTGTTTCCAAACCACTTCAAGCCATGCTAGTTGGCCCTCTCCAATGTCCCAGGTGTGCGCAGTGTAGCATAATCTAGGTCTAATGAATGCCTGCAGAAATCGTACACGTATATGCATGGCTACTCTGCTGTCGCATTTAAACCCTCTAGTTTTCAAAAAACATATAAAAAACTAATCTGTGAGGGTTTCATCACAATATGTGTTCATGTTGTTGAGAAAACAAAGACAAAACGTTACATGATTTTTTATGCCAAAATTACAATTCCTGTTTTTCGAAACCACTCAATATGAAATGATTCCTTGGGTTGATTGATATGTGTACCAACATCACACCTGGTAAGTTTTTAGATAATTTCATAATACCAATGTTGTACCTTCCATTTTAAACATCTTGAAAACTGTAATTTAAAAAATATATATATACTTTTTTTTTATATTGTGGATGAAATACATCTGTAGTTTTGTTCTAAAATGGCATTGAACAAAAGAGGAAATTCAAAACAAAGGAAAAGTTGAAACCGTTGAATCCCACCACTTAACTTCCTCCAAACTGGAATGCTGTCACTTTGCAATTTGATTCTTTCTCTCGCTGTCTCTTTTGTAGTTGGTGAGATGGAAGTTTCCTGGTGGTCTGTCTGAATCAGGAGAGGACATTCAAGACACTGCTGTGAGAGAAGTCATGGAGGAGACAGGTCTCAGAACAGGTGAAGATAACCTAGCAAGCTCTCATAGCAACATCCAACATCTTTGATTGTCACAATTTGTATTATTAACAACAACAACAACAACAACAACAACAACAACAACAACAACAACAACAACAACAACAACAACAACAACAATGTGGCCTTATATGGCGCACATATCCACCAAACTGGTGCTCAAGACGCATTATATTATTACCCCTGCTCATCAGGCTCATAAATCATCCCTGAAACCATCTCAGCTCCCTGGGGAGTATACAGCTCAAATGCTGCCATTTCAACGCATATGGGCTAATCAAACACAACAACCAACTCTGCCCTCACAGGTACCCATTTACCCCTGGGTGGAGAGAAGCAATTATGGTAAAGTGTCTTGCTCAAGGACACAAGCACCATGGTCGCGGCTGGGATTCGAACCCACATTCTGATGACTCAGCCATCAGAACACAAATCCGATGCACTAAACCGCTCGACCATGGCACTCCATAATAATAGACAATATGGTTAAAGGGACAATACCATCACGATCAACAGGGCATGGAATCGGAGTGCTAGTTTTAGATTACCTCAGTGACTGAAAATAATACCCCACACGATAAGGTCATATTACGGTTGCTGCTGCATAAATGAGCCAGTAATTTCCATTTGCTGTATTCATCTTAAACTAGGACACTGATTCCATGCCCTGTTGAAAGTCTGCTCTGATCGTGACGATGTTGTCCAGTTAATGACCATACAATGCAGTGAGTATGCATGTGTATTTCCATACTACTTTGTTGTTACACCGATTCCATGCCCTGTTGAAAGTCTGCTCTGATCGTGACGATGTTGTCCCTTTAATGACCATACAATGCAATGAGTATGCATGTGTATTTCTATACTACTTTGTTGTTTTTGTGCATATTTATTTATATTTTTTCTGAAATGAGTGAAATTGGACAGACTAATTTATTCATATGATTAGTACCTTTACCAACTTCACATCATTTGATAAGCTTTCTGATAATAATTCAGTCATTTTGTAATCAGGTATATAACCAATGCTGTACCTTCCCTTTTAATAAACTGCTCTTCATAAGTAATTTCTTGTTACTAAGACAAACATATAGGTAAACAAACAGTAAACAGGATTCATTTCCATTATGTGTGATCAGACTGCAGATTGATGGACTATTTTGAACAGCGCCCTCTAGTGGCATTCATTTTCATTCATGTTCAACTTTAGCCTGAAGATCTGAGGTCACACTTCGAGGCTAATGAATTACGCCAGATATTGGCCGTGGCCACCATGTTTTTTCCCGCGACATTCAACTTTGACTTTGGTTGGTAGCTAGCGCGTGAGCCTCGAAGCATGACATCAGATCTTCAACACAACGTATCCAATGAAATCCCTTGAATGTTACGCCTGGAGCCTGTCTTTATCCTCAAGAATAAAGACAGGGGACTAGCAGAGATGCCAACATTTACGATTTGGGCGTAATTTTTACGATTTATTGAGTCCAATTACGATTGTACGATCCTTGTACCAATTTTTACGATTTTTAAAAATGTAAAGCCTCGAGTGTGAGGTTTGAAAACGGGGGTAATTTGGGTATTTTCGTGTCCGAGGCGGATGCACCATGGCGAATTACTCTTTTTCAATTTGGAATGTTGGCATCTCTGGACGAGTCTAGTTTAACTTATGCACACTATTGGTCTGGCAAGCCCTAATGTACCAGCATACAATTAACTTCATATTTGATAATCATATATCTGGCTGTGGTTGGTCAAATGGTAACCAACAGAGCTTCACATAGTCCATTTGATAGGTCAAATGGCTTCACATTTATTTATTGCCAGAGATTCATACATTGTTTTATGAATATCTGTCTTTTGAGAACTGCTCGAGACATACTTTGATAATTACTAATAACACAGCTTTTATGTTGAATATGAACATAATTACAACCAGAGTTTGATCCAAATATCAAAATATCAGGTCCTCTTTACTTCACAATTACTAAAAACATCTCTTTCTGTAATATTGAAATTTAGTATTGACAATCACTGTTGCTGTTGTATAGCGCCCTCTATGGCTTAGGAACACATAATTACAGAGCTGCCAACTCTTCCGGATTCTGCGGAAGACTTCCGTATTAATGATTTACTTAAAATATATGCAAGGAGGCCTCTCCTTTTGGTGCCAAAAGGAGAGGCCTCCTTGCATATATTTTAAGTAAGTAAATTACCGTCAAATACGGAAGTCTTCCGCAGAATCCGGAAGAGTTGGCAGCTCTGTAATTAGATAGCTATTGAGCATTGAAATATCATTTCTATAGTTTTGTTATTACCAAGTATACAATGGGAATTTCTATATTAGTGAAAATATATACATGTCGTCTTTTTTTCTTCAGAGTTTAAATCTATTTTGTCTTTCCGACAACAACACAACCATCCAGGAGCCTTCGGATGTTCAGACATCTACGTCGTCTGCCGTCTATCACCTTTGACCTTTGACATTAAGATATGCCCCACAGAACTAGAGGATGCATGTTGGATGAAGGTCGCAGACATCGCAGGGTGTGAGGCAGGTCACACACCATTGACAGTAAGAATGAGCAAGCTTATTATGTACGGACTAAACAAAGGATTTGAAAGGATCGATATAACGATAGACGAATTGCCGTCTGTTTATAACAACACATACAAGCTTTTTCATAGACCACTAATCTTATGACAACAACACAAGAAAACACAAGTAAGTCTTGGACAAAATATTTGAAATTATTTTTGTTTTATTAAAATCGTACAAATTATAATTGCAGAAGTCTTTAAAACACAATCTGCAAATGTGTGCAATTCTTGCAGATGAAGCAATGAAAATAATGATAATTGCTATCGGTTCTGATGCAATCAATGACCCCTGGGGTAAAATCAGTGCAGTGATGCGGTTTTTGTTGTTGTTTGTTTTGGTAATCTTTGTTTTCCGAACAGGGAAATACATGATACATGTACATGTTTACGCAAGGAGCAAATTTCCCATACAAATTTCCCATGTCTAAGAGAGGCCGTACAAATCAGCCAAATGTTCATACCCCTATGTGAAAAAGTCGTTGAAACTACATCACGGCAGAATTCCAATCGATCCAGCAGTTTTGACTGCAATTGGACATTGTTTCATAGCAACAACAAAAAAAGAAAATTAAAAATACCGATGCGCGGGTCTGAGGTTACGCGCACAGAAACCAGAAACCAGAGACTTTTTTTTGTTGGCCTAAGCACATGTTTCAGGCTTTGTATTGTAGGGTGGCATGTTTGGTGGCATGTTTGCTAGCAATCCTTTTGGATTAACAGTTTATTTAAGGGGCCTTCTAAAGTTGTCGATACTGTTGTGTACATATAAAGTTTATGGCTAGATTAAGACAATGACACATGTGACTGTCAAAACCCTAGAGTTTGGTATAGTTTGATTCTCTAGATTTTCCTCTTTCATTTGATACCAGATTTGTAGAAATAATTTTTTTTCTTTTTTTTTTTTCTAAAACTACAAATCTAGTATCAAATGAAAGAGGAAAATCTAGAGAATCAAACTATACCAAAATCTCACTTTTGAAAATTGGGTCCAAGTTTAGGGTTTTGCCCAGAGCCAGTCACATATGCACTCTTGAAAATGAAAGACAATTTTGAAAGTACTCTTTCAGCAAGGGGGGGTGGGTGGGTGGGATCAGGAGGGTTAAAAATGATCCCTGTACATAAAAATGATGACAAATGTGAATGGCCTCAACACAAAGTGAAATTATATGACTGTACGTGTCAAGGACACGGTGAAAAGTACAACAATGAATCATTCCAGCTTTTGTCCTACTCAGCTCTGTAACTCAGAAAATGCCTTTTTTTGTGCAATTCTAGCTGGGAGTCACTGAAGGTTTGGCAGAATGTCAACATCATTGCTGGCTTCAATGACACACAAATGTCGTTATTTAACTTGACACTTCTGCTCACAGTCCCTCCTCCATTCCAAGGATAGCTTCTCTGATCACTTACTTGTAAGATGTTAGAAATTATATCTGAACATATCGTGAGCAATTGGTGGTCATTTCTTGAATTGAATGTTTTTCTTTTTTGCTGTGTTTCTTGAATTGTACACATATTGATCAACCTAAATGGATAGCAGAATGAACATTTCTCAGACGTTACTTCCTCAAAGATAATTTTCTATATATGTATTTCTTGCAATTTATCTCTTTTCTTTTTAAGATTTTTGGATCTTGTGTGCATGACTAACCACGGCTGTGACTCAATAACTTACCTCAATGAATAGAGGAAGAGTCTAGACTTTTAATTAAGATTTTTCGACGTGTTTTAGCTCTGCGTGAAACAACATCCTGTATGGTACTGCAGACACTTCCTGAACGTACCATCGATGGAAGTTGGTTGGTTAGACGAGTCTAGGTATTCCATGATTGCATATCATGCTTGCATAATGAGCATGGTAATCAGATTGGCCACCCTGTCTTGAGGCATCATAGGAGTAGCGTAAGACACTGCTTGCTACTTCAAGAACAAAATGATATACGCGAGCTGGACATTGCTGCAGCAGAGTTGCACAACACACACTTTATCTGTTGGGTTAGTGTTAGAGTACTGTTCTCTGGTGTGCATGCTGATGCACTGCTTACTTTTAAGACCTTGTGTGACTTTGTTGTTAACAAAGTTTTTCCTGACTGGTATCCTAATTGAAAGAACAGGATTTTAGTCAGAGTGAAGTATCTCCAAATTGGAATAGTATAGTTGACATTAACCCTTGCGAGCGTCAGTCTGTGAAATAAATAGCCAAAATCCATTTTTTTCTGGGGAGACAATGGCAGTGACTGGGGTAAAACATGACTGGCACACTTCATGTAGATAATAGACGTCTAATATTATGTATTAAATAGTCCATGAAGTGTGAGATCATGATAGACAAGATATTAGTCATTGGTGTGTCTGGGTGGGTTACAGACATCCTACAATCACCATGCAAACAGGGGTGCCCACAGACATACAACATGTACGCACAGGCGTACCTTCAGGATTCGCCAATTTCATTTATTGTATAAAATATTTCTTAACGTAAATAAATGCTGATACCTAAAATCTAAAAAAAACAAAAAAACTGTTTCCGCTCGCTTCGCGTACAGCTCAGGGTCACTGTTGGCACTTGTCACCACCCTGTAATGAATTATGCTACATTCACTAGCAGAGAGGGTTCACAAAATCAGGGAGGGTTCACAAAATCACAGAGGGTGTACCATCTAAACAGTTTCTGTGGGCACCACTGCAATCACATGATTGCTTGAGTACTCATGAGTAGTAATTGGTAATGGTACTCGTACTTGCGTGCACATTCACAAGTAATGACTGATTTTTGTTGTCGTTGTTTATTTATTAAACATAAAGTCAGAAATAGAAATCAGAAATCAGATGTTTTCAGAATAATTATCATAAAACATAAAAAAAAGTATATTTGAAATAGTATACTTTTGAAATACATGAATAACCAATGACCTAGGCTATGACTAGTATGAGCATGGAGGAAGGAAAACTTCCTCCATGGTATGAGTAATGCATACAATTTAAAGGGTTTAAAAATGCAGTCAGTTACTTGTGATTAATTGAGTACTCGTGAATAATTGCTGTGCGATTACTCGAGTAATGAATTTCACTAATTGCCCAGCACTAATGATTATGTTGATTACATTTTGAACGTTGTCTTCTTCAATAAATAACACCCAATTATCAAATACTGTTTTAATAACCTAGTGTGAGGACACTATGTGGACAATATGAACATTTGTAAATTGAAAGAAGGTTATAATTTATACATTTTTAATAATATTTTAACTATTTAATAATAAATTTTATATAAGATTTGAGGCTTTGCATGGTGGAATATCGATATCGTTTCGGTTTGCAGTAACACCATGTGTTTATCTCAATTAATGCGAAGCTGAGGTACAGGTTCTGAAAAGAAAAGAACCTTATCATAGAGAATAACCCGTGAAGTCCCCATGGTTCTCCCTGAACCATATTTCTCACTTAGCGATAGTTGAGAAATGAATTGCCCGAAGAGTAACCCGTGAAGTCCCCATGGTTCTCCCTGAACCATATTTCTCACTTAGCGACAGTAGAGAAAAACGATTTGCCCGACATTGGTTCTCCCGTGAACCATAAACTCAGTTGAGATATGAGTTGTGCGATAAGGTTCTTTTCAGAACCTGTACCTCAGCTTCGCGTTAGTTGAGATAAACACATGGTGTTTCCACAAACTGAAACGATATTAATAAATTTTATAATAACATCCATTTTATGAACCTTAATCAATTTACAGTAAATTTATTTGATTTCGGTCTACTCTAAAGTGTCCTCTTGAAGCGCCCTCGCATGGTCAAACTAAAGGTAAGGTGTAGAATTAGTATTTAAAAAATAACCCAAAATAATGGTGTAATTGCACAATGTGAAATGTACTTAGTTGAAGAAGGTATCAATCTTTCTTTAAACTAATTTTGTCTGAGGTGCTGTCTCTTTTAAGAGAAATTAAATAATTTTGTAGGGCAAAATTAAATCAATTGTTTATCACCCAATGCAAGAATTTCACCAATCTATCGCGGAACCCGCTGCTATTTAGGATTCTAGCCGGCCAATCGTCATCAGGCAAGCTCTCGGTGGTCGAGAGGTTAAGACGTCTGCACTAGTAAACAGGAGGTCATGGATTTGAATCCCACCCGAGCCACCTGTGAATTTTTTTTCCACAGACACACATCGGTGTAGGGCAAAAAATTTAATCAATTAAATAATTTCCAGTTTAAATTTAGAAAAGAGTATCTTATCTAAATTCAACGTTAGAATGAATAAGTAAAATTTGAATGCATTTTCCCTATTTGTTTGTTAATGACACAACCTAATAAGCACAGATTGTTGGCCAACATTACTAATGTTATACTTTCCCATTTAGACTTTTTCATATTTGTTCCCCAGTATTTGATGGCTTGTCTAGACATGACCTCTTACTTTGATCACCTGTAACTGAATCACGTTATGTGGTCCCCAGGAACAGTAAACAATGGTTGGTCCCCTGTGCATATTATGGGCTGTGGCCTCGAAGATTTCCTGTGGAACCTTCCCAGAATGTGACGTCAATGTTGGCTCAAAAGCAGCTGATGGGCTGGCATTTTATATGCTTGTGCGTACACATTGTCTTGAGACTGTCTGTGACATACATAATGACATTTTTCTCGTTTGGCTTTTTGAAGAATCGCAGCTACTCAACAACAGGGAGGGCACTTTTCGTGGGGAAATCTTGTGTAAATAGAGAGGTGTTGTGTGACATCACAATGCAGAAACCATCGTCATATAGCTACACGTATGTAAATTAAGTGTGAATGCCTGCCTTGTGAACTTGAAGCTTTGCAGCACGCACAAGTACTCATGGGTTATGTGTGCATTTCATATCATTGGTCGGTACAGTGAAGCAGTTCACAGCCTAGACTGCTCCCTATTACGGCTTCTCTAGAAACCTCTCTATATAAAATCATTCACACACTCAAATAGCGTCCTCATATTGTTTAAGGGTTAAAACATGTAGAAGTATTTTCAGATCTCTACAGAGATACCAATTTTCAATGAGTGAGACAAGTCATGAAAAATTCCTTTTGTTTTGTTAAAACATAAAGCTGCTCATGTAATTTTATATTCACTTTTACCTGTATCCCTGAATGAAGTGTCTTTATACACAATCGCACAGCAGGGAAAATTTTTGAGAATTCATGTGATTTGAGGTATGTTTGACTGTGATAGCATACGAATTGGCCCTAGTGCCATGTGACACATGACACATGGATGTGTCTGTTTTGGATGATGGAGCATATCCAAGAGGGCTGTTGAAAAGGGGCTGCTCTAAGGTATTTCCCTTCAAAATAACAAGTGAGATATGCATCAATGATTGTTTGGGCCCTCCGTCTGATTACACAGGAAATTGTCCCTTGACCCGCAGGGAGCAACTTTTCAAACTTTACGTGTTTGCCAGATTTATGGAATCATATTGACATCTGCAAATTATTTGTGAGACAGACGATTAGTGGGAAAATGAAACAGCTGATCTCGGTCTTTGGCATTTTATCTGGGTCCAGGGATGTGATTCACAATAAACTTCCTGCCATGCTTCTAGGACTTGGGATGACTAAACCTAGATGCATGGACAGAGGTAGGTGGAGGTGCTCAAGGTATTCTGAAGAGTTTGTTTTCTTCTCATTATTGGTTTAAAGACTCTATGCACTGTTGGTTATATCAAAAACAATGAAGATGATCACAGTTTGCATAATACATACTTTGTGTAAAGTTGATGAAGGTATCAACCATTCCTTAACCCTAACCCCCTAGGTATTCTTGCTAGGAACCTTCCTGAATCCTTCAAAATGCACCATGCATTTTTGTTGATCTTTCATATTCAGCACTTATGGCCTGTACTTCTTTGCCAGGTTTTTTGCCCCATTTGAAGAGGTGAAAGTACCAGTTTCCAACAGTGCTGAATTTTTCCCAAAAAATCCCTTGGAGGATTTTGATGGATTTGGGGTGGTTAGGGTTAAAACATTTCTGCCTTAAATGTATTTCCAAAAAAAGGAGAGAGTATACTATTTCTGAACTTATTTGCAACAATTTCCTTTTTCTTAAAAAATAACAGCACCTCAAATAAATTTATTTCTTGGAAGGATTGATACCGTCAATAACTATCAAGTAAACTTGTCTATTTTTCAGGTTGTTTCTGTACATATCTTTTGATTCTTATGAAGTATGGATGCATTTACAGACAAGTGTACAATTCCTTTGAGTTTGACAGATAATAATTTTAATTATTTATTTATTTATTGACAAATCACATTATCACGTATGTACACTCACGGAATTTAAAAACGCATCAACTTATATTTCTCGATAAATATGTATAACTTATATGCAGTGATAAATTGAAGCCATAATTGTACATAGCACTTTTATTGTGTCAGTATGATGTGAAAATTTGCGCTCATGCTTGACTGAGAAAGTATTGATTAAAATATCATAAATATCTGCTGTTGAAAAAAATGTGAAATATTGGGATGATGCGTTTTTAAATTCCGTGAGTATACTTTGTGTTGTTAATATTACCTCATTTTTGGTAATCTTGTATTAATAATTTTTTATTGAGAATACAACAATTTTAAACAATAAATTTACATCCATGAAATTAAGGTTTTGTCTACTGATGATTGTGTTCATGTTGACACCATCATGTCTAACCTCACCAATTTTTTGTTGCACAATGACAATGTTATTTAACCCTCCTACTTTTGGTGCCTTTTTCAGACAAGTTGATGCACCATTTGAAACCATTCGTTTTGTGAAACACCAAGGTGTAGTGTATCCACCATTTAAAACCATTTGAATGATTTATAAGCCACTGTGTAGTACATTCACCATTTGAAACATTCGGTTATGGAAACACACCAAGGTGTAGTGTATCCACAATTCAAAAACCATTTGAATGGTAGTAAAGCTTGCTACCAACACTGTTCAAATGGTATCACCATGTGTGTACAAAACCAATGGCCATTTTGGTAAGTGGAAATTTTGAATGGTTTCAAATGGTCAAACAGTAGGAGGGTTTTAATTAAGTAGTTTAAATTACAGCTCCAAATACCCATAGGGACTCGTGGCGCAGTCCACTAGTTTGGTCAATTGTGAACATTCTAGAGTTGGTACACCCCGGATCGAATCCAGCTCCTGACACACAGGGACATTTATAGCTGTTGGCCAACAGCAATGGTTTGGAGACCATCATATTTCTCCCCCAAAAGGATTGGTTCTAGTACGGACGGGAAAGGAAAGAGGGACCGGGGATGGTTTTTACTCAAAATCACAAGGGGTAAGGCTTGTAGTTGCAACCCAAATATCACAAGGGTGTAAAGACTTCAAGTTTTTTTCCTCAAAATCACATGTAGTACAATGTAGTTTTACTCAAAATCACAAGGGGGTAAGGCTTGTAGTTTTATCCACAACAAAATAAATAACAAGCGGTAAGGCTTGTAGTTTTATCTGCAAAAAAATAAATAACAAGCGCTAAGCCTTGTAGTTTCTCTTAAAAATAAAAAAGGTAAGGCTTGTAGTTTTTACTCCAAATCACTAGGGGTAAGGCTTGTAGTTTTTACTCCAAATCACAAGGGGTAAGGCTTGTAGTTTTTACTCAAAATCACAAGGGGTAAGGCTTGTAGTTTTTACTCAAAATCACAAGGGGTAAGGCTTGTAGTTTTTACTCAAAATTACAAGGGGTAAGATTTGTAGTTTTTACTCAAAATCACAAGGGGTAAGGTTTGTAGTTTTTACTCAAAATCACAAGGGGTAAGGCTTGTAGTTGCAACCCAAATATCACAAGGGTGTAAAGACTTCAAGTTTTTTTCCTCAAAATCACATGTAGTACAATGTAGTTTTACTCAAAATCACAAGCGGTAAGCCTTGTAGTTTTTCTTAAAAATTAAAAAGGTAAAGCTTGTAGTTTTTACTCAAAATCACAAGGGGTAAGGCTTGTAGTTCTTACTCAAAATCACAAGGGGTAAGGCTTGTAGTTTTAACTCAAAATCACAAGGGGTAAGCCTTGTAGTTTTTCTTAAAAATTAAAAAGATAAAGATTGTAGTTTTTACTCAAAATCACAAGGGGTAAGGCTTGTAGTTCTTACTCAAAATCACAAGGGGTAAGGCTTGTAGTTTTTACTCAAAATTACAAGGGGTAAGGTTTGTAGTTTTTACTCAAAATCACAAGGGGTAAGGCTTGTAGTTTTTACTCAAAATCACAAGGGGTAAGGCTTGTAGTTTTTACTCAAAATCACAAGGGGTAAGGCTTGTAGTTTTTACTCAAAATCACAAGGGGTAAGGCTTGTAGTTTTTACTCAAAATCACAAGGGGTAAGGTTTGTAGTTTTTACTCAAAATCACAAGGGGTAAGGTTTGTAGTTTTTACTCCAAATCACAAGGGGCAAGGCTTGTATTTATTTCTCAAAATCACAAGGGGTAGGCTTGTAATTTTATCCATCAAAATCACAAGGGTAAGGTTTGTGAAAAAACAAAAGAAATCACAAGGGGTAAGGCTTGTAGTTTTTTTCCTCAAAATCACAAGGGGTAAGGCTTGTAGTTTTTACTCAAAATCACAAGGGGTAAGGCTTGTAGTTTTTACTCAAAATCACAAGGGATAAGGCTTGTAGTTTTTACTCAAAATCACAAGGGGTAAGGCTTGTAGTTTTTACTCAAAATCACAAGGGGTGAGGTTTGTGGAAAAAAAATCACAAGGGGTAAGGTTTGTAGTTTTTACTCAAAATCACAAGGGGTAAGGCTTGTAGTTTTTACTCAAAATCACAAGGGGTAAGGCTTGTAGTTTTTACTCCAAATCACAAGGGGGTAAGGCTTGTAGTTTTTACTCAAAATCACAAGGGGCAAGGCTTGTAGTTTTTACTCAAAATCACAAGGGGCAAGGCTTGTAGTTTTTACTCAAAATCACAAGGGGCAAGGCTTGTAGTTTTTACTCAAAATCACAAGGGGCAAGGCTTGTAGTTTTTACTCAAAATCACAAGGGGTAAGGTTTGTGAAAAAACAAAAGAAATCACAAGGGGTAAGGCTTGTATTTTTTTCTCAAAATCACTCAAAATCACAAGGGGTAAGGTTTGTGAAAAAACAAAAGAAATCACAAGGGGTAAGGCTTGTATTTTTTTCTCAAAATCACAAGGGGTAAGGTTTGTGAAAAAACAAAAGAAATCACAAGGGGTAAGGCTTGTATTTTTTTCTCAAAATCACAAGGGATAAGGTTTGTGGAAAAAAAATCACAAGGGGTAAGGCTTGTAGTTTTTTTCTCAAAATCACAAGGGGTAGGCTTTCAGTTTTTCTCAAAATCACAAGGGGCAAGGCTTGTATTTATTTCTCAAAATCACAAGGGGTAGGCTTGTAGTTTTATCCACAAAAATCACAAGGGGTAAGGTTTGCGGAAAAAAATCACAAGGGGTAAGGCTTGTATTTTTTCTCAAAATCACAAGGGGTGGCTTTCAGTTTTTCTCAAAATCACAAGGGGCAAGGCTTGCAGTTTTTTTCCCTCAAAATCACAAGGGGTAGGCTTGTAGTTTTATCCACAAAAATCACAAGGGGTAAGGTTTGCGGAAAAAAAGCACAAGGGGTAAGGCTTGTATTTTCTCAAAATCACAAGGGGTAGGCTTTCAGTTTCTCAAAATCACAAGGGGTAAGGCTTGTATTTATTTCTCAAAATCACAAGGGGTAGGCTTGTAGTTTTATCCACAAAAATCACAAGGGGTAAGGTTTGCGAAAAAAAATCACAACAGGTAAGGCTTGTATTTTTTCTCAAAATCACAAGGGGTAAGGCGTGTTTTTTTAAACTCAAAATCACAAGGGATAAGGTGTGTTTTTTTTACTCAAAATCACAAGGGGTGGGCTTGTTTTTTTACTCAAAATCACAAGGGGTAGGTTTGTATTTTTTCCTCAAAAATCACAAGGGGTAAGGCTCGTTTATTTACTCAAAATCACAAGGGGTAAGGTTTGTAGGTTTTTTTTTGTTCCCTCAAAATCACAAGGGGTGGTTTGTGAAAAACAGCAAAAAATCACAAGTGGCAGGGGTAGGGCTTTCAGTTTTTCTCAAAATCACAAGGGGGGGGCAAGGCTTGTAGTTTTTACTCAAAATCACAAGGGGTAAGGTTTGTGGAAAAAACAGCACAAAATCACAAGGGGTAAGGTTTGTGAAAAAACAAAAGAAATCACAAGGGGTAAGGCTTGTAGTTTTCTCACAATAACAAGGGTAAGGTTTGTGGAAAAAAAACAAGAAATCACAAGGGGTAAGGCTTGTAGTTTTTTCTCAAAATCACAAGGGGTAAGGTTTGTGAAAAAAAAGAAATCACAAGGGGTAGGCTTGTAGTTTTTACTGAAAATCACAAGGGGCAAGGCTTGTATTTATTTCTCAAAATCACAAGGGGTAGGCTTGTATTTTTTCTCAAAATCACAAGGGGTAGGCTTTCAGTTTCTCTAAATCACAAAGGGCAAGGCTTGCAGTCTTTTCTCAAAATCACAAGGGGTAAGGTTTGTGAAAAAACAGCCAAAAAAAAATCACAAGGGTTAAGGCTTGTAGTTTTATCCACAAAAATCACAAGGGGTAAGGTTTGTGGGGAAAAAAAAAATTACAAGGGGTAAGGCTTGTATTTTTTCCTCAAAATCACAAGGGGTAAGGCTTGCAGTTTCTGTGCTCCGTTTCTGTGAAGCGTAATTTTGTTTCTGTAAAAATTTACAAAAAACAGATTTTTTTTTAAAGGAAACTTACACTCACGCAGACAGACAAAAATAACTTTAGGAAATGAGACATGTATTTCCCGCCAAGCCAATGCCCTTTATTCGGACTACTTCCTATGCTGCATACCCCTCTTGCATCTTGTACAGGCCAGTACAGTACACATTGTCATAGCAACCAGTCACCAGAAAATGGTAAAATACAAAAGTGAGGGAAAAGCTGTAACCTACATGAAATACAGGGTGTTAATTATACTATATATATAATAATAAAATAATACAAAACAAATTCATGCCATTTGAATTCACACCCACCTTGAAACAAATCGTTCATATTACAAAGCTTATTTTTTAATTAAAAAGCTGGTTATTAGCTACGATAAATTAACACATTGCAAATTGGTTCTTAAATATCAGAGAAATATTGCAAAAGTGATTTAGTATCTAATCAGGAGAATATTACAATGGGTCATCTCAATTCTGGGGTAATGATGAATGAGACCCTTATGGGAAGTTACCAACTGAACACTCTACAAGGCAAGGTTGTTATATTTGAGGTTTTTATGGTGGGATTCTGTGTTCTGACCACAGCATTATTTCAAATTTTCCTAACGTTTAACAGCACCATCAAAAGATAATTAAGTGACTTGCACATGGCCTGAGTAAAGAACAGAACCTCCGGTAACAAGCGGGCGGCTTGGACAATCAAGTACGCGTGTCAGACAACAATAGGTCAAATAATTACATGAGCATTATATCCAGGAATACATTGTGTTAATCCTCTTTATCAGCCATGTGCAGTCGTTAAACAAAAGCATATTTGGGCAGTCATACATTTAAAAAAAATTACCCTTCTAAATGTCTACATTTTATATAATTGTTAAAAACTAAATTTGTGTACAATGAAACCAAGGACAGCTTAATTATTAGTAATTTAATTTTAAGATAATGACAAGTACACTATTTTTAATTTTATTAAATTACAAGCTTAAAATATCTAGCATTCCACCACAAATAAATTTAATAGTTTGAGCTTACGATGTTCAAAAATGCTCCCATTTGTGTTTTGTACATTTGGTCCAACTGCAGAGGTCCTAATCCAAAGACAATTGTCTATGATAGTAGTATCCACAGGGTGTAACTACAGACATTTGTACACATACAGTATCTTATCCAACAATATTAACTCGAAAGCATTCGTTTCTGTGTACAAACCCCTTGCAGTTTGGTATCTTACTTGTGATTTGATCAGAAGAAGAATGCAACGAGGCCATCGATGGATCATCAACACAAATCAGCCACATCGTGTTTGACACAGGGGGGCTCCGAAATTCACAAAACTCATAAAAAACTTAAAATATAACATTTATGATTAATTTATATGATAAATGTGCTAGCTATGATTAGGCAGTGATATGCAAGATGAAAACAGTGGTGTTTTTTGCATGATTGGTGAATTAACTACAGGTTATCTTAAAATACGTCAAGCCTATCAAGAAAAGATGGTTACTCGTATGTACAAGGTGAAATTAAATACGCTAGAACAACTAACCCAGTCCTGAAGGAAGTCTGAAAGTTTGTGCGACTTCCTTGAAGACGCTAGGTATGATTTGTGTAGCTTTCCCAAACTAAATATTACAGATGAATCACAATACACTTCACAATTCAAGTTGAAGATGATTAATTCCATCTAAATAATACTCGTGTAATTGTACAAACAATCTGAATTTGTTGAAGGCGTGTTAACATTTATGTTGGCTGTTCAGCGCATCATTTGTTCCATTATAAATAGGAAAGGAACATTAAAAAACACAGGTTTTGATAACCACTTTAAAACAAAAAATACTATTAGTTTTACATTAAAATATGGAAGCGGAAGACATGTGATTTGTGGCGTAGGTAAAACTAATGCCAAATGACATTTCGTATTAGAACATTAATTACACCTACCTAAAATAGCAATCCAGCATTATACAAAAATAGAGCAAAAAACTAAACAAAAAACAATGTATGCATATAAAAATATACCTACTGCTTATTATTCTAATCCACACACAAAAAATGGGGGTATAACACAATTTTATATCAATTATTTTTTTTAATCTGCAGAGCACCAAGTGAAATTTTCTGAATGCAATCCTTCAGTCTTGAGGGAATTTTTTTCCTATAACCTCAGATACAAAAACGCCAAAAAAAAAGAAATCAGCTCACAAACGTAAAAACTTCTTACACAAATATAAATTATTTAACAGCGTGTGAACCATGACAGCTTCACATTAAAAATAACAAGACATACAGAAATTAAAAATGAGACAGTTACGTGATGTTACTTATCGATTAAACATACACGCCATATCACACCTCTGTATTGTCATCAGTGTAGCCGGCCGCTACCACTTGAGCTCCACCCTTGGCAACTACAGTGACAGGCTTAGGATCTGAGCGTTTACGGCGATTTACAACTACCAAAACTATAACGACTAGGAGCACAGCCAAAATGCCAGCAACAGCCGCAATGGGTATCAGCGACGACCCACCTTCACTACCGTTGCCCTTATCTACATTCAATTTATTAGCAATGTTGATGTCGTCGACATCATTTGAAGAGGCAGCATTTGTGTTAAGGGCTAGCCATTTGATGTTGGTACCCATGTCCTTACCGATCTCATCAATCACTTCCTCATCAGACACAGTGCTGATGGCTTGGCGACTAAGTCGGTTGAGAGCTGGAGGAGATGCCAGACTGTGTCGTTCTACACTACGTTTTCCGATATTATTATCAAGGGATTTGACGGTAAAGATGGAGTGTACATACCATTGACGACCAGCTGCCACCTATAAACCACAAATTAAAAAAAAAAACATACATCGTAAACACATTAAGATTGCAATCTACATTGGGTCAACTCAAAAATTCTTGTTCCTAAGCACAAAAACACCACCGGGTTTTCTCCAAATACAGATTTACTTGATGGTATGAAACATGAATTGAAATGTGTCTGTGGTGCCGTTTTTTGGAACAATTAATCAACAATTTTTGCAAATTAATTTTTAAGTTCCAGGGACATGAATTTCATGTTGTAATGAATACAAACAATCTCAAGGAATTTTTCACTATTTTCAAAACAGTTGAAACTTTCAAAATTTGTTTTACAGATCTCTTGATTCCTATAAAGTGTGGATACATTTTAAGAAGGATATACTCAATTAACATCAGATAATAAACCTTTATCAGACAGATTCAGTGATTCATCAAGTAGCAAGTATTTTCCATTTTTGTTTTTTAATAAGCACAATTCAAGTTTCATTTGTGAGAATCCATGAGATTTTTTTTTTTACCTGGAAGAGTGGGTCACTGCTGAGCCTGAAGCCATCGGCACCAGACTGTCTGACAAGTTCTAAAGCATTGGGATCATCAATAGCCAGAGCTGCGTTGAATGGAATACCACTGAATCGTGGAGTAATTGTGTCTGGTGCTCCGCGGTCCTGCAAATACAATTCAAACATTCGGTAAAGTTAAGCAAGGTTTTTCCCCCAGGAATTACTTTTCAAAAATGACTTATCGGTTAGATAACATGGAAATAGATTTGAAAATCAGATTTAAGAATTGAGGCCTACGGCCCTCTTAGGGTCTATTCAGCAATTGTTAAACTATTGGCTCAAACTTTTCATTTAGCCTGCTTCATTAGTTTACCAGATTTGTAAGCAACTGTTTCAGGCGGAACAGCTTCTGGAAGCTGACAAGTGATAATTGACAGTCCTAATACCTACAAAAGCAACTGCTGTAGTGGGGAACATCAATAATACTGCCACTGCTAATCCTTCACTAATCCTCCCTACACAATAGGCAGTAATCCCTTAATAGCCCTTTTGTCTGACCCAGGATGGCCAGTTGGGCTCAAAAAACTATCAGCTCAATTGAAAAAACTATCAGCTCAATTGAAAAAAAATTATCAGCTCAATTGGTCGCCAATTGAATCGTCTTTCAATAGTTTCACAACTGCTCAATGGGCCCTATGAGGACTGTTAGCCTTACTTGCATTTTGGGTAGAAGAAAGAAAATCTTGTCAACACTTACCAAGACCTTGAAAGCATAGAGGAGATTGGGAGAGTCTGCCACACAGCCATATTCTCCATTGTTGGGGTCATATTTAGGGATGTAGCCATCACGTCCGGTACACAGGAACACTTTCTCAACGTTGAGGTTGAAGCCACTACCAAGGTTCTGAACAGGATCCACGTGAATGCGACCGTACACCGTGTCACCTGAGCGATGAACAAAATTGATGAAAATATTTAGGGGGAATGTAACAATAGGTTTTGCAAAACATTGTAGTAATCATCTCACAGGGTTGCTGTACACAAACACTGCTATTCAATTAAGAATTAACACTACTATTCAATGTGATTTGAAGCTTTGCATAGTGGACTGGTTATGAAAGATTAGGTTTGCATCCTCCTGAAGATGGACAGAGCAAACGGTTCAAGAAATATCCTCACAACTATCGCTTCTTTTCAGTACTACACTTCTTCCAAGAAAAGATCGATTACACATGGTGTTATTGAGTTCTTTTGGGCACACCATGTAATGATCTCTTCTTGGAAGAAGTGATGGCTCTGAGAAGAGCCGGTTGGTTTGTTCTCAACGTTTCGACTAGTCTGCTCTAGTCATCAGGAGACATGGTGTTACCCACAAACCTCATCTTTCTTAACAGTGTATTTTTCTATTATATTCACATAAACTACATGAAGCCCCCGGAAACCCCTAAAGTAGACTACCAGTTGATTCATTTTGAACAGAATATAGTAATGTAAAGATCAACTCACCAGGAGAGAATGCAGTGTCCGTTCCCTCACCGAAGCCCATGGAGCCATCGGACAGCCAGAGCATCTCCTTGCCAAGAAGCATGAACTGAGTGTTCAGACTGAACTCGGCCGGTACGGGGTCGCTGACCTGCTGGAAGCGCAGGGGAAGGTCAAAGTTGATGATGTCACGTGGGTTACAGATGACCGGTAGGCTGTACTCCTGGGTCGGAGTGGTGGTACAGGGGATCAGACGAATGGTATACATGCCACTGTAGTCGGATACCTACGAGGACGGAACAAACAATATAAAAATCTCAAAACTTTAAACCGAGACGGGAAAGAGATGAAGAAATTTATGTTAAATTGTTTAAAGGTGCTGCAGATTTCAGACTGCAAATTTTTAAGCAACTTCTGAGATAATGTTTAGAGAAACTTACGGCAACATCCGAGACAAACTGCCAGAGCTGCTCAGGCTGGGCAAATGTGGGTTCTGATCGGACAAGGTTGAGGGAGAAGGTGAGGTCTGGACGATCCACTGAGATGACAGAGGATGAGGTGCCAATAGCTGTGGGGAATTAAGGTATAGCAAAAATTGTTAATTATAAATAGTACTTCATTCCTCCGTGACGTACGATATGTTTTATAGTGAATCACATATGCGTAGCGACAATCAACGTGATAATGAAATCAATGGATGTCCTTTTGAAGATTCAGTTTTTATCCACTTTAGAAATCTGATGGGAAAAGATGGTTAAATAAAACAAAGATTTGATTTTGGATGCGAAATTTATTGTTTGTTAGAATAATATGATCCATGGATTGCAAGTGATATTAAACTTACATGGATGGTCGAGCACAAACAGGCCTCTGAATAGAGCGTCAGTACGGAAGTTGACGACGAGTCTTCCATTCTTGTCAATCCTCATGCTGGTTGGGAACAGAGAACCTGTCAAAAATCAACCACCAAATCAAATCAAGTTTAATAATGTTCTCAAAATTTTTTATTATGAATGTACAAACACAAAGTGTATGGCAAGATCTAATCTGTCCAAATTCAGGACAGGAACATAGGTATTTGCAGTACACCAGATATGATCGGAAGTGATTACAAGAACAGGGTCAGGTCAAGAAAGTTAATGACACATGGTTTTGATGCTTTCAACAATGCAGACATTTCAGGTAATTTCAGCAGTCCACCTTACCCTGAACGGAGGAGTCCGCGACTGCCTGTGCACCCACGCCATTCTGCCAAAGGATGGAGGTGTCGTATACGAAGGTCAGTTGGAGGTTGGAGGTCTGGTCAAAATGCTGCCATCCTCCGACGCTGGCCGGAGAGTGGAAGACATTAGACACGTAGAGTGGTACACGCAGTGTTACATAAGACTGCACCAAGTCAAGAACCTATAGTGGAGAGAAGAGTTTACAAACAAGATTATAATATATGCAGGAAATATTTGTTTTTGGGTCAGGAAGGCTCACTAAAAGAAACATTAAATTAAAAAAAGCTCCCTGATAAATATCGAAAATGTTGGATGAAAAATCAAATTGTTCTTTATGTTCATTATAAAAAAAAGGCACGCAACATATACTTGATATTACTATTAAATTCATTGAATTTTAAAGGCTGTCAAATGATTTTTTCCCCCAATTTCTTAAATTACAATTCAGAATTTGTTGTATTTTTTATATTATTTACCTGTATAATGTTATAAGCATATGGAAATAAATGTGCATTACCATTGAGAAAGTTAAATTCAGAATAAATCTGCTGAATTTAAAATTGAATTTGATTCTGTACCTGTCCATCAGTTCCAACCTGTCCGCCGCATTGATCCAGAAGCTCGGACATATCGTAGTAGGTGGTGAACTCCCACAGACAAGCCTCGAGGTCCAAGTTACGGTAGAATCGCAGGGAGCTTTCTCCACGCATCTCGGAGCTGAACTGGTACGGCTGTGACTCGCCGATCACATTGGGGTTCTTGGTCTCGCTGGTGATGAAACCATACTCAGTGGGGATCTCGTTGTAATCGAGGAGGTTGGAGCAACGGTGGGTACCGATGCGGTATCCGTCCTTGCTCAGAGCAAGATCAAAGTTGGAGAGTTCGCGGGTTGAGATAACTGGAAGCATACCATCTAAGAAGGGGAATAATGGAATGAAGGGTCAAAGGTCATTCAATTTCACTCACCCTTATATTAAAAGAAAATATAAAATTGAGTAACTCAAAATATTAATTGTTAACTCATGATTGAAAAAAAAAAAAACTATTGTACTTACCAACATGAGGCATGGTGATTGTCAACTTGAGTCTGTTGGGGTGCTCCAAGTCACCAGGTCCAGTGTATCGTAGTTTAGCAGCGTAGGGCTCGGCACCGATGGCTTCGTCCAAACGAGGCATACAGATACCCTCTACAGAGCTAATAGTGGCTGGCAAGCTGTAGTGCTCACGGCCTGGGTCAGCCAGGTTGCTGACGGCACGGGCAGCGCACTGAACGCGGGAGGCAGGGCCGAAGTAGATACTGTCCAGGGTGATCTAAATGGGAAATAAAATTATCCATTGTAAATATTTGGAATGATTTTAAGGGAGCATAAAACTTTAGTTTCATGCACTTTTCCTTAATTTATACTTTATGTGAATAAAGATATACATTACACAAATGACTGGTCATAGTTTCAGCTTGTGTTGATAGAAGTTAAGTGAAAGTTTATGAAAGTTCCAGGAGTGAACTAGAAAGAAACGGGCGTGGTCACTCACCATGTCGGTGGAAGTGAAGAATGTGTTGGTCGCCACATCCTTGAGTGGGTAGGTGATACCACCGGCAGTCGTTGGAGCCGATACCAACCAACGGAACTCGGTCAGGGTATCGTTAATGCCCTCGTTGGTGCAGATCGAACCAGTCGTGGCGTAGTCGGGATGTTTGGGGTTGCAAGGCTGTAAAGGAAAACGGGATTTTTATTGTTATCAAAACGATTTAAGCCAAGGAACCGAGTGGGGGTACAGAACATACTTGTCTGGAAAGGAATGAAGAAAAATGAAAAGCTACCCATATATAAAAATTAAACAGATTTTCAAGAAAAATTGCAAATAAATCAAATCAGGAATTGTGAAACAAACTAGCCAATAAAGATTGATTTTTTTTTTTTTTTTAAATTAGAAACTAATTTCAGAATTTGTGAAGAGACAAATTGGTACGTAATAATTAACATCAAATAGCACTTACTGTGACACAGACGACAGGGTAACCACGTGGTGGAAATTCACGAGCAACCTGAACATTGTCATAATCCAATAGGGAGACAACGATGGGCGTGGATGGGAATGTAACACCAGATAGTTGACCCTCTTGCTCAATGTAGACAATAGCCTTGTTCATCTAGGGCACACAAAGGAGGGAGGGAAATACTGTTAAGAACTGAAAGTAAACTCATCAAAACTATCTGATACTATGTTGAGATTTGTGTTCCAGATGTTTTTTTGTTTTTTTCCCCCAATAACATTTATTCTGAATGACAATTCAGAAATGTTGGTGTCTACCGTTGGTGACAAGTTGTCTACCACATACACTATGCAGTGGTGTGTATTTTCTTCAAGATAGTGATTGTTTTACCTGGATTTCAGCAATCATCATCTCATCCATGGTAAGATGGACGGTAAAGGCTTCTCTCATCTCGTTCCTGTCCTGATCCGGGAGGACATCAATATCCACAAACAGCTCAGATACGTTGAAGCCAAATACAAGCTCTGAATAGTAAAATGAATATCCCGATTACAATAACATGTTACTTAAGCAGTTTATAGTTCAACAAAGAAAGATAGGGTTGGCCTATCCAGGAACATTTTGTGCATTAACATCCCAATTTAAACCGTAATACAATTAATAAACAACCTTTATTATTTGTAATAATTTTGGCTGACAATATTAATAGAGTTTTAGTACTAATGTTTATTTATCAGACAAAGTGAAGTCCAACTGAACCATCTTAAAAACCACAAATGCTCATGGCCTCAAGTCTCGACTGGCAAGATCTTTCGTCAAACAAACTAGAACATGAGAATACAGGAGCCCTTTAAAACAAAACCCGATCTTCTGAACTGTAGTGAACCAAATGGGGTTAACCAAAGAGGCCATGTGGACTGTGCAGCCGACAAGTTTGAGGTCAGAGTTGGTTTATATCTCAAGTAATTGAACAAGTCTGCGAAGATTAGGCAAAGACACCCAGGGGAGAGGGCAAAATAACTGGCTTTCTGGTTTCAACAATGGACACAATCTGCACTCCAACCAAACAACCTGTGCAGACATTTTGTTGAGTCGATCTTGGTTTCTTGCATTGTCAAATAACTTCTCCATGAATAATTTCTGTAGTTTATCGTTTTGTTTTACTAGACATGGGAATTGAGTTACTTCTCACATACCAACCCTTAACATTTACAGGACTTCTAACGTTAACACATAAGTTTCCTGTAAAAGGGTTCAGTAAAGCTGTACATTATAATCAATTTCCCATGGAATTTACAATACCTTTATTTCAAGATTAAGAAAGTCTTCTTTTATTGTTTAAATTAAATATTTCTTAAATTTTCCAGACATGAATGCTAACAAGATCAGGAAATTAAAATACAAACACGAATGACAAGAAACAAGAAAAGATTAACAGGGTCACTCAAAGACTGAGGAGAATTGGGTACAGCATGTTTGTCAGCACAAAGTGTTATGACCTACTGGACAAGGTCAGCTCAATAGTACTACAATCTCTGCTTTCATTCAAAGCTTTAAGTCTGTGTTTGTGACAGTGGGTTATAATAATGTTTTTCTTTTGTCATGCCTTGCTTGGGCCAGCAACCTTCTGAAAGTTGAATGATAAGTAATGGGTTGGGAAATTAGGTTTGCTGTTGGACCAACTTGATGTTTGTTTTAGCATTTGATGGCAGCTGGATATAAGGTCATGGGTGGGTTCATGAAAGACTTGGTAAATAAAGACTAGACACTGAAATTTCAGCCAAAGGTCAGTTGGGGGTACAACTAAATTCAGCTTATGTAAACAGAATATTTAACACTACAAGACAATATAACACAGGAAAACAGAAGGAAAACCAAAATACAAATAAAAACAAATAATCAACAATAAATCAGACACAAATTACATAAACACATAATTCTGGACAAAATGTGAAGAATCCTTTTAAAAGAAATAAGTTACTTGATCCAACGTCTAAGTTTATTTCTAACTAGAGTATTTGTGACTGGCTCTGGCAAAACCCTAAACTTTGACCCAATTTTCAAATATGACCTCCCAAATTTATCATGAAAATTAACGTTTCAGGATTTTTCTTTTCCCATCAAAATCTAGATGGTGACATGAAAACTGGTCCCTGGGGTCAGTTTTTGACCTTTTCATGGCTGTTACGCATTATGGTAAATGCCAAGAAGTTTTGAGTTTTGCCAGAGCGGGTGACATTTTGGTTTGTTTTGAGGAAGTTCTAGGTCAACCTTAATAAGTCTTCTATACTTTCCTGTTTTTACCACTATTAACCCTACATGGACTTGAAATTCTCAAATGGCTAGTATAGAACTGGTTAAGACAAAATAGAAGGCCATAGTGTCCAGCTAACTGGACTGGTCATCCTCCATCACTAACCAGGCCCGACTGGCCAAAATTAGTCAAAGGTCACTCTGGTCAAATATTTATCATCATGACCTTCCATGTTAGACATTCATGCCGACATAATGCAGAGTTCACACATAAACATATTAAGTTTACACTGCAAATTTGTTAAGTCAATAAAATATACTTGATCAAACATATATCCAGACCAGATAGTCCATAAGAACTTTGGTCAACTGAATTACGCACAGCTGTGGTGAATATTGTGCAACCTCTGTTCAAAGAATTTTCCCATTAACATTTCTTTATATTCTGCAAATACATTACAAAACCAAGATCTTGAACAGATTGGTTGGGACATAGCCAAATACTACATGTATGCACACTGAAGTATTCTAAACATGTCCTAAAAATCAATGTCAAGATTTTAATCCTTAGGACTTTCCCCGCTTAGCGTGGCTCAATATCACCTATATGTAGGCATACCAGGATATTAGAACCAAGCCTTAGGAAGGACCGCCCACTTCTGAAGCACTCAAGATAAGTCTCACTCACAGCCGAAACCACCTGCTGCAAAATTTGCTACCTTGGAAATCCTAATTTCTGGGGAAACTTAACTTGATCGGCTAGTTTCTGTTTATCATCAACATGCATTTATCCCCTTGATTATATGTGTCAATTTCGGTTTTCTCTTTGTGAGGAAATCTGCATCCCTAGTGAAAATGCACCAACCTAGCCTGACACTTACAATATGGTCTTACAGGATTTTGAGTGGAGTTAGACAGTTCAAAAGGAGAAGGGATTTCTGCAAACTATGCATAATACATATAACAAATATGAAATGTTTTTCTTGCAGAATTTTATTCCCACTTTCTTCAAAATGTTCCACCTCAAACTGAACACAAGAGTCTTATATTCAATCATATTAAATGGTTGCCAAAAATGCGAACAAGGGAATGTTTACATACAAAAAGGGAAGTCAAGTAACCAGCAAAATGAACAAACTAAAATAGACAGACCGACCAACAGCAAGACCAAACCTAAAAACAGACAGACACACATGACATAACACAAACAGACAAATTGACACGACGGTGAAATACAGACAAACGAACACATGTTAGACAAACACCCAATTACTTACGCTGAGATAGCGGGTTGTAGTCCATACCGCTCTTGGCCGAGCCATCCTTGGTGAAGACACGGACTATGGAGGTCTGGGTGAGATCTCCCATCCTGATGACGGGGATTCGGACAGTGCTGACCTCATCTTCAGACAATGGCTCGTTGACACTGAACCTCGTCTCTGGGAACTTAATGATGGACTCTGCAATCAAACAAAAGTTTGAGCGATTATCCTCGGATCACATTGGTTTACTTCCCACCTTTAAAAATGAATCACCTTATTCCCAACTTCTCAAACCAATTCTATTGTGTCATAGTCCTGAACAGTGTCGACAGATTATGGAAATATGAATTTAAAAATATATATATTTCAGTTAGAAAATATTTCAGTCCAAAATTTTCCAGAAGCTATAATATAAGCCTACCCTCTCTGAATAGTGCTCTAACCATTGTGTCCATCAAACTTCAAACACATTTCAAAAATTCTCTCAAGCAAGTTTCTAAGCTTATATTTTTCACTAAAAACAGAAGTTCTTTCTCTCCCAAAACCAGAAACTTGGTTTCAGAAAATGTTTACTTACTGTCTCCAACATCATGGATGGTGACTGTGGTCTCGTTTAGTTCTCCAATCATAGCTTGGAGTCCAGAGTCGGTACGTGCATGGCCCAAGACAAGACGGAATTGTTCATCTTCCTCAAAGTTATCGTCGTCCATCAATAGGACACTGCAGTCCTTCTGCCTCTCCCCTAGATGAAGAAAAAGGTAGAATTTTGTTAGAAGGGAAAGAAACGGATGGTTTTTTTTCAGACACTAACCCAAAACTTCCAAAATCCTCTTTGCCAAAGTGAAGGATTGTGAAGGATTGAGGTTATTAGGCATACTTGCTTTTCCATGGTACATGTACATCCATGTTTGTTGTAGTGATTGCAAGGTCAGTGGACACCGTTTATTGCTCCATGCATGCAGGGAGGGTCCCTGGCCATGTACATGTATCACAGATTAGAAACATGTGTGCATACAGGTCATGTGCTTGCTTTACCAACTGAAGGATTTTGGAGGATTCATGTTATGTGTAAGCAAATGGGCCTAGGTAGTTAGGATTAAGCTACTCCTTACGTGGGTCAATTATCACATCTCAAATACATTTACAGAAGAAAGCCACTATAATTAACACCATTATAGTGACCATTAACTTATACTGAACACGTTCCTATGCACCCATTTGTTGTATCAGCATTGTAGCAATGCATTACTCAATGAACAACAACTTTAGTAAGTATATTCATGGTAAACCCTATGATGTTACACATATAGTAACATTGTAAAAGCTCTATGTGCTGCTTTTGTAATGTTATAACTAATAATCAATTGAATACCTCTTAAATATGAAGAAATTTGTGTTAGAGGGAAACCTGAAGAGGAAATCTTCGTTACTTAAGGAGGATACCACATTGACAAGTAATGACGTGGTGGCCAAACATCATTGTTTCAATAAACCCATGGGACATGTAAATATCCCCTCTATGCTCAAGCAAACTGAGAAATAACTGCCTTCTTCCTATAATATCCCTCTAGAGGTTATAATGAGTCAATCAGCATGACAGTTTCTTCACTCATGCGACCCAATGATTGTTGCAACATTCAGACGAGAGGAACATAACATTTTCTGGATTGGTGCCCAGTCATCTGACAGTATCCATTAACATCTAGAATTTGGAAACCCCCAGAAAAGATACACCCCTCCACCCCCATATTTTTTTTAAATTCTGTTTATCCCAACTTACCTGGCAAGAATGTAACAATGGAGGCTTCGATGTTGGGTCTCTCGTCAAAGTCCATCATGACTTGAGCAGATCCTTGTCTGGTGTAGCAGCGCACAGTGCTTGTGATTGATAGGTCACCGCTGCGTATAATCGTAGCAGTCACAGTACCGTCATTCTCGTTCACTTCATACTCGATATCTTGGAACTGAACCTTGGGCACTATAAGAAAACGAATAGATGTAAAAAAAAGTTTTTAAGTGTTTTGGAAGTAAAAGCAGAAGTTTAATATTTTGATATGGTTCTAGATAAATTTGGATTTGGTCTTGAAAAATCTTCAGTTTTATAATGTAACTTTACCTTTCAAAGATTACGAAGTTCACATTTGATCTGGCCTGCTTAGGGCCTGGTTTATGCGAGTGAGAAGCAAATTTTTACGATATGTTGTGGAGAATGAGTCGTACAAATTTAAAAGTATTGCAAATGATCCCAATGAATTTTAGTTTGACATCACAGCCCACTTTGCAATTCTCACATCAACTGGCCCTTTACAAGTTGAAATTATCTTTTTGATTCTATAGATGTACATCGTTTTTCAAGAAACTGAATTGGTCAACTGTTAGGAAAGGTGTGGCATGTGATTTCATAAAGCCTAACTTACAGTCAGAGATGGTATCATTGATGGTAACCACCGAGAGAGACGGGGCACCAAGTACAGCGTTCATGGGCATGCGGAGCACCAGCTCAAATGTCTCGGGTCCCTCAAGCAGTGGCTGGCCCAGGTCATCCATGATGTAGACACGAACATTCTGCATAGTCACCCCAGGAGCAAAGTCTAGATTACGGCTGATGCCGGCGTAGTCAATACCAGCTGAAAAAAAAATTACAAACATTGTTATTTTTAAGAACAACCTTCGGTGAATTTGTATTAATGACTGTACAGCAGTCAAAAATAAATATAAAAATGAAAAAAAAATATATAAAACAAGAATTACTGTCATTTTTAAGCTCTATAAATACAAATGTAGCTCGATCTCCTGCCTATATCCCATAACATGACCCTTTAAGAAATATCACATTCTAAAACAATCAGTGAAAACTGTTTGACATAACACCATGTGACAAAAAGACAATTAAAGGATGGCTAGACTTCCGTTAAATCAAATCAAGTCTTTCATCATGAGGATGTGTATAATTCCCGAGGCCCAAGGCATCAATTTAATAAAAGACAAAAAAAAAACGCTTCGTTGGATTTCTCCTCGGTTAATTGGTTCTCGTACTGTTGTTGCTCAATCACGTACAACTTAGTCACTTTACTCCCTGACTGACAACCCAACATGTGACACTTTTACATTTTGACAATTGTAAAACACCGATTTCAAATGAGAGCTAGGTTAATGAAAGCCATTACATACGATGTATGCAGTTCTATTCCGTAATGGTCATAGATCCCTTTAGCTTGTATAATTCCTTGTCTGGAAGAAAGTTTAAGGGTTGAACCATGGGATTTATTTCATCTATAAAAAGATGATAATCTAGGAATGATCGATATATATTCTGTGTAAAGTGGATGATGGTATTAAATGTCTCTTGAAATATTTCTTTCTCATGTGCTATCGTTTTAGTACAAGTAGATAAATAATTTCCCTTCTAGTCTCAGTTTGGTGATGTGGATTTGCATGCACAAAAACAAAATGGCTGCAGTGTAACAATGGTAAACAAAATCTTTGAACATCTTTTTTTCTTGATGTAAATATCGTTTTCTTGGCTCTTTTCCCTATCGACATATTTGACTGCAAGTTTAGCTGTCCGGCTTCAGTCTTCCGAGTATTATATAATTTGACACCAATACATACAGCTAATTTGAATTTCCTGTGAAACCTGATGACGGTAAATGAAGTGGACCAAGGGGTATTAAGTTTGTTCAGTGTTTATGTAAAGTGAACCGTGGATAAGAGTTTACACAAGTGTACACACGCAAAATAAATGAGCAAGTGGAAAGATAACATGCAATAAGCAGTCGAGGTAAAGAGATGGAATTGCTGAAGGGGGATTAGGCATCCGTCCTGTGGCTTAATGATCAACAACATGCAACATATAGGATGTTCGTAATGAACTTAATCATGACAAATTGTTACAAGTCGACCCATTTGTCATGTTCATACGAATGGGTCTCTCAACAGCATGAATGCCGAAGACCCAATTCCTGTGCCACCATTCAAACCCACCCCCCCCCATCGAATTTCCTGTCAAATATTTAGGCGCTAACCGATGTCATCCACACTTCCATTAGCTTAACACATGGCTACTCCAAGGAAGGTTTCCTGCCTTTCCTGCTGAGAGACGGTCGCGTGCAAGTAAGCAAAAATAAAATCGCCCCCCTATGCTATTTCAAGATTGATAATTGATAAAGCACAGCAACTGAAACGTAGAAATGGTAAAGACAGCAGCTGAATCCAAGCAAACAGAATCACCAGCAGAAAAAAAAGGAATGCATTAATAAGGAAAATAAATTGGGCACTGAGAGGCTGCATGCATGAATAGCTATGGAAATAAAAGCAGGTTATCCAAACACTTTTTAAAATGCAGCTGAAAGCGACGATTGAGGCATGAAACAAAATGGGACACCGCGAGTTCAAACTGTAAAAATAGTTACAGTGACTTTTCCTGTTAAGTACACATAAACGCTGATAGTTCATTGATAGGTCATATCAGTGGCATAGTACAAAGTTACGATTTGAGACAAACAAGGTTAACTGGACACCTGAAATACATTCAATTAATTTTCAGCCAACCTACATATTTGTAGGCTGAAGCCCATTACATTTTAGCCAACTTGATGCTCAAATCTGTTCTATGCCACCGAGTGTCAAATAAAAGTCCTTAACATAATTCAGACATGCAACTTTGTCATTGTAAAAAAAAAAAAAAAAAAAAAAAAAAAAAAAAAAGGAAATGGCCGAGCACACAAAACTTTGTACAGTTTTCAGTTTTCTTTAGCACTGTTATTAAAGAAAAGAGGAAATCGGCTGATCAGCTGAAAAGTTGCATGCCCAATGTATTTGCTTCAGAAAAATCGAGTTCTCGTGTTCATTTATTAACACTTTCTATTCTGGCAATTTGCATTGTTTTTTATTCTTCCCCTTCAAATAATCCGGGAATAAAATGCAGTACAGACTTACTTTACCAGTCTCCTGATGAGGAAATCAAGACAAGGGAAGAAAATGATGAACGAAAGAGAAGACATTAGTGATGATCAGTTACTCATTTAGCGCCGGAAAGCTTCACTTATATTGGGAACTTTGCATGTGAGGGAGTGACGCAAAACAGGAAATATGAAATTTAAAGCAGGTCTTAGCAGAATCCTCCGAGTAGAGAAATCAATCAACACATTAGGAGATAAAGTGATAGGACAGACAGTTCTGTAAGTCCCAAACATTAATAGATTCTACACTCTTCCCCACAATCCCTGGAAGCCAGGAGGAACGAAGACATTCTATAAATTATCTGGGCTGCAGTATGTAATAATTTAAATACTCTCATATTGCAGTGCTTTAAGAGAGGGCTCACAGTGGAAAGGATCGAGACTGGAGCCTTGGGGGAACATAGACCCCTTCCCCTAGATTGTTATTTCAAAATAGTAAAAACATAACTAGCACTTCTAAATCCGTTTTAAGGGATGCATGTAATTGAGGCATATCCATGTTTTTGAAATATGTGTTTTCTAGTATTTAAAAACTTATAAATCTCCTGCAAATGCCAGTTAAATGTCTCCAAAGATTCCTGGGAGAGGGAATGGGTTGGAATTCAGGGTTCACATTGCATCTGGTTTGTGTAAGGTATCCATTACCTTGCGGGCTCACATGACATTTTAATAAAGCATGCTTAATATCAGAACGGTCCAAATAGTCAGGAGAGATTCGAGGTCACGTAGGAGGGAGGTTGTTTCTCCTTGTAGAAAGTTTCACATCCTTAACCAGCATGTCCTCAGGATTGGACATAATTAAAGCCCGGTAATTGGTGACCGAGGAGAGTACCAGTTTGCTAACCTGCTGTGATTGGTTGACCTCGTCATGATGTCATCCATCTTTATTAAGCCAACTACACCCATCACTTCCTCTCCTAAACAAAACTTATTCCAAAATATTTTTGACAATTCAAGGATTAAAATTGAACCAGTGGTTAAATCTGACCCAACGCATTAGAATTTAATTAACTCTAACCTCTTCTGTCCAAAACACTATCCAGGATAGTCAAACAGTTCCAATAATGTTTAAAACCCACTAAGTGATACCTACCGATAGCTGACGGTGGGCTTGAGGCACGTGAGCGTACAGTTATACTAGCCATCTTGGATAGATCGGTGCCGGTACGCCAGACCTGAATCTCCAGATACCCATCGCTCTCATCTACATGGTAGTCGGCCTCACCAAAGTAGAATGATGGTTCTGTCAGAGGGAAATATATATATTATTAATTTCTTAAAAAATACAAAATAATATTTTTGAAAATGAAATATTCTGTAGGAAAGACCTTCAATATTTTTTTTTTCTAACAATGTCAAAAACTTAGTATAGAATTTCAAAAGTTGAAATAATTGCATAAAAACATCAGTCTACATTTACTTTTTCATTTGGCTGAATACAATAAATAAACTTGGTGGACATTTTGATGGAATGTTTGGTCAGGTTGTTTTAGTGAATTTGTTTTTGGGAAAATGAGAAGTCCATTCTTGCAATTTCTTCCATCATTTGGCGATCACTTCCAGTGGTATATATGTGAATGAAATGTCAAAGTAATTGAAATTGTTTTATTTCCTTTGAAAGACCACTCGGAAACATTTTTTATTTATATTTTTTATATTCTTGATTACTGAAAGTCACCGAAAAACCTTCAACCTCAGACAGTGAATCAATCTCCTAGTAACAGATGTTCCAAGTCACTTCAGTCAAATATTGACATCAATTTGTTCTGGATTTAGAAATCGTTTTAACTTAGTGGACAACCTGTCATGTATAATCATTTCTGGACATAGTTTGCTGTAACCTTTGACACAGCTACCCTCTCATGCTGTGTAGTTTGAAGAGAAAATCAACAAGTAATTGAAATTTTTATCAAATTGTGTGACCAACAACATATTTCGCCAGTTTGTATCTTAAAAACAAAATTGATTTTTAAACTTGCATATGTGCATGAACGACTCTAAATTGAATCAATATGCAGTACTTTCCGGATTAAGTTGAAATTGATTTAACTTCAAAAGCATTATTATTCCTTGCAGTGCAATTTCGTAGGTAAATTTAGTGGTACATATTGATACACTAGAACTAATAAAAATAAGTAAATATTAGTGGTTTCCTGCAGGTTATGCATTAGCGGCCACCCACTGCCATTTGAATAGATTTTCAAATTGAGGTATGTACAACATTGCAATTGGTGTGTCAAAGTTGATTTCGTGTTGGTTTGTGACTCACTTGTTATTTATTAAAGGGACAATATCATCACGATCATAAAGGGCATGGAATTGGAGTACTAGTTTTAGATTAACCCTCCTACTATAGCTGCACTTTAGTGGCAAGTTGCTATAGTGGTCAAAATCAGTCAACTGGCCCGTTTTGACTGTTGACCCAAATGTGCACACAGGGGCATTGTTGATTGGTTTTTACTGTCATTTTGACCACCCTCAACAATACCAGACAATGCTTTTTACCAGTCAATAACGGTCGACTGATTTTGACCTGTGAATGTACTTACTACACATAAGGTTCGACAGTGTTTGACTTTTGTGCACTCGATATACCTTCAAAAACGGATGGGGTGATAGGTCTTTCTGTCGCGGCTCCGAGACTCTGGAATCATCTTCCAACTAAACTCAAATCATGTCATAGTGTTCCTAGATTTAAGTTGCTGCTTAAAACTCATCTTATGTCACAATTCTTCAAAGATGATGTATATTTGTAATTGCATTGTAGGTACAAGTATCTCGGTACATCATTTATTTTCTATGCTATCATTGTATATTGTTTGTATTCATGTTTTTTCTTTGTTTCTGTGCCTTGAGTGCCCAGCAGGGTGGATATGTGCGTGCTAAAAATCTTTATTATTATTACCTTGGCAAGTACATCAATATTTTGACTGATTTTGACCCTTGTCGTAGTAGGAGGGTTAACTCAGTGATTGAAAGTACCCCACATGATAAGGTCATATTACCGTTGCTGTTGCATAAATGAGCAAGTAATTTCCAGTCACTGTGTTCATCTTAACTAGAATACCGATTCCATGTCCTGTTGAAAGTCTGCTCTGATCGTGATGATATTGCCCCTTTAAGAGGTCCTGCATGATGCACTGCCCATGTTTTTGAGAAAACAAATTTCAATCTGAAGATTGATATAAATAAATGCCATGCTTTTGACAATTTGTGGAATACTCTGCAATTTTCAAGTATTTGTTTGCCTTTCTACAAGAAATAGTTATTTTTCAGATTAAAATGAAAATTGCTGGGAATCACCGGTGGCAAGTAAAGACACTCGGCGATGCCTCTTCTATATAAATGACATGAAGAATAACTCATCAAGGGCAAGGTAAGACCTGGTTAATTCACGCTTCCTGTTTGTGTGCATGGGATTCACTTCAACACAGGATTTGCTAATTGCAAATGTGATGGGACTATGTGTCACTCTGCAGATGTCACGATCTTCTATCTATCGTCTTAAAGATTCCGTTATCCTTAGCATGTTGCCAATGAGCCAAGAAGACTCCTAACTTGGCAGTATGTCTCAGACGGTTTAATTCCCTTCCCGTTTGCGGACGTGCTTCCTTGATCAACCAGTAGCAGAGCATTGATAAATGTCATGCCTACGACACCGATAAATAGGAATTTTATTGGGGGAAGGGGGGGGGGGGGAAGAAATCCAAATGACCCTGGATGTTTTTAATTGAAATTAACATTCTGTGCTATATTTTCTTTTAATTTAACCCTCCTACACATGGAGGACACTCCGATCCACGAAATTCAGTTCTTTAGCAACCTTCAGTACATGTACAAGCCTGCTGTCCTTTCCAAGTAATCTTACAAAATCAACTGTGTGCTACCCAAGGCCACTGTAAATGTTTGAACATATTAGTACATATGGCCTTCAATTTATCATGGGAGATCACCTTACCCTGCAATCTCAGTGGTGTGACAGTGCACATAAGGGTAACCATAGGAGGCCACTGGCAACAGCTAATGGCTTGGAGTGGCCTGAATGGGTTGTTTCAAAAATTGCACCGATTGTAGGAGGGTTAAATTTGTTTGCAGACACGATTCGAATGGTAACTGATGAAGAACCATTATTAAAAAAAAGTTTATGTATTGTGTTGTTTCTTTACAATTTTCATCCACTGAAATGATTTAAAGAACAATTTTGCCCGGAGGTATAGTAATAAATTTTTGATTCCCCAAAATCACGCTGGAACCGACGTAGAATGCAAAAAATATTATAACTGAACAGATCGGTGAATGCACTTTTGTGTGGGTGTTATTCTTCAATATTTATTGTCAAGTTGACTAAGTGCAGACGCCAGACATTTAGTGATTTATGTTTAGCTGAATTCCATTTGGAATGAATTTATATGTTTAAGTACACAACAGATGTACAGGTACATGCACATCATGTTTGATTGCAAGAAACCACAGCAAAACATTGGCACTGGCAAAAGGATTTGTTATCCTCCTCCCCCCCCCCCCCCCCCCCCCCCCCCCCATTCTAAGGGTTTAACTTCTCTATGCCCCAAATACAATTTCAGAGAAAACTATCATATTTCATTTGATGAGTTTTTATAGAATTCATATTCTATGCAATGATATTAGACTGTTTTTGGAACAGTTACGTTTTCAGGTTCCATGTACAGTTGTCATGTATAGTTTTTCATGGAATAGGGTCAGTATTGATATGTACTGCATCAGGAGATTTTCTCCATAGCCCCAGGCAGAAATTCAGGAGGTATTTCTAATAAAAGCGTGTCTATATTCCCCCAGATACACATGTTGACATGTTTCGCTCAAAATTTCCGAATAACAGTGTTCAGACTTGTATTGAAAGCCTACAATTTTAGGAAATTTCTAATAAAAAGCCAACAAAAGCTTTTTGTGTAATCCTTTTTATGGACATAATAGTGTCGCCATAATTCCTTTACTCCTGACTTAGTGTTCATGTACAATGCCATCTAGTTTTGTGGGAATGACTGCAAGCCCAAGCAAATTCTGTCCAACTACTGGATTGCCAATTCACCTTGGTAATAAGCAGGGTGTTATTTGGGTAGTTCACTAAGGCATGTAATTTGGCAATATTTACAAACATTGAATGAAAAGAGCTAGGGGACACCTTATCCCTTCAGATGTCACCGTCCTACGGGATATGTTTAAAGCCTAAAACCTCCAGATTATGGCCAGTAAACTTTGTCCCTTCCGTGTAGTTGTAATAATCTACCGGCCAGAAAGGAAACTAGTCTGAGTAAACACGCTGTGAAAGTGAGAAAGTTTTCCTTCTGCAAGAGTACACTTTCACTGCTAGAATTCCTCTCTGTAGTACTGGTACAAAGTGTGTTTTGTTGTGGTGTTTGGACCACCTAAGTGTGTAACCTAATTCTCTATTCAGAAAAGTAGGGATAGGTACTCATACAGTTCGAACTTTTTGAAAAACTGTCCAGGATAGCAAAATTTTTGTACAAAAATCATTACAATACAACATGACAAAAAGAATTATTCTAGGTCGAGTTTCAAAGAGTTATTTCAGACAATCTCACCGCAGATGCAATTTAAAATTTCTGAACTTTTGGCAATACCATTTTGCCTCCCTGCATAGAAGTGAGAATTTGTCAAAATTTCATATAAAAGTTGGTATTCAGCTGGGACCCTTGACAGGTTATTGTTAATGACTTCCGCATTACAATAGTTTATACCAGCTGAGTGATTTTAAGGTGTGTGTGGGGTATAATGACAGAATCCTTGACATGTATTGTACAATTTCTCTATTGTATATTTTTGATTTAGATGAAAAAAACGACACTAGATATACATTTCAAGCAAATACTCTTTTAAGGTTTGTTTTTCATCTATATTGCCATTTTGCTTTGCTCAGAAAGACCTTTTCACACCGTTTTGGTATTTGAAACCTTTCACAGACATTGTGTAGATAACATAAACATTTCTTGAAACTTAAATCCTTTCCAACCAAACAAACACCGCGATGTCGAGCACTCATTTTCACATCTCCGATATCGCAGTATTTATTCAGACCTCAATGTAGACCAAGTGCTTACAGTCGGCCGACACCTGGGTTTGAGATTCTTCAAGCTTCAGCGATCACGGACAAGGGATAGTGCGATATACCCGGCATACCTGGGTGGGTTCAAACCTGGGTTAGCCAAGTACAACACTGTTGAACCATGCCCCTTGCTTGAGAAAGGAATTCTATAGGGTACAAAACATTAGGCTTTGGAAATCGGCTTTTAATAGCTAGGAGTGGTTTTAAAATCTGTAATTCCAATGAGGGCTCGGTAATAATCCATGACATTGGAACCTTTTTTTTTATTTTTATTTTTTAGATTGTATGCGATTCTGTTACGTAGGTGTCAAAACGGATTATACACAAATACATGCATTTGTGTTCTTTGTTATTTTTAGGAAATGCTTTTTGCATTCGCATTTCAGTGGTAGCTTCACCAATGGTTGGATAGATTTTAATTTTAAGTTCCATTTTTTTCCTTCAAATTATTGATCAATCCATCAATCGATTACAGTCAAGTTTAAGTTATGATACTAAATAAAACTATTTAAAAATAACTTTGCAATCATGGACAAGGGGGTATCGAGATAAACCCATGAGACAAATTATCAAAAAAGGAATTAGAGCAATATCTAAAAAAAGATAGGCCTACTCACCATCAGCGGCATCAGCGGCAATCACCACATTGATCAGTCCCGGTTCACCAATGCGACCTCCCATTGGCATCGTCAGCTTGACCTGGAAGTCTTCAGCGTCTTCATACAGTGAGTCGTCAATGATGAGGATGCGGCAGTAGGCGAGGTCCTCGTCCTTGTCGAAACGCACAAAGTTGTTCTGGTCCTCTTCAAGACGACTGATGTAATCATTGAAGGAGTGTACCGGGGAGGGATCGGCACCAGTGGCTGTGCCTGTGTCAATCGAGGAATGGGTAACGGCAAATAAATTACGAGATATGCATTTTTTAAATTTTTTTAGCAAAGGTCAGGTTAGGTTTTTCAGAATATGTAGGCCTATCTAATCATAGTTCCTCAAATTGACAATGATAAAGTTTTTGCTTGCACAGTATGACAGAGACACTCAAGTGTGATTTTACCACATGATTCAAACTGAAGTTAACACCAGTGTACTTGTAATGGACTTATTTCTTCCCAAGGTATACTTTCTTGCTATTAAACCTTTCATTCTTGACTCAATAACTCAAAAAATATTGTTACCAAGGACAGCAAATTGGGTGACTAGATTAAAAAAAAAAAAAAAAAAAAAAAAAACCTTTGTGGATCTTACACCCACTAACTGCAATGTCATTTCAAGCGGGAAACAAAAATGTTGTACGTTTCCCACCGTTATAACTCCTTCAAGAGATTTTCAATTGATGAAATCGATTAATGAAGCTTGTCATATCTGGCTTAAAAGGTTGGAATTTTATTAGTGCTAAACAACCCACCAAAAATTGGGTTGCACCTGTCCACCTTCACCAACCACGAACGTTTCCCTGTGAATAAGCCCTTGATAGTGCAATAAAAACCCTCTAATTTCAGACATCTGTAACTGATTTTGATACTTGAGACCAAAGCTTTGGGGAAATCTTCCATGACTGTAGGGAGAGTTTGTAACTGGTGAACCAATAATCGGCCCTCCAAGAATTCAATTTATGGGCTGGCTGAGAATTTGAGAATGTTGTTGCCCGTTATAACCAACTCCTCCCTGGGGTGTTTTTTTAAATTCTTGTTAGTTGGTTTGCTCATGGGATTCATAACTTTTCTTGTTAGTTGGTTTGCTCATGGGATTCATAACTTAGCCGCTAGTTACCCAACTTGAACACACATTGGGGACCGGTGGGATATAACCATGCACACCTATTTGCAGATAATCAATTCCTACATGGTTGTGAAGTGAACCGATTTTACCCAAATTGTAATGCAATCATCTCGGATAATTCTGCAGACTTTGGGGGATTTTAATGTTTTTTTAAATTGCTGTATCTTCCAAGAACTTCTGAACACTTTGCTTGGGGCAACATCAAACTAAAAATATAAATAATGTTTAAAAAAAATATATATATTGTTAAATTAGTTGCAGCTAGGAAAAATATTGAACACAGATACCAAGTAAAATGTCTTTATGAAAAATTTCATGAAAAGAATTTGTTCAAGATATATTTTTTTTTAAATATGTAAGAGTAAGTCCAATTGAATTGTCCCATATAATGGCTACAAATAGTAAGTACTTCATTCTCCCGAGGACGATCAGAGCACACTGATCGAAACGTCGAGTTGTACCTCCAGTTCTTTTCTGAACTAATTACTACTCAATAGAGAATTTCACATGGTTTCACTGCAATTAGCCTTAATTATCCTCTTCACCATGCAAAGCTACAAGTTTTACTTCATATGTGTAGAAATCTAAAACATACGACGAGACATGTCACATCAACTGTATAAATGTTGTCGTTTGTCGAGCATGAAAACGCGAGAGTTTGAAATGTACAATAAATGAGCAATTGAGCATGCCTTGCTATATTTCAGGAGACATAGAAATGAAATCCTGGAATTGGAAATACAGATGACACACTGGGTGCTGACAACCTTCATAAGGCCGACTGGGACATGGAAGAATGATAACTATTATCAAGTTTGGCATGGGATGTCAACCTGAAAAATCAATCTTCTCCAACTGGTTTGAAAATCGTCACAGCACATTGAAAGCATTGATATTGTCCGTCTCCCACGCGATTCTATTGAAATTTACTAGACAATAAACAGTTTAAAAAAAGGCAATTGTAATGAACTGAACCTGAAATGTAAGCACCTTTCAATATGTGCTTGGACCAAATACCCACAGGCTCCCATGGGCTTATAGCAACTGCAAATTCTCCCCACTGATAAACTCTTAGTTCTACTTAGGGTACAGGCATACCTACATGATTTAGTAAGGAGAAAATGGAAATAGGGTGAAAAATTAGTTGAGTCCAGATAATTAGATGAACGATTTTACCGGGCATTGTTGAGCAGAGTACCATCATTTCCTCGGACAGATCACCGGTTCGTCGGATTGGAATAAGAACTTCTCCAATGTCTTCATTGACGACGTAGGGACTCTCAGTATCGATAAACACTGTGGACTCTGTTCAGGAGAGAAAAATTATTAGGTTATGAAGATACAATTATGAGTAACCGATTTTAAACCTAGTGATGGTTAACCAGTCAGCCTATAGCAACACTTGCTTCATGTTTTCTCTAAACTTTTATCTATAATGACTATTTGCTTGTATTAACGATGATGATGAGTTCATTGTCCAACAGCCACATTGCTAAAGAGAAAGGTCTGGGCTGTACATTACCCCTCACGCTCACAAGGTTTCATATCAAGTTTATAGACAGCTAGCCTCCACCATCTTTATAAAATTGGTTCAGAAGTCAGCCAGCACCCATTACCTGGTCTCTGAATGGGTTTTTTTTTAGGACTTTCCAATTCAATGCTTTTTTTTTTTTAACCCCCTGCGTGTAACTGGCTCAGCAAAATTTAGAGTCTTTAGACATGCCGTCATCATAAGGCTTCTCTTAAAGATCTAATCCTCTTAAGGATTTTATTTAATCTCAGACAAAGGGAAATGACTCCAACGGAATGCTTTTAAAAACCTTCAATCTTTGAAGACGGTACTGTATTTTCTTCAGCCAATGGAGCTTCACACTGCTAATTACATTACTCAGGCTAGCCCTGAACGATGACCATTAGCAATGTTTGCCACACCCGTTCAATGACAAATTGTTCCAGAAACAACAGACAAATAAAAGCTAGAAGTGCACGACAAACTTATTTGGCAGGAGTTAAGCAAACCGTGTCTTTTTACAGTAAAGCAGCATTATTTCAGAGTGCCATTATGCCTCGTTATATACCTTACTCTAAACCTTGGGGGATAGATTTAACAATATCGATTGTTATTTCTTTGTAATTGCTAACTGTGAAGATGTACAAGCTACCCTAGTCCAACTTGGTGATTCTTTACTAATAGATAATTACACAAGATTCCTCCATCAATTCACAAAAGATATAGGGTACTTTTTCTGTGACCAAATCAAACCTTTTTAACACCTCCCGGGTGCTTGATGGCTTTTATGGGGGGTTATCAGTCTGGCTATTGAAAAAGATTCAGGAATAATGGTGGTTTTACAAACACCATTTAATCAACTTAACTCCCACGTAGAATCACTAACCTATAATACAGGTTAAGCCGTCAATAATTGGGTTATTAGTCACACATAACAGCGATTGCAAAACACTCAGATTTTCAAGCATTTTCCCCACGGCCTGGATATAAAGCTTTTTCTGTTGGTTCAGTCAACTGAATATAACAAACTATTAGTTTTCAAAAATACTTTCAATATAAACCATTAACCTAACTATCGTTTGTAAATTGTTTCATACAATTAACAGTTCTGTATGATGAAAGCAATTTGAAAGTGCTTACCATCTTCTGCGTCCAAGATCTGGACCAGGGCGCGGTCAGGGTACTCCAAGGCACCCATGACAGCATCATGGAGGATGACCTCAAACACCTCGGCCTGCTCATAAGAATCATCAGGGATGATGCGTACACGCCAGAAGCCAATCTCTTGACCGGGGTTGAACTGCACCTGGCGGGCAGACTTTCCGCGGAAGTCTTTGTTGACGACGGCAGTGCCATCGACGGCCCTGATTCCTATTGGAGAACGAGAAAAAAAACATGATTAATTGGACGAATGCTCTTGTGGATTGCAAACATTTAAGTGAAATTTTCCTTCAGTCATCCTACATGTATGAACCTACATGTATGAAACTACACATTCCATATCTAGAATAATTTTGCTATAGGTAGGCATCACCATACAGTCAACTACAACTAAATGTCACATGTGAAGATCAAACATTCAATATGTAGTAATAGTGTAGCAAAGATATTTACTTTTTTTTGGGGGGGGGGGAGCCCCCCCCCCCAACAATTTGGGGGTGAATGTACTGACAACAATTCTCCTGCCCCCATCCCTTTTCCCCGAGCTTCCGTTATTAACTTAGATGGCACCTACCAACGAATGAAGTCTCGCCAAGGTATCCACGGCGGATGAGTTTAATTTCCAGTGATCCATCTGTCTCGTTCACCTCGTAGTACTCGCGATCCAATGAAATCCAAGACCAGTTGAGACGGAACGGCTGATTGGGCAGCTCATTACCACCTGACAAGAGAATGGACATTGATTTAAAATAATTAATTGATTTAAAATGTTCAGTTACATAGTTTGTTTTGAAAATGTTTATAATTAAAAACAGCAACTAATTTGACAATCAGATCTCATAACTATTCATTCCATTGTATTAATTTGGGATCAAATGCATATTCATTAGCAGTCAACACCCAATCCACTTAACCACTATAATGCATCTACACCCTGGCATTCTAATTCCCTCAACAGCAACCTCTTCTAATTTTCCTCTTTTTAATTCCTTCATTTACAAATATATTAACTGATTTTTTTCTCTTCTTTAAATGACAATTACATGTCAAATAATTTTCAGTTATGTTGCACTTTGGATACTCCATTATCCATCAAGCAATTGAACATCTCTTTGTATTTACCACAGACAGTTTAATATGTTTATTGGTGCAAGAAACTGCAGTTCTTTCATTTGTTCCGGTGTTGACACATAGTTTCTCCCTCAACTAAAATTAGCAATTCAGCTTTCAAACATACCTGCTGAATTGTTCGACCGACTGGCAAAACCACAACCAAGCAACAGAAATATTTATCTTATTTAGATGCCATGTTGTAGAAACTTAAAAATATTTGATTCCTTTCTGTTACTCTATTTTTAACAAATGTTTGTCCCCTGAAGGTGGCAATTTTAAAACACCAACTTGTTTATAGAATCTTCACTGTGCCGTCTTTGTTGACCGAGTTCACTTAAATGGTGCAGGCATTTTAATAACTATTAGAAGTTGTTTCCCTGCCCCCAAGCACAACACCAGACAATCTTTCTGCACCAAGGAGTGAAATTTTCTGACCAGCAAAAACAAGACTCAACCAAGCCCCACCCCCCCCCCCCAATAACATCTCATGAGTTGACACTACATTAGCACTGTTTAAGTGGTTCTGCAGGCGGTTAATAGACAAACATCTAGAATGCAGTGATGTTTGTCAAAAGTGATTTAACCCCCCCCCCCCCAAAAAAAAGTATGACTGACAATACATTTTCCTTTTTAGTACTTTTCGTCCTTTTTTTTGTACCAGTAGGCCTTTGTGAAATGGCTTTTTGCCACCTTTTAACTTTCGCGGGAGGACAAACTACTTAACTAGATATATGTTCAGGATCTGTTCATTTCTACCCTAGTAAATACCGAGACTATGTCATGATTCAGAGCAAACTATTACATGAACGCATACACACAAATGTAAATTACAATACTTAAGGAAAACATGGCTTAATACTACAGCAAATAGGCATACATGTCAATTTAATGCAAAGAGCCAAGCATTCAGTACTTTACAACATGCCTTTGCAAACATACTGTATCGAGTTCTCAAACATCTGCACACCCACTCAAATTATATTCTGGTCTGTAGTACAAAAAGCTCATAAAAACTATGGAATTACCCATTTAATACTAGGCACCAATATGGAAAACCTCCAATGCAAACCACAAAACAGATCGAGCCAGATGCTATTCCGTGAAAAGCAACAGGATGTTAAGCATATCAAGTGAGATTAAGGATTGGAACGATTTTCTCAAAATGGTTAAAAAGGTAATCTTAGCTCGTGAAATGGGAGGTTGGATACTGAAATTCAGACAGTGAACATGATGAATCAACCTCGCCAAGGAAATGATCTAATTTGTAGGTCTGGTTTTGAGGTGGCTGGTCTGCCACTTTGTCAAACCATCAAACAAGATAGGTCGTTACTAAACGAATTTAAATAAATTAAACGAGTTATGGAGTCTGTTACCATTGTATTCAGGCCATTTAGGTAAATAGGCCAGTCAAAGAAGTGTACATCATGTATTTTACATACCTCATTTTCACTTTACTAAAGAACAATTGGTCTAAAGTCTTCTGTAATTTACATCTTCAAGACAAAAATTGGCAATTGCAGGGGAGTGGGTGAGGGGAGGAGCAAAGAATGCAACAACCCTCTTCTCTATTGCCATGTATTTAAATTATCATTAATTTTTTGTATGTGCCAGTTTTTTTTAGGGGGTTTATAACCCCTATCCAAAAACCCCTTCAGCCACCCTGGATCTTTTCCTGTCTGACAGTGAATCACCAGTGATTATCGTAGAACCAGCTGCCTTTGAATTCCATCGAAGAAAATTTCTCTCAGAGGGAATAGGCCTACAATCTCCAGAAGACAAATATACTGAATTTACTTAACAGGAAGTGATGATTGAGGGCAACAGTCCATTCCCATAGGGAATACCAAGCAAGATGCCATAGGGAATGGTGCAACAGGGGTCACCTGAAACCCAGATGAGCCCCAAGGAACCCCACTGCAGTCCAGGTAGTTATACATGATGGTGCACAGGGGAGACATATGCATCCAGGAAGGACACAACATGTAGCTCTAAGTAACAAGTTACTTCACAAATACATCAGAAAACAGCGGCTTAAATACCCAGGCATGCTTTTCAAATCTATTCAATTATAAATGAAGTGTCTCCTGAAAGCATTTCCCCCTCTTATTCATTAAATTAATCCAACATAAGAACATCTTATCTTCGTGCCTAATAAGGTACTTCCTTGGAACAATTGTATCTGTTTTGGCCCATTTTCATGTTCCATTACTTCTGTCCAATAAGGAGGAATGACAATGCAAATTGTTCATTAATTGAAGTGATTCTTTTTAATCCATCAACCCAAAAGAAAAGACTAATGCCCGGAAGGCTTGGATTGAATTTAAACGAAGTCCACAATGTGACTAATGAGGAATGTTACTTGGAAATTTATTTAAACTGTGGCTTAACTGGCAGTGAAGTGGATTTGTGTTTGTCTCGCCATGAAAAGAAGGAAATTGTCCAACCAAGGTTTAGCATGTTGATTTCTGCTAAAGTGCACCTTCAACAGATGGCATCGTGTGGGTTTTGGAACCACTTTTTACCAAAGAAAAATCACCACCGATCACACAGTGAGCCAGAGGCATCAGTACTAGTCAAGAGATCCATGGAGGAACCATAGGTTAACTATAAACACACAATTTCAATCAGAACCACTGGTGGAAATTAATTTCAGGATTGACCGACTCAAGTGCGTCAACTTTTGGATTGTCTTCATTTCTGGGGGGTCTAGTACCTTGATCTAGTTACAACGATGTGTGCTTTATAAGAACCGTGTATAATAACAGATGATCTACTTAATACGTGCTGGTCTGAAGCTAGAAAATCTGGTGACTGAGTGATTGCACATTGGCTGTTGACTTCCACTGCACAATAGCTACATTTGTATATAGGAGACATTTTGGTTGACTCTGACTAGACTCATCAAGGTGTATACTTATGTCTGGGGAGACTGGGTACATTGTGGTTGTCTGTTGTCTTTCTAAAGTCTGCTACAGACTTATAGTTTGCATGTGTACAAACACGATTTCTCCCTAGGCAAGACAGAATCCTGTTTGAAGAGAAATATTCTGTATCCTGTCATGAGAAATTCAGAGAGGACACTTTGGCATATGCTACTGATTATCACTGGTGTCTGTGGATGTAATTACAACAAGACTATTATGCCCAAAGACATACCACACAATAAACAGGGGAAATCTATTAACAATGTGTCTGGTTGTCCCTGGTGGTCAGTAAAATCATGGACATTTCACTTATCCAGACAAAAATATTTCATCCCCTATGTTCATTTTTGAAGTTTTACATAGTTTTATCTTTAAACAACTTTGTTATGGTATTATCAAATAAGGTATATTACAAAACATTTTAACCCTAACCACCCTGAATCCATCAAAATCCATTCCCCTGTTTGAGGATTTTGGCAGATTCAGGATATCTCCACATTGAGCATATGGCGGACTTTGATGGATTCAGGATTTCAGTAGTTTTTAACTGCTTGGTCATGTTGGTTGATGTATTTTGATGGATTATAGTTACATGTACTGTACATGTACAGCCAATACTTGTATGTGTTAGATTTTGATGGATTCTCTGCAACATACTATACAAATTTTCATGTGAGCATTTCGATCAGTATGCTCCGATTCTCCTGAGAATGATTAGAGCTCCGATTCTCCCGAGGACGATCAGAGCATACTGATCAAAACGTCGAGTTGTAACCTCCAGTTCTTTTCAGAACTATTACTACTTAATTGAGAATTTCACATGGTGTCACCGCAATTAGGAACTAGTGTTTAACCAACCATTCAAGGTTGTATTCTCCTACTCAAGTCTACCTCAGAGCTTGCTTCATCACCTTGAGTCTAGTGGGCCCCACCACCAGGTTTATTTGTTAAATATTTATATCTCTGCTGGATATTGAGGGTATTTTTTCCCCTCTTGCATGCCAAGATACTACTGGCTGTAAGCACCCAAGGAGATCACTGCTTCTAAGCCAGATCACAGCATCCATCTGATTGTAGAGAAATATTGTTTGTAACAGTGCAATTGGTGACAGCAGGGTGGATTGTTTGACCTTGGTTAAGTTATCAGATATGGGAAGACTGCCGACTTGACACAAAATTAATTTGATGTCATGGGAAGAGTAATTAAAATCAACGCTGGCAAATTGACGAGGTCGGAGGGCGTACTAATACAGCCCTCGTTTGAGGATGCAAGGTTAATTGTTTTTCAAGAGTCAGAGATAGATGGCATTTGAGAGGTAGTGTGAAAACTGACGGCAATTATTCAACCTAATTTGGTTGTAATGGATGTATTTGTTTATGTCTACATCAAAATCATTAGGTGGAAGAAGGAATGTTCACACTAAAGTCTTATCCTGAATTCATAACCTTTGGAATTCCCAGAGGAAGGACCAATTCAGTGAGTTTGTTTGTCCTTGCATAATTTAATAAATATCCAGAAATAGACCGTTTCTAAAACTTGTTTTTTCATGAGCATGTAAGTAATGCACTATCAACACAAATCTCTGATCTAGACTTCTCTTGTGAAATAATCCATCCTTTCTACTTCATGTCTGTTATTCTTGGATAAGTCATACACCTACTTATCAATTTTCTTCAAACAAATTTTTTTAAATTAATTCTGGATCAAACAAACATTTACATGTATAAGTAATATTGCTCATTAACATATCACCACTACTTCATTTGAATGACGGTAATTAAGAACTTCCAGTGAGACCCAAGAAAACAAGACATGGTGCCTAAAAAAAGCCTAAGCCCTTATTTTTGGATTGACAAAAAACAGGAAACACTTATCATTTGGTGAGAGGATCATGACTACACATGAGTCCCCCTCCCTCCAAATGGAAACAATCAGACTTAATTTTAAACAAGGGAGTTGAGCCAATTGAATACTTCCTTCTACTGGTGGGAGGGTAATACGAAACTGAACATGAAGGCCAAAGCTCAGAGATAATGGATATTGTAACCCATTTAATGATATTAAATTCTCTTTCAGGGGCAACTGTCTCTTCAAATCTGCTTAAGTGGATCGAATGCCAACAATGAAAAATCATGAATTTAAAAAACTTAATTTTTTGTCTTTCCTAAGGTCAGTGCAAAAAAATAATTAACTGAAAAGGCAAGCTCAACTTAGTTTGCAGAGGAATCCAGGTTTGGCTAAGCGCACAATATTCTTTGTGAACACTTCCAAGTTGAGGGATTCATTATTTTCCTGTGGGAAATTTATTTCTCTTTTACATTACAAAATAACACCTGAGCCTCCAAGCAATAAATGGGATAACCATGGAACATGGTTCTCCAGGAGTTAAGGTGATCTTAGGCCCCCTTATTCAATCTTGGCCAAAGCTAGGTCTCCATGCAGAGACGGTGATTGTGGAGTTGCCTGGTTTGTGGACCTACTGTAGGAATAGACAGCTTAAGCCTAAATTGTCTCATAATTACGAGCACAGGAACTTGCAAGAGTGATGATTGAAGTACTATTTTGGGATTTTCAATGGATCTGGGAAGTTGGTGAATAATGGATCCTGAACAATTCAGCTGACATCTCCATGCCAATTATGAATGTGGGATAGACAATCAAATATTTCTAAAAAGGAAATGGGCTTTTCAGATGTCTAATGCTTTCAAAAGTAAATCCCTTTAACCCTATGGTTTGGAGTATCAATATAAGTACCTCGGGCTAAAAAACAAAACAATGATTCATCTATTCTGTCACACCTCAAGAAAAAAAACAGTTTTGGGTCAGTTTGGCAGCAGTTTAAGGAAATAACATTTTAGGTGACTGTTATGGATCATGGATGGATCACAGTAACTGTGAAATCGGATCTGTCAAAGACCTTGGGCCCAACTGCAATATAACTCTAGCCCTCAGTATACATGTAATATAAATATAACTCACTATTTAATTTATGGGATATTTTGATATACTACCATTCACTGGCTAAATCAGAAGATGATAATTTTCCCAAACTTTGCACTTTTAGGTCTTTTGATGACCTTTACGATATCCATTCCTTCATTCCATTTCAAGCAATAAAGATTTTTGCCGATCATTTCATATCATGTTTTGTGAATTAAACCTAAATTCTGCTTTTTGAATACAGGAAAATGACATTCCACAAACAAAATGAATGCATAATGTCAGACGTCTACACACTTTGATCACTTATCAGTAAGATTCTGCAGGAGGGGTACTCAACATTACAAGTCGTTCACCTTGCCTGGGCATGATCAGACATGCATTGATGGAAAGCCGGCTGCCAGCATCAAAATGCATTTTAAAATTGATATTTGCACCCTCTGACAACTTTGGTATTAAAGTAATAACAGACTTATTTGTTAAGAATGCGTCTTATAAACTGTAATGGATGACAGCCAATCAATTCATCATCTTAATCTAACTTGTGCAAATACTTTTCTTGTAATCCTTCTGGCCTCGTTGACTACTTTCTTGGGATGCCTTTGAGAAAACTCCCAAGATCAAACTACATTGACAGCATTCAACTTTCTGTTCTAAATCCACCAACATGTACCAACAACATTTTCCAACTCATACCAATGGAATTTCCCCCTATGAAATTTCAAGTAAATTATGCAAACCAGTTATTCATGAAAGGATCAGTGGTTTTTATTAAGTTTCAGGAATGCTGCCCCACCAGCTAATGATCACGATTAATGTACAATTATTGATTTGTGACTGCCAGACCACGAGAAAAGCACAAACACTTTCCACCCATATGACACCACCTGAACTGTAAGTCGAATCAATCATTTGGGGGGGGGGGGGGACGACAAACAATCCACAATTAATCTTCCCACAACCAATAAGCAAACATTGTTCTAGCACAAGGAGTCCCCAGTTCAAACTCTCTGGGGCTTCCCAGGTAAATCCCTCATCCAGGGAGCAATCAAGAAACTAATTGAGTCCACTCAAGTTTCTAAGTAGGTTTATTAGAGAGAGATACATGTACTTTTTGATAGAATAACTTTCTAATTACCTTCAGCTTTCAGGGGTAGACCATTCAAGGGTTTAGCCAATTTGAAACATTGAGTGGAAGTATTGTTCACAAAATCAATACAGCACTGACAAGTTCTTCAGACATGGGCAGTTGAAAAAAAGCCTGCACCCTTTCATCACATAAATTAATAAGTCAATCAGCACTTTCAATGTGCTTTCTCTGTAATACTTCTGTCTAGGCCCAACATGGGTTCTCAATTCTTTTGTGATTAAACCATTTGCCACTTTTGATCTCCATTACCTATTTCCACCCCCCAAATTCCTGTCAAGATAAATGCTGAAATGCCTTACCACTGATTATGTGCCGATCAAGGAAAACCCAGTCTTTTTAACATTCACTCAGGGAATACAATACGAGACTGAAACTTCCCCACCTAACTGATTCTTTATTATAGAATACCTTCAAAGTCATTTCAAATTTATAGCCTACAACATACATAAATGTTCTTGTTTCTGGCATGTAGGGTCAAATTGTGATCTCTAAGGGAACAAATTTTGGGACAAGAACTTGGTCGGCTACAGACATCTACTTGTCTGTAAATGGATGTATCCCAACAGCAAGGTAGCAACCTCAACACTTTCTTTATATTCTCCTTTGCTATGTGGCTTACTGACCCTAACTTACACTCTTACAACATTCCTTGTACAAATGTCCTGATAAGATGAAATACAATACCTAATCATTTACTTCATTGGGGAAGTTCTGAGACCCCCTTTCAAGGCAGCTAAATTGGGGGTACAATTATTATTTTTCAGTTGTGCAGAGGTAAATTTACCACAAAAAAAAGGTGCTGATTATTAGCTAAATTGGACTGGGAATAATTCGATCAAACTATTAACCACGGATCTAACCACAAAGGAGTTACAAGCTAGGTTGTGTCAAAACAAATCTGGGGTTTAAGTGAGGATTGGACTCAGGAGAATGCATTCATTTATTGTTAAAAATTGTAAATTGTTGAGGAATATATAATATGAGCTGAAGGAATTGCCATCGGCACTGCTGATTTGTATTCTCCAGTGCTTAGCTTTGAAATTGGTTAATGTGGGAAATAGGCAAGGTGGGCTTCCTGAAATCAAGACATGATTAAGTTTGAAATCACTTGGGCCATGTTTTTTTAATGACACAAAAACACGCATTGGGGAAAACAAGGTTGAAGAAGTCAAGATCAAAATCGGAAGAAAACTGAAACAGATCAGGAGAAGTGCAAGGAAGGGGTTACAAGGGTAGGCTGAATAAGGATACTGTTCTTAAAGAGACTGATGGAATAGTATTATATTGATCCAGTAACCCTCCAACTATAGGATTAATTATATATCATGGTGTAACTCCATAGCTGCCAACATTTCAAAATTCCAATTCGTAATGAAACCGACGAAGACATAACAATTTGTATCAAAACCCAAATGATGGTCAAGATGACCAACTGCAAATAAATCAAATAAAAACCTGCTACATATACATGTGAAAAAATTTAATTACGAGCTATGCAACTCCATGGGAAATGTTACAAGTAATCTAATCTAAAAACTGCCCAACAAAACATTGTGAATAAAGTTTCATTTTCTACACTGATAATTACATGTAGCATATCCAAACATGCACCATTCCTAAACTCACTATTAAGCAGTAATTTTTGTGTGTGCATGCATTCCGTTAATAGCTGTAATTCTAACCTATTCAATCTCTTTAGTAATGTCTAGCCATCTCAAAACAACCATAAAAAACTTGATTGTCTGCGATTCAATCATTCTTTTCCTTTTCTTTGACAAAAGACCTACAGGTGGGCAATTATGGGAAACTCGAAGGAATGGTGGAGGTTTGAACTTCTGAACCATTGATACTGGCTATTCTAGGTTGCATCGAGCCTTTGTGATAGAAGGAAATAAGTGTATATTAATAGTAAGGATGCATCTTTATCTGAATAACCAATGGTCAAAATTTCATGTTTAGTGCTGCCACAAATAAATTAACTTCAACAAATGTTAAAAATACCACTTTAAATACCTTTTGAAAAATATCCCAGTGCTGGGGTAATGTAATTATCAAGACTGTTCTCTAATGGACACAAGCAGAGGACAACCCAAGGATGATCAATATTCCAGCCAAGGATGTCCTGCTAACACCATGGAGAAAGGAATGGTCACACCTTGTTAGCTTGGGTTGCACCACAGACCCTCTACTCCGGGTGTCTGTGTTGGCAGCTGGACTCGTGGTTGAACCTTAACCATCAACTTCAAAAATTGAGGAGGAAGACACAGGAACGCACCCCCTGAAAATCACCACATTGCTTTCTTTACATTAAAATTGTAACTCCAAAACCGGGAACAGACGGGTCTTGCGAGTCATTACAGCCCCAGGTCTTGATATTGGATTTCATACATGGTCAATGACCTTTCAGTAACAGACTTTGTCCGACTGCCTGACTGCCTTCATAATTCACAACCGTCTCCATTTCAGGGTTTAATCAGTGTAAATTACACAGCCTTTTGGCAAGCTTAGGGGCACCTGGCAGGGTAAGGAAAAGTTACCGTGATGTGAAATGTTCATTTCCTCCTGAAGATTTCTTTTTAAGGAGATCAAATTCAAAGGAATTACCACAATCATAGGTTATTGTATGCTTTAATTGTATGAATTGAATTATATAACTCAATTAGCTTAGCCAGGATTATGTCAAAATTTAGCACTTTATTTAACTTCTTTCTAGTCATAATTGAGGGAAGCCAATTGTTAACATTAATCCCAAAGGTCATACCAGGCAATGTTTTTATTCAATGTAATTATGTACATCAAAAACTGACAAATGTGAAACTGAAGTTTCTGGAACCTATACCATGTTCATGACTAACACAGGCCCTAATATCTTCCAAGAGTTCAGGAATGGCCTCTGTTAAATCACATCAAGAAAGTAGGCTCATTAACCCTACTACACATGGAGGCCACTCCGATCCACTAAATGTTCAATATGTTCTTCACCAACCTTTAGTACATTCAAGCCTGCTGTCCTTTCGAAGTAATCTTACAAAATCAACTAAATGTTTGAACGTATTAGTATGGCCTGCAATGTACATGTACCAATGGGAGACCACCTTACCCTGCAATCTCAGTGGTGTGACAGTGCACAGAAGGGTAACCATGAGGTCACTGGCAAAAGCTAATGGCTTGGAGTGGCTGAATGGATCATTTCAAAAATTGCACTGAGTGTAGGATGGTTAAACCACGGAGGAAGGAAAATCTGTTTTCTTTCCTCCATGGTTAAACTATCTGCTTAAGCTCCAGCTTTTACACAACAGAAAAAGCAAGTTCAGCCTCGGTCTTATTATTCCTTAATATAACTTCCTCTTGAGGAGCCGAGTCAGACCAACCCTTTCCCTAGTTCCCTTCACCCTCTTCAAAAACACAAAAAGTTAGGCAAACTGTCTCATGTAAAACCGATGCGTTACAGACCTACCTACAAGACACCACACAGGGTAAAGGAAGGAACTGTTCCTAACACAGTAGCCCCTGTTAAGAGAAACTGGTTTCCTGTCTCGCTAACACAGGTGGGTTATGAGTCATAAGTGCACCATTTACACTAAGATGCATTGACAGAATGGACTGGTAACCTTGCTATTCTGAAAACTATTGAAGCCAATTTCTTTAATTTGAGTCCCTTTTGTTTTTTTGGTGTTTTTTTTTCGCATGAGGAAATATGAGGACAATATGATGGATGTCAGTGTCTTGCCTATTTTTGTCTGGCACCTTAATCTCCACCCCACCCTCCCCTATCCTATCCTTAGTCTCAGGGGTATGTGAGAAAGATAAGGACTACTGCCGTTTCATGTATGGAAGAATGAAACCGAAGTAATTGGAAACATGCCAAGATACTTAACATTAATATGCTCTGAGAATATATAGCTGATGGTGCACGACCTCAACCACAAAAATGAAGAGTTTTAACAGGCATCCTCTCCCAAACCTTAAAGCTTCTTAATACCTAGCATGGAAGTGTCAATTAGAATTGTGAAAAGAAACTGCTATTGACATGACAACCACTGGTGTCTTTTGTGAGTAAATCCCTCATGATTTTAAGCAAGTCCAATTCATATCTCCTCGAGTCTAGACCAACTCGGAGGGCGAAGGGAGGGGTGATTTAACCTAGGGAGTCAATTGTTTCTGAACACGACTGCCGATTGCTTTTCTTTTCTGTTTTATTGACAGGTGGGAGATTGACAAGAAATCGTGAAACCCAAGAGATTATGGACAAAGAAGCAGCAATAGTTAAAAGGAAATCTGTGGTTTGAGCTTATCTTGCGATGCAAAGGAAGTCAATACTGCCAAAGGAATGGCTTTGTGATTAACAATTGCAAAGTCAAGCTGTAAAACCTTCCGTGTATGGGTAACCCATACACCGGTAGATTATGGGTTAATGCTTTATAAGTGACATGATCATTAGTCCTGTAACCCCTCCTCCAAAAAAGGGGGCGAGGGAATTAAGCACAGTTGGCTTCTTAAATTGAAACAGCATTTGACTAATTGGCGTTAATTGCCAGTGAAACACCAAGTCAAAAAATTGCATCCATTCTCTCTAGAAATAGAGCCTATTTTATGTTTCACCGGATTTTCCCAACAAAGGTAATATTGGCATTCATCTCACTCCACAGATTTAATGAAGGCTTAAGAATGTGCAATAAAAGTGTCACTTGAATGATGGATGAATCTAGGTTGCCCAGAATGTTAATTGAATTGGGAAAGAGATTACTGACATAACATCTGATTAGATCCAGGAAAAGCTTCATGAAACATTTAAAAAGGGTGTCATTTATCTAATCTTTAAAGCCAGTTGCTTCCATAAACACCTTTACCAGGTCAAACCAAAGCCCATTTGATTAGTTTCATAACCAGTGATAACCTAATGGTACAACACTTAAGCCATTTCTAGATTTAAGATGCCCTAATATAAGTGTCATACAGGAACAGCTAATTTCTGCAATTTAATGTGTTAAATGTGTCTAAGTGGAACAGGTTTCCTGCAAGAGGAAAATTAGCCATTCTTAAATTGTCTCCAAAACTTCCTGTGCCAAGGTTGTAGTTATAAATATCTGAACTTTATTTCAGAAAGTGGAATGCACATAGTTTCATGCATTCCATTTTTATGAACACAGGTATGGAAATTCAGGTCACTGGTTTAAGTCCTACTTCCGTATTAAAAAAAAAAAGTTTCAGACCTTACAAATTTGTAGAACCCATAAAAAACTAGATTGATGAGGTAGGTGTTTTTTAGTTTTCTATTTCATTTCAATTATATAGGTAAATTTAATCTCCGTGTATTCACATATAGCCACCATTGTAAATCCTAATAGAATGGGTTTTACAGGTGAATAGCATCCTTGGTACATCCAAGTTTCAAATTAACACCCACATCAAAATGGCAGCAATGGTGGGCATAAAGCCGGCATTTTTGTTTGATGTGATATTACCACCCACATTAAAATGGAGGCAGCAACCATCGGCAAGAAACTCTGCATTACCTGGGAGAAAGGACTGCCGTCATAAAAACCATGTCACAACTTAATGGAAACTCTCTAAGTACCCCCATTCATTTCTCTAACCGCAACATATAGGTTTGTTCTTTCAAAAGGAAGATTAGACAGTGGTCAAGCTTTTCGCCACAGAAATGTCACTGGTTGAAACAAATTATTGGTCTACGTATTGATCCTATAGCAAGCAGTATACAAGACCTGACCAGGAATACAATCTTCAGCACTTTTCACTGATTCCACTTAGGGCCCACACTGTCTGAAATGGGTGTTGAATTCTGTATTTTCTATTTCAAGGTGGCTTGTTTTGTTTTTCCTCTTTTCCCAGTCCTTGGAAATTTCTAGAGAAGCATTATACCAAAATCAACCACAAGATCTTGGACCCTAAAAATATCTGACAATAGTCTGCATTTGCTGTCCAGTGATCTGTGCTTATCCCTATTGCCAAACCGTGATCAGAGTTGACTAAAAAAAACATTCCAGTATGTTTGTAGTCAAGTGCATTCACAGTATGCCCATAGTTGCTCAATCAGTGACCCAGGTTAAATAACCACGATAGAAACCCCAAATGTTGTGCATCAACACCATACATAATGCAGTATTGATATCTACACAAATAGAGATTCTTCTTTGTCATAGATCACAATCTTTTGGTCTTATACTGGGCATTCTGCTTTCAATTCAGAGACTGCTACAAAATAAGACTGCAAGCCAGCGAGATACCGGTCTTGACAGCAATTGGATCTACCAAAGGAAGTGTGGTCACAACATTTAATAAACGTCTCACCACAAAAATGGGACAGTTTATGCAATGTCAGATGAAAATAAATCTATGACATCAATGGTCTTGCAACAGACAAATTCCATGGAAGTTGAAACCTGAAGTGCCAATGCTGTCTATAGCCCTTTTCACACGAGCACCGTTAACAAAGGTCCTTGGTAATGGGCACCAGTTGTCTGTCACCTCGGTCGTTTGCGATTTTTTAACAAACTTTCACACGACTTCCACTCACGCCAAAACGAACGTCCCTTGTTTTCCATGGACGGTCAAAGCTCATGATTGTGCAATCCAATATTTCACTGGTACCGCGCGCAGAGCTTATTCACTGAACTTTCTCTACATTACCAGTGGTTTTCCCGCGAAGATATACCGGTATGCGTTGTGTGAAGTCAAACGTTACTTTCTCCCATATTTTGTTTTCATTTCCTTCCCATTTCCTGACTATTTTATTATCATTTTATTATGGATATTGAATCAAGTATACTTGCAACAATTCCGACGGATTCACAGAGCCCGATTTCTTACGTAAGGCCATCCAACGAGAAAAATAAACAGTTGTAAGAATTCTTCTGGAATCCTTTGCTCTTTTCGACGATTTCATGGACTCAAATTCTTTCATGAAATTCAAGAGAAGTAGCACAAATTTCTTCAGGTTTCGCCAACTTGGAAGGACGTAGACGTGTACAAGTTGTTTACCAACACACATCCGGGATTTATTGCAAGCTGATTTAGTGATGCATTCTGTGCATGCGAAATGATACCGCCAAAGCAAGGGTCCCCTGTTTGGGCGCACGAAGCGTTTCACACGACCTACATGTATCGTGGCGATTTTAACATCGTTGCGATTTTTTGGAGGAGGTCTCGATCTCCGTTATAAATAACGAGGGTCCGTGGTAATTATTTAACAAGGATAGCTTTCACACGACTGGGATTTGCTATTTTTTAACATGGATGCGATTTTTAGTCAAGGTCCCTTGTTAAAACGGTCTCGTGTGAAAGGGCCTCATGTCTTGATCCACTAAACTTTGATCTCTCTTGGGTTAGGTAAGGGGAAAATAAACAAAACCCCAAGTTGGGCAGAATCTTGGGTAAAGTGTGTCCAGTGATAACAAGCACATCAAGCCATCAGCTGTCCACTTCTGTGACAAAATGGTCATCACATGAAGCATTTCTGGCCAACGGATAGTCGCTGCTCCATCATCAACCTTCCCTGATGGTTTGATGGGGGAAAGCCAGCATGAAATCTACAACTACATAAGCTGACATTACAAATATGTTTGAAATGTCGATAACTGATGTTTTAACACAAAATCCTTTTTAGTTAACCTCCGGTCATAACCTCTGGACCTAAATTTGTTGATTCCAAATTAACAACACTGCTGTCATAACCACCATTGGTGTTCAGCTCACAGAGCTAAAACTCTGTATTGTCTGGTGACTTGTAAGAGTCTTAAATCAGCCCAGAAAAACCCTTGGTGATCCCCACTGGATCGTAACTTTGGGCCCAGGTCTTTCCTTTCATTCCCAGTCTGTATATTGACACAGCACAAAGGGCATCATTGTACTACACTTTTGGGTGCTGAACTTGTGAATGAGCAGTTCATGAACTCCCTGATAAACATTCTTAGGGTATGACTTCATGGCTGGTGATCTTATCCTTAATAAACATGGGGGTGGGTGGGTCTGTGAGGGAACATGTTTGAAGGTATGGCTCTCAAAAAGGCTCATATCAGTAAATAACCTATGATTAAACAGATGTTGACACCATTTTGATAAATGAAAGATTTCAATTAGGAGAGAAAAAAAAGTTACTAGCAAAATGCCTTAAGTCATGTGATGTTCATAGTCCCCCCCCCCCCCCATACTACCAAAACCACCATCACCACCAGCCTAGATATTCCCTGAAGCTACTCCCAAATATAGAACATTTATGAACACATACTAGGATTCAAATCAGACCACTTTCACAGCTATGCACGTGCATAAGTGGAAACTAAATAAAACAAGCCATCCCACCGATGACGCAGCTTGGACATACATGTACAACAGAAACATCATGGTCATAAAATGAGGTCACTCCTGAATTACCAGTCTGGGGATTATGTTGGATAATATATGGACAATATATGGATAATATGGATAAAACCTAGTGTGAGCTAGCTGTATATAATCAGCTAATGTCAAGTCAATGAACTTGTGTGGTACCACAGAGAGGGGAACTAATGGTGTCGTGGCCGAGCGGTCTAGCTTACCGGACTCGTTCTGGTGTTAACAGCAGAATGTGGGTTCGAATCCCGGCCGTGACACTTGTGTCCTTGAGCAAGACACTTAACCATAATTGCTTCTCTCCACCCAGAGGTTAAATGGGTACCTGTGATGGCAGAGTTGGTTGATTAGCCCTATATGCGCTGTAATGGCAGCAATTGAGCTGTATACTCCCCAGGGAGCTGAGATGGTTTCAGGAATGATTTATGAGCCTTATGAGCAGGGGTAATATAATGCGCCTTGAGCACCACTCGGTGGATACGTGCACTATATAAGTCCACACATTATTATTATTACTAACACTGCAGATAATTCCAATCCAGAAATTATACAAGTACTTAATTTCTGAATTAAACTAAAATTTGGTAGATCTCCAAATTTACTCTTTCAAACAAGATTTTCATCTGGAAAGTATGAATTAATTGTTGCGACAATTTTTTTTGAGTGATCAATGAAAAAAAACCAAGAGGATTCCCATTCAGTTTCCACATGTGGTTTATAAGATGTTCCATATTTAGGAAATGAAAGATGTCTTGTAAAATTGATGACACCAATATATACCATGAGAACTTCTCTGACCAATTTATCTAACTGTGGATATACCATTATTCCAATGACATAGCCCATAGGATTACATCACCTGTGGATCTAAACCTCCGTTTAGTCTGGCATCCCATAATCACAATCACTTTTCATAAATGTCCTTCGGCATACATGTCATTGATGTGTTAAGTTCCCCCACCCTCCCCTTCCCCTTCCCCCACTGGAACCGACAAGCATGGATGTCTCCGTTGTATAACACAATGACAGTTGAAAAGTTCAAGTCAAATCCCCTCTTTTTGCAGCAAACCTGGATAACAGGTTTGATGATGGTTTACTTATGCCAATTAAAAAGATTGTTTGGTAGTCCATGGATCCTCCCCAATACCCAAAGAAGTTGGATTGGGATGGACCTGCAGGGGTCCTTGAGTTGTCAGATGTAAGTATCAACTTGCCCAAGTGGGCAGGGCTCAGTACAGGTGGGATTGCAAAGCAGTTGTGGGTGTTTAATCGGGTACTTATAACAGCTGGGCATTTTTGAAGAAAATATACTGTATAAAATGGGTTGTTCTTAAACCCCCCACCCCCCCCCCCCTCCCTCGACGTACGCACGCTCAGAATCAGATTATATCCCAAATCAGAATCTGTGTTTACAACCCGAGTTCGAATACAGCCCCAATTAGAATGCTCGCTGTACTCACATGTGAACGTGAACGTGAACATACGGAGGAATGGACAGCAAGAGTCACATATTCTGACAGTACAAAAACTGCGCCCTGACCCATCTAGCAAAGATCAGACATAAGTATGCCCATTTTTCGATAGAATATGAAATTATCTACTCGGGAATGGTATAATTTGGCTTGTGGCAGCATTATAAATTCGTTGATTTCGCGACGACAGTTCGTCATGCAGCAAACGACGCAACAGGCTACCGAGCTAGCCATTTTCGAACTCGGGCCGTAAACACAGGTTCCCATTTGGGATACAATCCGCTTCTTGCTCAGGCCAGCCATGCGACATGCATGTGAATGGGCATTGTGAAATACATACATTCGTACTGGTGGTAGTGAAATTCAGCTTACGTCGTGGGGTCAAGGGTGTCGAGGGAGTTTAAGAACAACCCGTATAAAATAAGTCATTTCATGACTTGTAAAGGCTTGCTCTGAATGGCTTTTAAAAACCTATTATTAAATTATAGAATCTTCATAAACAGTACATCTACACTAATCACCTTTTGACAATTGGTGGGTAAACTTTTATGAAACATTTTATATAGTTTCCCCCTTTGGATGAATGCACTTATCAATCATATACTATAGTGCTAGTCTGCGTTCAGTGTTTCATATCTAGGTAATAACAAATGAGTGGCCACAAATTGCAATCTGCTTGTGTCACTGAATTCAATATATACTACACCCACGTACCCAGGGAATTGGACAATTGTGGTTTTTATGCGATCATGTTGCTATTCAAGTAGTCCCTGAAAGGAAGTGGTGAGGATTCATGCCTGATTTCTTTCTCTATAGCGGTCCCTGTAAAGATTTAGGGATTCCTAAAAATCTACTTTTGTTCCATTCTCACCTTGGCTAACCTTCCTGTCTCCATCTGCTGATATTTGGCTACAATGGGGCTCAGGAGACTTCACTTTGCATTATTAGGCATTTAACGCTCACTGCGTTCTAGAGGGGAGATGGATGGGCGCAGAAGCTGAACAATATGGGTATTTAATTCAAGCTAGGATGAAAACTGTCAATTTTTTCTAATAAAACCAGAGCACATACCGTCAACTTCTGTTTTCATTTCGGCTGTTATTGGAATAGAAATGTTTAGCCTCAACACCCAGAAAGGAATGGGTGACTTTTCACTTTTCAAATTCTGTTCCTTCAAAAGCCTTTTTTTTTGTCTTCTCATTTGTTGCTTCAGTTTTATGTGGCCATTCTTATATTCGAGAATAGGCTTTGGTAACAAGTTTCAGAAGAGTTGACAAACAAAAAATGGTTTACACAATGCCTCTGTGGCCGAGTATGGAAGTGCAAAATCAGTCATCCATTACGGACAAGGGCAACTGATGAACCTTAACGTTTTGTTCCGAGTGTTTTGATCCAGGTGTTGCATGGATATAGGTTTGTGTAAATACTACGGTCTGTGATTGTAGCTCAATAAAGTCCTCCTGTGGCAAGGCTCATCTTTGTCATTCATCCAAAATAATAGATCATACAGTATTTAAGCCTGTGCTTAAACTGTACACATTGAAGGAAAGTACAGTGTACCCCCCTGATAATTTGTGCTCTAGCTGGTTTTCAATTGTCAAATTTCAAAGTTGTCCAATTTGTACCAAACAATATATTTCCCATCATTTTAATAACACTGAGTTGTTGGCAGTCTGACAATGGAATACCATGTCATCTTGCCTTATATATTCACAAGACTTGCCAGCACAAGTGAATACGAAACTGATTCTTAGACCGAGTCAAGGCTGGTTTACCGTATATTATGTTCAAATGCATACAAAAATTGGACATCAAAAGCCAAGATTTGCACAAATCATTCACAAAAGTTTAACATGCAAATCATTCAGCACAAATTTACAATGTCAAAATCCGGTTTGCGTTCATGTTTTTGTGAAATATGGACCAGGTTAAAAGCAATCTGGAGAATACTATATTAAAAGGAAACCCATCCGTACTTACGAAATATTAAATGGGACAGGTGTTTTGAGAATACATTCTCATCTAAGAGTAACCAAAAGTAACCTAGAGTAACCAAGTATTATTCCACCTTAAGCCATCCAACAAAACCCAAGACCATTATCACATTTGGAACCTTAGCACTGTTCTCCTGCAGAGAATATAAGAATAAAAAACTGTCCCCAGGCTCCAGATGATGACAAGTGTCTAACAACAAACTGAAGGTTGGAAATGGTGTGGTCTACCATCAAATCATGATACCAACAGGTGACGGCTGCCCCATATGTAGTTTTTATAACTTCAAGGACTCCCATTATGGAGTTTCAATCAGGAAGCCTTTGGATGGTACCAAGGAAAGATAATGATTGAAATAAATTGATTTTTTTATCTCGGGAATAAAAAGTGCCATTTTCCAAATCAACATTAATCATCTCATTGCCAACTTTATATCCAAAACAACCCCCATTATATCCATTTTAAATCCACAATTACAATGTTTTTTGTCTTCTATTTTACACAATTTACAAATTCAACTAAGTGACTTCATCCTTCTGCATACTTTTCCTCTAAAAAGGTCAATTTCCTCTTGCTTAACTCCTTAATGCATCAATTCTTCATGATAGGGTGTCGCCTCCACCCACCCATAAAGTACGTAGGGGACATACATTCAACTTGAACAAATATTATGATCAATTTCTGAAATACCTCAGTCACATCAGGACAAATACTGAGCACACTATGGAAGGAAGTGTTTACAGTTCAAGTCTGTGTTTATTAAACAGAGTAATTTGTTTAAGAAGATCCAATGCTGAGTGATCCAGTGGAAGGGTGTCCACGAAATTGACAATGAAGTATTTATCCCGAATCATTGATTCTAACAGAGGAAACGTGTAATTTTAAAATCACTGGATGTTTTACAATCAGTGGGATTGCCTACTGAGGGAACTTTAAATAGGTACACTACCCCTTCCCAATGCAGAATTTCCCTATATCACAGATCTGTGGGAAGTTTCCACAATATATCTCAAAATTTTGGCTTGTGTTTTACACAAGTGTAACGTTCAACCCTTGTTGCATGGTTTTATATGAGAGGACTGTTTTAAATGTTGCTTACAATTCTTACCAAGCATGGCAACAATCCCCATAAACTTAAGGTTATGAGTTTACTCAAGCTACAAAGGTAAAAGAGGGGATTATAAAGATAGACTACATTCTCTCAAGACAGTTATGTCCGAGGTTTCCTCAGATTTTCATGCGACTTAAGATGGCATAGTAACTTTATATATTTCATGGATTATTTTATTTTTATGAGCAACAGGTAGTACATTATTGCTAGACATGTAACGTTAATTACTGGGAGTGGCTTATTATAGCATCCGGACGGATGTGAACTTTTTTTTAAGATCTAGAGACATGCCGACAAATCAAGATTATCTCGTTTGTTTTCTGGGCTACCTGAAACATTTACGAAGTGTGAACTTGTTCATGACACTCAAGTGTTTTTCGTACACTGTACGTCTTTGGGATTCAAACGCCGCCCCCCCCCCCCAAAAAAAAGACCAAAAATTGTACATGTTAAATAATTTAATTTGAGCCATTAGATTGGTTCTGATAATCTCATAAAATACCATTCATAATATTTTCCCTCCATAAACTGACAAATTTATCTCCATCATTCCTGACCTTTACAATTTCCAGCCAGATTTAGAATCACCTTTCAGACATTTCAGTGTCTATTTATAAGTAGCCGCGACATCCGAACCGGGCATTTGCCAAACTTATAGGTTTACATCTAATCGCAAAAACCTGGATTATACGAACCCAATACTGAGTCACATGCACAGAGAAATAACAAGCCCTTCCTTCGCCAGTCTAGACAGGAAATGTGCACGGTCAAAAAGGAAGATTTGTTCAAGTTGGTGACAAAATGGCCTCCAGAATTTATCTAAACTTAAACTCTTGATAGAACGTGCAAAAAAAACAATATCAGTGTTTGAGGGCAAACACATGTCACTTTGTGATTGCTTTGACCATGTTTAAATTAGCTTTATAAGTTATCAGAATTTTGGTCATGTTTTAATACACTTCAAGTTCATTTATGATGGCCTTGAATGATACCGAGTTTGCAAAAGGTGTGCGTTATCACTGCCGAACCTATTGCTCTAGATTTATCAAAAGGCTTAATTTGTACTTGAGCTATCTTGGATTTGATGTTAAATCACATTGGTAAATATCATTGACATGTGCAAGCTCTCAAGATAACCAATTTGACGTTACGGAAATAGCAAACTAGGAAGTAATCTTAATTTGCTAATTGGATGCACTACAAAAACATACCATTTTATCAAAATGATGGCCTTTCAAAGATTCTCAATCACTTCTTTGATTAATAAAGGCTAGACATATCTAGCCTTGGTGTTGAATTTGTTACACAAAGACCATTTTGGCCAGAAAACATGCTTGGCTGGGGAAGGTAGCTTAAATTTTTGCTTTGCCTTCCTAATGATTCCTTTCATATAAATAAAACTTTGTTAGTTTTGGCACAAACGTTTCTAATGGTATTAACTGAGTAAACCCCGTGTGTCTTGTTGTAACCACTGCAGGGTCAGTGTTGTGACTGGTGTAATTTGTGCCCTTGAATGGGGTGAAATGGCTAAAATAACAAACTAAAGGAGACTCAACAGGATGTATTGTAAGCAATTAAAATAGCAATCAGCATATGTTGGCTCAGTACCTGTTATTGTATACCTGATGGGCCAGTGTACCAAAATTGGTATCAAATATGAACAAGCCAGGGATCTATTTTGGACGTCTATAGAGACATTGTAATTCAATTTGAAACCCCCCCCCCAAAACAAAATACAGAATATGTAGCAACAATTTGTATCCCTTTTAAAATTGCTATGAGTTTCTTCCCCCCCCCCCCCCCCCCAAACTATGATACAGTGTTCATGTTTGATTCCATACGTAAATGGACTTTGGACTTGAAACTTCAAAGCAACATAGGGGAATAAGCTTATATTATTTGCCTACCTGACCCATTTGACCAAATAGAATCATGTTTAACGTTCATGTCTGGGAAATTGTAGTCTTGGAAAGTAAACTAACACATGCTTTTACAATAAAAATGTAATAAATCAATGTCATACTCCTACACAGACAACAGTCATTAAACAATGCCAAACATTTGAGCAGACAGTCTCATTCTATGCCATGAAAAACGGTTGACCTCAAACAAAGCTAGCCTCATAACGCCGCCCCCTTCAGACCAGCCAGAATATTTTTTCAATTAGGGGTCTGAATGTGCTATCAATTTAAACAATGCCATTCATTAGTAATGTTAACCTCCTGCCAAAATAGTCTGGTCATGATCTGCGAGTACCAGACTGAACTCTATTGCCACAACATGATGGCAAGGCCATCCTGTGCCTGAAACCACACAATTTAATGGGGGTTGGGGGGTTGGACGGGACACCTTACCTTCCATCCACTTCAACAAATTGTTATCATTCTATGATTTACAAAAAACCATGGCTAAAAGAATTAACTCAAGCTAGCTGGCTTACTCTCTTGTAACATCACCTGCCCTCATGTCTTGCAATGTGATGACATTTACATGTTCCTACTTGTCAGCCCTTGCATATCATTCAACTTTATAAAACCCCTGTACTTAACTTGGCTGGCTTACAAAACCCCTTGGAGTCTGACACAACTAAGGCGTCATTATTATCATGTTACATCCAAACAAAAGCTTCTATTGTATATCATGAATGTATAATTTAATTTACAGCTTGTCTGGGACTCTCAAGATATGTGTAAAGGTGGTCTCTTATATGCCAAACAGGTGTTGGTAGACATATGGGGCTGCAATGGCTGTGTGCTGACAGTTAGCTTTATTTAACCAATATTATGTAGGAATTACCATGTCGTGCACTGTTTCATGTTGCCGTCCTCCAAAAACACTATTTAAAATTGGCGACATGTTTTTACCATTTTCTCCTCTGAAGCAAAAATGTTCATCTTTGTGAAAACTTTAATGCTCTTTCCTTGTGCCAAAAAATAGCCTAAATGTTTCTTAATTTTGTGCCATTATCAAAAATATTTCCTTGTCTATTGAAAATGGCGAATTTATTTTGGCAGAATCATTGGACTTCCAAAACCTCAACCACACTCCCCCCACACAAACACAGGTAATAACACTGGATATAAATAAAGTGACACCCATTTGACCTTATGTTGTGTCAATGAATAATGTGGTTTGGGTTGTAACAATATACAGTACAATGAAGATATATGGTTCATAGCCATGGTCCAAGACTTCAAACTTGGCATGAGTTCACCCGGGGTTCTCTGAAACCTGAACAAAATTTCTGACCTCACATTAAACCCACAACATAAATTTGGAAAAAGGCCTAATTATCTGGAGTTTGGTTGGCATGAAAAAAAAAAAAATCAGTTCCACTGGTAGGTCAAATCACTCAATAGCCTGAAGGGGAGCCTGTTTAAATTCACTATGAGTGCAACTCCAATTAATATTTACTTTAAGATTGGACTGTGTCTACCAGCTTCTGTATTTATACATTTGCAAATTGATAGCATTCTAAATGTCTCCGATAGTAATATGCTGCTCTTTGTGCTTTTGTTCACAAGTCTCAAGTTCCAAGAGGGGGGCGACAGAAAGGTTAAACAAACAGGTTCTGAATACCAAATACACACAGCTTTCATTCAAATCAATAGGGCTCTCATGTAAATCCGTCTCCGTTTCTGGGGATTTTTGTTTCCATTTTAGCAGATGGGTTATGACCTCCAACCAGACAGAGCTAGACCAGAGATGACAAAATTTCAGTCCAGTCTACTCAATTATGTCAGGTTTGCCCTAGATGTCACTCGGGCAACCAACTAAAAGACATGCCTAAATACTTAGTGAATGTGTAGAACCATAAATAAACTCCACTTCTTTCCATGCTGTATTGCATGGGATCTCACCCCAGACAGGCAGGGAAGTGGTTATGGTATGTAGGATTCTGAGTTCACATCTCAGGAATTTTGGTTTGTCTGAATACCATCAGAAAAGAAAAAAAAATAGGAGCCTCATTTAACCTATTCACTGTATCCAATGCGTACCTTTCTTTATTAAAACTATTAAAGCTATCAAGCCAACCAGAACTGTTCCCAACAATCAACCCTCTGTACACCAGTGCCCTACCCTATTTTCAGGACAGCTGATTTCAAGCTCATTTGTTCTTTACTACATTCCTCCACATAAAACCAGTGTGATTGGGCAGTTTTGAAAAATCCACATAAATTTTGCTAGGGTATTGGGGCCGCTGTTGTGAACAGCGCTGGCTTTCCTTTATTGCTTAAATCTTTAAAATCCAGAGATTTTGTCTTGTTTGCCAATAGCCTGGGCACCCTCCCCATAATAAAAATCCCTAAAACAGAGGAAGGCTTCATTCATTCTGGTAATCACAGCTGCTTTAGAAGAAACAGAGCCAAGAGACTGAAGATTTGTTTGGCTACACAAAAGATAACTGATGTCTGGTTAAGATGGCCTGTGGAAAGCCATCTTGAAAAGATTTCATGTCAAACCACCTAGTTGGAGTCATCCGACTTTGGAAGGAACATTCAAAATGAGCTCACTGACAACAAGGAGAAGAGCAAATAGCACTGTATTCAAGATCAAGGTGACTCAACTGACCAACAGGAACCTTGAAATGAGTTATTTTCCTTTGCGTGTTTGGGGGGGGGGGGGATTTCAATTAGGTGATGCAAAGGAAGTTATGAAAGTAAGGGATTCTCAAATAAAAAACTGCACAGAGTAATAAATAACTAACACCATCCTAGTGGAAACTAGAAAACCAATTTGAAACAAATTACCAACTATTGACAAAATCCCAACTGCATTGTATCTATTTTCAAATCAACATGCTTTTGCAGTGTCAGTTCTCCTTGTCCATTTCCCAGGATATTTATGGTGTTTTTTATACATGATTCATATCCAGAAATAACCAACATCGCCAATTGAATTTCCCCTTCCCCTGAGCAATGAAAGCAAAAACCAAGGTTTTTCATTTATAAAAAACTTCATGAGAGAATGTGGGAAATCATTTAATAAGTTCCGAGTAAAAAAAACTCGTCATCGTATGCACCTAAACTGGTTTGATTGCGATTCTAATACAGTACATGTACAGTATGTTCCATTGATTCAGGGATAGGTCTGAGGATATTTTTAGGGGATGCAATTTTTAGGGTGGAAGTGGTTTCAATTGGGGCGCCCTGGATTGCTGTTCTTTACCGATGTTTGACAGCCAGCTTTGTAAAGTATAAGTGCTTCCTGCCTCTTAAGCAAAGAGGTCTAAAGGAGTATATTTGTTGATATTTCAGCAGGACCTGGTATTCCGACATAAGAATTTCCCAGAGGGGAATATTGAGTGGAAGAGTGTTTTTTGAGAACGTTTTCCTGGATAGATGGGTAGGTGGGTGAAAGATTTTTAAGACATTTTCCTCACTCTCCATAAAATTTGTTTAAGGGTTTTCTACTAATTTTATGAACCCTGTTGGTTTCTAAGGTGTGTGAAATACAAAAAGACAAAGCGAGTAGAAAATACAAAGATAAACCATAATAAAATCTTAACTATCGTTTTCTTTTCTGAAACCTACGATACCACAACCACACTGTTGACACACATCTATCTGACACAATCAATTTAATATCTCTGCAGTCTGACGCCACAAACTCTTGTCACCACCAATGGAGTCAGCCACGCACCTTAACCTTGGTATAATCATTCCCAATTTGTTTCAATAACCCAACCATATAAACTCCCTGGGAGGAGAATATGGCGAATATGATAACTTGTTTAGGAAAGATTAGTGTCCCCGTGGAGCACTTGAATTGATGCAGTGAGAAACTTATAACCGTCAAAGAGACTTACCTGGATCACGGACATTCACAAAGAAGATATCGCTGGTGGCGTTGGTGTTGGGATTGACGACATATTGGATGCGCATGTTGTTAATGTCGTCTGTGGAAAAAGAAAAGAAATGGGGGAAAATTGTTTAATGGTTGAACATTTTAAGAAATATTTCAAAAGAAAGAATGAGGCTTGTTCAATAAACTTTACAAAGCAAAGCAGACAGAAATTGACAGAAAGTATCCAATGCATGTACACGACTTGTTAATGTTATTCCCATTTCAATTTAAATGTCAACAAAGACCTCGGGAAAAGTAAACAATACAGCCCATTTGTACCCCTTCAAACAATTCTTCACAAGACACCGTCAACTCCACACAGATCAATCTTTAACCAGTTCGCGTCGTAGGCCGCTACCGTGTATACATGCATTTTTATTTTTGCACCACGGATCGGAGAGCGTCTAAACACGCCATAGGAAACTCCAGAATATTTGTATGCATGCTCGGTTGAACCACGCGTGTATGGTGACATGCTCGGAAGTGCCGGCCACCCGCTGTGGAAGCTTCCATTAACGTGTGTGGGAAAAAGAAACCCGCCACAGGGGCCCAGAAAAACTTTTATTCCCGATGTGAACTGGTTAAATAACACAAAAATCAATTTAATATTGTTTCTTAATTCACCGAGTGGATCAATGCCCTACCATATATGTAGACCATGGGCAAGGGTTAAACACCTGGCAAGAAACAAAATCAACTTTGCTGGCCGACCTTCCCAGACAATATCAGTGATGTTTTAGATAAGTTATAAGTTTAGATATAAGTTTAGATTTAAGTTTATAATAAGTTAAAAGTACTGTTATGACTTTGTATTCTCTCATTTTTGATGGTCTGATAATGAAAATGGTATAGTAATTTCCAAAATGATTTTTGTTCCCTTCTTTGATTCAAAATGACCGATATCCTTCCCTGTGGGTTATTTGGTTTTCAATGCTGCCATGTACAAAAGAATTTCCTTGGCCAAACTAAGATGACAACTTGAACGATGCTTGAACAGACTGCTCATCCAGACTTGGTCTTTGCGAGCTGTAAGGGGTTGCTAAAGCTGAATACTCAAAATACTGTACAGTAGGTGTAGATGTACATTGCATACCAGACACACTATAGATTTTGTTCATATGCTCATTGGGCTAATAGACTTACATGTACAAAAGCAAACAGAAAGGGCATGGATGGGCCTTGAAAAGTGCAATAAATCAGATTTTCTGACAAGTACAAACCACCAAGCATCACTGCCTAAAAACACCCCCCAGGAGGGTCTGTGCCTTAATTATATCTACATCTGGTATCACAAAATAATGGGTAATGTTGCTTTATAATTTGCCAAATTATGAGTTGGAAAGATTAAGTTCTAGAGCTATCTAACTCTGAACATCATTATGGAAGTTTTTGAAATGTGTCTTTAACCAAAAAAAATAAAAATGCATTTCAGAAAACACAAACTTCATATTCATTCTTATGCGAAACAGTTATATAAACAAATCTGACATACATAATTGGAAAATATCGGATTATACCCATAAAAATTGATAGCACCTTAGGCCGGAAGATCTTATGAGATGTTTGATATAATCTAAATTTAAAAAAAAATGTAAATCTGATCATTTATGCTTGAGATTGTCAAAGAAATACACCGACTTGAAAGAAAGTGTGTTACATGAAAAAGTATTTTTGTCAAACTGTTTGCCAAATTTTAGAACCAACTCCTTCCCCGATATCGAGTTCATAGAATACAAAGTACATCATGGACGCTCTTCAAATTCCTTCCCTGAGCACACTGCCAAACACAAAACCTGTTTTGACATTTTGACGACTGAAGTCGTATCCCGAGGTCTAAGTTAAAAGCTATATCTGAAAGACACATCGCACTTTGTGACAGTATTCCTGGGGAAAGTTTCACACCATTTCACTACTTTTGTTCCTGACCAAAACAAATACCCTCGGAGCTTAAATCACTGTCCATGTTGTCTTTAAGCAACAACTGCTCAGTTTGGAGTATAAACAACCCTTACAAAGAATCCTGCAGACTAAGTTATGTCCAACCACTTGAAAGGATGAAAACGGAGGGTGATACACAAATAAGGCAGTGTGAATCCCAAACAATGAATCCAAAACAAGGCATGTTTATTCACACATGGTTGAGAAAACCTCAAATCGGCACTGCCCTGAAACTCTCACATCTAGTGTTTCTTGCTGCAATTCTAGATGGACCCAACTTGTTCTCAAACTATCAACTTGTCTACTCTGGATGATTTCGTAGAGGGCAGTTCATAAGTGGTTGGGTAATTATCCTAATTATAATTTCTCTTGAATCGCACAACAAATCATAATTTTCTTGATGTCCTTGCTTTTGAAACACCTAATTCCCCATGCATCATTAACCGTGTGAGAAGACTTTAACAAATTGCTGAATTTGCCATGTTGGGATTGGAGGAAGGAATTTCCCATAAAGGTTGAACAGGAGACGAGTAATTAGCCAGACCAATTATCCAAATTACACAGACTTAACTACGCCAAGCTTCACACACCTAATAGAGCTGTAATTGCATTCCATTAAAATCCAGACAGCCACAACAAATCCTGTCCACCGTTTCAGCACTATATAATTGTAAAATCCGAGTGGTGACCACCCTTAGTTTACATTGATGGGGGCAAACTTTGTCTACCTGACCATGAAAAAACCGCTTTGTCCAATGGATATGGATAGCCAATCTAGCCAACAATAAACAATACACATTGATTAAAAAAAAAAAAATTAACAAATTAAAAAAAATAAACTACTCTAGAATTAAAATTTCATTTCAAGGTTTTGGAAATAAGTTAGATAAATTATCTGGTATTAAGTTCCAATGACGTTTCATAATTGACAATGTTTTATAAAGTATGGGTTGCCCTTACAGGCTTACACTGTAATTGACCATAAAATGCAAAACAGTTCTCAGTTGAATACGGGGGAAGAGAAAAGTGGGTACCTCGGTACTGGGTTAAGGGTAATAACAGATACCCAAGAAATGGATTTGGTTCACCGAAAAAAAAATGTATGGTATTATTTGAATTAGGTCAATGTTTTGTCTGGGTGAAGGATTTAGTCCACAACAGATTCAGATTGCTTTCAATGGGTCAGTGGTGTGTTTCCACTTGGAGGCGTTTCCAACATTTGATTGAAACCATGAAATAGTCCAACAGCTTGTCTCAAGGTTTCCCAAAATGCTTTATTACATTTTTTTCAGTCCTTAGAAAAAAAAGATTTTATGGTGAGAATCAACAAGGAATACAATATAACATGTACGGTACAGCTCAACACCTCAAATCAATGAATAATCTCAGGAGTACCAGTACTATACTCATGAGAAAATCTGCACCTTGAAAATCTCATTGAATAGTTGGCAACTTGGCTCAACACACACGACGAAAAAAATACTATAATATTAACACAGAAACAACTAAATGCCTAGAAGTAAACTTATCAAAGATCCCAGTTTGTATTAATAGATCAATCCTCAACAATTTTGTAATTTTATATATTTTTAAAAATAATTTCCTACCCAGGCCAATTTCAGTGATAAATTTGGCAGTCCATTACTTTTAGTTATTGTTACTGTTTTGACAGTTACAGATGTGTTTTTCCTACACACTGCTAACTGTCTACAAAGTGAACTATGCAGTACATTCTGCTCAAGCAGTTCAATGCACCACCCAAGACAGTGGTGTCAGACAAGAACCTCACATCCAGCCACAAATCACATTTATGAGTTCAGACCAATGTCACAGGGATAATTTACAGCAAATAGAATCATTCTCAAGCACTGCCTGACATGCCTTTCACGCCTCCTCAAGGGATTGTTGATACCAGGACTAGCGAAGATGTTTCAGAAATGTCTTGCAGTGCAATATTGAACGTCATTATTTTTGCAAAGGAATTTGTGCTATACTTTGATCATGATAATTTGACCATAACCCAATTCTTTTATGCCCAAGTATTTGTCTAATTGATCAAATTTATCACCTGAAAGTTGATGTCCCCTGTAATGTGATAAAAGGCTAAAATCGCATGGTATATGAAACATCTATGGTTAATGGTATTTCTCAATAATATGTAATGGGAATTACTACTTGATGATTGGCAGAAGTCAGACCGTTACAAACAACTGGAATTTTCATAATTGTCAATACAAATTTAGCAACACATGCTTCACTTCAGGCTTCTTGGACATGAATTAAAACGGCAGAGTTTCTAGTCAAGGCTCAGAGCCTGGGCATAGGAGGGTTAAGCAAAGATAGAGGAATCCCAATGCCAGTGGATGTCCCCATTTTTAGGGTGAAGCAATTAACATTGGGGAGGGAAACACCCTCTGGGTGACTCGAGTTCCAATAAAATCAAATGGTGGTTAATTAATTTTTACGGTGACCTTACTGGCCCAAAGAGCTGTTAATAGGAACAAGTTGCCTGTACACCCCTTGCTGTTTGAGTAGTAAAAGTAATATTTTATGCAAATATGGGGGAAAATATTTTCTTTCATTTCCTGGATTACATGGGTCATTTATAGTCCCTCATCTCAACTTTTAATTGGATATAATAATTCAACACCAATATTATAACAACTTGTATCATTTTATGTTAACATAATATATTCAATTGTCTATGCTACCAAACTGCATGGAGAATATTTACTAATAGTCAAAGCACAGCCAAAGAAAATAAACACATCACAATTCTTTTCTGTTGTCAAGATAGGATACCAAGTACACATAGTATCATGGTGATTGGTTCAACACTTGCACCTTGGATCAGAGACAAGCAAATAGAACTAAACGTGTGTATAAAATAATATAATTAATCACCTAACCAAAACTGCTCTTTCCAGATTGTGATATATTGATTATTTGTTCATTATAATAAATTAATTTTCAAAAAGGTTTACACAGATTATAACCGTATTACACCAAAATAATATCACTGTCACAGAGTGCATTAGCTGTTGAGGGCACCCGTTTTTAGATCACAGCCAGTTGAACAGTGGTTGCAATTTGTACACAGTCAAGTGCTTTATTACATTGTATCAAGACATTGGGTCCTTTTTTTCACTGCAAGAGGGCTAGGACATGCATGCAGTGGATTGCTCTTATGAATTTATAATTCCTTGATGAAAAAAACTTGTATCTGTACTAAATATTGATCTGTATCTAAGGACAGTAGCATTGAATATACATTGCAGATATTTTAAAATTACCACATAACATACATCCTTGACCGCGTTCACACTTGATCCGGCAAGGGCGATCAAAGGAGGATCAGATCCTGCAAGGGCGATCAAAGGGCGATCAACAGCTAGTGTGAACGCAAGAGCGATCAGGATCTGATCCTCCTTTTTGATCCCCCTTTATTGCGGGATCAAAGGAGGATCTGATCCTGCAAGGTGGATCAAAAACGTAGTGTGAACGCAACGCAGGATCAGACCCCGCAATTTGACCTACCGACATCCGGTCTAATCAAACAGACTGGAGCGCGAGTTGAAAAAATAAACCATGAAAGCTTGTAAACAACCAGTGTTGGTTATGCAATGAGAGCGTCCCCTTATTACACTGGTTCCAACACGTAACACAGCATTTCTGTGCACAAAAGAACATTACACGATTTGAATGGTACTTGGCATTTGCATCCCTGTTCTGCATGCAACAACCGTGCGTGACGAACCACATGCTTCGACCATTTCTACCTCTATGCATCGACCAGTTTCCTTCTCATCAGGCTTTCGTGTTTTTTTATCATAATACCACGGTTTTCATTAGTATTTGAAAATCATTTTGTATATCCATATTTTGTATTTTCTTGTCGCAGTATTATAGTACACTTAAGGTTTAGTGTTGTTGGTGGTTGTTTACGTTATTTCTTGTACGACATGGCGAAGCTGCTGCTGTTGCGGGTCGAATGTGGTCGGAGGGGAGCTGGCATGTTTTTGGACATGCATCACCCCGGCAACGCAGCCCTGCGTGTGCGCACAATCAATGACCTTGCTCAGTTGACCTGTCACACGAGCAGTGTGGAACTTCCGTTGAACCGACGGTCGGGCTAGGGGGATCAATGCACGATCAGACTCAAGTGTGAACGCGTCCGCGATCAGTTTGATCGCCCTTGCAGGATCTGATCCTCCGTTGATCGCCCTTGCCGGATCTAGTGTAAACGCGGCCCTTGAGAGTGCATCCCCAAGGATTCGATCAAGTTTACAACATAATGTGCCTACATTAGGAAGGCATTATGCAATCATTGAGTCGGTGAAGGTCTTAGAGAGCCATCCTGTATGGCTTGATTGAACTGAATCAGATATCAGGACCAAATTTGGGGCTGCCAAAGCCCCTCCATCAGGAATTGATGTTTTAATGTTTAAAAAAAAAAAAGCTCTGAAGGATTTTTTTTTTTTTAAGGGGGAAGACATACAAATTGATATGGTATGCACCATATGGAAAAATGAATTCAGTCGTCTAAAACCCTGGCCGAGTGATTTTCAACAAGATGAAGTGTTATAACATTCTTGAGGTCTTAAAGATGGACTTCAACGAGAGCTCGTACACTAAATCGTCTCCTGAGTCTTGTTTATGTTGTGTTTAGTTATTATTTCATTATCAGTACGATGGTTTTATTCCCCGTTATTTTGTTTAATTTTGATTGTAAAAAATAGCCCCCTTCTTAGATATCTGAGTGGTTTTCTCGCCGTTGGCTGCGCGCTTTCATGGTTCCCAGCAAAGGCCCATAGAAATGAACGGTGAAATACCAGCGGCCACGTAAACCAGCGTAAGTGTGACGTACTATCTGGGGCATAAGCAGCGAATGCCAGTCCTTGATTGTACGTCACAACTACGATATGAATTATTCATGAGTTCGGGCTTTTTGCGAAACACGACTTTTCTAGATAGTGAAATGCTGATCAAAATGAATTTTTTTTTACATTAAGAAATTACTTTATTTGAATTTTAATCATATAGAAGTAATCATTACACACTTCTTGTAAGCCTAACAGCATCAAAACACTAATATATTCCGTTGACGTCCTGCTTTAAAGCAAGGAAAATATTGTAAAAAGTACAAATGTTATTGAAACCCCTATAGGCTATCAACTGAAACTTGTAGGTTAATTGTTTTATGTATACCTCAATTCAATATACTCATAGAAGTAGTTTTGCCAACATTATCAATGTTGTACCTTCCCTTTAAGTCAGAAATGGCAGGCAGTTTGAGGAAAGAAAATGAAAACACTTCAGCATTTAGATTTATGAGGGGGGAAAAAAGAAAGTTCTCTTCACTGGCCTATTATCTACAATCACAACTATAAATCTTTGAAATAGCTTGGAAAATATGTGTATTTGTACAGCTCAGCAAGACTGATCAATCTTCCTTGAGGCATTACTGATGTCTGGCAAGAAGGAGCCATCTCGTCAGCAAAGCCCAACATCTGATGTTCTCATACTTTGACCAAGAAAAAGATGCAAGCTCCAATAAGTAGCAGTGCAAGTTATGTCTGGTATGCCATCAAGATATGCATTGGGCATTATGTCACTTAATGGACTTGTGTTGTAACATAACACTTCCGGTTAACAAATTACTGGTTTAACTCATGTTAAGATAATGCCACATTGATATTTCTTCCAAGTGGACAATTAAGCAGATCTGAGAATGTTAACATTGTGAACAAACGATCAAGTCTAGGACCAATTTGTTGATAAATGTATTTTCAGCTGAAATCTCAAGATCATGCACTTCAAAAATGTCAATCTCAGAGGAAAATACATCCCAACCCATCATGGTAAAATGTTCTTGAATCTTATATACAGAGATAAGTCTCCTCAATTTCTGCTAGCCATTTCTGGACAAGACGTTTCAACTTTTAATGTCCTAATTTATCAAATCCCATGTTGCTGCAATGAAACCAATACCTAAAATCATAAATACAGGCAGTCCCTTTTATGAGCATTGCAATATTTAAGAAGCCTACACCTATTGATTACTGCCGAAGGCATCGATTGGTATCAAACAAGGTTATCTAGAAAAGGGTCTCTTTCAAACCAGTATAGCAGTACATTTCTTTACACGGTGTGAATTGTTAAATGATGGATTGGCTAGTGTTATTACCAGCTTCTTATAACTACATGTAGGTCACCAATTTATGACCTTTATCGGAGAGAATTATTGCTTACAACCCATAGGCACAAGGCTTTGAATGCCTGCTGGGTAGAAAGGGGGTATTAGTACACTACAGAATTGATAAGTTAGTAGACAGTACAAGATGGACTTGTACATCCGGTTTAAGTTGTATCTGGGACCCCTTGTGGTAAGATCTGAGGCATAGATAGATTTTATCTGCTCAAGGGTTAATTGTGGGGAAACTACAAGAAACCACAACTTGGAAACCCTCAAGCTTGATAAGGCTAATTTGTCTATAAAAATATATTCCTTTTTAACATGTTTTTATTGAGACAAGTTTTATGCTGCTTTTACTGAACTCCAGAAAAAGATTAAATTTCAATAAACATCCGATTGCTATTGGGGTTATTTGTTAAGTTGGATTTGAGGACAAATGCGTTTCTATTTTTCAGTCTCAGGGTCTGTCTAGTGGTGGAAACATTTTGATAAAAACCGCACCTGTAACATTGAATGAAAATATACATTTAAAATCGGATTGTGCTGAAATTAAGTACTTTTTATTTAAATTCAAAATTCACAATATTATTGTGAGAAAGACCCCAACTCCCAGAAGGTCAAGTTGTGACCAAGGAAGAAATCTATTTGGATGCAAGTTATTTCAGTTATCCTCCCCCAAGAAATTAAAACATGATCAGGGCATTAATCTGAGTAGCCATCAATTTATATTTTAAAGCCTTCCCCCAGAATTATAAGCTGAAAAAAAATTACAAAAACACAATCAAATTTTAAAGCCGAGGTTTTTGTTTAATATTTTGATTCAAAGAAAGCAAGAATCTTTTTGGAAGCAGGTAGGCCCACACTACCAACGGTTTATAGAGACTTTGAAGCAAAACGTTCCCAATTCAATCAAAATTGTATTTGCAACACAACTGGAGTGTCGTGGCCGAGCGGTCTAGCTTACCGGACTCAAGTTCTGGCGTTAGCAGCAGAATGTGGGTTCGAATCCCGGCTGTGACACTTGTGTCCTTGAGCAAGACACTTAACCATAATTGCTTCTCTCCACCCAGAGGTTAAATGGGTACCTGTGAGGGCAGAGTTGGTTGATTAGCCCTATATGCGCTGTAATGGCAGCAATTGAGCTGTATACTCCCAGGGAGCTGAGATGGTTTCAGGAATGATTTATGAGCCTTATGAGCAGGGGTAATAATATGTGCCTTGAGCACCACTTAGTTGGTGGATACGTGCACTATATAAGTCCCCACATTATTATTAACTGTTCTCATGTGACTGGTTGGTATGCTCATGGGGGATTAACCTATGGCCTTAAATATGTCCAAGCATTACTGAAATTAGCCCCCATGGTCATAGGTGAAGGGGTCAAAAATAGAAGTCTGTATTTCTCTTAGTTATTTTTAGGTCATTTCAAATCATCCATTTTTCTATTTTCATAAATTACGAATACAAATATTTTGCAATCCTACTCATGCCACAAATTACTTCCTTCCAAATCAAATAAATAAAGAGGAACGCCCACCTCAGGCAAGAAACCGATTCAACTCTGCAAACCGCTCATGCCACAAATCAGTTGTAAAAGACAAAAACCATATATCCTGAAAATCCTTGGAGTTTTACCAAAAGATTGGAAACTTTTCTACACAGTTGAATGGCATAAGCTACTACTATACAATGCAGGAGCTAAAGTTCAGCAAGGCTGTGATAATTTAACAAAGTTTATCATCTGTCTGTGCATGTATAACTACAAAGTACTTCATAGGACAACTAAACTGTAGACACGTGTGTATTATCAGCCCATGTGTTTGTCTTCACTGGCCCTATGAACTCTCTGACACTTGTACCACTGTTCTGAAATCACACTATACCCACCACCAGAATGTAAAAATGGACTTGATCAAACAGCCCACACAACTAATCCTAACTTTGGAAAAACAAAGTTAACTGAAGGATCAGTTATTGTTGAGAGTCTGTACACAGGATGTGGGTTGGGGGGGGGGGGGACCTGGCTGGGATTGGGGAGTGGTACTTTGTGCTTATTACCCAAACATAACGTACATGTCTGCATGACCATGGCATATTTAGGTGGCTATGGACACCCAACCTGAACTTGCAGACTTAAGGCAGTTATCCATGTACAGATCTGTGGGGCATAGATCGACTGCCTTGTATTACCAACCAACAGATACCATAATAGATTTTCATGTAATGATTATAATTTCTCATAGAACATTAAAAGTTTTAAAAACACAATAGGCCAACATTTTGCCATCATAAAGAGCACTAATTATAAATCCGACTGAATGGTTTTAAATGGTTTTCAGCAAATATTTCCATCAATTACAACAACGCATGACAATAGGTGAAGGTGTGCAAACTACCCGGGTCAAGGGAGTAGATGTTTAGACCAGCATGCATTGCATGACCCAACCCCTTCAGGCATTATCTGGGACTAATAAAGATGGTTAATACTCCACTGAATGCCCTAACTGATGCACAGGCGGGATACCAATTTGAGGGTCTAGAACCCATGCAAGTGTGGCTGCTTCCTGCTGGGTACATGTGTGTACATGTTTCCAGTGAGTGGGGAGGTCTGTTTTGAGGAGACTGATAACAGACCAAAGTGTTCCGTATACCAGCTGGTGCAGTGGGTGGTAGCTTATTGAAAAGGTCTCAAAATGGAATACAATGGAAAAACTGATGAATAAAAACTGGTATTAAATGAACCAGTTCATCTCAGCTTTTAGCAGTTTTCTTTGGAATTCTAAACAAATATGCTGATTAACTTGGACCAAGTTGGGAAGAAAAAGCAAACTATTTCTATTAGCTGCAACAAAAGACCCTTATAATCGAACCAGCACTACCCAACAAAACATACTGATCTACATGCAATATGTTTTTCACAGAGCTACATATGTATATATATATATATACACATACATAATACATACATACATACATATCTTTCTCTAGATCACTGTTCTGTCAATTATTTCCATTAGCCCTCCTATTCAAGCTGCACTTTAGTGGAAAGTTGCTGTAGAGGTCAAAATCAGTCAACTGCCCGTTTTGACTGTTGACCCAAATGTGCACACAGGGGCATTTTTTGACTTTTTACTGACATTTTGACCACCCTGAACAATACCAGACAATGCTTTTACCAGTCAAAAATGGAAAACTCATTTTGACCTGTAAATGTACTTACTACACGTAAGGTTTGACAGTGTTCGACTTTTAAGTGCACTAGATATACATGTACCTTGGCAAGCATATCAACATTTGGACTGATTTTGACCCTTGTAGTATGAGGCTTAGTCCACGCATCCCAAAAGCAGCCCAAGAAATGGACAAATCTGTGAGTTAATCCCTTCACATTATTAAGACATTCCAAAATCATCTTAAGAGCTTTGGTAATGATGCAGTGGGTGCAACCATAGAGAAAAGAAATACCAGGTTGAATACTGATTACTGTGAGGGGTGCTTCACATTTCAGCTGGGTAAAGACTATTCAAAACGGGGCTGGGGCTATTTTTGACGACACATATTTTTAAAATAACACTAATGTATGAAGGCATATTTTAGGTCTCCAGATGTAATGTTCATGATTCCATTCTTCCAACAACAAAATACTTTCAAAAACCAACAATGATGACCACCATTGTTGGAGTAAGTGTATACGAATGATCTGAAGTCCCATGAAAAGGACAACCACAACCTATTTAGTCGTTGGATTCACCAACATCTATTCTTTCCTGGGAGCAAAGTGTAGAAAACTACAGTGCTGTATTGTGAATGATGGGGAAACCTCTATAAGTTAATCCCTCTATTCTAACCCCATATTGAGACTTTCTGAAAGCATCTTAAGGATGAAAGATCTGGTAATGAGGGTGGGAGGGGTAGAGAGATTTTAAGCTTGGGGCACTTAGTTGGATATCTATACAGTTATAGAGGTACAGAGCTGCCAACTCTTCCGGATTCTGCGGAAGACTTCGCGTATTTGACGGTAATTTACTTACTTAAAATATATGCAAGGAGGCCTCTCCTTTTGGCACCAAAAGGAGAGGCCTCCATGCATTTATTTTAAGTAAGTAAATTACTGTCAAATATGCGAAGTCTTCCGCAGAATCCGGAAGAGTTGGCAGCTCTGGAGGTGTAATGTACTTCCTGGCATTTCACACTTAAGGTAGTGTTAAGAATCTAGACAATGAGTTAGGTATACATCCTGGAGAAGGTTTATTCTGCATTAGATGCAGGAAGTCCTTGTGTTTATCTACCTTTTCACTGCCAAGACCTAACAAGTATCCAATAATGATGTGGTCAGCCCATAGAGCAAGGAGTCAGACAATGGGTGATTAACTATGCCAAAACCAAGTAGAGATGTACAAGCCTGAAGTGCTCCAATAAACTAAAATGACGTTAAATGGACTGTCATTTAAACAAATTTTCTCAAGCGAATGTTCCCTTTTGATCAACATCAATTGACAAGCATTGGTTCCCGATTTGGCCCAGTTTTCATTGAATGGATTTGAATCTACACATTTGAAACTTATTTGGCTAGCTTGCCTCCTGTGATAAAACTTGGGATAAGCATTTTCATTCTTCTACACAATCAAAATTATTGGAAGTTAGTAAAACCACAACTGCCAATGCGGGGGTTGCATGGAAATGAAATGAGCCATTTATTTTACACAACACCACTCCATTGGTGAAAAGATAACCCGATACATTTATGTGGATATAAAGAATTCAGTCCGAGATTGATGAATATAAACTCCACATAAAATACATGTTCCTTATTGTTAGAGTGACAGCCATTTTCAACACCTTGACAATTTCAGAAATAACGTCATCCATAAAAACCTTTCCAGAGTCCAATCCCTATTCACCGACGACAGTTAATACTGAACGAAACATTGCATCTGAAATGCACCATTGTCCAAATTAGCCACTCTAGAAAGGTCCTTCCCTCAACAACAACTCATGTAAATTTGATTATGAAAAGAAAAAGGCTCATATAATTCATAGTTATTAACCTTCACCTTTGACCGAACATGTTTTTTTTCCTATCACTTGTAACTTGCGTGTTTTTATGCACAGGAATATTGCATTGAGATCCACTGATCCAGTGGATGTTTCTGCATGTGACACATTGGGCATCCTGGGGTTTGATGCAAGCTCTGTAAATGATTTGAATCTAGTCCTCATAAATGCTATTTGGAGCAACTAAATTACACTAGTTAACATGAATGTTTGTTTTTTATATCCTTAATTTCCCATTAAAAAAGTGAACACTTTTTGTAAAATGTCTGCAAATGTATCCATACTGCATAATAATCAAAAGATATGTATACAATAACCTGTGAAAGTTTTTTTTTTTTCATTGTGATTTTTATGAGAAAACATTGAAAATGCATTCAGGTTTTTATATATCCATTCCAGGACCGAATTTACATTTTCGAAGAGCTAAAATTAATGAACAAAATTTGAACCCCAAATTTTGGAATATATAAAAATGTCTCTTTAAATTTAAAGTTCAAGATGTACTAGTAGTCACCAGCCCATCATCGAGGTCATTTTTCTATTGGTTAACGAACATCAAACTAATCATTTCCTATAATAGATTTAATTGCCGTCTTTCAGAGCTCGGTCGGATATTACTCATTGCATCATGCGTATTTCTCACTATGTTTGTCTCGTAACAAATGCTTCGAGGAAGGAAGATATCTTTAAATAATCTTGCGAACGTCCCCATCATACACTCCCACTTGAAATATATTTTGAGATAAGTTCAAGTCATAGACAGGACACACCTTAAAAATGTAGTTTCATGACTATAAACAGGATGAAAATCCCAAATAAAAAAAAATCATAAACTAAAACGATTAAAACATTTTATGTCTAAATTTAAACGGTAGGATGTATGTTCTTCCCTGAATAATCAAAACTGTTTTAATAGTTCCCGTCTCGACGATACGCAGGATGACGGGAAGACAATTAAAGACTGGATAGCCAATGAACACATCCTTAACAGTTTTGTTTTAGTGTTGTTTCTATTATTGTAACCACTGACTGACTTGCTTTCTGGTTGTGACAACATTTGATGAACTGTCACAACCTTAGCCAAAGTCATTTCTCAAAATTAAAAATGTTATACAGAAATCAAAATTTCACCTTTAGGATTAAGTTGTCCTAATGAATAAAACTGTTATCAACCTCCCGAAAAAAAAAAGAAAAAAAAAATAATCAAACAAACAGTTTGTACAAATACTATCAAGTCCACACCAAAAAAAAAAACCACTGGCAATGATCAATGGCAGACATCCAGTAACCCAAGCCTTTTCAAGTCTGTAGTAGGGTAAATCTAGGATGCCATATTCCAAACAACTATTGAGACAAGCCGATTCTGAATCAAAGCACTTGACTGAACCAAAGTCCACAATCTACAATTTGAATGACAACGGACCCAGAGTTCAAAATCCTCAACTTCCAAGTTAAAAGGGTATTCCACCAGAAATACAAATATAAAGAGGATAAGCAAAAATCATCATTTTTCCCTATGGGAAAAAAGTTTATAATCTATGCATTAAGTCAATTTTAAAAGTTTTTGCTGCCTCGTTTAAAATTCAAGTCACCTGCCAACCAATTTGGTTCCAATTTGTTGTCAAGTATACATCCCATTTGTTTAAAAGTAATGGATTGTGATATCAAAATACCAGCTGTAATGGTTTAAGCAACAAATTTCACCAAAGACAAACTAGAGAGCAAATGTTTTGTAAGAACCAAACAATGAAATGCACAAAGAGCAAACATTTCTATAATGCTGTCCCCTAGTGCAAACAAATGGAACATACATGTAGGTCAGAGGATTGAACACTTTCATTTAAATTTGCCTTATTTCTTAAGATCATGTTTGTATTTGGCTTTTTATAGGCTGATGACGGTATACAGAAAGAAATACATCACTTAAATTATGCCCCAAATTTCCAGTATATATTTACTTTTTAGTGCACCATGGATTTTTCTTTAAGAGGGCGAGCATTAATTTAAAAAAATAGAAAAAAAATGTCAGTTATTTTGCTTACTGTCAGTGCCACTACAATAGGTACAATTATTAAAGATGTATCAACCAAGTTTTTCGCTATTTTAACAGAACTTTTGGTCAATTTTCTTTTTCATCATTAGTTTGCCATTTACTTAAGGGGAAAACAAATGTTTTTTTAAAAGACATTTCTCAAAATAATGAGAAGTATGGTTTTACAATGAACATGTATTGAAATAAGTCATTTTTAAGTATTCGGTTTCTTTTCTAAAAGCCATTTATCAATGTTTTAGTGAAAACAATTTCCGGAAATTGGTAAAAAACTGGCAATACATCTTTAAACTCACTCAAATAATGCTGGCTTTATCTTTCTATTTCAAGGTTCCCACACAAAAGTATCACCGAGGTGAACAAAAGTTACAAAACCCAGAGAGGGTTGGTTAAAGAAAAACTTGAATACCACTTCCTGCGTGCTTTTTAAGGTTACACAAAAAAAAAAATCCAGGCACTCCACTGAAAAGTGCAAATCTCAAAGTAACTACTGACGCTGATCTATTGCAATGGGGTTTAACAAAGGTAAAAACCCCACAGAAGCCAACAGACCGAACAATCCAGACAATTGAATCAAAAATGGCAATCGTGTCGTCATTGATAGTTAATCATGAACAAATATTAACTACAAATTGAAGGCTGCTTTTATGGTTATTCTGAGATATTCCATGCACTGACTAGATTTACCCTTCAAAAAGTATTGAACGATACCTATAAAAGCTCCTATACACTATGCATTAGTTGGTATTCTCCAATAATTAATAAAAGATTTACACAAGATTTACTTGGTGTTAAGTTGATGAAAGTGTCAAAAAAATCCTTTCAAATATTTTTGTCTGAGGTGCTATCATTTTAGTACAATTAATTAAATTATTTTGCAAATGAATTTGTCTTTCAATTCTATATTTTTTGTTGGAAATGATACACAAAATCTGAATACGTTTTTGCTATTTTCTTGTTAATGACAAAATGAAATAAACTGAAACTTACAAAGTTTGGTTTTTAAATGCATCTCTTGATTCTTATGAATTACAGAAGTAATTAATCCAAGTAAAATGAGTCTGCAAAATGAGAAAAATCTATTCCCCCCAATAAAAAAACAGTCTTGTATAGCATCAAAATTTGATGCTCAAGCTTAAATGGAATTTAAATAACTGAGCCTTAGGTCTGTGGGAATATTTTGTTATAAAAATGCACGTTTCAAAAAGTGACCAATACATTAGCTATCAGAAATCAATCTTCAAAATGAAAATAATCAAAAAGTAAAGTTGTTTTAGAGAACACTGGAGTTGGCAAGTTCACAGGTAGAAATTAATATTAAGTGTTTTTGGTGGCTAGTAGTCATTTTCTAACAATGTAAAGTAGTTTTTCTTGACAATTAAAAACGGCATCATAACAGTATTTGGGTGATATAACATCAATATATTAACCAGTTTTTATTCCTGTTCCTCGGCCAACTCCAATATTTCTCATGGAAAGATTCAATGCGAATTGCGAGGGAAAGGTCAGTCACAAGGAAGTGTGAATACAAACCCAGCAATTAATGAGGAACTTTCTCATTTTGTTCAAGTAAAATAAATTTGAGGGTTATTTTTTTAAGAACCTTTGCAAAAATGTGACTGTATGGGCCTTTTCATCACAACTGACATATAATACGTGTATTTGAGGCACTCACCCTGTGTGAAGTTGGAGATGCTAATGTTGCCAAGAGCCAGGTTCATCAGGTAGCCATTTTTGGGTGGAGTAGAGATGGTGTAGACAAGCAGGTTATCATCACTGTCCCGGTCTTCAGCACGGATGAACTTGTTTGTCAGGAGGAAGCCCAGATGACCAGAGCCCAGGGTGTTCAGCGTCGGTGCCCCTCGGTTGACCACTATCTGCGGCAAGCCATTGTCGACTCCGACAATCCTGATGTGCATCTTCTGCGGTGAGCGGGTGAAAGTGTCCAGGTCTGGGTAGACTGCAAAGTCTGTATGGGTGCCATCAGTCACGATAAAGGAGAAGCTGTCTTTGTTCGACTCGGTGCCATCATGCTGGTAGCTGATACGATTCTCATTCAGATCAGCCATGGTGAACATTGTGACAACTTCGTTGTTGTCACGAAGGAGATTGCCATGAATGGGCAACTGGGTGATTGTGAACTTCAGCTTCAGTGGATCTCTGGTGTCGGCGTCAGCGATGCGGAGCTCAAATGGAGTGATCAGTTTGTTGTCTCCTTCCTTCATTGTCAGCTTGGTGAAGGTGACAACTGGTTTCTTGTTGTCAACCTCGCTGAGGGAGATGCGGAAAGTGCGGACCACTGTGTTGAACCCATCAGTCACTTGGAACTGGAAGCTGTCCATTCTCATCTCATCATCTTGGGTGTGAACATAGTAGATCTTGTTGCCGGCCAAGTCAAGTTGTGTAAAGGAGCTGATTGGAACACCAGGATTGTCAGTGCTCTCAAGATGCCCCTTGATTGGTCCCTCAGTGATGGTAAAAAGGAGATCTTCATCTGCACTGTTGATGTCATTTGTGCTGAGGATATCAGTGGTCAAGGTGACACGCCCACCTTCTTGCAATGTGACACCTGCATTCACAACATCAGGATGGACATTGTCAATGTGGTCAACACTGATGTAGAAGTAACGGTCAATCAAAGGATTAGTGCCATCTGTAACATCAAACTTGATGAGGTCCCGGCCGCCTTCTTTGCCAGTGTGGACATAACGGATACGCTGGTTGTCAACCTCCCATTGTGTGAAGTTCATGCCCAGTGTGATGTTCTCTACAACAGAGCCATCAATTTTGCTCAATCTTTGCAGCAGGCCTCGTCTTGGTTCCAAGCGTACCACAAAAGTCAAATTCGAGTCTGGTGAATCAAGATCGGTGGCTTGAAGGATGCGGTTTGTGATGACTCTTATATCGCCAATTTCCATGTCCAGCCCATCGTTGACTGCCATACGTGGTGTTTCATCATCAACAGGTAAGACAATGATGTTAACAACTGTAGTCACCTCATGAACACCATCAGTCAGAGTAACGGTGAAAGTGTCTGAAGTTGTCTCACTTCCATCGTGCTTATAGAATATATCAACACCGCTTCGAATTTGGTCCAACGTGAAGTTCTTGACTGGAACAACAATGCTTGCTCGTGACTGAATGATATCTCCACGGGTTGGCTTCACAATGATGTGGAAGTCCAGCACGTCACTAGGGATGTCCTCATCAACTCCATTAAGCAGAACAGGATCGATTTTGATCATCCCACCCTCTTCAACTACAAACTCCCTCACAAAGATTTGTGGCTCTTCATCATTGACTGGATTGATTTCGATGGGGAAAAAGTAAGTGTCAGCAGTGTTGATGCCATCAGAACAAGCAAAAGTGAACTGATCTTCCTGTGGTTCTGAACCTTTGTGCATACTCTGAACATAGTTGATGTGATTAAGACGGAGATCTTTGACTGAAAAGGCACTGATGGCGATGCCAGCACGGGATTTTTCAGAGCCTGGAGATGGGGAGATGTTCTCTAGGTAGCCATTTGTTGTTTGAACAATGACTGTGCAGACAATATCATCATCAATCGAATCAATGTCAGTTGCAGAGAGATGCGAAAGACCTATCGTTTTCTTGCCACCTTCATCAACATCGAATGGTCCACCAATGGTCACATTTGGAGCCACGTTATCTACTGGAAGAATGGTTACATACACCTCAATTTGTGTGATAACTGTATTGTCTTTTACCCATCTATCGGACAAGTCGGACAAAGTCAAATTGAAGGAATCATCACGCTTCGTAAGACCAATCTCGCCACCAGTGTGCCTATACCGAATGTAGCCATTAACAATGTCCTGCTGTGTGAAAGATCTGAGGGGAATTCCGTTGTTTTCCAAAACACCATCTTGGGGCATACGATCGACGATGAACACGAGTTGAAGATCTTCGGTGTCAGGATCTGATGCACTGAGAATATTGTTGGTGATGAGACTACTTGACTGCTCAGGAACTTCAAGGAAGGAGCCCAGGGTGCCAGGTGGTAGGTCGAGGGTAGGAGCTTCATCATCAACAGGACGCACATTGACTTGAATTGTTACTGGCACAATATGGACACCATCAGTCAACTCCAACACTAGAGTATCGCCCATCACCTCAGCACCACTATTGATGTAAATAACACCACCCCGAGCAATGTCATCAATGGTAAAGAAATCACCAGGCTGCATTGGCACTCCGTCAATTATGATTGTACCAAAGGCTGGTATCTGCTTGATGTTAAAGTGAAGTAAAGAATTGTCAGTGTCTGTGTCGTCAGCATCGAGCATGCTTAGATCAAATACAATTTGATCTCCCTCCAACACAGAAAAACCGGTGTTGGTGACGGATGGTGGTTTGTTGTCTACTGGATTCAACAAAACTGAAAAGTGCTGACCAGACACAAGATTTCCGCTTTCATCTTCCACAGCAAAAACGAATTGGATCAAGCGAGGGGTTATACCAAGTTCAAAGCCTGGAGGCTTGTAGGCAATCTTCAAGTGGTTGATTTGGCTTTGGTAGAAGTTAGAAATGGCTATATCTGGCTGCTCAACCAAAACAATTTGACCAGATGGTAGTGGGTTATTGGGATCAGTGTCTCTTGGTGGATCGGTGATAGTGTAGTACAAGTTACGGTCTTCACTGTCTTGGTCAGTGTATCGGAGTTGAAACTTCTTAATTGTGGTCAAAGCGAATTCATCAACAGATATCTCCAGGGTGGTTCCCGGGTACAAGTACGGAGGCTGGTCATCGACTGGCAGGATCTTCACAACAAATTCGTTTACCGGTGAAAGATTGGGGCCACTGTCTGCAACACGGAAAAGCATTCTGTCCATGACAACATCAGAGTTGTGAATTCCATTATGACGATAAAATAGACGGTTGTTAAGGATGTCATCAAGGGTCCACTCAGTGACACGCTTCTCATAGTAGTTACCAATGAAAGACCAATTCTGTGGATCTAGTGGCAATTCAAGTTGTCTAATTACAATGTCACCCTGGGTGGAGTACGGGGGTTCTAGGATGAATCTTATTGTGCTGTCATCGGAATCAACATCAGTAGCACTCAGCACGAAATCTGTGATATCCTTAATATCATTTTTACTGATCAAAAGTCCAGTGTTGACATTGACAATTGGGGGCTGATCATCAACAGGGGCGATGGTGATTGGGAACAAAAACTCTGTCTCATTTTTGCCATCATTCATTCTGAAAATTATGTTGTCACTGTAAGTCTCGGACCCATCATGGTGGTAGGTGACTACGCCAGCCATAAGTTCATCAGTAGTGAAGAATTTTCTGGGCTGTAAATCTACTCTCAGAAAGCCGTGAGACGGTCCGTTTACTGGGGCAATAACTACATCCCAAAGATTATTTTCATCGGAAATCTGAAGGTTTTGGTCGGTCATAATTGCGCGAGACTGACCTTCAAAAAGAGTTAGGCCAGCATTTCTGGTTGCAACTGGGGCCATTGTATTTTTGGGGTTAACAACTACCATGAGGGAGAACGGTTCTGATGAGGCAAGTTCTGAGTCAACAACTTCAAGTTCAAACTGGAAAATTCTCTGCTCATTGGAGTCATCGGCTGGAGGTACATAAGCTATTTTGAGGTCACGGACATCTTTTTGAGTGAAAGAGGAAATTGGGAGGTTGCGGTCATCGGTGCTGGTAATGTAACCTTCACCTGGGCCAAGTGGAACAGTAATATTAAAAACCAACTTATCTGGGTCTGTTTCGATGTCTTCAGCAGTGATGATTTCTGGCGTGAGGGCTGTCATGACGAACTGGTTCAGCTCCAAGACCATCATTACGCTGTTGCTGAAGCTGGGTGGGTTGTTCTCTGCTCCTTCCTCAATGATGACATCCACTTGAAAGTACTCTTGCTGCACTACATTGCCATCTGCATCCTGAAGCTCGACAACCATGGGAATGTGGTCCATGCGAGGGGAATCATTTAGGGATGTGTGTTGGTATGTAATGCCAAGGTCCAAGAAGTCAGCGCATTCCATCATTGAACCCTGAAATCCGCCGCCTCCCTGAATGTTACCGTAGCGTGGCCACCCACTTGCAGAGCTGAGAATGGTCACCTTGCAGGTTTGTGAGGAATCGAAGGCAAACTCGAGCTTGGAACCATCAAGAACATCGCTCACGCCCATCAAGTCGGCAACTTTCAGCGGGACTCTCTTCTGGACAATTTCGAGCTGCTTTGATTCAACGAGGACGTCGATCATGAACGGGATGATGATAGTGGTGGTCTCCGTGTCGTACCGAAGCTGAAGCTTGACGCGATCCCGCATGGGTTTTCGGGAGCCGAAGTGAACATATTTGACATCACCGGATCCAAAATCGCACGGGAACTGGTTCGGGGTGAGACGCCCAGGAATCTGAGAGAGCGGGTCGGTAAGTACGGAAACCATACACCTATCGCCGGGTTGAACGACGATTTTCAGTTCAGTCTCGGGGTTCAGAACTTTGGAGCGGCCGAAGGCGACACTGATACCGGTGTTACGCTGAATTATCTCGTTCGATGTTGAAACAGGATCTTGGGGTTGGTTCACAATAATTGGTGTATCCCCACGAACATCAGTGGTACCTAGCGTAAAATCAGCACCCTGGCCCGCAACTTGCATGTTGAGCACGGCGGCTACTAAGCCCACGAAAAGCGCTAGAGTTCTTGCCATCGTGGCAGAGAAATCACAGCCCAATCTGCAACAGAAACAGACAGTGTTAGACCACTGTGATAACTTGTGGAAGAGTGAATTCACACCGCCCGGTCAGAAGCTACAGCTTTACGGTGAAACTGCAAAGTTATTACTTATAAGTTGAAAGACTCGGGAGCTCCTAAGCCAGCCACCTGTGCAGCGAACCGCACACTGTGCATGAATGATCCGTATATGCACGTTGTGATTGTATATATAATGCCTGCATGCGCTAGCTGCGCTGCGCACGTACGTACGTACGTATACACGTACACACTGGGAAAATCCGGGACACTACAAACACGTACACGGAATGTGACCCATACCCAGTGGACGGCCTCCTCCAATCAAATCACGCATGGGTAAATATCCTTACGCCACATGCACTGCGTGTAATCAACCTTTTCATCAGTGAAATAATGTTACAGCCCCCACCACAAAAAATAAGGTTTAAAATATACCAAAATATCTTAAATCATGTCAGGAACTTATACACTTATACAACAACAACAAACGAAAATAAATGCAGCAATATTTTTCTTTTAACGCTACAGTATGAACAGTTTAGAATTATGTTATCGCGCGTAGTAAATCAAACCTTCAAGTAATAAAGTAAACTTATGATGGTGGGCGGAGCTTCGTGACTGAACGGCTCAGAAAAAAAGTGAATGATGATGCATCACGGACGGATAGGACAGTGTACACAGGCTGTGTAGAATTATCATTACACACTTTTGTACACAATTTACAGTAATGATGTAATGTAAATGTACCTTCTGCTTTTGTCAAATTGTATATTTTTGGAAGAAAAAAAAATATGTAAGAAAAAACGTTGAATTTTAACTGTTTGGTGTTAAAAATTGTGTGATTATTCCTACAATTGTACAATGTGCATTGATACTCTTCATAAACATAGTCCCCTTCTGCTAGGTTGTATTTTAATGTTTGTCAAATGTGCATAACATTTTCCAGCTGTGTTTTACATTATATACATGTGGCAATTAGCATTATAAATAATGTCAACTCCCAGTCGAAGGGGGGTATGGGGTTTACCCACAAAATTTCAGAGACGGGACACCCTACAAAGATTCTAAAATTCAATATTTTGCCCGTGCGCAGTAGTTTTGTTTCTTCGTCTCCCAGGATCCACAACATACAGTAGTTTTGTTTCTTCGTCTCCCTCCACAACATACAGCTATAACAAAATATGTTCATTCTTTTATTGAGTTCTGATCTTTCTTTTTTATATTAGGTCTATGGGTCCGGTATTTTGGAGTGGTGGCGGTGAGGCCAGCGAGGCCAGACCCTATTGACGCCCCCAACACCCACCTCCCCTGGATAAGAAAAGGCATCTGTTCCACCGAAAGAGTCAGGTTCATTCCGAGGGCGCTATAAAGCTTCAGTATAAGGGTCTTCAGTATAAGAGTTGGCACCATACGATACAAGTATCGTATGATGGGGGACGGCGCGGTTGTCCCCTATCGATTTCCCACAAGGGCTGTGGCCCCGTTGGAGTTCTGATCAGACAGACAGCTTTGAAGCAAAGGGTCCAGACCATTCATTTCTAAGGCTGGAGGGGGAGGGGTCGTGCTGATTTGTATGTGAATCCACAAATAGAATAGGAAGGAAACCATTGTCTGCCTGTAGTATCATAGTCACCGACATCACGTGGATTGGCATCTGGTTCGGCTGCCGAGGGGTCACACGGACTGGGGTTTTCGAACATTTTTAGGGGGTTTTATAGAGTCTGGACCCCGAGGGCGGACCCAGAGTCTCGAAAAATGGGAGGAACGCGGCAAATAAAAGGGAGACACACAACAAATATTATTGGTAATTTACATGTACACGCTCGGCTAAAAAGGGCACATTTCCTTCTGGATCCACCATGCTGGACCCCTCTGATCCCACCTACCCCCAAACAAACTTCCCACTGCTTGTATTAATATTCCTGTCGGCATATATCCCCAAGGAAATGTCTAGCCTCCCTTGAAGATCACTTGAGCGGAAAAAAATGGAATTGAGAAATCTGCATGCAGGCATGTGAACTATATATAGGGCATATTCTATGTTTGTCATGTCCCACAAAACCTATATGTATTTTTAAAAACTCCTATTATTGCTGCAGAGGTCAAAACCAGTCAACTGCTTGTTTTTTACTGTTGACCCAAATGTGCACACAGAGGAATTTTTGACCGGTTTTTACGGTCATTTTGACCACTCTGAACAATACAAGACAATGCTTTTACCAGTCAAAAACGGTCGACTCATTTTGACCCTTGTAGGAGTAAGAGGGTTACCACGCTAAATCTGACAAACTAGATTCATCGCTATATAATGTTTACGCTTCATGTAAAAGAAACCGAAAAGCTAACTCAGGTAACTCATCAAACGAATTTTATTCATTAAAACAACTATACACATATTTACATAAAACTTACTTGGTGTAAGCTTGATGATGGTATCAGATATCCCTTGAAAAAAAATTGATTGTGCTATCAGTTGAGTAAAATAATTTCTAAAATCTCGTTAACGACCCAATGAAAAAAGCTGAAACTTTCACAAGTTGGTTTAGTGGCTTGTTGAGAATCGGAAAGAACAACTTGTGTCCCTAAAATGGCTCTGGAAAAACCCTAAACTTTGACCCAACTTTTCGGAGTGACCTCCCAAATTTATCGTGAAAATTAACAATCTTCCCAACAACGTTTCAGGATTTTTCTTTTTCCATCGAGCAAATGCTCTAACTCTATATGGTGACATGAAAATCTCAAACTGGTCCCTGGGGTCACTTTTTGACCTTTTCATGGCTGTTACGCATTAGGCCAACAACAACAAATTGTTGAGTTGCCCTCCAGTGAAAATATTTGAAGGGGTCGGTCGGTCGGGATTTTTATTTTATTTTATTTTTTTCCTCCTTGACTGTCATTTTAAGATTGAAATGCATTGGAACTGAAACCACATACCATGTTTTTCATTTGTATACCTATCAGCAAGGAATTTTGCTTCAGAATAAAAGTATCCCAAGCATTTTTGTTGTACTTTTCGCTGTGATTGACACAGCAAATTCATCCATATTGCGTGCAATGCTCAACATGCAACATGTGAGTGGCCATTCGATTTGAAAACGTGTAGATCGAGTCGCAATCGTTGACACACGTACATGTACATGTACATGTACAGTGCGGGGAGCCAGTGCACAACGTGTGAGGGCCATTTGATTTGAAAACGTGTAGATTGAGTCGCAATCGTTGGCACACAGTGTGTGCGAAGGCAGTGCACCATGTGAGGGCCGGGGCCATTCGATTCGAAAACATGTAGATTGAGTCTTGGGTACCGGTAAATTTACCGGTAAAAAAGTGGAAAATTTCACAAATCAAACGTATTATGTTTTATACAAAGAAAATTGGTAAGTTTCATTAATAAATAGGGCTATGAATGACGGGGAAAAAAAAAGAAAAAGAAAAAACCCGACCCGAGATTTCAGCACTTTTGGGTCGGTCGGTGGAGGGCAACTCAACATCTTTTTTGGGGGGCCTTATGCAGAGAAATTTCGGGTTTTGCCAGAGCGGGTCACAAATGTAAATCAAAAATAATAGGAAAAAATTCTGAAAATGATTAGTGTTATGTTCTCTATGCAGTAATAAAACCACATTTATACAATTTAAAGGGACAAGGTACACTATTGGTAGTTACCTGATTTATAAAATACTGATTATGCCAGAATCTAACTGGAGTTTATAGGCCTAAAGGTACGAATCACCCCTATACAGACTCGTCTACATTAAGCTGAATTCCGTTGGTTGGTTGTTAAATGTATGTCTTATTCAAAGAAAGTAAGCATAACCATTGAAGCAGTTTTGCCAACATTACCAATGTTGTATCTTCCCTTTTTGTATATCTTGATTCAGAGAGAGTAAGCATACTCATAGAAGCAGTTTTGCCAACATAACCAATGCTTTACCTTCCCTTTAATGTCCTCAAAATGTACCTTAAACCACATGGTCATTGGTTAACGGCCCATAGAGTCATAGGAAGCATGGTAGCCTACTCATCAAGCCAATTCATCAACATATGACGTTTATTACGTCAATGCCAAGTTTAGCGTCTAAACTAGCCTCATTTTCTAGACGACGGTAGTTGTCTGACTAAAACCCTGCTAAAACCACAGTGTGAGTTCAGCGAGTTCAGTCGCGTTTTCCACGATTCACGAAACAGCCATATCTTAATTTCAATAGCCTATAGCATAAAAACAGAAAAATAGTGTTTATTTATTTTTATTTTTTATTAAAAACAATTAAAAATGTAATTCATAAATGTCCTTGGTGACGGAGTATAAATGTACTTAGACAACTGAGGCTTGATCATGGAGACGATGGCTATTGACCGTTTTGCACTCAACAAGTACATGCATTATTACATCAATAATGCACAGCGCTATAAAGTCAAACCCTCCCCTTAGCTCTTGTCGTAAAGAAGCAGATTATTAGTACTTTAATGAAACACAGGACATTTTAGGCTGATTTGTAAACGTTAGGAGTATGGTTTGGGGTAAAATTTAAACACGGCGGGAAGCAAATGTTAATTGTCTTGCACCTCTATAGTAATCTTCGCATTCCCACCCCCATCTCCACCCCTACCCCCAGTCCTATCGGGCCTGTAGAAAGAACAGCAAAGTGCACCAACTCGTACTTTGGTTGAAGAACAAATCCTCTCATGAACTGGTTAAGAGGTCATTGGCCTCAGTTTGACCTTTACCCTTCGATGGGAAGGAATTATCCCTTCCATCAACGCTCGTGGCGACTTCTCCTCGCCCTACGGCGAAAAGGAAAGAAATAATTCCTGCGTCTGGACATGACCTGATTTCCAATTCCTCTCCCATGCTGGGGTTAGAACTTCCTGCTAATTAACCCTTATTTATTATTATCATTTACATTCATGAGCTATTAGGATGTTTTAAGTGTATTGCTTACTTGAAATTACAATGGAGATAAACGTTCATCTCTGAAGGCCGCTGAAGAGTTAATTTGTCAACTGTCATGGAGCAAAAGCCGAACATGTTGACAGTTTATCTCCCAGATATGAATGTATATCTTTCAGCATTTGAACAATTTAAGTTGCCGCCTCAGGACTGTCTGAGGAAAGATAAACATACAAGTATTACTCTTCGAGCCCCTGTATGCTTTGAATAAATCATGCCTGTAGGCCCCTATTCATACGTTGATAATCAAGACATATGTATAGAAACCAGCATGTATACCTTTTCTGAGAAAACTATTTACTTCGCAACAAAAATTGAAAATAGAACACAATAAAGGAATAAGAAAAATGATTCAATACATTACTATACACATAACTACCAACAAATGGGCTGTTAAATACATCAGTGGTGTTCAGACATGGCAGCAATATTTGACACCCTTATCAATGTAATAATGTGGATTCCGACTTCAGAATTGGGGGAACACGACAACAAAGGAGGAACACAGGGGGAAGACTTTGACCCTTTGGATCTACAGATGCCAACGGGATGAACATTTATCAATACAGGGACAACATCCGTAGACAGAATGTGCCCTGTTTACCAATATAATGGAACTCAACTGTGTAAATAATGTTCTTCGTTCGAATGAAGTTCAACTGTTGTAGACTATATCGTTTCAGACTAGACTTGTTTCCTTTGCCTTGGGCGTATTGGTTTGCCGCAACTCACCGACCGGTACACTTCGTTTCAACCATAGAGAAAGGTTTCAACAGTTTTGATATGACGGTCACGTATAGAAAAAGCAAAGTAGACTATCCTAGTCCCTTCACTTCCAATGATCATGACTGTCTTCTAATGTACATCTGATGTACAGGGGTGTATATGTACATGTCTTATATGCATAATGTGCTTCTCCTTGTATACTTAAAAGCCAGCATACACTTGTGGTAAATTGTCTGTAAATTCATCCATACTTTATAAGAGTTTATACACAAACCGACCTGTGAAAGTTTCAGCTTATTTCATTGTGCTAACGATAACATAACGAAAATGCACGATTGTATGTATTCATTCCAACTTTCATTCCAATTTTCGTCTTCAGATGACAGAAATTAATTTCGGAAGTGAATCCATTAATATTACTTAGGACCAGAGACATAAATATATATATAGATGTTTGATACCATCATCAACTTTACGCCAAGTTTTATGTAACCCTAACCCTAACCCTAACCCTAACCCTAACCCTAACCCGAACCCAAACACTAATATTATATAAAAATATATAAATATTATACAAAAATATATAAATATTATACAAAAACTATTATTATTGTTTTGGCGAGATTACCGATACCAATAGTGTAGAACCTGCTTTAAAGAGAAGTTGCAACATTAATAATCAAACTTATGAGTTATTAGGCCAAAAAAAAAAGATGTTGAGTTGCCCTCCACCGACCGACCCAAAAGTGCTGAAATCTCGGGTCGGGTTTTTTTTTAAATATTTTTTTTTATCCGTCATTCATAGGCCTATTTATTAATGAAACTTACCAATTTTCTTTGTATAAAACATAATACGTTTGATTTGTGAAATTTTCCACTTTTTTACCGGTAAATTTACCGGTACCCAAGACTCAATCTACATGTTTTCAAATCGAATGGCCCCGGCCCTCACATGGTGCACTGCCTTCGCACACACTGTGTGCCAACGATTGCGACTCAAATCTACACGTTTTCAAATCGAATGGCCCTTACACGTTGTGCACTGGCTCCCCGCACTGTACGTGTGTCAACGATTGCGACTCAATCTACACGTTTTCAAATCGAATGGCCACTCACATGTTGCATGTTGAGCATTGCACGCAATATGGATGAATTTGCTGTGTCAATCACAGCGAAAAGTACAACAAAAATGCTTGGGATACTTTTATTCTGAAGCAAAATTCCTTGCTGATAGGTATACAAATGAAAAACATGGTATGTGGTTTCAGTTCCAATGCATTTCAATCTTAAAATGACAGTCAAGGAGAAAAAATAAAATAAAATAAAAATCCCGACCGACCGACCCCTTCAAATATTTTCACTGGAGGGCAACTCAACAAAAAATTTGTTTTGCCTTATCTAAAAACGTACTGGGTGCAAAGTTGATATACGTTTCAATCATCCGGAGAAATTATTTTGTCTGATTGTGCATTCATCTTAAAGTAAATATAAATTGTTATGTGGGATTTACATAAAGTTGTGGTTGGCTTTTTGTAAAACATATTAACAGAAAAAAACATCATGGGCGGATCCAGAACATTTTTTAGGGGGGGGGGGGCTGAGAATCAAAAACAATTATTTTTCAGTACTACAAAAATTACAATGAAATAATCAAAGGGAGAGAAAAACAAAGCACAGTGAGGGAATGGGAGTGCGTTCTCCCCTCCCCTCCCCTCTCTCTCTCTCTCTCTCTTTTTCTCTTTTTTTAAATAAAAAAAAAATAATAATAATAATTTTTTATTTTATTTTAATTTTTTTTTAAACGATTTTAGGGGGGGCTACAGCCCCCCTTAGCACCTCCCCCCCCCCCCCGGATCCGCCAATGAACATGTAACAGTTGTTTGTGAGCAAAAATGTTTTCACATGTTAGTTTTATGAAGTATTTTTTTCAATACCAATGTGGTAGTGTCCCTTTAAGTTATGGTTCTGGTCAAAAGTCTCAAGGTAAAATGTACATGCAAGTTACCTTGCCTGGTCAAAAATGGCACATGCGAACCGGTTCTCTATTTTTCTTGCCTTTTTATTTTTATTTATTTATTTTTTTGCTTTTGAAAACGAACGTATTTGCCAATCATGAGTTTCACTTCATCCAAACAAAACACTCACCCAATTTGTTCGAACCTAGTGACCGTCAAGCAACATCAAACTAATGATTAATTTTAAACCCTGGGCCTAATTAAAATGAATAGAGAATTAGCCGTTGCCAACTGCTTACCAACCTAAAGGACCTGTAGTATAAATGCAAAATAGCCTAGTAAATATTGGCTTTACGTTTCGAACCTAGCAGTAGCATGTCCTTTCTCAAAGGCAAATTAAAATGAGAATGGTTTTCTTTTTAGGTAAAACTTGTAGCTTTGCATGGTGAGGATGATAAGTAAGACTAATTGCGGTGACACCATGTGGTTTTCTTTTTCTCAAAAGACCCTCTATAAAGAAATGAAACGCCATATAGGAGCCATGACAGAGCATGTGTTTGACTATGGAACTAAAACAGGGGGAATCTCTTTGCTTTAACAAAACAGGGTGTAACCACCATCTGCGTGGTGCTAGTCTATTCAACGTCTTGCTCGCTTAAGCCATGATTGATGGATTCCCGAGTAGACTTTACAATGGAGCCGTGCAGATAGCCGGGACTATTTTCATACATACTATTACGTGCACTATGCCTGACAGCTGGTATTGTGTGTTAAGTGTATGGAGGTATTACTATTAGTGTGGTTGCATAGACAGAGCATTTTGTGTTCGAGCACTAATTAGAATGTATTGTACCAGAAAGGCGTGGTTTTCACTCCTTAATGTAGCTGATGTTTCAAAATTCGACATCTTTCATTCATTCGTTTTTGTCAGCTTTCTGGTATAATAGAAAACCTTCCCATATTGGTCTAAATCCCTCAGAAAGAGCTTTTGATTAGAGGCGATACACCAGGCTTGGAATTTAACAAGATAACGAACCACGAACATCTGGTACAAACATCGATAGGCCTACCAGTGATAACACAAAATTAAAAGATATTATTCCACTGTAAATTTTGTTGTAAGTATTTGTACAGCAGAACAAGATGTTGGAGCTTTTTCTTGTTTGGACAATCAGAATGTTACAACAGGAGTTAAAGATATAGGCCTAATGCCCGTGTTTGGGCCGATTTGACGGTAAAAAAATAGATTTAAATGTTCAATTGCTATTAACTCTGGAGTTTACGGAAGTTATAAGCTTTCATTTGAGACACTGAACGAAAAAAATCCGTCCGCAATTAGTGACAGTTAATTAAAATACAAATTATTAAAATGATGGGTCATCGTTTAATCCTCAGTTTGTACGAGGGCGGGCGTGCGCAGTCTTCCAATTGACCCGAGCGCGGCTGTCAATCAGAATCAAGCCCATTTTAAATATCGCTTTTAGTTTTATACAGTTTCCGACATCCGGATTCTTAACAGAATTTTTCGTTTAATAACCATGTTATCTTTCGAAATTCGCTCACTTTTTAAATTCTGTATTTTTTGGGGGGTATCTTGATCCAAACATTGGCGATATATCTTCAATAAGGTGTAATAATTAAAGGGAATCTTTCAACATTGGGAAATGTTGGGAAACCTGCATCTCTGTGGGTTTTCTTACTTTCTTTTGATGTATGATTATACATTTAACAGCCAACCTGTGAAAGTTTTAGCTCAATATGTGGTCTAAATCATGATAAAGGTGTATAGAAAAGCAGTCACATTTTTTTTCAGAAAACACTTGAAGCAAAATGGCGGGACTGATATAGTAATGGCGGGAAGTTGACATAGGCAACCTTTTGTAAATGTGCATATGGTACTAAGTTATTTCATGTTTGCTCTGAGTTTGCTCTGGAAAATATCACCATTTTTACACTTCCGATAATGAAAACAACCAACAATATGTAATCTCCTTCCCCACGTCATGACATCAGTATAGCCAGGACATTTTCAGTGGGGGTGGGGGGGGGGCACAGGGGGAATTGCTTTTCAGTGGGGGCCAGGGGTATGGGTTTTCTCCCTTTTCTTTTTCTTTTCTTTTTTGGGGGGCACTATTGGAATTTTTCGTGGGGGAACCTGGGGCACTGGAAATTTGTGAGGGGAACGTGTCCCCATGCCCCCGTGGCTACGCCGCTGCTTCATGACCAGCCGACTCTGTATATGAGAAAAACTCAAGCGGTATTTACATGTCCTAACCCTCTAAACCATGAAACAAACTGGTACATACTGGTACATATCACGCAATGCTTGTATCAGTGTTTTAAACCGATCATACGTGCTCTCCTTGGAATACTTGAATATACTTGATAGGCTAATATTGTTCTACATTATAGCCACTGTTAGTTATCGAACAGCATAACTGATTTATATACAACTTAATTGGTGTAAAGTTCTTGATAATATCAAATACCCATTGAAATATATCTGTCTTAGTTGCTATCCTTGTACAGTAAATTAGTACTTTTCCAAACTGATGTTTCGACTTTATAGACGAAAAGTCCACCGTAGAATAAAGACGACCAAATTTATTTATTCTTACAAATATCGATGCATATACATGCACTTAAAGACATTTTTATCAAAGGCGTGGCTTTATTGATTTGTATGCTATAGTTATAGGGCTAATCATGATTTTTGAACTGTGAGACCTATAGCATCCAATATTGAAATTGCTTGTGTTAAATTGTTGACCTATTAAGGGGCCGTTCACAATTATCAACATTTTCACGAGCGTACAAACCGTACGCTGGGGGGAGGGGGTTAAGGCGCCGCGTACGCTTTTTCAAAAAGTAAAAATGTCGATTTGTAAAAACGGCGCGAAATACACGGCCAACGCCCAGAAAGATCGTAGGCCTCGATCTTAACCGCGGCCACCGCGGCCAATGCCGTGATGCCCTGTCGAGATTGCCGCAATGTTCCTTCAAAAAACGCTCTCGTAACGGCCAACTTGGCCAGCATGCCCTTTTTGAGAAACATACAGTAGTAGATAGGCCTACCTCTATTTGCGTATTCATGTCAGATGAAATATATGTCAGATGAAATATTTGCTGCAGACTGACTGTATATTATACTTTGCCTGAATACATTACTTTTGAACACAAATCTATTGTTTGAAATCAACATTTTATTTTGTACACTTAAAGGGGGGGGAGGGGGGTCTGAAAAAGTGTACTCTTTGTACACTTGTGAAAATGTTGATAATTGTGAACGGCCCCTAAGACGACTGAACTTAACAACACCTCATATGGATGATTTCAATATTGGGATGAAATGTTGATACTTTGACTGGACTGTGATGTGTGTTTGAATGCTAAATACCATATGAACAGGTGTCAAAAAGCTAAGCAGGTTAGCTTTGTGACATGTACAGAGGATAGCCGTTTAGCATTTAAACGCATTTCTATAGTATAAGCGCGTTTATTGTAAACGGTTTTGCATGTGTTTAAATTCTAAACAGCATTTTTACAGTGCCTTTATAAGTGGTATCCACAATAACTGGGACACCCGGTTAGCAACGGGGACCAGCTCCAGGACAAAAGAAACCAAACCCAAGGGACCCCTTACCCAGAGAAAAACGAGGGTGTTAAAATAACACCAGTGGTGTGATTTATATTTTCCCCATAATGTTCAAATTGGGCAAGTTGCCTGATATGAACACCATTGGTGTAGTTTTAGCAGATTTTGCAGTATAGGTCCCTGTCACTCAATAAGAGCGGGAAGCAACGACAAAGAAACAAACATAAATTATAAACTCGAAACTCAAAACTGCGAGTTGTGCAGTTCTTTTCACAACTAATTACTATTCAGTTGAGTATTTCACATGGTGTCACCGCAAACAGTCTTTACTTATCCTCTTCACTATGCAAAGCTACAAATATTAACAATTATAATAATAAATATTTAGCCGAATTCAACAATCAAACAAAATATTTCAGGTTGATTTTAAACCCTAATAAATAGCCCATATACTATCATCAATTCAGCACTACGTATTAATGTACATAACGACCTTTAATCTGTATTTAAACAAGAACCTAGCTAAATAAACTATGATGTAACTTTAAAACACAAATCCTGGATGTGGTTACCGATACTAATTTTAAAGTTGTTTTCTTCCGATTCGCTACTGATAAACTGCAGGAAGAGGTTGGCTGCAGTGGTCAGAGCGTCTGCATTTCCAAGGATGTAATGGCTTAATTGTAATGTGTTTTCTTTTCAGAGTTTCATTTATAATTTCCTGTACAGTACAAAAACCCAGGTAACCTTAGTGGTGTATTAACCAGAAGTGAGGACCAAAGTTTGGTAAAAATGTCTCTAAATGCATCCATATAAAATAATAAGAATCAAAATGTAAAAACCAACTTGTTACAGTTTCAGCTGTTTTCATTGTGGCGTTACCGAGAAAAAGTGAAACATTATTCAGATTTGTAGTATTCATTCCAACGTGGAATTTACGTCTCCTGAAGAGACAACACTCATTTGAAAAATAATCTGATTAAATTTACTTAAATTATAATATCATAGACGTCAACATTTCAAGGGATGTTTGATACCATCATCGACTTTATACACCAAGTAAGTTTCATGTTAATCTGAGATCATTTTATGTTTTTCGAGATTACCAATAGTGTATAAAGGCTTTAGTTTTGTCTAAACCAAAGCATACTCGACAAAAAGGAGGGGGAGGGGAGAGGGGCGGGCAAGGATAACCTCCCTAGTTAACCAACTTGTCCCCATGACAGTTCAGCTCCGGGATTATATTTCGGTGTGATTTTGTTTCTCCAAGGTTTTGTTTATTTATTACATTCACCTATTCGATGAGACCTATGGTAGGCCTACCCCTAACCAAAATGCCAAAGAATCCTTCTTGGATTTTCCCTTACTGAATACCCAACAAAATAGAAAATACACACTTATGATTGTGTGTAATTCATTCATTTGTATGTGGAGCAACGGAATATGAAACACACACGCAGCCCAACTATAAAACACCCAGTTGTGCACGTGTTGACATTGAAACACGATAGGGCGTCATTACATTTCCTCAACGTATCTGATTTGGACAACGCCTTATTGAGCTGGGTCATTCATGCCATTTTGCATCATTTTCCTATTCTTATTTGAGTTCACCATTGGCGGATCCAGGGGGGGGGGGGCTAAGGGAGCTGTAGCCCCCCCTAAAATCGTTAAAAAATAATTTTTTTAATAAAATAAAAAGAGAGAGAAAAAGAGAGAGAGAGAGAGAGAGGGTGAGAGAGAGGGAGGGGAGGGGAGAACGCACTCTCATTTCCCCCTCACTGTGCTTTGTTTTTCTCTCCCTTTGATTATTTCATTGTAATTTTTGTAGAACTGAAAAATAATTGTTTTTGATTCTCAGCCCCCCCCCCCTAAAAAATGTTCTGGATCCGCCCATATTCACTGTAATCCTTTGTGAACAGGAGCAATAATAAAATGCAAGATCATGATTTCTGTTGACGTTATTTGCTAACTATCTGGAGGAAAATGCTTGTCGGGCTTTTCCCTCTTTCTGATTATCTCGGGAAGTGGCAGTGCCCGCCATGCATCTGTGCTCAAACAAGGCGGGAATGGTGAAGTGATGACAACTCGTCCTTAACACTGGAAGGTTCCAATCAGAGACGATTTAGTTCTGATGTCTGGAGCAAAGGCTACAGTTAGAAATACATATGGATGGTTTATATCGGTAGATCGAAATAATGGACAATAGACCTTTATTATGGTGTGGTCATCTTGTTTTTTTCTTTCATTCAAATCAATGTAACCAAACCGAGGCTGGAAGGAAAAATAGTCTGGCACCTTTTTATGAAATGAGAATTAGAACTGTCATTAACATTGTGCATGCAGGGAATATGACAAAGATGGCAGCATTGTTATTGGTAAGGGTCTATACAGCTCACGATACATTAGACATGGAAACGGAGTGTAAACACAATTTTGAACTTGACTTCCCTGAACAGAATATATAGAAAAATACTATTATTTACTTGGAAGTCGTGAAAAGGAAATAAAAATAATATTTACTGTTATATGCCTACTTCTGAAAAAATGAAGATATTGGATGTACAGTTATAATGGAAATTTGTTTTCTTCCAAATAATCTGTGAACATGATTTCTACGTTGTGGTGGTTCATCACGGAAAATGATATTTTTAGAATTGACGGCGTGACATTTTACAGGTAGATATAACAATGCCAAATGTCTTGGCACTTTACATTAACTTGAACCACAATAATATATTCATAGGAAATAAATCCAACCAAATATGGCTCTTCTTGAACTTGGCATCAGGCCTGTGATGAATCTGACTTAGTGGGGTTAACCAACCTCTTCCCTCGCCCTTCTCTCTACACGATAGGTACTAGATAGAACGCCCCAAACTTATTTATTTATTTATTTACTTTTTTATTTATTTATTCAGTCAAGCAATATTAAATTATAAAAAATATATACCTGTAAGACAAAATATTTTAAAACAATTTATAAAAACATTACAGGTAAGACAATGCTAAACAATTAAATAATTTTTAAGTATTTCTGAAACAATGCCACTTTCGTTGATGAATTTCTAGTTTATCCCTTCTTTGTGCAATATTAAATTAAATTCTCTTTTAACATAACTAAGTTTTTCTTCATATTTACATTTATAAATATACTGTTTACCTAAAATAATTAAGTGGTTTATCGACAAAACAGGATCATAAATATTGTAGCCAAATATAATGGTAAATACTTAACAAAAATTACATTGCCCGTGACTTTAGATGCCAGCCATTCTTGAACATAACTCGGTGTGAACAAAAGCACAATTGAAAAATAAATGAGGCACATTCTCTTCTTCTGACTTACACAAAATAATACAGTTGGGGCTACTAACACGCCCAATCTTACGCCCAAACACGTTGTTCACCTTATAGGCCTAATCTATGAAGAAACGTAAACGGTAAAATCTTCTTTTTTTTTTTTTTTTGGGCCGTCGATTTGCTAATCTGAACGGGAGTGGGGCACGGGGAGGAGGAAACGCACAGTTCATTATTGCATGGTGACAAAAAATTCGATCTATGGAACTGAATATTTATTATTTCGACTTTGGGGCCTATATGTTTTTGTGTTTGTAGTTATCTGCATTTTTTGTTTTCTCATCTACCGCAGTCCACAAACAGGATAACTACTCACTGTTGGTTTACCAGACAACCTTGGTTTTGCCAGGCCCCATAGTTTCGGCACGTTTTGGCGCGTATGGGAAAATGCTATTTGGCAAGACATCCCAAAACTAAAAACGGTGCTTTACGCTGTAACATTCGTCTCGTTCACATCCAACATGATTGTTTTTGTTGACTAGTTTGCACGCAAGACACTTATTGGGAAACTGAGATAATGATATATCCAGAATATAGGCTAATAGGCGTCATCGTGGGCGGAAAACTAGACTCTAAACAAAACCAAAAACAGAGATAGACGTGAAACAAGTAGGCATATACCTTACATTGATTGTGGGAATAATGTACGAGCCTCAAGTCCGTGGCCGGACGGCGGATAGCCTTCTTTGAGAAGAGATCACGCTAAGGCCAAATAGGGGAAATAATATAGGGAGCTGCTGACTTTCGACAATCTGGTATTTCAACTTCAACAATTTATATAGGCTAATGTTTGCCATAAGTACATTTTTTTAGACCTAAACATGAACCAATTTACATTAACAGTTCAAGTATAGGTCTACCGGTGGTAGACACATAATGAATGAAGTAGAAGACTGAATGGGCTGAGATGAGTTTCACATGTCCGAGTACCGGGCACGTAATTATAACCCTATAGGATAAACGAAGGTAATTTCAATAAAGAAATTGCAATATAAAAAAATAATATCGTTTATATCATAGGAAACAATTACACCGGCTGGAAGGATAGGCTTACTTCAAGAAGAGACTACGTTAAAAAAACAAAAGTGAGAACGAAATATTGACGTATACATTTTGCTATTACTCTGTGCTCTATGGAAGACCAATGCAGGTCCAGTAAAACGCTCTTATTTGACAATAATCGCATAGTATTAATTTTAACATTTTAAATTCTCAGTATCAGCCGCCAATCGTCAAATTAAGTAGTATTTTGCAAAAGTTATTATAGTATGTGTAGTGAAGTAACCCCCAAAAACCAAAACAAACAACTAAAAATATATAAACGAGAAAACAAAATATACAAAAAATTCCCCTTTCAGTTTCTGAGGTATTCATTTTTGGGGTTCTATTATTTTTGTTTTCATTGTCTGTGTTTATAAAGATGCTAAAAATAATACTGATGTTTGTTTCGTTCTGACTAGACGCTATATTGGGAATGTTGGCACGGATTTCTTTTCCTTAAAACATTGTTTTGGCTGAATAGATAATATAAAATTGAATAATGTAATAATCCCCCACCCCAGGTCGTAAATCTTGGGGGACAGACACGCCCCCAGGATTGCTGCCCATATGTTGTGATAGTTGGCATAAATTTGTATACTGTCCAAAGTGCTTTCATTTTATTCAAATTAATGAAATTATTTAGCAAAAATGAATTGTTATGGTTTACAGAGACGTAAATTCTACGTTGGAATGAATACAATAACTCTGAATGCGTATACTACAAAATAAGCTGAAACGTTCACGTGTTGATTTGTGTACATATCTCTTGATTCGTTTGAAGTAAGGATGCATTTACAGACATTTGACCAACGTGTCTAGCCTAATTGGCTTGCGCTTTAAAGCAAAAAAAACTTAACAAAACCAAATTGCGAAACAAAATTACGTGACTTTAAAGTCCTTGTTTAACCGCGTGTACGTGGTACTGAATACCCTTAGACTTCCATGGTCCGAAATTGAGTCAAAACATGGCTATAATAACCCACAATAATTACACCGCAGGGACAGAATATTCTTGTTGGGGTTTTATCTTACTAGCCACGCACGTGCCTGGTGAGGCCGGGTACGCGGGCGGGATTTCCGATTTTGGGTTGCACAGCTATAGTATAAAAATAATATAGACCGCGAAACGTGGTGTAATCCAGTGCTGTCTGAAGTGACTTCAATTTCCCCTAATCTGTGGCGCCATCCGCGGTCTGGTCAAGTACGTAAGACCCTGAAAAATAATAAAATCCGTTTCCTTATGTTTGTAAACATTGAGCCGAATTAGTTTCTCGGTACGGTGCAGTGTGGGCGCGCGTGCATACTGTATCTATTAGATTGAATAGCGCCATCTGTTGATAACAAGGGCAACCTCTTGGCAACCGACGCTGTCCCATAGTAACAACGCACAGGTATTGTTACCCGCACCGGCGAGGTAAACTTTGGTCAATGGGTGCAGAGCGGGGTAACCCAATTGTTGACGTAATAAAGCCTATGGCTAGGGAAATATGGTAACAGGTGAAACGTAATAATGGCGGCCACTGAGATAGCCTCACCAATGAGGGAAGGATGGGTTACCGAAGCAAAGTTGAGAGACACAGATCAGGAATCGGACTCGGGAGTGCAGTACGTGACCCAGGTAATATGCCGGTAGAAATTTTAAACGAGATATCGGTTGATGTTTTGATTTTACTTGACACGAAACAACCGGCAGTAATAGTATACCGATGATACCCGGTGCGCACTGTGTTTGCTTATAGATGCATGCTAATGCAATTGCCTTGTGAAGCATGCTGTTGTAAATAGAGGCATTCATTATCATACAGATTTATAAGCAAGGCCCCTGTGTCTAAAACTACAACAGAAATCTGTTTCTGTATAATGTTACACGAACTACTACTGAAGTAGTATAGGCCCTTAAAATTGTGGCAAGAATTGAAAATAATTATACAAGACTCTACATAACAATACAAGTCGGGAGACATAAATTAATGAATATAGAGAACCACAATTATTCTCTCTTCCGTGATAATCGCGATTGTATATAATGAATGTCAAAAATTAATAGAATACATAGCAACTTATATCAAAGTAACCCAATTCCTTTAAATGTTCATTACTGGGTAAATCTTTCTACATTATCGAACACCTTTTTATTTATCGATATTTCATAAATTGAATGATAGTTATAGCTGCAACCAGTAATTGTGTATGAACAGTAACTAACGCTTAACTAAATTGTTCTAATCACAATCCACAGTTCGACAACGATTCTCTCGCGAAAGGTTTCTCCCAAGACCTTCAAAAGTTTTACGGCAAGGCGAACTCACAGGATAAGCGGCGGTGTCTGGAGTTGCTGGCCTCCCTGAAGATCGGGGAGGACTTGACCAAGCGATCGGCCGCTAAACGACCAACCCGACCCAAAGACGCCAAGCTGCAAAGGCCCAAAACAGCAATGGCGTCCTTTGGTAAGGACATTATTATATTACCAAAATAATAAATTGAAAACGATTATTATGGTATTTAATTCATTTAATTGCTTTAATTGTATTCGGCCTTTTATTATATTCACTGTAATAGTTTAAACAAATACTTCCCTGTCGAGCAAATGGCTGAATAGACACCATTGTCTAAACCTGTGCTTTCCACTGAGCCGGGAGTCATGCAACACACGATAACATTATTTCATGAACAATTATCAAAATAGAGACCACAGGAAACCCCCACAGGAAGTCTATAGATAAAACGTAATGCCACTGGACATTAACGATTGGTTCTAAGCAAATATCAATTATTGACATTTCCCCATTACAGAGAGGAGAAAACCGTGAAAGGTCAATTATCAATATTTGCCATGAGCCCTCTTTAAATTTCACAAGTGTAATTAAAAACATTTTCTGTGAAAATATTTCTCAGAAAATGAAATAATTTTCTTGTATTATTCTTTTTCATAGGCCCCCGACATCATGCAGAAAATATAAATTAGTTATATAATTATAGGCCTACGTGAACTGCATGATCTAATTTCAGTATATAGTTTGGTAAAATATCTGTAAATGCATCCATACTTTATAAGAATAAAGAGATATGTGAAAGTTTCAGCTTATTTTATTGTTTCATTTACCCTAACTCCCAAGGCCCATTTGCTTACACATAACCTGAATCCTCCAAAATCCTTCAGTTAGTAAAGCAAGCACATGACATGTATGCACACATATGTTTCTAATCTGTGATACATGTACACTGTACATGGCCAGAAACCCTCCCTGCATGCATGGAGCAATAAACAGTGTCCACTGACCCAAGCACTGACCTGGCAATCACTACAACAAACATGGATGTACATGTACCATGGAAAGGCAAGTATGCCTAATAACCTCAATCCTCCAAAATCCTTCACTTTAGCAAAGAGGATTTTGGAGGATTTAGGAAGGTTAGGGTTAAAGGGACAGTATCGTCACGAACAGGGCATGGACAAAGAATCGGAGTGCTAGTTTTAGATTAACTCAGTGACTGAAAATAATATCCCACATGATAAGGTCATATTACCGTTGCTGCTGCATAAATGAGCCAGTAATTTTCAGTCACTGTGTTCATCACAAGGACACCGATTCCATGCCCTGTTGAAAGTCTGCTGTGATCATGACGATATTGTCCCTTTAACGAGAAAATAGAGAACATGTTTTAGATTTTTCATATTCATTCCAATGTGGAAATTACGTCTACTGAAGACGAACATTCATTTGAAAAAAATAATGTGATTAATTGTTCTGAAATTATAACACCTCAGACATAGTTATTGAAAAATGATGTTTGATACCATCAATAATTTAAACCGAGTAAGATTCATGTACGAAAATAATTATGTGATCATTTATTTATTTGAGAATACACAATTTTATACGCATAGTGTATACGGGGATTCACAAATTATTTATTGGATGTTACCGTTTGTGTTGGGTAATTATGGATTTTGAATGATATTTCTTGCCAGTACATTAGAATGAAATAGCTTTGAAAATCCAATAGTGCATTAATCCAACAGTGCACCATTCGTATCAAAATCTAACTGAATAAGAATTTATCACATATGCAAACATCTCAGTGATTTTCAGGAGAACTAAAAAAATATACGAATACTCAAATTGTCAATGACACAACGATATTACACAAAACAGGGGTGATGATTGTGGGGGGGGGGACATTACTATTACTGTCCCTCGTAATAAAAAAAGACGATTGGGGTGGAGGACAGTGTCCCCATACCCCCCATACCCCCCTCCCCCATCACCGGATCGCCGTCCGTGGCACTAAACAGTGTTTATAATCAATGGTCAGCTTTCATTTTCACACCCCGTAGGTATCCAAACATCAACCATAAAAATGACATTTAAAACAATTCATAATGACTTATTCCCTCTACACAGTAAGGCATTCCAAACAAATAACGCAGGGAAACGTGTCTCCTCAAACACGTTTCGTTCTAATTTATCAAGAAGATAAGATAATTCATCAGAATTTATTTTATTCCAACAAGCCGATCGTGTTTCATCTCGCGAACCTCTGTTTCCCCAATGAGCGCATGAAGGACTTTGTACATTGCTTGGATTGGTTGCTATGTGCAGTCATGCGCATATCACGAGTTAGACTAAACAATCGTTAGATTTATTCGACTTGAACTACATAACAATTGGCTTTCTTTTAGAGACAAATTTACTTCAGACAATTCATATGCTGCTTGTTAGGGCAGCCCCGATTAAGTACCATTTTAAAATTTGCTTTTTAAAACGATTACTATGCTGTAATGTAATTCACAGAGAATGCTTTTTCATTTAAAACATGTAAGTTTTCACAATGTTTTTTGAAAACAACTATTTCTTTTACTGGAAGTAAGAAAGGGCAGACTATTTTTTAACAAACTCGCGAAAAGAGGCTGAGGAAAAAAGAAACGAAATGCGAAAAACATACTCAAGGAGGAAACAATTATAGCACTTAAGAAGAAAACAAATTTATAATCACAATAATGGTAAGAGGAGATTTGCTAAGCCCTAATTCCACGCCATTTTTTACATAGCTTCAAGCTGTTCGAATTACACTTTGTTAAACAAAAAACATTGTGTCTCGTCGAAACATATGTTTCACGCTTCAATTCATTCAACCCAGTGGTTATCATGGACGTTTCTATAGCAATGTGATCTTTGTTTTAAGATTACCTACAATGTTATTACAGCAAGGACAATCACAGAACATATAAAGGAGGGTGCTTGGAGGGAACTATCTGTCATTTTGTCTCAATTGTCCCCCAAAATAATTAGGGAAGATAACAATCTTTAAAACGAAGATTTGCTTTTGTTCCTTAGGTCGAGCAAGCACTCCGCAGAAGGTGAAACGAACCATGACATCATACCGTAGAGATTATCCGGGAGTCGGGGCGCCATCTGCACCGATCGCAAGGTAAATATATGAGTTGTTGCCAAGACAACGTTATAACAGCCAAGCGAGAATTCATCCTTGTCTGAAGTTTAAATCGTTTAGGTGGAAGCATCATAACGTTTAAAGGAATGTACATTTAAAAGTATGCTTGGTGTAAGATTTTGTTTGTTTGTTTGTTGTTGTTGGGTTTTTTTTTGGGGGGGGGGATTAAAAGAAAACATATTAGGCCTGTAGTGAGTAAATAGATGGGTCAGAAAGGAAGCAGAATTACTGACAGTTATTTATTTTTTGTAATGTATTTATTATTATAATATTTTCTTCACCAGGCCGCGGTCAACAGAAGGTCTATTCCAGTCGTCTTATGACCTCAATGGGCCTATAGGAACACCCACTTACACGAAGGAGTTTTTTGATAAGGGATTCTGCAGACCCGACCTAATACGAACTGGGACCTCGTCAGGTGGTCGGCGTAATAATCCACACCCATTTGAGGTAGGTGACATCAATACATAACCTATGATAGGGGAGGGTATAGGGTGGGGTCTGCTGCGGGTAGCAGTGGCGTAAATCCGTGCCGAAAAGTGGGGGATGATAGTGACATTTTGTTTGCATAATGAACACTGACGAAGTTCTGGATCGCGAACGTCGCTCAACGACTGTTGCTGGTTTGTTTCCCAAATTTGGCCTAAAAATTTAAAAAATTCAAATGCATAATAGTTATTGGAGAGGAAAAATAGAGTGCAGGGATTTAAACTGTCGTGCTCTGAATCGCCTGTCTTTTCATTTTTTTTTCTTCAGAAAATTAATATTTTATTTTAAAAAATATGAGTAAAATATGCAGGGGTTATGAACAGTGAGACTAGACCCTGTCCAACACCCCCAAGCCAATACCTCCCAGTATACACATAACGGCCCTATAACGGTTGTTTGATTTTTTGTCGAAATTTAGAGGGGTTTCAATTTGACCTATTTTATGTTTTAAAAATACACTTAAAATATAGGGAATTTGAAAATGTACCACCCTACTGAAAATGTATTCATCGTAGCACAGAGGTCGTAAGGTATAGGATATGATGGACACTGAAATATAAGGTCTTATATCTTCCAATGTCCATTATTATTTTAACACCCTACGACTAATTGGTGACGCCTACATTTGTGGGGACTATGCAGGTATGTATGGAAGTAATATTATGGAAACAAACCTATGAAAATTCCAGCTCAAAATATAAATGTATCACCGAGTTTCTTTTCCAGATATCCCATCCCATAGTTATATAATTATGAATAGATCACAGAGTAATAATAATAAATGTATTTTAAAGCCAACATACTTTCTTCCTCCATGCTTTTACTTTATAAGAATTAAGGATATTTCTTTGCACAGTATCAAATCTAACCTGTGAAAATTTCAGTTTATTTCATTGTGTCATTAATGAGAAAATAGTGACAAAGCAGTTCGGATTCATGCTTGGTGCATTGAAAGATTCATTCGTCTTCAGTGCACCAATAATAATAGAACACGCACTCATCATCGGATATCATAATGCTCTTTATGTACATGTACAGTGTGAACATAAAACAGTCGTAGAATCACTGTATTCTTTCAACGCAGGGGGCAACCTCGTTCCAACTTTTGAACAGTGTCGATTCCACTGTCGAACGAAGTCAAACCTGGAATTGAGGTTGATACACGGAGCGTTATTTGGCCCATTATTTATATACAATAGAAGTTCCTCCTCTGTCGTTCTGCTGTGATGGCCGAGTGGTTAAGGCGTTGGACTTGAAATCCAATGGGATCTTCCCGCGCAGGTTCGAACCCTGCTCGCAGCGATTTTTTTTGTTAATTTTATTTTCAAATGTTATTATTAACATACACCATGTTAAAAACATATACTGCACGCGTAGTATATAAATTAATAATTTTACTGCTTTTCTTCGTCCATATAATTTTGTAAAAATATGAAAAGTACACAATTTTATTTATTTAGCCTATTTTTGCAATATTAGACGTTGTCATTTACTATTTAATTTATTTAGGCATATTTGTATTTATTGTATTTATTGTATATCTCAATCTCAATGCACAGGGGCTGTCAAGTATATAGCAAAAATATTTAAAAATTTAAATATTAAAAATATTAAAAATATGCCTATCCAGACCCCTGCCAACGATAAAATATTACATAGGCTACAATTATAAACAATTAAACAAAATCACAATATCAACCAACTGACACTATTAGTGACAGTGTGACGGATCTATATCGTTTACGCAGTATTGTCCAATGTACCCTACACCATGTATTTGGTTTGGTTTGTCGATCTGCAGTCAATTTAATCAATCGGTCAAGACAGAGAAAACAGAAGATGTCGAAACGAAAACCAGAAAAGTTTATACAGCCTTAGGTTTATTTTACCTAGGTTATTTGTAAAGTTATAATTTTTATTTTTACATAATCCTTCTTTTAATTGTGATGCGCATCTGAATATTTCTGTATGGAACTTGCGCAATATTTTTAATTTTTTATTATTTTTTATTATTTTTTTATTATTTTATTTATTTTAAATTTTTTTAATTTTTATTTTAAATTTTTTTAAATTACATTTAACACTGGCAATCAGATTACATCAATTAAATATAAAACCAAACCCTAAAAAACAAAAAATACACAAAAATTCATTTTAAACAAAGCCATTGAGTGATAAGATAGAACAGGTGACCAGCACCTCTACAAGGCCATCCTACCACAAGAAACCCACTAAAGATTTTATACCTCGTTACACCCCCAGCCCCCCCCCCCCGCCCTCGTTACACCACTGTAGCGCCGCTGAAGCAAGTTAGGACGGAAAAGACAACATTAAGCAACAAATTAATTACGCCGACAAATAATTTAATAATAATAATAAATATATTATTATTATTATTATTATTATTATTATTATTATTATTATTATTATTATTATTATTATTATTATTATTATTATTATTATTATTATTATTATTATTATTATTATTATTATTATTATTATTATTATTATGCGCCCTTGAATGTTTAGGCTCATTTCAAGCCGTTTACCCATTTCCTCTCTCTTCATGCATACAGTCTTTCATGGTCTGGAGATTTCCTAAACATGTACCTAAAGACCAGCAGATCTACCCTGGTGAGATCACTGACCAAATGATGGAGGAGATTCTACGGGATAAGTGCAAGTCAACTTACCAAAACGACTTCTTAGGAATTCCTCAAGGTGAGCATCAATTTAATGGAACATCCCTGTTATTTCTGTTTCAAAAAGAATAAACAATTTTACAGGCTGCGCCGCACAAATTTAAATCACAGAAATTACCCATAACTCTAAACATTCACGGATACACAAAATGGCATTTTTGATGTGCGCATCAGAAAACAGTTAATTATTATTTATTAAATAAAATGATGCGTATATTTGATTTGGACAGGTTATCAAATGCACTCTGCTTTTGAGAATTACGTTGATTGGCGAGAGAAGATCCCTTATAGTCTAGCTTCATCAACAAGATTTTCTTATCAGTATCCTAAGCAACTAGATTCCCTCCGGGGAAACAACAGCCGATATGGTTGCAATAAGGGGAAACATCTGAAAGCGTCTGGTATAGGTAAGTATAAACTTTGTGTTTTTGTATCTCACTCCTCATCTTTTCCAAAAACACAATTCTGCAAAGACCCGAAGGCTACCCAATCTATTCTGGTCCGGTTTTGGATGGGAGAGGTCTCAAGATGAGTCTGACCAAATGTGGAATAAATTGTTATGGTTAATCTACTAGTTGATGTCATATACTTCACCCACAACCTATGGGAGCTGGGACTGAGTAGCTTTTGTAGGGCACATGAAATCAACATTTGTTGCCAGTTCAAAACCGCAGTTTATTATGTATTGGCGAATTGCCCACAACTGAGAATGAAGAGAGAGAGGGAGTCAGCGCACTGGACTATACGGAGTCTCAGTCTTTGGTCTCAAAATTCACGTTAATCTGTGTTCACTGTACTAGTGCGTGATGTCATTGCGTTCCCAAGATGATTATGTACAATGGAGAATATAACCGTATAACAACATGGTACCTCGTGTGTCTACACACGGCTCTGAATCTACCATCCTGTGGGTAGTTTAGTATAGGTATTCTTCTGATATTGCTTGACAAGTCATGCTATCAATTATACAACAACATTCTTCAAATGGTTCCACCTGAAAGATTTATTTTGTATTAATTAATTGATTTCGTCACACCTGATTCAATGCCCCAAATGATTACACATTATCAGCTTCAGAACTTTTGGTGAAATAGCTTGCAATTGACCAGGAAACTTTATGGGGAGTTACCAACAGTTCCAACTCTTGATGGGAGATTTGAGCCGGGCCACAGCGCCAATTGTTTCTTGCCCAACGCTTTCCCCGTGAAAACAAACAACAAAACCCAAAAAGTGTCACATCACATAATATTCAAATAAAGTTAAAGTATTAATAAATAAAACTGGATATTCACTACAGAATTTGTCTTGGTCCCATTTCAGTTCCACTGACCTCTACCCATCAAATGAATCTACGAAGGCATACGACATACGATCGTTTCTTCAACAAGCCCTTCCGTCCTGGTATGGTAGAGATGTCCAAAGCGTTAGAGGCTGGGAAACTAGAAGAATATCTACAAACGGCAACAGAAAAGGGTAAACAAAATGTCGGAATAAAATACTTATTTTTGCTTATAGAAACCTAAAAGAAAACTTCACGAAAGTGTTTTTTAGGGGATTGGTAGGCGTAGTGGTTCTCGCCTTTCACCTCGTTAGACCTCGGGTTCGAATCAGTCCAACTGGACCCGAACCGACAAGGGGATTGGTTACGTGGGTTTTTCTTCCAATACAAACCTGAATACAGCGTCATTGTCTTCTTGGTCTTCACACTAAGTTTTGTGTTCATTGGGCTTACGTGCTATACTGTGTTTTAAGCTTTTGAGAAATTCTCAGTTTCATTACCAGCAAGATATTGAAATCTAAGGCATGTTTGGATTCTGGAAATTAATAAATTCTTCTATGTTTTAAATGACCTGATTTCAAAATTGTAGATTTTCAAATAAAGTACACCCTTTTCATACAGCAAAGATTTCAGGCCCTCTAACTTCAATTCCGTGCACATAAGCTTCACCCCTTCGTCTAATAATTTATCCGTCTCTTTTTGTTGGTCTCCTTCTCAGAGAGAGATGTTTTGAACAAGATGTTAGAATCGATGGCCAAAACAGGACCCCCAAGACCCCCATCGACGGGATCACCAAGACCAAAATCCTCCCGACCAAACCACAGTTGGATATCCAATTGGAATGGACCTGTGTAGTCAGTCAGTTCATTGCAATATTATTTGAGAGCGTTTGATAGCAATACTTGTTTTCTAGATGATTTTCTTTTTATAGGCTACATTGATTTGTACAAATGTATAAATATTCCAACTGTCTACTTTTAAGCGCTCTCAAAACCGCAAGGTGCCATTATTATGTAAATTAAATGACGATGCAACGCTGGAAGTGCGAAGGGCGTATACCATGACAAGGTATGTACTATTATACATCAATACGGCTCTATAGCAATATACACTAAAGCAATGTAAAACTCGTCACGGCGTCAAAATGGTTGAATTTTAAATGAAACATTGCAATTTAGTTGTCCTTTTTTTTATATCACTGATTTCAAAATAATACAGTGTACAATTGATTCAATTTTGCGATCTGTCTGGACGGTACGGTGGCATATTAATCATTTGTAATATTCCTGAACAAAAGCAGTAAGGTTAAAATATCTTACATATAGAGTAGTCGTGTTATTTATATAATTGATTTCAAAAAAATACAATGTACCATTGATTCAATTTTGCGATCTGTTAAGGTTAAAATATCTTACATATAGAGCAAAAAACATTACTTAGTTTAATTAATAGCAATGACAGTTTTTTTCCTCTAATTTTAACGGTTAGTCAGGGTTTAAAGACCTATAAGCCAGTCAAAACAATGTATCAACTATAGTTCATTAACTGATTAACAATTTATCAAGTCATGACATTGGAAGCGATTATGTATCCAAAACAATGAACAAAAAAGTAGTGCATAATTGCTCTTACAATGTAGTAGTCACCCACAGTATTGTCTACGTAACCTGCAAAAACTGAGGTGTTAAAATAACACTAGTGTCAACTTTATTCTTCCACGGTGTTTATATTGTGCGAGTTGCCTAATATAAACACCAATGGTGCAGTTTTTAACACCACGGTTTTTGCAGTATACACTCACTATCCAGATGTAACTGCACAATTTATTTTCGTATTTAAACCAGTATATTCTTTGGGTTATTTAACCTCTTCTCGCATTATTCTCTTTTTAGCTTTTTCAGTAATCGGGCTGCAACTCAGAGAGATTATAGGCTTATTGCAATATACACCTTGAAACTCAATAAAAAAAAGCTTGACAATAAGTGGTAGCACTGCCTGTAGGGGACCGAGAATTGAACACTGTTTTAACACTTAATACTCCTTCGATCACCTTAGCGGGATATAATCTACCTTTGATCCTCCTAGCAAGATCCAGAGTTAGAGGTGCATTTCAAGTATTATTTTTGTGTAATTATTTGTTTTTTGACAGAATGAGCGGCTGGTTCGCAGCATCACCAAATCTATCGATTCGTCTTCTATGGAAACAGCGAAATGCTTGTGTGTGCACCAATTTTAGGGGGTCAAATTTAATGTATATTTAGAAATCAAAATCTGTATCTGTATTGCAATACCGAATAATATTTAAAATGCTTTCAAGTGAAATTAAAAACGCTGTGAACAAAATTGTGTTGGTATCAGTGATTTAATTTTTTGTTTATCCGGAATAATGCTGTGTTTACAATATAGGCTATTTATCAAAGCCCTCCTTCAAAATTACCTTTTTTATGCAGAAATTATATGAATATTGGTACTGTTGCCAAATACTTATTCTACAAGTAGGCTTATTTTATTGAATTATTCTTCTTCTTCTTCCTCTTTCGGCTGCTCCCGTTAGGGGTCGCCACATGCACAGCGGATCATGATCCGCATATTTGATTTGGCATAGGTTTTACGCCGGATGCCCTTCCTGACGCAACCCTCCCATTTATCCGGGCTTGGGACCGGCACTAAGCATGCACTGGCTTGTGCATCCCCAGTGGCTGGGTTCAATTCGGCCCTCGCAGCAATTATGGTAAAGTGTCTTGCTCAAGGACACAAGCACCATGGTCGCGGCAAGGATTCGAACCCACACACTCTGACGACTCAGCCATCAGAACACAAATCCGATGATTTTATTGAATTATTAAACAATCCAATTAACATATTAACATAAATGCATTCAGAGTAGCTGTATTTATTCTAATGTGGAATTGATAAACTCATTGAAAATAATTTAACAGAAATCAGTTATATCTAGGGAAGATTGAGCTTCCATCATCAGCTTTACACCTTTAAGTCACCTTAAAGTTAATTTTCATCAAAATCGACCACAGTATTTAATTTTCCATAGAAAGTGGGAAAAACACGTTTTATAATTTCTTAAACTGGTCAATAGGTGGCAGTATTCCTTCCCCCAGTGGGTTTCTGAAAGGGTGGCTTCCATTCAAGTGTGCAGATCGGACCACGGAAGCACAGGATCAGCTAATTTGGACAATGTGATGATTGCGGTACAAGATGGGTTATTCACCCACCAGAATTATGGGGAAGATAAAGTTCAATGAACATGGGAATAGGCTAATTGTTATGTCAAGCACAACAACAACAACATATCATACAGGGCCTAGGTGCATAGAGCCTTTACCAGTCATTGGTTTAACCATTTGGCAATGACAGCTATTTTTTTGGAACGACTGGAGGCGGGGCGAGGGGGACGGTAGAGAGTTTGACCCATGACCTTACCCCCCCCCCCCCCCAATCTATGAAACGCCGAACTTTTTTGATAAGTTTTTGTTTATTATTAATACCATGGCCTATTTGGAATGCTTTTGTGTAACGCAACTGGGGTTGTGCGCTTAGATTGCGGTAGAAAAAGATTTTTAGAAACAAAATGACCGAGGTGATGGCAAATGGGAACACTAATCTGTCCACACCGAGTAAACCAGTCATCTTTCTACAGGATCCAGATATATCCATATACTTTCCACCTACCCTTAGCACCCACACTGGGGAAATTCGGTCACAGAACCTGTATACAAAGCAGAGCGCGTAACCGACTTAGTTTCAAGCGTCATGAGCTAGAGAAGTGTAACCCTATTGGTTAATCTGTGCCGATTGATGGACCGGCCAGATAGGTTTATAAAGAGGTGTGTGGGTTACATGTATTTTATGGCATCCTAAAAACTACAGCCGCGGTAACCGTAGCTTTAAGACTTGTGAGAAACCTCAACATGACAAGAAGTAATAAAGTTACTGATGTTTAAATATCTAATTCAGACATTTTGCAGTGTTGAACTTTAACAACAAAAGTGCAACACAATAAATAACACGCGAGTACAAAAAGGTTGTACGTGCAGCAGACGACAACGTAGTCATACAACACATACAGCACGAACACACTCTGCATTGCCCAAAATTTACCTATTATTAAAAACCTCCCTTGAATACATTTTCCTCTCCTTTGCTTTGTCATCAGTTTCTAAAAAGTTTCTGATATATTTTATATATAATGGCGGTAGTAAACAGCATATCTTTCCAATAATAACATGTCAGTGATCTTACCTTGTAATGTCCGTTTTGCATCTCGGTTTCACCATGGAGGTCTTATTCTACCTCCATGGTTTCACTTACACACCAGCTAGCTAGCCCATACGATAAATAAAACAAAACCGTCAAAATAATGCGCAAACTCAATGTTAACGTTTGACCTGTACTGAACATTGGCTTCCAATGGTCGGGTTGAATAAAAAAATAATTAAACCGCATTGCAGACATTCTTTCTTCAAAATGCAAGGAAAGGTGTTGGGTAATAATTGTTAATTGTTTTACGTTTAAAATGTTTATGCTAATTTATGCAAATAAGGTATGACTAAATGGCTTATTTTGAAAAAAAATAATAAATAAATAAATCCGGTAACTGCAGACATTTATAGTCAGTGATAAAACAAATAAAATAGCTAATTGCATTAACTTAATTTTTTTCAAAAAAGCTTCACTTTTCAGAGAATGGCCCTACTCGGGTAATTGCTAATGTTGTTACCTTTCCTTTAAAGGAATTTAGCAAACTCCTTGGTCAGCGGACATCAGGTTGGAGGTGTAGGAATCGAATGCATGATTGCTTGAATTCTAGTGTTGAAAAGGTTCAGTTAGAGATTGAACTTAAAAACAACAGAATGAGTTCAATAAAAACAAAATCACAACAAAATGTATATTCTATGCCAGCGCTTTATTCTGTACAAAATAGACACTTTTTTTGTATAATAATAATAATGTGTGGACTTATATAGCACTCGTATCCACCAACTGAGTGGTGCTCAAGGCACATTATATTATTACCCCTGCTCATAAGGCTCATAAATCATTCCTGAAACCATCTCAGCTCCCTGGGGAGTATACAGCTCAATTGCTGCCATTACAGCGCATATAGGGCTAATCAACCAACTCTGCCCTCACAGGTACCCATTTAACCCCTGGGTGGAGAGAAGCAATTATGGTTAAGTGTCTTGCTCAAGGACACAAGTGTCACGGCCGGGATTCGAACCCACATTCTGCTGCTAACACCAGAACTTGAGTCCGGTAAGCTAGACCGCTCGGCCACGACACTACCATATATGTGACTTTCCACAGAGAAACACTTCACAAGTTTATGGGCAGCTCATCAGAAATCAAGATTACACAATACGAATGGGTACAAAACTAATTTGAATGTTATTTTACACTCATATCATCTGAAGTACTGTTGACAACTTGATTTAAAATAGCGCTTCTAAGCTTAATTGTAGTTTGTTTGTTTTTTACCAAAACAGACAAGTTCTCACTATACATGTAATGAGGCCAAATAAATGATAAATGAAGACTGCAGCTTAATCTTTGTTTTTCTTAACCCTCCTTCTATAGCTGCACTTTAGTGGGAAGTTGCTACAGAGGTTAAAATCAGTCAACTGACTGTTTTGACTGTTGACGCAAATGTGCACACAGGGGCATTTTTGACTGGTTTTTACTGTCATTTTGACCACCCTGAAAAATACAAGACAATGCTTTTACTAGTCAAAAAACGGTTGACTCATTTTGACCTGTAAATGTACTTACTACACGTAAGGTTTGACAGTGTTTGACTTTTTAAGTGCACTAGAAAAAATATACCTTGGGAAGTATATCAACATTTTGACTGATTTTGACCCTTGTAGTAGTAGGAGGGTTTTAAAACACAAAATAGCTTCCATTTCTATAAATTAATTGTATTCACCGATGTCATCATTGTACCTGTCTCTATACATCACACACTTATTACAGAAATTACACACAAGTTAGTGGTTGCATGTTTCTCTTATATTTGCCCCCAAATAAGGCAAGGCACGGTATATAATGTTATAAATATTTTTTTATGATAAGCAAGCATATTTGCTTACAATATTTTTTAGCTTATCATTGTATAACAGCAAACCTCACTTCTGGTTTTTCTCTTTTTCCCTTTCCTAAAGCGCTCTGAGACTTTATTGTAATTTTGCGCTATATAAAAACTGTTTATTATTATTATTATTATTATTATTCCATTTATCATGAGATAGTTGACACAATACGTATTTCTCTCAATTCAGCAAAGGTCACATTCCCTAGAATGCACAAATATACTTGACTAAATGAGAATTAAATATTGACAGTATTCTTTCCCAATTTATATAAAATTCAATCAAGTAATTGGTCCCTCTCGTCTCAACCTCTGAATTGTGGTAACATCAGACATTGTAATTGCAAAAAACGAGGAAATGGCTAGGAACAAAAAATTTGTACAGCGTTTTAAAGTTTTCTATGGCACGAGGATACTTTTAAAAAAGAGGAAATCAGCTGATCAGTTGAAAAGTTGCATTCCTGTAACATGCGGTTTGTTTAGTCTTATTCTCAGAAGAAATTTAATATTACCAAAAATCTGAGGTTAAGACGTCTGCACGAGTAAGCAGGAGGTCGTGGGTTCGAATCCCGCCCGAGTCGCCTGTGAAGTTTTTTTCCACAGACACTCGGAAAGCACTTATACAGTGCTATACACACGTCGGTGTAGGGCAAAATTAAATCAACTGTTTATCACCCAATGCAAGAATTTCACCAACCTATACAAACAAATGTGTACAATAAAGTGTCCCTTTGGACAAAATATTTCCCCGTTAACATTTTTTTTCTGCAAACCATACCCAACCTTGCCATAGTGGAGAAATAAAAGTAAGCCAAGGTAAACAAAGTATTATTTCATAGTTATTTACATATTATGTCTGAAAACAACCGTGATTGCAATTGTAAACTGTGATTGCCTGTATTAAAATGAAGCAAAAGTTAATTTTTTTTTAGCATTGCTGCCATTATTTAGCTGGAATAATATTTCCATGTTACAAATTAACATGGTTTTCATGATATTTACATATTTTTTCAGAAGTTATGTCTGAAGAACAACATTTGTCACAATATTGTAAATTTTTGAAAAAATAGTGTTTATACTAGCTTGCATATTTCGTAACACTAAAAAGGTTTTCAACACACATTACCAAAAAAAAAACCAAAACATTAGACAAATTTAAATAAAATCAAAAAAAAAATCCACAAAACCTTTTTTGCCATCGCATCAATATTGATATTCATGTGTAAAATTATTCCCAACACCAAATTTTATTTATTTTTATTTTTTTAAATCTACAAGATCTATCAAGACTGATGAATCACAGCTAATGTTCAAAATTAGAGGCTTATAAAGGTAGCCAATTGTCATGAAATGAATATAACAAATCGTCGACAACATTGCCTGTTCAAATTGAGCTATTTTTTGGTTTCTGGAAACTGTTTAAAGGGAAGGTACAACATTGGTAAAACTTCTTCTATGTTCTTTTTTATTTCTTTAAAGGTTTCTTTAAATTCGACATCACAATTGTACCAACTTCTTGTGCCAACTTAACACCAACAAAACTTTGAGATAATTTTTTATTTGATAATTTGATCTTTACCAATGCTGTACCTTCTTTTTAAAATAGCTGCAACATTTTCAATGATGTTTGAGAACTATATATTATAATTCCAGAACTTCAATACAGATAAATAAAATCCAAGGAAATCTAGGATTTCTAGAAGGCTTACAAATCGAGTGTTGTACATAAACAGCCACACGATATCCACTCACAGAAAGTAATTCATTCCTGAATTATAAAGGGGCTCTGTCATGCTGTTACCATCAACAATGTAACAAACAGTGCCCACAAGTCAGCTATCGGTCAGTGGCTTAAAGAATGAACCACTGCTTGACGTACTGAGCAGCTTTCGTTTCCGTTTCACAACTCCCACATTCTCTACATCAATGGAGACGCTCTTCTTCTTTGCGAGTCCTAGGTAAGGATTGGCAGGCTTGGTCCTCTTGAGGGAGGGTTTTAGCTTGAACTCGTCGCTGCTGGAGCTTGATTGGTTAGCGATGAGCATCGAGAGGACTTTACGTGGTGATTGGGAGGGAACCGTCTTGGCGGTTGATACAGCCGTAGAGTTCTGGGAACCTGGTACATCATCCGAAATGACAATTGTTGTGTTCATAAGGACACTAGAAGTACTGCTGACCGTGTCGCTTGCATTTTGCTGAAACAGTAGAAAATTTATTTGATTTGATTATGTTACATAAAAATCACACACAACTATGTTGATAAAGTGTCATTCCACCATTGTAAATATAACCATTTTTTGAATGATAATTTCTTCATATGATAGTTTTTTAACTTAATGTAGATGCTAACAATCTTTAAAAAGTTTGTTTGTGGAAAAAGCCATGTGGGTATTTTAACAGCACCTATGAAAATTGGCCATGTGTTGTATGTGGAACTGCGATCTTCCCATGGGATTTGTCAGAACTTTTTAATGAACTTTCAAAATAATGTTTCGACATGTGAAGACTGAGCTGAAACCTTCCAAGGTTGCTCAATATAATTCTTTGACATCTTCAAAAATATTTAATGCATATAATGGAGTGCCATGGTCGAGCGGTTTAGTGCATTGGATTTGTGTGCTGATGGCCGAGTCGTCAGAATGTGGGTTCGAATCCCAACCGCGACCATGGTGCTTGTGTCCTTCAGCAAGACACTTTACCATAATTGCTTCTCTCCACCCAGGGGTAAATGGGTACCTGTGAGAGCAGAGTTGGTTGTTGTGTTTGATTAGCCCTATATGCGCTGAAATGGCAGCAATTGAGCTGTATACTCCCCAGGGAGCTGAGATGGATTCAGGAATGATTTATGAGCCTGATGAGCAGGGGTAATAATGTAATGCTCCTTGAGCACCAGTTTGGTGGATACGTGCGCCATATAAGTCCACATTATTATTATTATAATGACCTACTATCAATGGTGAAATAATGCTTTACTGTGTCTCTTCGCAGAAGAACAGAGGTTGCTTTCAATTTCAATTTATTAAACCTAACCTTTCCAAATCCTCCAAAATCCTCTTTGCTAAAGTGAAGGATTTTGAAGGATTGAGGTTACATGCTACATATGCTCTTTGCTAAAGTGAAGGATTTTGGAGGATTGAGGTTATCAGGCATACTTGCCTTTCCATGGTACATGTACATCCATGTTTGTTGTAGTGATTGCAAGGTCAGTGCTTGGGTCAGTGGACACTGTTTATTGCTCCATGCATGCAGGGAGGGTCCCTGGCCATGTACATGTATCACAGATTAGAAACACATGTGTGCAAACATGTCATGTGCTTGCTTTACTACTGAAGGATTTTGGAGGATTCAGGTTATGTGTAAGCAAATGGGCCTAGGGAGTTAGGGAGGATTCAGGTTATGTGTAAGCAAATGGGCCTAGGGAGTTAGGAAGGATTCAGGTTATGTGTAAGCAAATGGGCCTAGGGAGTTAGGAAGGATTCAGGTTATGTGTAAGCAAATGGGCCTAGGGAGTTAGGAAGGATTCGGGTTATGTGTAAGCAAATGGGCCAAGGGAGTTAGGAAGGATTCAGGTTATGTGTAAGCAAATGGGCCTAGGGAGTTAGGAAGGATTCAGGTTATGTGTAAGCAAATGGGCCTAGGGAGTTAGGAAGGATTCAGGTTATGTGTAAGCAAATGGGCCTAGGGAGTTAGGGTTAATGACAATTCAAAAAACAATTTGGTTGGAACTAAAGTGGATGGGCTTGGTTTGACTAAACAATGTCAAACACAGGGGTGTGATTTGACAAAGGTAAACAATCTTGAAAAATGGGTAGTGGGCTTGGGTCTCCCTTTGGTCTAGAGGACAAATGCCCCCTAAACCTAATTTTTGAGGATTTACAAACAAGAAACTAGAGGTTTGGACATAATACAAGCTACTTCTTTCTTTCCTTGGTGGCTACTTCTCTTCTTTCAAGAAAATTTTGAGGCAAAGGGAGATCAGAAATCAGAAAAAATCCTGAAAAATCACATGCCTGCAAACAATGCAATGCACAAACAACTTATTTTCCCAGTAGGTGAAACCTCAAATTTTCATGACTTCTCAATTTTATTTAGTTGAAACTGAAGTGGATGGGTTAGATTGGCCGTATATTTGTCTTACCACATCTCCATTGTTCTGACATTTCCCCGTGTCACACCTGCAGCTTTCAGAGCAGGCCACTCGACTCTTTTTGCAGCTGCACAGCCGTGATTTGCAAAATCCTCGACATCCACACCCAGCCTGACACAAATAACATTACAAATCATTAAGGTAACATTTGTATCACGCTTCATTTCAAAACGAAATTTTTACTGAGAACAGACTTCATAGTGCCTAATCTACCAAATATAGGTTTTTTAAATAGGTTTTTTAAGCAAAATATAGGTTATTATAGGTTGACCAAATGCTAAAATATAGACTTTTATAGGTTATTTCCTGTGATTATGCAGTGCGGCAAACGGGTGTTTCAACAAATTCCGTTAATTATTGGTCGGTGAAGCACTGTGTGGAATAATCAGAACATTTGACATAGCTCAAAGCCAAATCCAAGTTGCCTGTATAAAAAAAAGACATCTATCGGGAACTAGCCTAGATCATTCATGGAGCGGAGAGTGAAGCCGTCTTTGTGAAACTGCTCACCTTATCAACGGATCCTTTCCTACGTTCCACAGCCGTTGATCTCTTCTTCTTGATTTGTTTGAGGTAAGGGGTGAGATGCCAGTCAGAGTCATTACCCGTTGTGTCCATCTCACTCTCTGACTCGGACTCGAGAATCTCCGTCAGGGAGTATCTCAAGACTGGCCTGACCTGAAAAGATGTAGAAATTATTGACACGGTTGAGTCTGGCTGCTGGAAACCAAGAAATAATAATAATGAACACTCATATGTGCTGTTAACCGCCAAGTTTGACGCTCATGGCGCATGAACATTAGTACCCCTGTCATTGGGCCAGTTATATCATTCCTATAGAACCATCTCAACTCCCTGGGGAGTATGCAACCCATGCTGCCAAATGTGTAGCGCAATGAGCTTAATCAAACACAATTACCATCTCTGCCCTCACAGGTCCCCATTTATACTCCTGGGTGAAGAGAAGCAATTATAGTTAAATGTTTTGCTCAGGGACACAAGCACCACGGTCGCAGCCAGGATTCGAACCCACATTCTGACGACTCGCCCATCAGAACACAAATCCGATGCGCTAGACCGCTCGGACATGGTACCCTGTATCAGTTCCAATGGAACAATAATCAGACAACCCATTGTGCACTGAGAGAAATGCTGTTGTGAATGATGAAGTGATGAAATATTAGAGGCTGGATAATGTGGGCCCTTGGATTAAAGGGACAATACCATCACGATCAACAGGGCATGGAATCGGATTGCTAGTTTTTAGATCAACTTATTGACTGAAAATAATATCCCACGTGATAAGGTCGTATTACCGTTGCTGCTGCATAAATGAGCCAGTCATTTTTAGTCACTGTTGTCATCTTTAACTCGGACACCGATTCCATGTTGAAAGTCTACTCTGATTGTGATGATATTGCTGTCAAACAAATTGGCTGTCAGAAAAATGTGCTCAAAGGCTGTGGCCGCTTGAATTTCAGAGCAATAAATGTTGTTGGACTAATCTGCTTTATAAATATCATCAATGTCCATCCTTAATAATCAAAGGTTGCCAAAAACAGAGAACTATAAAGTCTTCTGAACAGACTTGTATGACTCGTTACTTGGACTCAAGGTTTGAGAACTTGAACACAAGTCTGTTTGTGAAAACCCAACGCTCATACATGTATCCTTGTTGAAATGGAATTTCAAAGTCTTTTTAGCCTGGTACCTTGATTGGTTTCTTCTTTTTCACAGGTGTACCTTCTGGGGAGGTTTCTGGCGTCCTGATGGCTGGCATCAGTGACTGCTTACGGCCAGAGTAGCTGATTAGAGTCAGTTGCTATGAAACGAGTTAGAAAAGGCATAAATAAGACATTTTGGGTTAATGATATAAAGATATTTTAATGACAATTCAACGACAAATATAGTTATTTAAATAAAATGACAGAATCAAGTTTTTATGGATCAAGGGTGTGGAATGAAAAGAGACCAAATGAAATGAACAAACTGTAGAGCCCTGTATTTAGCAAAGAGTTTTCCACCCCCCTAAAATGTTAAGAGCCTATACATTAACCCCCTGTTTAATCAACAGCCATTCTCCACAGACCCCCAGCGAGGCAACAGCATAGTGGTTTGATGTGGTTGTGTGTTCCTCATGTACAGCCAGTCATATACTGGATGACTGTTAGTGAGTTAACACATTAAACTATTATCAGTTCACTATTAGTGGTTGTTCTCATCCATTTTTCAGGTATGTGGATCTTCCTTTATCAATTTAACATTTGCATGACATATAGATCAACTAGGGATAACTTTAGTTTACTTTCAGCCTATTTAAAGTAATCATTTAATACTTTAAACTTCGTGAATCTTTTAATGAACTTTATGCTTTAATCACTATTGTGTGGACCTTGCTTAAAGTTTTATAAAAGTATTGTTTTTATTCATTGATTATTTCCTTTTCTGATATTGCTGGAAGTATCATCTTTAGTGTTAGGAAGATTAGACTTTGTAGAATTTATTGATACCTAGAATTTGGTTGATGACTTTTCCCAATAAAGTGTATTTGGAGTTAGAAAAGTCATGGTAGTTTTAGTTTTATAAGTTCAGTGGTACCATTTCTATTGCATATTACAGCTAGCATGGCTAGGTATAGAACACAGCCTCGATCATGGTCTGAGACCAGGCCTGTAGTCTATGTGGCAACACCACATCTGAGGGTAATTAACTCTAACCCCTTGGGCTATGGTCAGTACTTGGTAGTGGTGGAAATAAGGTATCAAGTGCAGTCCTGTGTGAGTTGTGTTATGTGAAATATAGGGATAGGCAATAGTCTCTCATGGTTTTTCAAGTTCATGTTTTTCTTTATTCCTTTATCTTATGTGTTTCTTTAAGTTGGTTTACAAAGAAAGTGGAGTTAAATAAGACTGTGTTCCGAGTATAAGTAGTGATGAAGTCACACTTAGGGCATAAATGGTTAGTTTGGATGTTTAACTCAAGTACAAGGACTTGTTAAAGGAAAGGTGTTATGATTTAGTTAACATCATATATGTTTGGTAAGGCAGAAAAAGTTATTATTCTTATTGTTTACATTTTTACTGTTATTATTGCTAAGACATTTTCATGTATTTTAGAGAGTTTTGATAATAGACTAGCCAAGTCTTTTGAGTCTATTTCTGTGCATAACTGATGTAATGTAAACATAGATATACTGGATGACTGTTAGTGAGTTAACACATTAAACTATTATCAGTTCACTATTTAGTGGTTGTTCTCATCCATTTTTCAGGTTCTACGTGTATGGTATTCTAATGTAACAAGTGACAAGTGTTACAAAACAATATTTGGAGTCATCTACAAGAGTCTCAAGTAAAAGATAAGAATATAACATTGGCATTTGGTAATGCACGTTCATTTCAATCCTCTAGGTTTTCAAGAAATATATCATATATCAGTTTTTGAGTAAGCGATGAAAAGCTGTTGTTTATGTTGTTGTAAATTCAACATAACAATTCCTTTTTTCTTTAAGATAAAAGCACTTCAGATGAAAAACTTTCTCAGGATGATTGATGTACCAAATTTACACCAAGTCATTTTCGAGATAATTAGTTTTTTTTAAATGTTTTATTTACTGTCAGTCACCCTAAACAAGGCCAATAGCCACTAAAGTGTAAGGGGTTACATATATGATATGTCATCCACCAATAGCCACTAGAGTGTAAGGGGTTACATATATGATGTCATCCACCAATAGCCACTAGAGTGTAAGGGGTTACATATATGATATGTCATCCACCAATAGCCACTAGAGTGTAAGGGGTTATATATGCGATATGTCATCCACCATTTAAGCAAGATTACATTTGTTGATGTTTTGCTTAAACTTAAACAGATCGTAAGTCGGTGGAAAGCAATCAACTGGAAGGGTGTTCCATTGTAATGCTGTTCTAGGGAAGAAGCTATCCAAATGGAACTTATTCTTGATTTTGGAGAGTCGAAGATAGTGAGGGTGTTCACCTGCTTGTTTAGCAAAGCGAGTGACACGATTTAATTTGATGATCTGGTAGTTACCAATGTTGTACCTTCCCTTTAACCTAAAAATGGCAGTCAAGGGGGATTTGTGGTAAATTCCTCCTGGAGTCTCAAGATTATCATCTTCTGCACTCGTAAGCAGGAGGTCGTGGGTTCGAATCCCGCCCGAGTCGCCTGTGTAGTTTTTTCACAGACACTCGGAAAGCACTGAGTATGCAGTGCTATACACACGTCGGTGTAGGGCAAAATTAAATCAGTTGTTTATCTCCCAACGCAAGAATTTCACCAACCTATATATATATATATATATCGCGGAACCCGCTGCTATATGGGATTCTAGCCGGCCAATTGTCATCGGGCAAGCTCGGTGGTCGAGAGGTTAAGACGTCTGCACTCGTAAGCAGGAGGTCGTGGGTTCGAATCCCGCCCGAGTCGCCTGTGTAGTTTTTTCACAGACACTCGGAAAGCACTGAGTATGCAGTGCTGTACACACGTCGGTGTAGGGCAAAATTAAATCAGTTGATTATCATCTCTTCCTACCTTTTGTAATTGTTCGTTCTCTTCGGCCGTCTCCTGTAGTTGCTCATGGAGTGTACTCAACTCTCTGATTTGATCATCCTGTAAGATACAAACGAAACAACCCCTTAAAAGCATCATCACTTGACTGGGTGACATGTTATATGAAGGTACGAGATGTACACGGCTGAAAACGTCTTCTTAGAGGAGACTAAGAAACTCAGAAATGACCCCTGCGTGATTGGGCAATTTTGAAAAATCCACGTAAATTTTGCTAGGGGTATTGGGGCCACTGTTGTGAACAGCGCTGGGGTGAAATCTATAGTTCTGAGCATTTGCTTTGCTTTCCTTTATTGCTTAAATCTGTAAAATCCGGAGGATCACAACATTGCAATTTTTGAAAATCCGGACAAATTGCACCCCTGAATTGTTGAAAATAAGATGTTATGTGATTGTACAAACAATTTGCTGCAATCAATCATGGTCATTCAATCATGGTCAATCAATCATGGTCATTCAATCATGGTAAGGTCGTTCTGTACACTAGTCATTATTAAGTTACCACTATGTGCATGGAAGTAGACTGCAGGGGACGAAATTAACACTAGTCCGCTAGCCCGAGGCTAGTGGTTTTAGCAGCGTGACTACTAGCTGCTGGGGTTTGGGTAGTCCGATGGGCTGGTGAAAAAAATGAAATCAACAATTCAACTTTACTTGTATGCAAGTACAAAATACAGACTCCATGTTTTCACCTTTTTCAGGACTACTAAAAAATGTGAAGAATTATTAAAATTTTGACATAACTAGTCCTGTGGGCTACCATAAAACTCAAGATAATTTCGACCCCTGAGCCTTGTCTCTTCAATTGCATGCGATTTTCTTTTCATGCAGATTGTAAGAATCTAATCAACTCAGGCTGGCTTGATATCTTTCTTACTTACCTGAAACTTGATTCTCTTAATCAACTGGTCATCTTTTTCAACAGAGGGTGTCGGTGTTGCACCCGTTTGATGTTTTGCCTGTGAAAGCTGGGTGAGAAGATACAGCACCTGTACAGAAAATGTGACGGAAAAAAATATATAAATCGTACTCAAGAAAAATTTATTTAATTTGTTAACTTATGATGAATAATAGCATAATCTGGGATTTGCCTTTTAATAGTCAAGTTGCACACAGCATCATGTACAATGAACAGAATGGTTTGAAAATAGATAGATGTATATGTGTGTTGCTAAATAAATCATAGGAAACCCTTCCAAGTTTCAACAGATCACCGGCATGCTTGCAACCAGGGCCCAATTTCATAGAGCTGCCAAGCGGAAAATTATGCTAAGCAAATATTTTCACTAAGCAATATAAAACAGACTACCAGCCAAAATGCATACATTTTGTATGAAAGTTTGGCTGGTAACCAATGAAATCTGCTAAGCAAATATTTTCACTAAGCAATATACAACAGACTACCAGCCAAACTGCATACATTTTGTATGAAAGTTTGGCTGGTAACCAATGAAATCTGCTAAGCAAATATTTTCACTAAGCAATATACAACAGACTACCAGCCAAACTGCATACATTTTGTATGAAAGTTTGGCTGGTAACCAATGAAATCTGCTAAGCAAATATTTTCACTAAGCAATATACAACAGACTACCAGCCAAAATGCACACATTTTGTATGAAAGTTTAACTGATAACCAATGAAATCTGCTAAGCAAATATTTTCACTAAGCAATATACAACAGACTACCAGCCAAAATGCATACATTTTGTATGAAAGTTTAACTGGTAACCAATGAAATCTGCTAAGCAAATATTTCTGCTAAGTAGCTCTATGAAATTGACCCCTGGCCATTTTTGTGACTGTGCCCTCATAAGAAAAGCACACCACAGGACTGTATAATGTTTCTACATTTCACATTCAGAGTAACAACTTTGTCATCAGTTCCAAACAGAAACTTATTGTTGAGTTACTTTTGTTGGAAAAGAAGATTTGTTTTATGTTTTTGTATTTGGTCGTAAAATACCGACTTATAACCACATGAGTCAGTGTGACACAAAACATCAATTAAGCATGCGAGATGCAAACGAACATAATGCACCTCTGTCTCGAAGCCACGTCAACTGTACAACGTTCTTTTTGTTTTAGTGTCCCTACCTTGTCTTCATGAGTTCTCTGCATCTGAGTGATTCTCTTCTCGTGGTCGGCCTTCACTTCCATGATCTCATCCTGAAGTAGCTCCAACTCTCTCTCAATCTCAGTGTGAGAATCCTGTAAGTCATTAAGCTGACTCTGGATGGCACTAGTGCCGACTTTGGCGGCCACACACTGGACAGAAAGATAACATTAAACATCTTAACAAAATATTAAACATTTCTTAAAGATATGTCGCCCGTTTTTTTAATTTTTCTATTTAACTGGCAATCACCGGAAATTTTGCTTTCATCAGAAGATTGATAATTTCCTTTTAGAATGGAAAAATACTTTGAAGTGAGATATTTCACAAAATAATTGTTGGAAATTGCCAAGAAAAATAGCAAAAAATATGGGCATTATATCTCTAAAGCCATTTTCACTATAGTAATCTCACAAAAAATTTAATTATATAAGGTTTTCAAAAAAATTAATACTTGCTGTAAAGTTGATGATGATATCAAACTTCCTGTAAATCTTTCAGTCTGTTATCACTTCTTTTCAAAGCTTGGTTGCTAACCATATTACTTGATATTCACAAAAAGCATTGTAGCATACTGTTTATGCCTACAGATTTTGCAGAATGCACTGGACTATAAATTGGAAGTGCGCCCTCAATTGTTAAAGGGACAATATCATCATGATCAACAGGGCATGGAATCGGAGTGCTAGTTTTAGATTAACTCAGTCACTGAAAATAATACACCACGTGATAAGGTCATATTACCGTTGCTGCTGCATAAATGAGCCAGTAATTTTCAGTCACTGTGTTCATCTTAAACTTGGACACCGATTCCATGCCCTGTTGAAAATCTGCTCTGATCATGACGATACTGTCCCTTTAATCCTTATTACACAACATGTCCTCCCATAACATGTGATCCATCATTACAGTACAGAAATAAATAAGTGTTTCAATCAAGTCAAATTGAGTCCATCCTTCATTGAGTATCCTTCATCACAACATAACAAGCATGAAACCAAATAATGATCTTTTAATCAATTTGGGCTTACAAAATTTCCTTTTTCAAAAGATAACGGAAACCTTCTTTGTCAACGATCAAGAATAAAACAAATGAATAAGTATAACAGAGTTAAACATCATTTATGATTTGTAGACTTACCGTTTCTAGCAGCCATTTAAGACCACATTTAGCCTCCACCATACTGGTGATTTCATTCCAACGGTTTTTCCCTTTCTCATCTAAAATAAAAAAGACAGTGATGTACAGTACATCCAATTACACCCAAAGGCCTCTACAAAAATTCCATGCATATACACGCCAATCTCAAATACGCGCAAGACGTTACTGCCCTATTATTGGTCAGCGGTGATCTTAAGAAGCGCCCTCAACTGCTCATGCATGAGAATAGATCCCCTGGTCATCACCTTGATCAGCATCTACAACCTTCTGTTGTAAGTCGGTGATCTGGATGTTCCGTAGCTCCAGTTCCTGCTCCATCTCTTTGATGCGTTTACTCGTGTCTCTATCCTTCACGTCAACCGCCTTGGTTGGAGTGGCAAGTTTCTGAAAAGACATGTATACTCAAATTACAATTAGGGAGGAGGGCTAAAGTCATGGTACAGCCAAGCCTTTGAGAAGCCTGGCCAGGCCCAGCCTTTGCCCAACAGGCCCAGAGGGCTATACAGGGTGTCCCCATAAAAAGTATACCGAGATAAAAATTACTGTAATGGCAAAACTACTTTATATATGGGAAAGAGAAATATATCTCTAGAAAGGGCAGAATGTCCTCTTTGCAATGGTATACAGCTTGTGATGTTATTGACACAGATGAGTGAACAAATTAGACAGATGTTAAGGGTACTGAAAGCAGGACTGTGACAAGTTTGCATATTTGAATAACAAAGGTCCAAAAAACATTTTTAAAAACCTGCACATTAAACTTTTGAGGTAAGTAGCGAAAACAAAGCAGATTACATTGTTTTAGGTACATTCCTTGTTTTCAAGAATGTGTTGAAAAAGCAAAGGCATTTGGTATTCTGCACACTTGCATGGTTGAGCTATGTTATTCAAATATGCAAACTTGTCACAGTCCTGCTTTCAGTACCCTTAACATCTGTCTAGTTTGTTCACTCATCTGTGTCAATAACATCACAAGCTGTATACCATTGCAAAGAGGACATTCTGCCCTTTCTAGAGATATATTTCTCTTTCCCATATATAAAGTAGTTTTGCCATTACAGTAATTTTTATCTCGGTATACTTTTTATGGGGACACCCTGTATAATCCCCTAGCTGAGCTCAAAAGACCCTTTACTAATGAATAGATCTCAAGTGGCTCTTATTGTTAACGCAGACTTGACTGAGACCTCAGCTGTCTTTTGTTCACAACTGCAGCTAATATAATGAGCTCTACTTGACTGGGCTAGTTCCTCCAGAAGCCCAGGTTATGTTGATTGGCAGGTACTGTATTGTTACAGGATTACTCACAAAAGACAGATTAGGAGGCCAGCCCGGCCTGGCTGGGCTTCTCAAAGCTTGTCTGTACCACGACTTTGGCCCTCCTCCCTCAGGTCTCTAACGCGGGACTCAATTTCCATGATCACAAAATCAACTACACAATTTAGTTATCATGTTTATACTTCTGATAAATGCTCTGCCTGCATGTTGTTGATCTCAGACGTATTTTTCAGCCAACATCTTTGGGAATGTACAAGTGAGCATCAGTAGAGCCAAATTCCATCATTATGTAAAATCCATAGTGAAAAATCAATTTGAATCCACATTCTGGCGACTTGGCCATCAGAACACTGAAGTTCACTCAACAACGGCACTCCATATGCAAGGATCCGTCATAACATTTTGCTTCTAAAAGATAATATTATACTCTTGGCCGTCTGTAAAGATTTACTGGTCATATATTTTGCACCTACATTTACTTCCTTTTGGATTATGATTGGAAAACGAAATATGCCAATCGACGCTCAAGGCATGAGCTGACACATGTGTTACTTGTGTATGTAGAGCATAATGTACATCGTACATCATACATATCAAGGGCTTAAAACCAGAACTGGGTATGTCCACATTTGCCTAAAATGTGTTATGGGGAATTTCTAAAAAAGATTCAAACTCATTTTTTTTCTCTTCAAAATGCCGATTTTGGACATAACCAGTTCTGATTTTAAGCCCTCAATATTTTTAATGAACTACTGAACAATGCTCACGTAATGCTCACTCCACAATCACCAACTTGCGGCATAATTTGGAAACCAACCCTGGACATATGGGTCCGGGAATAGACCCTGTTGTCCAGAGTAACAGCCTTATCATCTGTACCTTTACTGGTGGTTCATCCTCGGTCGCCTGTTGGAGTTCGTGAAGCTGTTGTGATAGGGTCTTGCGGTCAATCAGAAGTGACCCCAGGTGTCTCTTGGCTTCGTTGACGCTAACCATCACCTCAAGCTCATGGTCAAGCCAGCTCTATAAAATGACACAAATTCAAAAATGTGCCAGAGATTGATTTATAAGTCAGAACTGTTAATTGGTGCTTTCCACATCTTGTGTGACCCTGGTTCGAATCCCACCTAAGGTTGACTTATTGATTGCCGTTTTAAGCCCCTATACCTGACCATGGGATTGGTCTAGCCACTCTGCAGCTTATCTTTTCTCTTCTCAAACCGGTCACTTAAACAAATCTGATTGGTGATCATTTTTAACAAGGTGCCAACGAATTCCAGTGCACCCAGGCACTTGAATGATTGGATGAGTGATTGGGTGTTTGAGAACACTGAACAAGTTCTATGATGGCACACTTTACCATTGTAGTGTTATTTTCCATTGCATACTTTGTAGCCGAATCTCTCCAGATAAAAATTTAAAAAAAAAAACATTATTTGGGCAAATATTTTGATCGGCGAAATTATTTGACTTGTCTGTGAACATTTAACAAAATTGGCTAGAAATTTCTATGAATAGAGATTGACCTCTGACCTTAATTCTCTTGGCTGCTCCCACCATATTCTTCTCTTGTGCTTTCTCTGATGAGCGGTTTTGTTGTACGGCCTTCTGCTTGTCTAGAGCCTCCTTTAACCGTTTATTTGCCACGGCAGCCTGTGTCAAGATACATGTTCAACTGTCAATTTCTGGATCAAACAACTGGATTTTTAATCTTAAATTGTCGAATTGTTCTGTGTTCATATTAAGTGCTGGTCCAAAACAAAACAAAGTACTGTAGGATTTGAGGCTTTGCATGGAGGAGATAGATGTTATTGAGTTCTTTCTGATTGGTTTGTTCTCAACATTTCGACTAGTCTGATCTAGTCATCATCAGGAGACAGAGCCATCACTTTTTTCCCCAAAAAAGATCATCACATAGTGTACCTGAAAGAACTCAATAACAAAACAATGTAAGGCTAAAAAAAAACTTTAATTGTTGAAGTAAACATCACATTGGCATTTTTTTCAATATAATTTTTTATTTAAATAAATGTTCATTTCAATACATGGTAAATGTTACCTCCTCCATCTTTCGGCGTAGTACATTCTCGTGCTTTTGGTGCTTCTGGGTCATACGGCTGAACTCGCACTGACGCTTCCGATCCTAAATAGACAAATGAGTGAGAATGAGAGGAGTGAGAATGATATAAAATTATACAATCGGAGAAAAATATCGTCAGTGAGATATTTCATTTTAGGAAGTTTTAAGTTTGATGAGGGGATAAGAGATTAAACCAGTAAACCACTTTTGGTAAAATGTCTGTAAATTCATCCATAAAAATCAAGAAATATGTATCAAAACCAACCTGTAAAAGTTTCATTTTTGTCATTGTCGCTAACAAGAAAATAGTTCAAATGCATTTAGATTGTTCATATTCATTCTGAAGTCTTTGGATGACAGAATTTTGTGTGCATATTTTCACTAATTTTACTCAAATGAAATCATCTCAGAAATATTTCAAGGGATGTTTGATACCATCATCAGCTATAGACCCAGCGGCGTAGCCAGGACTTTTTCAATGGGGGTGCACAGGGGGGGCATTGCTTTTCAGTGGGGGGGCCTAGGGGGTATGTTTTTTTTCCCTTTTCTTTATCTTTTCTGTTTTTTGGGGCACTATGAGGATTTTTCGTGGGGGGGCACCTGGGGGGGCACTGGAAATTTGTGGGGGGCACGTGCCCCCCCAGGGCTACGCCGCTGTATAGACCTTATGCGTATGACGTCGCAAACTGAAGGTCGCCCCTATCAGAGGCAAACGAAGGTCACTCATTGGTTCATGTATGCGCGCTGTGCGTATGCGCTGTGCGTATGCGCTGTGCGTATACGTATGCGCTGTGCGTATGCGCTGTGCGTATACGCACGCACAGCGCGCATACATGAGTCAATGAGTGACCTTCTCTAGCCTCTAGCGATATTCAGTTTGTGACATCATATGCATAAGGTCTATTACACTTAAAAGTTCATGCAAAACTGTGATGCGTTTTAATTTTTTTTCCTTCAGATTACCAATAGTTTATGGTGGCTTTAAAGCACGCCCTCTACAGGTAGTGCACGGAGTGAATACTAAGAGAGAACTGACCTTTGCTTTGAGCTGAAGCACCTCCTTGTCCTTCTCTGCCTTCCACTGTCTAAACTTCTCTCCTTCCGCCTTCAGCTGTTTCATCACACAGACTCGGGCATGTTTCATTGACTAGATTTAAAATATACACAAAATTAAATTAAAAGAAAGAAAAAAATTCGAAAAAAGAGTAATAACTTATTGGGATATGTAAAGGCTTTAAAACGATTTTCATGAGATGAGCTTTTATGTCTGGACCGATTTCTTTGAATAAAATTCTGCAATTTCCAAGTCGTTAAACATTTGTTACACAAACAACTAAGGCAGCATACAACTAGCATTAGAAAAGAACACTTTAATTGGGCAAAGAAGTATGCATGTCCTTGGAAAGGGGCTGTCTGGACTGACCATTTTAAATGACCAAGCTGGGACAAAACAAACACTGTCACAAGGACAGTAAATAGACAGGACCCTCATCAGGAAGCTTTACCTGGATGTCATTGTTGAGTTTAGTGACGGTCTGATCGCTCTTTTCCTTCAGCCTCACCAGCTTAGATTGCTCGGCAAGCTTCTTCTTCAGTTTGCTGATCTCTGAGCTCAGCTCCTGAAGACGTACACGACGCTGCTCACTCACTCTGTATTAAAACAAATTCAAGTCAGTCATGAGTAATACAAGGAACTGTTACAGCCGGTATTAAAGAGGTCACCCAGATCTTAATTTTTTTTTTTTTTTTTTAAACCTGTAAGGGAGGAGAGCCAAAGTCATGGTACAGCCAACCCTTTGAGAAGCCTGTCAGACTCATGCTACCTGGCCTGCTAATCTGTCTTTTTTTTTTAGTCCTAATCCTGTAACAATACAGTACCTGCCAGTCAACATAACCTGGGATTCTGGAGGGCCTAGTCCACTCACAAAAGACAGATCAGGAGGCCAGGTAGGCTGGGCCTAGCTGGGCTTCTCAAAGGCTTGGCTGTACCAGGACTTTCGCTCTCCTCCCTAGGTTGTTCGTTTTTAGACAGTAAATATCATAATTTTTTTCTTTTGGGCGTACAAGTTACTGAAGGGTGTGCAATATCTTGAAAAGAAATTGCAGTTTGTATCACAAATGAACTTTTATAGTTACACCCAGTACTGGTTTAAGAATATAATCATTATTACTCATAAGTAATCCATAATAGTAAACACTTTCGTGTAGAAAGTTTGGAATGCAAGACTTTTTGTGATGCAAGACAAACTCAGAGCTGCCAACTCTTCCGGATTCTGCAGAAGACTTCCGTATTTGACGGTAATTTACTTACTTAAAATATGTGCAAGGAGGCCTCTCCTTTTGGTGCCAAAAGGAGAGGCCTCCTTGCATATATTTTAAGTAAGTAAATTACCGTCAAATACGGAAGTCTTCCGCAGAATCCGGAAGAGTTGGCAGCTCTGCAAACTATAGACTGGTCCCCTGTATTTATCCTATCAAGGATATAGACAGGCTCTGACCATACCATTCAAGGGATTTCATTGGATACGTTGCGCCGAGGCTAATGCAACACTACTACATGCACGCATACTTCTGCCATCCAAATATCGCTGGAGATATTGCGCATGGACGGCCATCATTGCGCAAAAGGTCAAAGTTGAATCTCAGGAACATGGCGCAGTATCTGGCATAATGCACGAGCCTCGAAGTGTGACTTCTGATCTTCAGGCTAGACAAACTGTTCTTTTTCATTGTAATCAACATTTTATGCATTATCAGAATTTCATGAACGATGGGAACAGGACCGATCACGTGCCTGCAACAAATTATCTTAATGTAGTGATATGGAGTTACAACATAAATTAATCAGACAATTAATTATTGTTATTAAAATGATTCCCTTGCTTTACACGCGAGCTGCATGCATATGCGCGCTGCATGCGTGCGTAAGCGTGAGTTGATCTTTCTAAGAAAATAATATTTTGTTTTAGAATGAAGATAATAATAAGTAAAGAGGTTAAATATGTTTGCTGATGGAATACGAAGTCAGTCGGAGATTGATCGGGATAAAGAGAGGAACTGATGAGTTTGCATCAGTGACTAATAAAATAAGTGATCGTCAACTAGTAATCCTGTCTCATTGTTGTGTGTTTATTCAATCTTTAGCTCAATCGATGAACCCCGCACTTCACACGAAGTCATTTACAATCACTCATAAGAAAGAACTTTTACATTTAAAAAAAAAAAACCTCTTATGGTTTTTGATAACTAAGTTGCTTAACTTACTTATTGCTTGTAGTATTAGATTTGGCTGCATGTAGAGCGGATGAAAGGTTTTCTCGTTCCTTCTGTAGGGTTCCTATCTCGCTCTCTAGATCTCGCATGTTGTTCTGTCATCGGAAAGTAGGAATTGAAAGTTGAATAACCAAACATCGTCGTGTGCCCGGAAGAAGGACGTAATGAAAGTGTGACCGGCAAAAGGTCATAAGCAAAATTGTGTTTCAAGAAAACTGAGTGTGAAAGTTTTTCTGCCATTTATAAGTCATTGTAGGAAAGTTAAATTCTGCATGGGAATGGAAAAACATGTCTTGGGAGTAATTCTAGCAACAAATATATAACAGTTATGCCCTACTTTTTTTTCAAAGGAGATTTTATTGCTTACGACCTTCTGCTGGGAACAAAATTGTACTTTGTGTGCCCAGAAGAAGGTTGTAGAGCCTTACAACCTTCTTCCGGGCACACAACGACATTCATAATTGTTCATAAATATTACAGGTGGTCAAGCATATCCACAGATACTAGTTTTCATAATACCAGAACACTGTTTTTCTTTGTGAGGTGATGAAAACGCTATCTTTAATATCTTTAATGAAATAAGCAGCTATACACATATTTATATATTTATGTCTTTTTTAATAACTTTGATTCAAGGTTTTACGAGCACGGTTCGAGAAGAGCAGCCACAGACATCATAATAATAATAATAATAATAATAATGTAGACTTATATCCACCACGTATCCACCAAACTGGTGCTCAAGGCGCATTATATTATTACCCCTGCTCATCAGGCTCATAAATCATTCCTGAAACCATCTCAGCGCCCTGGGGAGTATACAGCTCAATTGCTGCCATTTCGGCGCATATAGGGCTAATCAAACAACAGCCAACTCTGCCCTCACAGGTACCCATTTACCCCTGGGTGGAGAGAAGCAATTATGGTAAAGTGTCTTGCTCAAGGACACAAGCACCATGGTCGCGGTTGGGATTCGAACCCACATTCTGACGACTCAGCCATCAGAACACAAATCCGACGCGCTAAACCGCTTGACCATATTGACCCAAGAGTAACGCCAAACAGAAACGTCATCCTGTGACATTGTGTTGTTAATATCTACATATACACATTCTCTTCAGCCAAGGATGTTCAGGAGGACAAGTTGAATTCTATAACAGCTGCTCTTTAACATGTCTGGAGTCTAACTGGGGTTTATTAATTTTAGCAGCGCAAAATATCTCAGACAAATCCAAAGCGCTCAACATTGGTCGGGATGAGAAGGGACGCTTTCTTGGTGAGAATTCTCTGTTAATTATTTGACTCTGTCAAGGTGTGCCATTAGCTTGGCTCACCATTGTAGGATTCACCTACCTCATAATGCATCTTCATAACCGTCATCTTCTCGTCGTTCTGCCCCATCGTTTGTGCCAATTCCTGCTTCATGGCTAAGGCTTTGTTGAGCTCTTGGAGCTCTCTGCCGAGCTGGGCCTGTCGTAGGGTATGCTCAGTGGCATTGAGGGGAGACGAGTAGTCCGAAGCCTCTGTACTCCCGTCATTCTGTATTGAAACATTTAGACATCATTGCATGTCAATTTGAGCTTTATTTTATTATTTAATAATTCACAGTGGAGTCAAGTATATATTTCAAAGGTGTAAGTATGTCTTTCAAACACTCATATTTCAGAGTTACAGGTTTGTAATTATTCCAGAATCTTTAAGGGTTTCTGAATGTGAATTGAATTGAATTTTGAATTGAATTTTATTAAAAATGGCAATTATCGTGACCCGAAGGTCAAATTGTAATGCCAGTACAACAGTAAAAAGAGTTATTAAAAATATAAAAATACACAAATATTAACACCAAAGTAATTAATATAAGAAAAGCAGATTAAACTAGTGTAAAAACAACAAAATGTGCCAGTTTAACATGAAATTAATTACCAGATCTCTTAGAAGGTGGATCTAGGTACACAACAAAATATTGCATATGTCCTTACTAAATCAAAATCAACCTCTTTGGGTTTAGTTTGGTTTATTTGGAACTTTTTATTTGGAACATAACAAAAAAGCACTGCACAATAATATAAACAAAATGTAAAGATAGAAAAGCAAAGATTTTGATAAACCAGGATTACCCTTCAATCTAGACTAATTTCCAATGGGGGTCCTTTGTTTGGTCATTAACCCTCCTACTACTACAAGGCTCAAAATCAGTCAAAATGTTCATATACTTGCCAAGGTATATCTAGTGCACTTAAAAGTCAAACACTGTCAAACCTTACGTGTAGTATTAAGTACATTTACAGGTCAAAATGAGTCAACCGTTTTTGACTGGTAAAAGCATTGTCTTGTATTGTTCAGGGTGGTCAAAATGACAGTAAAAACCCGTCAAAAATGCCCCCGTGTGCACAATTGGGTCAACACTCAAAACAGACAGTTGACTGACTTTGACCTCTGTAGCTACTTCCCACTAAAGTGCAGCTATAGTAGGAGGGTTAATCTACAACATCAGAAGTTTCGTTGCAATTCTTTTGTACAACATTTGCACAAGACAAAAGGTTTGTATTGCCACTGTTCTTCAGCACTAAAAACAATGGATAACAGTTAACACTGTACAAGGCCAATGTACTTCTGAACTAGTAAGCAGGAAGTTCAAATCTCACCTGAGTGGTCCATGGATTTTTGTTTTCCAGACACTCGGAAAGCACCGAGTATAACAGCTTCATACATACGTCAGTGTAGGACCCAAAAATTTAATCAATTGTTTATCACCCGACTCCAAGAATTTCATCAATTAAGAGCAAATATAGTTAACTAAATCTATTTATCAAAACCACAGACTAAGAGAGATGTAGTCAAGCTGTTTGGATACATTGATAGAGAACCCTCAATCTGATTTACGCTTACATTCTCCTTGTCTGAACTGTTGTCATACAGCGTCTGTTCGTTGGACAGTTTATCCTCTGTTTCCAATGCGATGATTTTCTTCTGTAGCTGACGGACGATGTCCAGCTGCTCTGTTGCCTTCTCGTTGTCTGCCGCTCCAACTGTGACGTCGAGGGCGCTGACACTGATGTCCATTTGTTCCTTGAGCTCTCCCAGTCTCTGCTTGAGCTTGTCTCGGGCCATTTCAGCCTAATATAAAAATTCATAAATTTGCCCAAGACAGTTTAGACAATCTGATTGGACAAAACGTAATCACATGGGGGTGTATTAACGGATGGTATAGACTGGCTCATCAAAATCAGAACAACGTGTATGTGACAAGCTGTACAATCGCCAGCTGTTTTGTGCGACGCGAGACGCGAATTTCAACCAATCAGAGTGATGAAGATTGGCATCATGAGCCTGATTCATGTAAGTATTTCGTGTGTCCCCAAAAACATGATTTGCCCATTTCTATTTGGCTTTGTTCAACAAAAATGACATATTTGTTAACATCTTGAAAACAAAATCGATACGGCCTTTGGCTCGGTCCTTATTACCCGTGACCACGCCCAAAACCGGTCGTTAACCTGCGGTGAAGACCGCATGACAAACTGTTATTCCCTTAGTTTATATATAGTTATCAAAATATTCTTTAATAAAATGGTAGTAACAGGGGCCTCATGTTGCAACCCTAACAGAATCTTTATTAATAGCAACATTACTGAGACACTGGAATATAAATGTGTTTAGAACATTTGACAGCATTTTTCTATCGTGAGTTACTGTTGTCTTTATATTTGTATATTAACCCTCCTACTGTTTGACCATTTGAAACCATTCAAAATTTCCACTTACCAAAATGCCCATTGGTTTTGTACACACATGGTGATACCATTTGAACAGTGTCGGTAGCAAGCTTTGCTACCATTCAAATCCATTCAAATGCATAGAGGGTCCATTGATTCACCACTTAGAAGTATCCAAACAAGGTTTTGTATTAGCTGTACTACCATTTGGAAAGATCCAAACAAGGTTTTGTATAATTAGCTGACCTACCATTCAAAACCATTTGGGGGAATCAATACTGTACAGTTATTTCACCATTCAAAACCACAAAAGCGAATGGTTTCAAATGGTGGATCAACTTGTATGAAAAAGGTACCAAAAGTAGGAGGGTTAAGAAATCATTAGCACTCAAACTGAACAAATCAACACATAGAATGGACTACATACCAGTATTGCCTTTTCACACATTTGTGTCGTCTGGTCGATTGCCGACTGCAGCTCAACAGATAATTTATGGTTCGCAGTCTGCAAACAAATAAAAGATAATAGTAATAAATTATCATGGCCTGCGTTCTTCTCCTACATTCGGATTCAAGGATATTCTTGAGTCAAAACTGAGCACTGGTTACGGGCTGTTCAATACCTGTAAATAATGTTTGCAGTGAAATTTGCAGGAAATTATTTTGTATCTATTGTGCACATATGTGACCCATTTCATCGAAATGAGAAATGTCCCCCAAATTTCATATTTTGAGGTATGGATATCAACGTAAAGAGAATTTAATGGGCTTTCTGATGATGCCAAACAGTCATTTTTGGTTCATTTCATTCCTGTGTCACGATGTGATAAATTGATAATGTAATAATGCAGTCATGCACGTTTTGTGAACTGGAAGTCCATTACACGGAAACATGTATTGGGGGACATTCCTCATTTCGATGGAGTTGGCCACATATTTTCGACAGAAATATTGTGTGTATGAAATGCTAATTTGATTAGCAAAATTTTAAATTCACCTTTGAGTTACTTAAAATGCAATTAAGATGACAGGATTTTGAAAAAAATACTGACCTCCAGAGACTGATTTCTGTCCAACAAAGTCTTCAAATCACCTGCTTCCTCCACAGTCCTGCCAAAGCCAAAACAAAAAGGCAATAAGGACACAAATTTAAGTTGAAAAGGCAATCAAGTGTTTCTGGATATGAGTAGCCTATTGCAATGCTGATCTCATATCAATACTTACCCGACAGGTAACGGACCTCCGTGGATTGACTTGCCTTGAAGCAATTGTACCTGCAATTGTTGCACCTGATGAATAAATCATACATATTCATAATTAGTTAAATACATATTCATTAACTCTATTAACCCCCTAATGGTTTTGGCTAGGAACCTTCCTGATGAATCCACCAAAATCCAACACCGTGCATGGGCTATACAGTACTGAGTCCATCAAAATGCAACACAACTATCTTGTCTTCAGCACATACAAAACACAGCAGCTCGTGTTGTAACTTTGTCCAGAAGGTCATGCCATATCACGCCAATCTTGAAAGAACTGCACTGGCTTCCTGTTTCAGAGAATTGTTTTTAAACTTATGCTAATTGTTCACAAATTTCTTTTAATAGTATTGCTCCAATTTATATTTCTGAACTGCTTAAAGTCTACACTCCATCACGCAATTTGCGCTCCAGCAACATGTCACTCCTAAAGGAACCAACTTCAAAACGGAACTGGGGTGATCAGTGAACGATTTCCCCTGTATCGCATCGCAAAATGCGACGTGATTTGGACAATCTGCGATGGAATTTCAAACAATACATCGCAGATTTTGCGATACAAATTGCGAAAGATTTTTTCACTATTGTGGTTTAATAATAAATTTTTTGAAATCATATTCACAAACCTTTCCCGAAATAACGTTTACATGTATTCCGACCAAAAAATATCAAGGGATCCGTCCTGACTGGGTATGTTTCCGTGTGTCCAGACCACGCTGGGGGTACGTCCGTGTGACGTACGTGGTCAACGATGACATCACGACGCGACGGTGTTGATGCAATAGTGAACACGTGCACTGGTTTTACCTATGTGCATCCGTACATGCAATTTTATTTCCCAGCAATCCGTAAGGATTTTATCCACAATGCCTAAAATTCTATGTGCATGCATTATTTTTCTGCTGATGAATTAACTACGGGCGAAATTCCCGAAATGGAAAACACGCAACAACTGCCCATTTTGTTTTAGCTTCGTACGTGTTTATTTTTTTTTCTTCTGCTGAGTTTGGGGGTTGGAACATTGAGCAATTGAGCCACCCCTATACACAATAGTACCATGTTCAGTTCACACGTGCGCTTTCATACGATCACTACTGCCGTATTGAAAAGAACTCTAGAAACGTTACAACTTCGTTTTATAATATACTACTCAAAACAATTTAGGGAACACCGGAATAATCTCAGTTAAAGCAAGATCATTTATTTCAGATAAACACAATGTTTCACAGAATTGATGAGAAACAACTGCACAATGAAACAGATGATAAAGGATGCATGTAGTGATTACACATTTCATGACATGACTACTGAAAGAGCGAGGGGGTTGCAAATGAAAATCCCAGCTCATGGAACATTTCAAACCTATTTGATGTTAAAAATCCGGTGTTCCCTAAATTGTTTTGAGTTGTATAAAAGTTTTTGAACATTTAACAAAATGAGCATTCATTTATATATACATGTAGTGGTGAGATTTAGAATAATTTCGGCACACAATATGATTGCATTTTCAACCACGGTGAGCCACTCATTTTCCTGACAAATTTTTAATAATCAAAATCAAGCTTGATCATACCACAAAGTAACGTTCACTTTGAAAAGCACCCGAACATGTCGCAGTCGGTTGTTTTCGTGATATTACCTCTGTTTTAGCGATCGATATAACAATTTAAACAAAAAAGAAAATGGACGGAGGACTAACTTTCATGAATGACTGCAATTTGGCAAAAATAATGAAAAAATTGGCCTAGAAGAAAGAAACACGTGAATTTTTTAACACCTGTGGCTCAATTTCCAGACACTAAAGATGATTATTTTTGATAAAATTTGGACATTCATATTATGAACCAAACGACAGTAAAGCCTTGAAAAACAACACCTTTACCTATGCACACTACATACTGTAATTTTAAGCATTTTAAATTTGCTATACAAAATTCACAGATTGCTATACAAAAAATTATTTTGCTATGCAAATTAATTTTTTGCATCGCAGTTTTGCTATGCAGAATTTTTGAACGAAATCGTTCCCTGGGTGATAGGTCTTTTTCTGTCGCGGCTCCGAGACTCTGGAATCATCTTCCAACTAAAGTCAAATCTTGCCATAGTATTTAGATTTAAGTCGCTGCTTAAAACTCATCTTATGTCACAATTCTTCAAAGATGATGTATATTTGTAATTGCATTGTAGGTACATGTATCTCAGTACATATTTTTATATTTTGTTTTTCCTATGCTATCATTGTATATTGTTTGTATTCATGTTTTTTCTTTGTTTCCGCGCCTTGAGCGCCCAGCAGGGTGGATATGTGCGCGCTACAAATCTTTATTATTATTATTATTATTATTATTATTACAACCAGCTGTTGGAGTTTGATAGGTTTGGGGTGGTTAGGGTTAATTAATATACATATTACTTGAAGATAAATTAAGAACCTGTAGAATAAATGCAATGAGAATAGTCTTTAAGACTACTCTCATAAATTCTATAGTGGCCCTACCAGTCTTTTTCAAAGAGTATCTTGTATGAGTAAAAATTACAGGGTCAATATTACAGATATGTCAATATTACAACAACAACAAAAACCACTTACACTCTCATTTACTTGATAAAGTTTACAAAGCTAACTGACAGAGTCGCGTATATAATGGAATATTTGTTTTTAATTTACTTACCTGTTGTCTGAGTTTAGACAATTCAGCCAACTGAGGATCTCTGTTGACGACGGGTTTGTTCTTGATTTGTCTGGCTCTGTCAGCGTATCTCAGCGTGTTCAACGTCTCCTCCATGTTTGAGTCGGCTGGGCTGATACAAGCTAACATCAGGGTTTGGCTGTTACCACCGAGAGCATCTACATGTGAACATTTGGTACAAGTTTGTTACGATAAATACATAGGTCTGCAATTACAGGACTTCCTGACGGATTAGCTCAAGATTTAATACATTACCATCTCACAACAATGTCATTGATTTTTGAGTTCAGATTTTACATTTTTCTATAAATTCTAAGATATAATTGGTAAGTAAAGAGTAACAAAATTACCAAACTGTAATGTGAAACTTTACTGATAATCAGTGAGCATATTGATCAAAACGTTGAGTTGTAAACAACCAGATCTTTTCAGAACTATTTACTACTCAAAAGAGAATTTCTACATGGTGTCACCGCAAACAGTCTTCACTTATCCTTTTCACCATGCAAAGCTACAAATCTTACTACATGGTGTCACCGCAAACAGTCTTCACTTATCCTTTTCACCATGCAAAGCTACAATTCTTACTACATGGTGTCACCGCAAACAGTCTTCACTTATCCTTTTCACCATGCAAAGCTACAAATCTTACTACATGGTGTCACCTCATACAGTCTTCACTTATCCTTTTCACCATGCAAAGCTACAAATCTTACTACATGGTGTCACCTCATACAGTCTTCACTTATCCTTTTCACCATGCAAAGCTACAAATCTTACTACATGGTGTCACCTCAAACAGTCTTCACTTATCCTTTTCACCATGCAAAGCTACAAGTCTTACTTGAAACTTACTTAGTGTACAGCTTGGATGGTATCAATCTTCCATCAAATTTAGGAAAGTGTACTCTTTGCCTAAATTCTGCGTTAGAATGAGCGTCATATTTTCTTACCTTGTAATAATCTGGTCAGCTTCGAGTCTCTGTAAGGTATATGACCCCTCCTTCCGTTCTCGTCACCGAGGGCGCTGATCACATTCCCAAGAGCTAAAAGGCCTCTGTTGATGTTTATTCCTGAACAAAATTACAACAATATTGTTGTGACCGATGACAGCAACCGATTTGATAATGTAGCACTCGATAAACTGGTTTTACCACTGATTGGAATTCTTGCTTTAAAAGTAGAAATGATTTCTGTGGTTTTTTTCCGTTGTTTTTTTCTTCTGTTGCTTATTATTGGCTGCTTATTAATCTCGAGTACATATAGGAAAATATTCACCTTCTTTTAACCTTTCACCCTCTGCTCGGGTCTTCTTGATTCTCTCAGATCCAGCGAGGTCAACCAAATGGAACTTAGAATGGCAGTAGTTATCACTACAAGAAAGAAAACAAATTAATTATTAATCACCTATTTGGCCAAATGAGAACATTTTAATAGGTGCAATAAAATATTAAGTCTTTCACAACAGGTTTTAGATTTTTGGCAAATTGTCAAAAATCTATGTTGTACATGTGGTTTAAAGGGACACTGTCTTCAAGATCAGAGCAGACATTCAACAGGGCTAGTTTAAGATGAACACAGTGACTGAAAATTACTGGCTCATTTACGCAGCAGCAACGTTAATATGACCTTATCATGTGGGGTATTATTTTCATTCACCGAGTAAATCTAAAACAAGCACTCCGATTCCATGCCATGTTGATCGTGACGATATAATTGGGCCTTTAAATGTCTGTTATCCTTAAAAGTCCAAAAATCTTTTCTTATTCAGGAATGTGTAACAATGGACTAGTTAGTATCTTGCAAGACACTAACTACATATCAAGTTAGCTTACGGAGAATCGTTATTTGGTAATCAACTAATTACCAATGTTGTACATTAAGAATCAATTATTAACCCTACAACCCATTCAGGTCACTCCAAGCCATTAGCTGTTGCCAGTGGCCTCCTATGGTTACCCTTCTGTGCACTGTCACACCACTCCTACAATCAGTGCAATTTTTGAAACAACCCATTCAGGCCACTCCAAGCCATTAGCTGTTGCCAGTGGCCTCCTATGGTTACCCTTCTGTGCTCTGTCACACCACCGAGATTACAGGGTAAAGTGGTCTCCCATCGATACATTGCAGGCCCTAATAATATGTTCAAACATTTACAGTGGCCTTGGGGGTGGCACACAGTTGATTTTGGACAGCAGTCTTGTACATGTATGTACTGAAAGTTGCTCAAGAACAGAAATGTGTGGATCGGAGTGGCCTCCATGTGTAGGAGGGTTAAACAATCTGCAGGTGACTTTGATGAGCAATAGCCTACATACCTATCATCTTTTTTCTTCATCTCAATGTTGATGGTGAATATAGCATGAGAGCGACTAGATGTGGAATTCATGGCTGTGGAGGCAGTCGTTCTGCCCACGGCACCCTGCTCCAGACACTGCTCTAAATCCGATGCATTTCTTATGGCTATCTCTGAAAGGCCAGACACCTTGGAGAGACAAATACAAGGAAATATTGCATTATAACCGGTTCATACTTTTTGCGAATGTGAACCAAATTTATATGTCATACATTTGCGGTGAATGATTCTCAGAAGATGAAACTTTTACGAATCATTCTTGTGAATCTTGAAGGTTTTGACGCCAAATTTCGCTTTGCATACGAACCTGCCTTTGGGCAGCTGTTTATAATAATCTGATTGATCGGAATCATTTGAGCTATTTGAGAAGGTAGGCAGCATTAGCCCTACTGATGCGAACGAAATCGAGATCAATGGAAGAGAACCAGCATATCTGCTACTATCTGGTGTCACAAACATATCCCAATTATATTATCTACAATGTTACCATCAAATACTTTGTTGGTAAATTAAATGAATCCAGAAAATGTTTTTTTTTTTTGTTCTGAAAAAAAAAAATTAAATTAAAAATATGCGATTGTATTTTTTTTTACCATAAAATGTGGAACAAGACTACTGAAAATGATAAGCAGTGATTGTGAGTAAACAATCATTGATAATAATAAATAATAATAATAATAATGTGGACTTATATAGTGCACGTGTCCACCAAACTGGTGCTCAAGACGCATTATATTATTACCCCTGCTCACCAGGCTCATAAATCATTCCTGAAACCATCTCAGCTCCCTGGGGAGTATACAGCTCAATTGCTGCCATTACAGCGCATATAGGGCTAATCAAACACAATAACCAACTCTGCCCTCACAGGTACCCATTTACCCCTGGATGGAGAGAAGCAATTACGGTAAAGTGTCTTGCTCAAGGACACAAGCACCATGGTCGCGGTTGGGATTCGAACCCACATTTTTACGACTCAGCCATCAGAACACAAATCCGATGCACTAAACTGCTCGACCATAAGCAGGAGCCAGATTCATAGAGCTGCTAAGCAGAGAATGTTTCCAGTAAGCATTATAAAACAGAATACCAGCCAAATGTCACACCTTTTTTATGGAACTTTAGGTAGAAACCAATAAAACTTGCTAAGCAAATTTTTCTGGTAAGCATTTTTTCCCCCCGTTTACCAGCTCTATGAAATTGGCCCAATCGTGTAGAAGCTCACCCTAATTCCTCCCTCTGGATCCTCTCTCACGACTAGGTTCTCCTTCTTCAGGGATGTGTTCAATAGGTCATTGATGTCCTCTTTGTGAATCTGAGGAAATAATTACAGACATCGGTCATTAACTTTTCCACTGTGTAATACTGACCAAAGTATTAGCCAGCAATACCTTTGGGTGTCTTTTAGATACCCTGTTTGCTATTAAATGGACACCCTGTTTTATTTGCAAAACAACATTTTTGGACATCTTTTTTTTTCAAAGAATAAGTAATTTGGGCGCCCTATTTCCAAATCCTGGGTTATACTAAGAGTACTCTTACCTCTAGGTAGGTACATTTCAAGAGAAATTCTGTGTCTGTTCTCTGGTCGATCCCCTCAAAGAGTTTTGTAATAACCCTTGGTATGATTCCCATGGTCTCTTCGTCTGCCAGGTTGTATCCACTACCCATGGAGTATGTCTTTCCTGATCCTGTCTGACCGTAAGCCAGGACGGTAGCATTGTAACCTGTCGAGAAATCAACATAATGCCAGAAGTTGAGCCTGTAAACTCTACATGTCAAAACAAATATGGAATCTAACACTAGGTTTTTCTCAAACAGTATTCAGTTATTTATCCATTCTGTTCAAGTTAAATTTAAAAAAATAAATTAAAAAAAAATCGGTCAAATAAGAGTTAAGACAAATTTCAATTCAATTCAATTCAATTTCACATTTATTTCCACATTGCAACATACAAAATAAATTATGGAAAAGCAATTGTAACATAACATTAACTGTAAGGGAAAAACATTTACAACAATTACAGTAAGTAAGACTAATTGCGGTGACACCATGTGAAATTCAATTGAGTAATAATTAGTTCTGAAAAGAACTGGAGGTACAACTCGATGTTTCGATCAGTATTCTCTGATCGTCCTCAGGAGAATGCCGGACTCTGGGAAATGCTGCTGCTTAAGTAGGCTGCTGGAGGATTATGCGATGACAGGATGCTGGAGGATTAGTTCATTGAGGCGTGCAGGCGGGAACTGTGGAGACTAGGATCCTATACAATTACAGTATACAAACATCATGAAGTCTAGGTACATACATATTTCCAAAAGATGTCATTATGGATTCAGTACGGGAGATTTAAGGGTTACCAAATGTTTGTTATTGTGCGAACATTGTAAAGGATTGACCGACTCACCAGTGAATATTCCCTCCACCAGGGGTGCCACAGCCGATGTGTACACCGTATCCTGCTTTGTGTCAGATCCAAACACATAGTCGAAAGTGAAAGCTTTGTTCTTCCCAAGCACAATTTGCGGTTCATTTGGGATGAACTGTACGCATGTCTGGCAACCCTCGGCTTTCTCCTTGGGAACGAGTAGTCGGCATCGCAGGGCAACACGGACTGGGATGTCTTTATCTGCTGACTCCTCTGGCATCATGTGATTATATTTCCAGTTTCTGAAGTAATCAGGGATTGATCATCAACATAAGTAAATAGAAAAATCAATGTAGAAAAATGATTGAGGGAGAATCGGCGGAAATCAAACTGCAAAATGTGATAGGTTTGGCATGTTTGGAATCTCTGCTCGCTCCATGATTGCTGAACCAAAATTTACAGCTGTTGAGTTTGTTACTGTAGGCCCCTAATATACTGTTCAGTGGTGTCAGATAACATCCGTCAGACAAAGGTCTATCACTATTATCAGTTTGTTTCAATGTTAACTTAAAGCAGGTGCAAGATAGTGATGAGAGTTGAGACATCAACCATGGAGGAAGGACAACAAATCTCACATCCCCCAAAAATTAACTTAACTTAAGCAAATAAAGTTAATAAATCAAAAAAGTAACATACGCTAATGTTAGGCATCAAAGTCAAGTAACGTTAATGTTAATGACATAAAGTTGGTCATGTTACTACTGTTACTGTTAGTTATAAAAATATAAAAAAATCCCAAGATAATTTAAATAATTAAATAAATAAACAAATCAATGGTATGATCAACGTTGTCGTTAGCTACTAGGCCTACCCCCAGTACTAAGACTACAAAAAGTAACCAATCTTAAACGACGATTTAACTGGCTCAGCAAACCATGACAAATCTGCACAATATTTCACGAAATTGGTTCAACAGCAACGCTGCTAACATTGATAACACTTTAACACAATAACAGGATTAAATTTATAAAAACAATAGGCCTAATAACATCCGTTATATCATGTCTTAACAACGTTACTATTTCACTATTTTCAGTACAATCATGATGGTCTCAGCTAAGTTCCTACCTTGAACGACAAATCTTTCAACCCAAAATTTCTGGCATAACGTGTTTATTTTCATCTAACGTTATTTTCTGTGCTTACTATTACCATGGAGGAAGGAAACAGACTCCATGCTATTAGTATTACTCAAAGTATTAGTATTAATACTTATCACAGCTACAGGCCTATGCAAATCCACTGAATCGAACATGTACAAACTAGTACAGTGATCGCAGTATACGGGTTTGAATATTCGACCCAAATGTTTCCAGTGGGCGGGTCAAGCGCTCAGCCAATAAGAACGTCTGAATCGCAACTGTCCCTAATGATTGGTAGAACGTATTAGGTCAAAGTTTAATATATTCAGAAAGTATGCATGGTTAAGTTTACCCGAAATGTTGCACAATTTTAGCCAGTAAACATATAAACATTGGATTAAAATGCTTTTCTGACTTCATTATATGTGTATAAATTACTTTCTAACATACAGAAATAGTAGTCAAAAATAGTATTCAAAAATGGATATTAAAACGGAGACTGAACGTATAAAATATTTGGAACCATGGAATAAAATACTTAAGAAAATTGACATTTATATACATTAGATGTGCGCTCAATGTATTGGGTGGTCCGGTGGTTGTGTGTTCTCTTGTTTCAGATTATTAATCTCTCTCAGTCTATTGACGCTTTCTCGCACAATCGACATTTGACTGCCTTTTTATTTTAAAGAATGTTATCAAGAATTTGTATTAAATTTAAACAAGAATGCGTTGTTATTAATTAGGAAATACATGATAATTTCAGAAAATTCTTAGCAATAACAAAAATCACATCAAAACTGTGTAAATAGCATGTTTTTCATCAAAATGATAATGAACAGGTAGTATGTACCCTGCTCGAACCATCTGATGGTAAGTATATTATATAGGAAGAATTAATCCCTTGCAATAAACATTTGTTCTTGTGGCATACTTGCATGGAATTGATGGAGATTACATGTGTATTCTTAAATAAAATATAAGCTAACTTGATGTGAAGTAAGGTTACCAAGTATAAGGGTATGCATACAATCATCCTGAAAAATAATTCTCTGAAGTACTCGCATGTGAGAGAAACCACAACAAAATATGGACATTTTCAAAAAAATGTGTTTTCTGTATTAAAACATTGTGAATGTTTTATCACACCTTTCTATGGCTTTAACTTCTTATTGTTCTGAAACTTCCACAGGTTTATAACTTAACCCTAAACCACCCCAAATCCATCAAAATCCTCCAAGGGGCGCACTTTTGGAAAAATTCAGCACTGTTGGAAACTGGTACTTTCAACTCTTCAAATGGGGCAAAATTACTACCTGGCAAGAAGTACAGGCCATAAGTGCTGAATATGAAAGATCAACGAAAATGCATGGTGCATTTTAATTTTGACGATGGCATGTTTCCAAAAGTGCACTGATAGATTTTGGAGGATTCAGGAATGTTCCTAGCCAGAATACCTAGGGTGATTTGGGTTAATGTATCAACTTAATGCCTTAAGAATTACAATTTCTAGTTTAGTAAAACTGACCCAACATGTTTTCAAGAGTATTATTCTGCTTGGCATTTGTCCGTATTGAATACGATTCGCCATTGTTTTCGACAGATCAGTAAAAATTTTCAATTCAGTAATATAACTTAATGATGTAAGGTGCTTTGATGCCTAACGCACCAAATAAATGAAGATTAATATTCGTTTAAATGAAGTGTTTCTGTAGTTGGTCTATATCGGATCAGTATATGGACTTGAAAAAGCTTCACCATTATTTTTTCAAACTTTTATTCAAAAATTAATAATAAAGAGACTCACAAAGAATGGTTTCAAATTTATTTTTAATCCCTTTAATTATTATAACAACATTGATGAGGGATTACTAATATCATAAGTTGTTTATTCAAACATTGTTTTGTACACGGATTATGAAGTTCATATATGTATATTTTAATACAGCATATACAATGTACATATATCATTTAATATTATATTGAAACCTATATATTTCTATTTTACAAATAAAATCTTTAATTGCTATAAAAACAAACTTCATGATACAAAATACAGAACTTTCTCTCAATTGTAAGTTATCATTATCTTTGATTAATCTATATTTTTTCAGTTAGTGTTGTTCAAAAATCAAGAAAGTTTTAGATTAAAGTGTCAGTATCGTCACGATCAGAGTACACTTTCAACAAGGCTTGGAATCGGTGTCCTTGTTTAAAATGAACACAGCGACTGAAAATTACTGGCTCATGGAAAAACCCGAAACTTCTCGGCATGGGGTCATGCCTATGTTCCCTCAGCCCTATGTTCCCTCAGCCCTGTTCCCTCAATGCCTAACATTTTTTTATATCAAAATTAGGCCCTATGTTCCCTCAACCCTATGTTCCCTCAACCCTATGTTCCTCATCCCAAAATAGACCCTATGTAACATAGGGAACATAGGGTCTATTTTGGGATGAGGGAACATAGGGCTGAGGGAACATAGGGTCTATTTTGGGATGAGGGAACATAGGGCTGAGGGAACATAAGGCTGAGGGAACTTGAGTACAGTCCCCTCGGCATTTACCATAATGCGTAACAGCCATGAAAAGGTCAAAAACTGACCCCAGGGACCAGTTTGAGGGACCAGTTTTCATGTCACCATATAGAGCATTTTCTCTAGATTTTGATGGAAAAAGAAAAATCCTGAAACGTTGTTGGGAACATTGTTAATTTTCACGATAAATTTGGGAGGTCACTTTTGAAAATTAGGTCCAAGTTTAGGGTTTTGCCAGAGCCAGTCACATATGACCTTATCATGTGGGATATTATTGTCAGTCACTGAGATTATCTAAAACTAGCACTCCGATTCCATGTCCTGTTGATCATGATGATACTGCCCCTTTAATCTATGTTTACACCTGAAGGTGTACATGTAGAAATCAAAATCAAAACACCTATAGTAGAGTTACTCTAATATTTAAATAGGTCTCTGGTTCGATTCCTATCTAAGTTTCCTTTGGATTATTCTATTTCTGATAAACACACAGTTGATCCACATCAGATGTGTCCGGAATAAAAAAATAAATAAAAGTGAAATAGCAAAAGCATTGATTTGATAAATTGTCATTAAGCTAGGAACAATTCATGGCAAGTTTAATCATACCAATATTCTTCTGTAGTTTTCTAACTATTTAAAAATGCTTGTATTTCCAGCACCCAGAATAAAGAAGTTTTGAGTAGCAAACAAATCCCAACACCCCTACATTAAACCCAAGAGTTATTTGAGTAACATTATTTTGAATAACTATAGAAAGGTTTTCTTGTAGTTGCACGTACCTTCTACACAAATGATTTAATCATAATTTCAAGAGATTTAATAGAAATTTTGTCTAGCAGTTGGCTAGTTGCAGGCAACTTCTACATAAATGATTTAATCATCATTTCAGGAAGTTAAACATGACTTAACTTCAAGTATGCATTTATGCTGTGTCCAATATAACTATCAAGTCAAGTCTTGCACAGATGTCTGCTAAATATCATGAAGTTATTAAGACTCTCTGCCATTGCTCCTTCCAGGTTACTCATCACCTTGGAAACCAAGACCAGCGAGGTCTCACTTATTAACAAACATCTCTACAATCATGGACAGCTGAGATAGTTTTGATTTGACATAATCCGGTAGTTTGTCATTCGGCCCGAACCGTTTAACTTCACCCTGCATGTCGATGAACTTGACGGACGTGACTGAAGCTTTGACGACAATCTGCGTGCCGTCATTGTACTGGACCCAGATCTCACCGGAGACCATCTGTGATGCCCATCCTACGTTAGGAACAAAAGTACTTTTGAGGACACCGTCTTTGCTGGGATGACGACTGTGCCTTTCACGTTGGGTACCAGACTTTGTATCTGTAAGAACAAGTTATTGTACAGATTTAACCGTAATTAGTGTCTTGTGGAGTGTTTAAGTAAAGGTACAACATTGGTAATGACAAGACTATCAAATTAAACAATTATTATCTAAACACTTCCTTTGTAGAAAGTTGCGGCAAAGGGAGATTTGTAAAAAATCCTGAAATCAGGAAAAAACCTGAGAAATCACACTGTTATTGTTACGTTAGGATTATTTGTCTGACAAATGAGCTGTCTGAATAATAGGCAGTTGGAATATCGACCATGACATGTTGACTCACTGTGATTGGTTGGTTTGGTTGAAGACGCTCTTTGCATTTCACTCTTCATACTAAACACCGTCCCGTCATATGAGCACACAGACGCCGACACAGGTGGTGGCACACTGGGTGACGTGACTGTAGCCAGAGGGGTGGAGTCAGGCAGGGGAGCACTGGATTTAGAATTCTGAATAGTCTTATCTGATGAGGTTAGTGTTGAGTCAGCAGAGGTAGGTTTTCTGTTGGTACAAAGAAAAAAGAGACAAACTAAATTAATTCAAATAAAATTCAACTTGACTTATCGTTAAGAACTTACTTATGGGGTGTCGTGGCCGAGCGGTCTAGCTTACCGGATTCAAGTTCTGGTGTTAGCAACATAATGTGGGTTCGAATCACGGCCGTGACACTTGTGTCCTTGAGCAAGACACTTAATCATAATTGCTTCTCTCCACCCAGGGGTTAAATGGGTACCTGTGAAGGCAGAGTTGGTTTGCTCTATATGCGCTAGAAATGGCAGCAATTGAGCTGTATACTCCCCAGGGAGCTGAGATGGTTTCAGGAATGATTTATGAGCCTTATGAGCAGGGATAATAATATAATGCGCCTTGAGCACCACTTAGTTGGTGGATACGTGCGCTATATAAATCCACACATTATTATTATTATTATTATTTTAATATGAATTGTTTGAATTTTGAATCAAATTTGGATTTGAAATTTTTAATTGAATTGAATTTTGGAATTTTTGAAATAAATTGTTTAAATTTGCATTCAGAGCTAACTCACCTGCATATAATGATGGGGAAATACGGCCCGTGACCTTTGACCGATTCCATGCCGGCAATGGCCACCTCTAACTCAAGACACTGCCTGTGGACATCCTGCATGTGAGAGACTAGAGCCTGGATGTCAGCAGGGATAGCCTGGCATCCACTGGACATGTCAAAGGAGGTGGTTTTACTGCTGGACTCGGTGACTTGGAGGGTGTGGCCAGACAGGTGTAACTTTGTACCTGAATGAAAACGAATGGTTTAACATAATCAACACTGAAATGTATTTCTAGTTATTAACCCTAACTCCCTAGGCCCATTTGCTTACACATAACCTGAATCCTTCCTAACTCCCTAGGCCCATTAGCTTACACATAACCTGAATCCTTCCTAACTCCCTAGGCCCATTAGCTTACACATAACCTGAATCCTTCCTAACTCCCTAGGTCCACTTGCTTACACATAACCTGAATCCTTCCTAACTCCCTAGGCCCATTTGCTTACACATAACCTGAATCCTTCCTAACTCCCTAGGCCCATTTGCTTACACATAACCTGAATCCTTCCTAACTCCCTAGGCCCATTTGCTTACACATAACCTGAATCCTTCCTAACTCCCTAGGCCCATTTGCTTACACATAACCTGAATCCTTCCACACTCCCTAGGCCCATTTGCTTACACATAACCTGAATCCTTCCTAACTCCCTAGGCCCATTTGCTTACACATAACCTGAATCCTTCCACACTCCCTAGGCCCATTTGCTTACACATAACCTGAATCCTTCCACACTCCCTAGGCCCATTTGCTTACACATAACCTGAATCCTTCCTAACTCCCTAGGCCCATTTGCTTACACATAACCTGAATCCTTCCTAACTCCCTAGGCCCATTTGCTTACACATAACCTGAATCCTTCCTAACTCCCTAGGCCCATTTGCTTACACATAACCTGAATCCTTCCTAACTCCCTAGGCCCATTTGCTTACACATAACCTGAATCCTCCAAAATCCTTCAGTAGTAAAGCAAGCACATGACATGTATGCACACATGTGTTTCTCATCTGTGATACATGTACATGGCCAGGGACCCTCCCTGCATGCATGGAGTAATAAACAGTGTCCACTGACCCAAGCACTGACCTTGCAATCACTACAACAAACATGGATGTACATGTACCATGGAAAGGCAAGTATGCCTAATAACCTCAATCCTCCAAAATCCTTCACTTTAGCAAAGAGGATTTGGGAGGATTTGGGAGGGTTAGGGTTAAGAGAGGTATTCGAGTCATCATCCCATAAATTTATGTCAAATACTTTTTAACATCAGACACTATACTCATGTATATTATTTATACAATTTTTGAAGAACATTGTTATATGTGACCTGACCGTACGAAATGAGTCGGAAGTCGCAAATGCCTGTATTGAGATACGGACACGTAAACATGAGTCATTTTTTTTTTTTTTTTGAAAGAAATAAGTAGAAAAACTTATTTCTTTCGAAAACAAAACAATTTTTTTTTTTTCGACCACACACATACATGACTCGCGTTTACGTGTCCGTAGCTCAATACAGGCATTTGTGACTTCCGACTCATTTTGTACGGTCGGGTCACATATTTAACACAATTATTTTAAAGGGTTTACTATTCACATTTGCCTTAAAGATGCACTCTGTTCGTGCTTTTCTTGACCTTATACAGCAAATAGTACATTTCAACGGATATTTTACCCCTTTCCTTGGTGGCTACTTCTCTTCTTTCAAGAAAATTTTGAGGCAAAGAGAGATTTGTAAAAAAAAAATCTTGAAATCAGGAATATCAGGATATCACAGGCCTGTCATTGTGGATAGATCTTTATAATGTTGATAGATCCATTGAGTCTCCGCTATGAACCAACCTTGATAGAAAGCAGCCTCAAAGTCGGCCCCGGGAAGGTTTTCCATCAGCATGCACTTTGCCTCCTTGGTATAGAGGGTCACCTTGGGTGTCTTGGAGCGCACAAGCTGGACAAACCTGGCCACATACTGGTATTTCTTCCAATACTTCGTGGGGAGGTTGTGGTACGTGTAGAGGGTGGTGTGGTCCTTGGGAGGGGAAGGAGGGGCGTCCATGACGGGGAAACCTTTACCGCCGTTGGGGTGATAGGTCGTGATCTGATTGACAATTGGAAAAGGGAGTGCTGTCAGAAAATACACACATTTAACTCGAGTTTGTGGGCTGGCAGATATAAGGTTACAACAGATGTTTTTGCGCAATGATAGGCCATTCGCATCAAACATAATGATAAGGAAAATGGAATCATTTAGACAAGGCTCAACACTTCTTCATGGCAACAAGAGATAGATCTCAAATGACTTTATCAAGCCATCTGAAGTTCATATCTACCTGCATTCCATCCTCTGAGATCCTGAATACTTCCACCACCCTGTCTCTGCCGTCTTTGATCTTCAGAAACTCCAAACACACTTCACCACTCTCAAGGATACTCACCTAAAAATAAAAATGTCATTAATTCAACAAAGATAATAAGCACAAGAATAATTCTTGTCACCAAGTATAAAATATTTTGTAATGTTACTTTTTAGTTTCCATCAACGAGTTTAACTTGCTGTTTTAAATTGCTTATCAAAAAAAAAATGTGCTTAGCGAAAGTAATCTCATAGAGCTGCTCTCTATGAATTTGGTCCCTAGTTTTACCAACTTACCATAGCATTCCTAGTACGTTGCCTGATCGGCCTTAGCCTGCGAGCATTAAGTGGTGCAGTCAACTCTACTAAGCTCTTCCCTCCATTGTCAGCACTGCTTCTTTCTCGCTTCTTGTGCTTCTGTGCGTTCCTCTGTATCACCTCAATGTCATTTCTGTCCCTCCCTTCTCTACCCCGACTGTCTTCCGACGGCCGGCTTTTCTGTAAGTTCATGTTCTCCAAGTCTTCTTTTCTTCTGTTTTTTGAGTGATGATGGGTCGACAGCTGATGACTGGAAAGGTCGGTGACTGATCTGTTGGTTTGATGATTTGTTACTCCAGTGTTTGTACTGTGGTGTGATTCCCAGGCAATTCTTTTTTCATCAATGCTATGTTTGGAGCCCTTATGATCTACTCCGTCGTGCTTCTCTATCCTAAATTCCCCCGAATTTGTCACTTCTTGCAATTCTTGGACGGTCCGCTTGTCTTCAAGTCCAAGGTGTCTTGCATCATACGACGCCTTCATAAATAGTTGTTCTTGAGAGGCAGAATGTTCTTTTGATTGCATACCAATCTGTGAGGAACTTGCAAGTGGAAAGTCACTCCTGTTCTCAAAAAACCTGTCAGATTTATCGACACTGCTTGAGCTGTTCCTGTATTCTCCCTGGGAGTCGGTTGTCCTTTTCCAGTGGTTTTCATTCGTGTTATACATTCCGTACCCCTGTCCAGAGCCTTCTGTCCTGTGCAGACTGCTGTTAGTCACACCCGATTGATGGTTCCTCCTCTCCACTGATTCAAAGGGTCGGCTCCCCTGTTTAGCATGGTGCAGGCCGGATAAGAAGCTGGTGGACTTGTCACTGGAGTGGTGGGGGTGATTGCCGTAGTGATTTGAGCCGATATCTTGGGATGACCTGCCAATGTCTGGTTGGCCCTTGTGTATGTCTGTGCCTCTCAAACCTGATGACGAATATTTATAAATATTTACAAATCAGTTTTCAGCAACAGAATCTAGTCTTTGTGATGGGTTTTCACACCTACACAATACACCCATCAGCTATGGCCATAGTCCCTGCCTAACCTTAATAGCAATGCTGAAAACTTACACCATCTGCATAAAAGCTATGTGCTTGACCGATAACAGCGGTCAGTCGTAAAAGCGGTCAGTCGTAAAAGCGGTCAGTAGTAGCAGCGGTCAGTAGTAGCAGCGGTCAGTAGTAGCAGCGGTCAGTAGTAGCAGCGGTCAGTAGTAGCAGCGGTCAGTAGTAGCAGCCGTCAGTAGTAGCAGCCGCCAGTAGTAGCAGCCGCCAGTAGTAGCAGCCGTCAGTAGTAGTAACAGCAGTCAGCAGTAACAGCGGTCAGCAGTAACAGCGGTCAGCAGTAACAGCGGTCAGTAGTAATAGCGGTCAGCAGTAACAGCGGTCAGTAGTAACAGCGGTCAGCAGTAACAGCGGTCTGCAGTAGTAGCAGCGGTCAGCAGTAGCAGCGGTCAGCAATAGCAGCGGTCAGCAATAGCAGCGGTCAGCAGTAGCAGCGGTCAGCAGTAACAGCGGTCAGCAGTAGTAGCGGTCAGCAATAGCAGCGGTCAGCAGTAGCAGCGGTCAGCAGTAGCAGCGGTCAGTAGTAACAGCGGTCAGTAGTAACAGTGGTCAGTAGTAACAGTGGACATGTAAAGGCTCAACCCTAGTGGTCAATCCCTGTTGTTTGATTGACAGGCCAGATTGGTGTATTTCCCAGCCAAGAATAGCCACGTTTCTTCTTACCAGTGTTCTCTAGCCAGGAGCCTTGCTGTGAAGACGTCGAAGCCAGTGAAGCAGATGGCTTGTCATTCAGTGATTCTTTCCTGGGACTAGAAGATGAAAAGAAAACAAAATTACAAAAGTTAATGGATGCGTTTTCAGAACAAATTGATTTCTGCTTTAATTGATACAAATGCAACACAACTAATGTAATATTCTTAAACAAGATCTCATTCATCCGAAAAGGATTAATTCTTAAAATGACAGTTTGAAACACGAAAATCACAATTTTACCTTGCTTTCTGCTTGACGGGAGGTGATGGTGGGTGCCGGTCATACTGGTTTCCCGTCCATCGTGCTTTGCCATACCTGCCTTCAAAACCATGGGTATGGCTTTTAGCTCCGTCCACCCCGTCTTCCTGTGACACTAAAGGAGTAAGATTGGAGAGTGGCAATGCTTTGATTGGTCGACTGCGTGATGACGGGCAGGTCGTTGCCATGGAGATTGTTGCCATTGTAGCAAGGCCACTGTCGATGGATGATTCAACTCGCCTCTGTGTTACGTTCATGAAAGAATGGAATAATTAATGAAAAATTCAAACAACTCTTAAGGTAAAGTATAAGAATACTTACAAAATGGTTGAATTTTAATGTTAAACTTAGTGTTAAAGCTGATGATGGTATTAATCTTCCCTAGAAATAATTTTGTCTCAGGCGATGTCATTATTAAGAAAAGTGAAATAAATTTAGGAAAGAGTACTTTTTTCTTAATTGTATGTACCACAAATTTTACCCAAAATCTGAATGCATTTTCCTTCTTTTCTTGTGAACGACACAAAGTAAAGAGCTGAAACTTTCAAAGGTTCATTATTTAATCTTGACTCAAAGTTTATCCGTAGAATCAGTTTTGACAACATTACCGTTGATGTGCCTTCCCTGTAAACAAATATTCATAATTTACTGCTTGAATGCATTAATAAGACAAATCACGTACCTGTTTTGAAGTTCTTTGATCCTGTTCAAGACGGTGATTTGACAATGGGCTCATTGTCATAAATGGATGGTCAAGCACACCTGAGAATGGAAAAGGGGAATCAAATTTAGAACTAACAAATGAATACACTTGAACCATTAACCCTCCTACTACTACAAGGGTCAAAATCAGTCAAAATCTTTATATACTTGCCAAGGTATATCTAGTGAACTCAAAAGTCGAACACTGTCAAACCGTATGTGTAGTGAGTACATTTACAGGTCAAAATGAGTCAACTGTTTTTGACTGGTAGAAAAGCATTGTCTGGTATTGTTCAGGGTGGTCAAAAATGCCCCTGTGTGCACATTTGGGGCAAGAGTCAAAACAGTCAGTTGACTGATTTGCAAAAGTCCCCATGATCGAGCCAAGGCTCCGACAAAGGTTGAACCAAGGCTAGGAAAACAAAATCAAAATACTCCCCCCAATCTAACCCAAACATTACGAAACAAGATAACTTGATGAAAAGAAACATCATGATTCTTGCAGTGTTCCATTTTACAAAAAACAACACAAAAACAATTTAGAAAAAATCTCAAAATAAATGTTATTGATCTTACATTCTGAACCTAGCAGGTTATTTCTCAAAGGCAAAGAACATGCTAGGTTCAAAATGTAAAGCCAATAACATTTATTTTGCATTTTTGCTACAGGTCCTTTAGGTTGGTAAGCAGTTTGCAACAGTTAATTCTCTATTTATTAGAACAAATCCCAATAAAGATATATTGTAAAAGATATGTGCAACAGCTAGTGTGACCCTTGACCTCTGTTGACCTTTAACAACTGACCTGAGAGACTCAATCTGTCGTCTGGGTTCTTCCTGAGTAGATGATTAATCAAATCTTTTGCCTCCATGGATATGTGCCTGCAAAATAAAATAAATAATGGAATAAATAAAAACTTGAAAAAGCAAAGCATGGTAAACATTTGTTGGAATCAAGACTAAGCCATACGTGCAGGCAAGTTCAACTTAAATCTTAATGCTACCAGACTGATGAAAGACAAAAAATTACGATGTGGATACAAAGTGTCAATATGAGCAGCATTTTACAATGAAGGAAGGGTTTCATGAAAGTTTGACCGACATAATGGCGGATAGCAACAGTTGTCAGGTATAGTGTAACCTTATTGGTCAATCTGTGTTGTTTGATTGGCAGGCCGGATGGGTTGCACTGATATGTGCATAATGTTGTAGATAACTTACTCTGGCATCATGTAATCTGCCAGGACAACTTTATTGAGAGTAGTCTTCACTGCTTCTGTCTGCAAGAAATGAAGAAAAGCAAATCTTTAAAGTTCATGAAATAACATCATCAATTTGTCATTAAGGTTATGGACAGTAACTCATTTGAGTAGGCAGTTAACCCTCCTACAATCAGAGCAATTTTTGAAACAACCCATTCAGGCCACTCCAAGCCATTAGCTGTTGCCAGTGGCTTCCTATGGTTACCCTTCTGTGCACTGTCACACCACTGAGATTGCAGGGTAAGGTGGTCTCCCATTGATACATTGCAGGCCATACTAATATGTTCAAACATTTACAGTGGCCTTGGGTGGCACACAGTTGATTTTGTAAGATTACTTGGAAAGGACAGCAGGCTTGTATGTACTAAAGGTTGGTGAAGAACTTATTGAAAATTTAATAGTGGATCGGAGTGGCCTCTATGTGCAGATAGGACACATTATATTTCAAGCTGTGTATAATGTAAAATTGAACATTGTTAATATTTTTGGGGACGAAACTGCAACACTAAAGGTTTATCTAAAAGCTCTCTCCTGAGTTTCTGAGGACGATCAGCGCATACTGATCGAAACGTTGAGTTGTAACCTCCAGTTCTTTTCAGAACTAATTACTACTCAATAGACAATTTCACATGGTGTCACCGCAATTACTACTACTACTACTACTCAGTTGACCCAGGTAGTCGCGGTGTCGCAGGCTTGAGTCGGGCTTATTAGTCTTTCTTAAAGCTCTCTTATTCTCGAAGCAATTGTCCACCAATTTGTCACACTGATCACAAACAGTCAACTGACTACAAGAGCCACTTTACCCTTGGGTGGGTGTGTGTGGGGGGAGGTAATCTTTTGTCTAGCTGACTGATTTTGACCTGTCTGGTGATTTGCCTTATCTGTAATTTGACTATTTTGACCTTCCTAAGCGCTTTAATAAGGAATGGCATATGGCTGGTGCAGGCAATGTTTTACTCAATTTGACCATTGTTACAACAAGATGGGTTTAAGGTTTTGCATGGTACCATTATCAGTTTGCAGTAACACCATGTGGTTTGGAACTGAACTATCATAAAGTGAGATTGTGGTTCAGATTAGAACCGTATGTACGTTTCAAGGAATAGGTCTTCTCTTTGTCTCCTGACGATGACTACAGCACGCTAGTCAAAACGTAGAGAAGACTTTTACGGTTCTTATTTGAACGACAATCTTCCTCAGCAATAGTTAAGATCCAAACCACATGGTGTTACTGCAAACCAAACCGATAAAGAGGGTTTTTATTTCATACATACATCAAATGGCGGTCGACCAGTTAAGAAAGTGTACAACATACACCCGAGAGACCAAACGTCAGACTTGAGCCCATGGGCGCTGCGGGTTGCAATCTCACTGTGAGTAAAAGGATAAAGAATAAAATGAATAAATAACACATACCACATCCTTAAAGATAGCCGAGGTGTGCTTTGACAAAAGTACAAAATCCTGAAAAAGGGTAACAGGCCTGGGTCTCCCTTTGGTCTAGAGAACAAAGCCGCCTGAACCTCCTGTGGGTAGCAGGCCTGGGTATCCGTTTGATCTAGAGGACAAAGCCCCCTGAACTTCCTGTGGGTAGCAGGCCTGGGTCTCCCTTTGGTCTAGAGGACAAAGCCCCTGAACCTCCTGTGGGTAGCAGGCCTGGGTATCCCTTTGGTCTAGAGAACAAAGCCCCCTGAACCTCCTGGATGTTTAATTTTGGAGGATTTACACACTCTCCACAAATAAGAAACTAGAGGTTTGGACACAATACAGGCTACTTCTCTTCTTTCAAGAAACTTTTGAGGCAAAGAGAGATTTGCAAAAAAATCCTGAAATCAGGAAAAATCATGAGAAATCACAGGCCTGAAAATAATTGAATCGTTCAATTTATAATGTAATGCTTTCTAGGTGTAAAGCTGGTGATAGGTTGGTGATAGGTTGGTGATAGGTTGGTGATAGGTTGGTGATAGGTTGGTGATAGGTTGGTGAAAGGTTGGTGATAGGTTGATGATAGGTTGGTGATAGTTAGCTGATGATGCTATCAATTTTCCCTTTAAATAATTCTAACAAATAAAGATTTTTTTTTGTAGCAAAAGGACATGTGGCCAAAATAGTAGTTAGTGGCCCAATAATTCAACTCTACCAGAGTATTTCTTGTAGGCTTTATAAATAATTTGTCTTAAAAGCTGTAAATTGAAAAGTAATAATGACAAAATCTAATAAGCTAAAACTTAAAATAAAAACATTTTTTAAATGTATATCTGGATTCAAAGAGAGAAAGCATATTGAAGAAGCAGTTTTTGCCAGCATTACCATGTTACAGCTTTCCATTAACCCTAACTCCCTAGGCCCATTTGCTTACACATAACCTGAATCCTTCCTAACTCCCTAGGCCCATTTGCTTACACATAACCTGAATCCTTCCTAACTCCCTAGGCCCATTTGCTTACACATAACCTGAATCCTTCCTAACTCCCTAGGCCCATTTGCTTACACATAACCTGAATCCTTCCTAACTCCCTAGGCCCATTTGCTTACATATAACCTGAATCCTTCCTAACTCCCTAGGCCCATTTGCTTACACATAACCTGAATCCTCCAAAATCCTTCAGTAGTAAAGCAAGCACATGACATGTATGCACACATGTGTTTCTAATCTGTGATACATGTACATGGCCAGGGACCCTCCCTGCATGCATGGAGCAATAAACAGTGTCCACTGACCCAAGCACTGACCTTGCAATCATTACAACAAACATGGATGTACATGTACCATGGAAAGGCAAGTATGCATAATAACCTCAATCCTCCAAAATCCTTCACTTTTAGTAAAGAGCATGTAGCATGTAACCTCAATCCTTCAAAATCCTTCAAAATCCTTCACTTTAGCAAAGAGGATTTTGGAGGATTTGGGAAGGTTAGGGTTAACCCTAACCCCCTAGCTATTTTGGCTAAGAACATTCCTGAATCCGCCAAAATCCAACACCATGCACAAACCCTACCACCCAACTTAGTTGGACTTAGCTGGAATTGGGACACCAGGCCCCATTGCAAAGTATCCCTGTCAGGGCTATACAGTACCGAGTCCATCAAAATCAAACAAACCATGCTGTTGGAGTTTGGAATGGTTTGGGGTGGTTAGGGTTAATGTGATAACTAAATTTTGATGTTTGGTTATGAATGAAGGGAGAGGGAGTGGTTGGTGAAAAATTGTATACATACGGAGATATGTAGTTAGGTGTTCCACACATTGTGTAGTGTTTCTCATTTGGCATGTTCAGCTTAGCAGCAAGTCCAAAGTCAGCGATTTTCTGTCAATGAAGAAAGTTGTGGTTCAAGATATGTTCAATATACATTTTTATATAGTAATATGAAATTTGTTTACTCTCGACCATGGTAGTTTAGCAATGCTTTCAAATTGAGTTACATAACAATCCACACGTGATTCTGGTGAGCTTTAAACCTACGACCTCATGTTTACTTAAACAGAGATTTCAACTCTTGACTACTGAGCTTGTTAGATGATCGGTGAAGGGCACAATTACATTATGTTTAATGTAAATACCATTGCAAGAACCCAATAAATACATAAAAAATAATTCTACTTTATCGACGGCAAAGCAAGTTTTTGGGGAGTCTACATACACAGTGCATGTCTCTGGTGAGGAGTATGTTAGCCAATGTCAGGTCTCTGTGGAGAATTCCATGTGAGTGGAGATACAGCATTCCTGTGACAATCTCCTTGAGACAATGACGAGCTGGCAAAAGATGAAACAGGGCGTTATATTACATTTTTTGAAGAGTTCGCTCTTCACTTTGTGTAGCAGGTGTCGAAATTATCTTGAGTTTTACGGTAGCCCACAGGACCAGTTATGTCAAAATTTTACTTGTCCTTCATATTTTTTAGTAGTCCTGAAAAAAGGTGAAAAACTTATTTTGTATAATTTTTTACATAATTTTTTTCAATATCCCATCGAGCGGTTTAGTGCATCGGATTTGTGTTCTGATGGCTGAGTCGTCAGAATCTGGGTTCGAATCCCTACCGCGACCGGGGTACTTGTGTGTCCTTGAGCAAGACACTTTACCATAATTGCTTCTCTCCACCCAGGGGTAAATGGGTACCTGTGAGGGCAGAGTTGGTTGTTGTGTTTGATTAGCCCATATGCGCTGAAATGGCAGCAACTGAGCTGTATACTCCCCAGGGAGCTGAGATGGTTTCAGGAATGATTTATGAGCCTGATGAGCAGGGGTAATAATGTAATGCACCTTGAGCACCAGTTTGGTGGAAACGTGCGCCATATAAGTCTACATTATTATTATTATTATTATTATTATTATTATCCAAACCCCAGCAGCTAGTAGTCCCGCTGCTAAAACCACTAGCCTCGGGCTAGCGAACTAGTGTTAATTTTGAACCCTGTATAGGTAACAGACTTCCAGTAATTCATGTATAATACAATGCCATTGTTTTCCGACAAGCCTGCTTAAGCATGTGATTATTTTTGTACTAGGTACTCGCACACCGTCTTTGACTGAAAGCGTTACCCACAAATATAAGGGGGACGGGGCTGTGCAATAAAGTGATTGTGATCTACCTTCCTCTTCCGTCAGGACCTTATTTTTGGTCTTGAGGTATCGATACATCTCCCCGTTGTGACACATCTCTAGTACCAGGTACACATAGTTGTTATCTTCAAAGTAGCTGTACAACTGAGCAATCAGATGAAAAAGATCAGTGGGGTAAATCCATGTCGAAAAGTGAAGGAGGGGGAATGATATTGAAATGTTTTTGCATTATGTACTGTATTACAAACGTCGCTCAATGGGGATACCCCACCCTCCCCCAAGATGACACCCAACCAGGATAAAGAAACAGATAATAAACATACTATGGACCAGCCATTTTTTGTTTAAAAAAATGTGTGTGGGGAAATGATGGGGATGCTTAAGTCGTTTTTAACCAGTTGACATCGGGAATATATTTTTTTTTCCGGTCCCCCGTGCGGGTTTATTTTCAGTGAAAAATCTGAAAAAATTTCTAGCCATTAATAATTTTTTTTGTCAATGAAACTAAGTTCAGACACCCAAATAAACACCTTTACTCATTGACATTTTGAGAATTAAATGGCTAGTTTTTTAATTACGGTTGTGTTTGTTCAGCACAATTAGACCGTTGGCAAGCCCCGATGCAACGGCCTATTAGCGACCAGCGCCCGGTCGAAAAGACGGCATACCTGGAGAGAGATCGAATGCCTCGTAAACAATGGATATAAATCCCTCTTTACAAATCCCTGGCTGGTATGTCAAAGGAACAGGTCTTGGATAAAGGGATTAGGCAAAAATCAACGAAAAGAGTGAACTCGTTCAGTATTTGCAGTGCATTTTGTCCGGGGCCACCAAACCGTGACCCCATGGACTCCGAGAAACGATTGCGTGTATACAAGTCAGCCGCCACGTGTGGCATGTTGACAAGTCTCCCGGTGACACACACAAAAATCGGAATGCGTGTTTAGACGCTCTCCGATCCGCTGTCCAAAAAAAAATTGCGTGTGTACACGGCCTCCGAAGCGAACTGGTTAATACAGAGGTGGGAAATTATTACAGTAAGTCCGCATTTATTGTGACTCGAATAAAACAAGAGAATCTTATGTTCATATTGGATATTTTATACATTCGGGAGTATTTATGTGTTTTGACAAAATTGTTTACGGGTACCCGGGTATCCGAAGATTTCCAGTTTTAGGTATCTGATTCCCGAATCAACCAAAAATGCACAGCCTTATCCCTGATACGGTTTATGGAGAGGCCATCTTTTTTTTGTATCTTACCTCCAGGATAGCTGGGTGTTTGAGTTGGCATTGTATTTCCACCTCATTCCTCACTCTGCTGACCATTCCAGCCGCTTGCATCATCTTCTTGTCTATCTAATCAGTCAAAATCAATTCAAAACAAAATCAAAATCTAATACTACAAGGGTCAAAATCAGTCAAAATTTTGATATACTTGCCAAGGTATATCTGGTGCACTTAAAAGTCAAACACTGTCAAATCTTACATGTAGTAAACTTACAAGTCAAAATGAGTCGACCGTTTTTGACTGGTAGAAGCATTGTCTGGTATTGCTGAGGGTGGTCAAAATGACAGTACAAACCAGTCAAAAATGCCCCTGTGTGCACATTTGGGTCAACAGTCAAAACAGGCAGTTGACTAGTTTTGACCTCTATAGTGCAGCTATATATAGTAGGAGGGTTAATCAGTCAATAAAAACATTACACATGCCTTCTCATTTTGTTTAGATAAATTTAGAGGATAATACCCAACAGTATTTTTCCTATTTTTATTTCAGACCTAGTATTAGTGAAACCCTTTTGTTCATGTGAAATTCCTCCATGAACCTCTTTGGGTTGAACCAACATACCATTTTGATGGCTACTTCTTGTCCAGTAGTGATGGCCCTAGCTCTGTAGACGCAGGCAAAGCCACCCTTACCAAGAAGGTTCAACACCTGGTAGTCCTGCGGAAGTGAAACATTTATAGGTTGAGGTAATAAACCCTTTCGTGGTAATATGCGCCATGTTTTTGATGGGGCAAAATTGTTTATTTCAAACACTCGTTGCCTTCTGCGACCCGGCGCTTGAACTTCACGCATGCGTCTGAAGTGTACGTTAAGTTCGAGCACCGGTCACAGACGGTAGTAAGTGTTCGAAATAAACAATTTTGCCCTGTCAAAAACATGGCGCATATTAGTACCATGAAAAGGTTCATTTGTAAATGTTTCATGAAAATATATAAATGTATTGAACATAATATTCTCACATGAATATTTTTGAATAAAATTCAGTGGGTAATGAAATGCACCATAACCTTTTCTCTGAACTAAAAGACTCAATAAAAATCTTATTTGTTGATTTTCTTTTTTCACTTCATTTCTGGGAACGTTTTTCTTATTCAAAACATATATTTGGTGATAAGTTGATGTTGAGGACATTGTTTTTAAAGTAAATTCCAACAATGGCCACCCCCATCCCCCCCCCCCACCCCCTTGGCTACACGTACCTGTGCCTTACGGCGATGAGGTGTTTTGCAATGGGGCATTTTTTGCAATCGGGCATTTTTGCAATGAGGCTTAAATGCCTTCAAACTCACTTCTGGAAGGCACGTGAAGTTTGATCTTTGGGTCACAAATGCCAACACCTGCTCTAAATAAACAATTTCGCCCCATGAAAAACATGGTGCACCATCAGTCTTCATCGCTCACCATAACTGTTCCTGTTAGTCATACGCTGTGTTTAATGTTATTGTTACTTTCCAGTTCCACATCATTCATAGCCTAGTTGACTAGAATTTAGTAGTTCCACGTTAACGTTAGTTATTGATTGAATGATAATTGATTAAACATTTCTTTGACAATTCTAACTCACCTCAATGCATTCACCCATTCCACTGTTATTAGTCCAAGATGCCATCTTATCTCGCATTCGACAGTTTGGTGTCTTGGTTTTTCACTGTGCGTACTGAAACTTGCTAACGAGGTTAGCTTTGCATGATTTACAATGCAAGACGTTCTTTCGAACGTACGTTAAAACTCACCACCAAAATAGTCAAAAATCAAATGGTTGAAAATAAATGTAACGCTGATTGCTTCCAGGCTTGGTCTATGAGATATCAGTATCTTGAAAAGGTATCATGTTGTCAATTAAGCAGCAGATTTAGTAATGCTTTTACGAGTATTTTGCGTAGACATCTTTCACATAAATTCTGCTAATTCGAACTTACGCGCTTTCGTCATATGGCCATAGAGGGCGCTATACACAATTGAACGTTCCGATCCGATCCGGTTCGACCGCGCCATCGACCGACACGAACGATAACGCGTGGGGCACCGCGGTTCGCGTATTTTTTTCCCAGGACGAACTTGGGCAATTTTTGAAAATATGTCTTCTTAAAAAAACTTGTTGTAAATTACGGAGCCCCTAAAGGGACATGATAAAAAAAAATTTCGAGAGGGAAATTTTTTTTTCGAGAGTGAAAAAACAAATTTGAGAGGGAAAACAATTTTTTTTCGAGAGTGAAAAAAAAAATTTTCGAGAGGGAAAAAAAAAAATTCAAGAGGGAAAAAAAATCACTGATTGAACGACTCTGACTCATACGGAAGCGTTAAAGGGCCACAACCAAATAAAAAATTTCAAGTTACTATCTCGCCGCGGCGAGATACTATCTCGCCGCGGCGAGTTACTATCTCGCCGCGGCGAATGGTATAGATTAATTCATGATATCTCAACAGTCATATTGAGCCTGTCATAGTTCTCACATGTATGGTGTTAGAGTAAGATGAAGCGGGATAAACTGGTTTTAGTTTATTTCGAACTTGGTTTCAAACAAAAGGAAATCTTGTTTTGTCTTGCCCGAAGGCACGGGATCATCTTGAGCAGTCGTACGTTAAAGCGTGTATTAAAGCGTTACAGACTTTACCGCAGAAAGTACAAGACTGATCTCTTGGAAGTAGTTTTCTTTATTGAAAAGGGAACTTAGAGAATGCGGTAAACTTCACGGATACCGATGGATGCACATTAAGTGCATACAGAACGGACTGCATGGTAGTTAGCCAAGAAACGGTTCGTATGCTGCTGCAAATCCTAGACCCAGAGGGTATTGCCATCCGTCGAGCCCGACGCTTACGGCGTCGCCGCTACGCTAGCAAAGGACCTAACTGGGTGTGGCACCTTGATGGCTACGATAAACTCAAGCCGTATGGAATACCAATTAATGGGTGTATTGATGGGTTTTCTAGGTATATGCTCTGGCTCGAAGCTTATTACACAAACAGTAAACCGACCTTGATAGCTGGCTATTTCATGATGGCTGTACAGCTCCGCCGTGGATGCCCTGCGATTGTAAGGGCTGACAGAGGAACCGAGAATGGCCATGTGGAGGTAATGCAAAAGGTAATGAGAGGAGAACAAGCCGACCCTGAAGCTGTGAACCGTTCCTTCATTTATGGCAGGAGCATTGCAAATCAGCGAATTGAATCCTGGTGGTCAATGTTCAGAAAGCAATGCTCTCAGCACTGGATTAACGTGTTTTCCGAGATATTCAGCGCTGATTTTCTAGACAAGAATCTCATCCGCTTTTGCTTCTTGAGACTAGTTCAGGTAGGCATGTAGTATATATATTCCTCACTTGCTCGGAATAGTTATGTATATATAACCTATAACCACGAAATTTGACATCTCTGATATAATGGGGGTACATATAAAGTCCAGAACCACCTGCCACCGATGTTTGATTTGATAGGGTTTAACCTTAACATGAAAAAGAAACCTTTCACCCTTACTCACCTGTGTAAATTTGTTTCAGGCCAGTTTAGATGAGACGGTAAACATCTGGAACATGCATAACATAAGGCCCTACCGGAATAGGAACAATCTTTGTGGGAAGCCGTTCATCCTCTACCATACCCCTGAGGTTGTTGGACGTGAAGACAAGTTGAGAGCCGTCCCACAACGGACCATCGATGCCTGCATCAAACAGTGCACTAGAAAGGGTCTCCCTTGTGACCGAGATGTGCACAAGCTGTGTTGTATCATTATGCTTGAACATGGGTGGAGCCCCCCTTCGGACACTTGCGAGGCCAAAGAACTGTACCTCAATTTAAGACAGGCTATCTTGGTAGGGGTTGGAAACTAAAGACGTTGCAACATCATACATGTGTATTAACATTTAGCATACTTTTAACACGACGTCCTAATTCGGGAGCCTGAAGGGAGATGTCACACCAACCTATATTTCATGAAATCTTCATCCTCTAAACAACAATCATACTCTATCACAGTTATATTCATATGATGTTCATGATATGTTACGCTGCTCTATTATCTATGCGACTTGGATCTGAACTGTCAGAAAACCGTGTTTGTTTAAGAAATGGTGGCTCCTAATTAGCGAGACGGTGACTGTCCAGATCACTAGTGTCATTCATAGTCTATCAATCGTCGAGTCGAACTTTGTTATGTATTTTCTTAGACCAGTTAAGTTTTGTTTCAAGTCACAGATGTTATTTATGTTTATTATACATGTGATTTCCGAATCTATAGCTTGGCTACTAACCGTCAGTAAAACTACCTTAAGTATGTCAGCATGCCAGTATAGATGTTAATAACGAGTCAGTACAGAAGTCAACCCATCAATTACTGGACACCATCTTCCTGGATTATTTTTTTTTCGGATGCTTAACACATTTTATTTTTTATTCTTAACGTGAACAAATAATAATAATACCAGTGTAAACATTTCGAGTTGTACATTGTATATTGTGAACGATATACCGGTATTATATAGAACTATTATTTGTTACTGAGATCACTATAGAACCAAGTTACCTTTCACACATATAAAACTGTTTTATCACCAAATTAAAGGCTCATAAACGGATGGATAAAAGACAAAATAAAAAAAGGCCAGCGTTAAGATTCATAACTGTCTTATTCCTAATGTTTCGGTGAGTCAGGACTAATCACTATAGCAGTAAAGTAATCATTTTGGTCATGCGGCGTACCTTACCATAGCGTGTACTTCTGGCAACGGTGTATAATGAGCCAATTTAGTGTGAACAACCAACCTCATTAATTTTTTTGTGAACAATTTCTCCAGTTACATGTAATGGTGAATCCAGATCTTTGAGCAAGTGAACACAAACGACTTAAACAACCATGAACTTTTAGCAATGTAACAAACTGATGAATACTCAAGTATTACGAAGATAATTTCCCAAGATACATTAAAACTATGAAAACAAGTTTAACAGCAAAGAAAGGTGCTACAACGCATACAAACTCAAGAAACTGCGAGCTACTTAAACTGAGAGAAGCTATCTCAGGAAACCATAAGTTTAACAGGAAGAAACGTACTACAACTAATAATTACTTTAAAAAACTATGAACTAGGCCTACTTGAACTGAACGATAGTAGTCTCAAGCAACGTTTAAAATCATGAGCTAAAGGAGAAGCTTATCAGTTATAATGGAAGTTCGTTATACGAAATTTGGGATTATCCAAATTTAAATCCTTGATCTGAACACTGAGTCATAAATTGCCTCCTTCAAAGTATACATAAGAAGGGTTGTGTACTCGAGGAATGACATCAGAAAGCTTCCGAGTCAAAGTGTACAAAACATTGCATTGCTGTCAGTATAACCGGTAATGTAAAAAAAAGCTCAAAGGTCGGATCATACTTGACGCGGATGCGAAGGCGAATCATTTGAGGCAATACTTGACAGAGTTGAAAATGTTTTCAACCTCTAGGAATTCACAACATGAAAACTTGACTTAGCGTCTCAAATTCGTGAACGCACTTGCCTTCGCGTTGAATATGAACCGACCTTGATACTGTCTTTACATTGCAAATGAAATGAGAACTTAAGGCTACGTGACCAAGAAAGTTTGAAAATCTTATATAAAACTTATTACGTTAAAGGTGTACACCCGATTACAAGGTAACAACGTCAAGAATAAATACATATTTGTTTCATAATGAACTTAGATCTTAACAAAATAATGTTATCCCAAAAATCTGTTAAAACGACGCAACTCAGACCAGTAAAAGCTAAGATGTCAAGAACTAAACAAAACATGCTACAGTAGAATGGGTTATATGATTAATACAAAAACAAATCCATATATACGTGGAATCATCGTTCATGTTAGCTCAGAACTGTATGCCCAAACGTCAGTTTCTACGGATAAGGGCTTTTTTCAGAACTTAGACTACATCCATGTTGAGGTAATTTGATTCGAGAATAGAGATGAACTCTCTTCTGAGGTCTGTGTAGGAACTGTAGGGTGGACGGTAATTCAAGTAACGGTCAGCATGTATGGGCCTGTGGGGATCTACCGAACACCCTCATCTGGTTGAACGCGACCGTGATTGCCGGCGTGCAAATGACCTCAGCCCCAGTGAAGAATCTGAGAAATTTCCGTAGCATGTTGTCATCGAGACCCCTGATGAATTGCTTCAGGAAGCCCAGTGAAGAACTTTGGTCTTTGTCCTGAGGCTCCGCTTTTAGAAGTTTGGTGACCTTTCTAGCAGTTGGCCTCTTGGCTTCATACATTCTCTTTATGGCATCGGTGTCTGGGAGGAGCAAGCGAAGACCCTCTCTTGCGGTGCTTGTAATTGAGTCTATGGCATATTTGGGCTGTTGTATCAATTCCTTGTGGGCAATGCTCAGGATGGCCGGTCTGACACTGTCTTTATCTGGAATGGTGTGGCAGTCTACTCTAGACAACAAGTCCAGGAAGTCGTCCTTTGAATCATCATCCAACTCCTCTCCGTTCAACGCAGAATCAATGACCCTCCTGTCTGTTTCGCTGAGGTACATCCGGAAAGAATCGAGCAGTATTTCCGATGTTACTTTGCTTTCACCTTGAATGACTGCCACGCTGAACGCGTAAGACAACTGGATTGGGTAGACCCCTGTATCTGCGTGACCCTTGAGAAGGATCCTTCCAACTGCCTTCCACTCCTCCATGCCATATTCTGGAAAGATGACAGGAACTCGTTCGCATTCTCCGCTTGCCGATTTCAGGAAAAACTCCTTCCAGAATGCAGAATACGCCTCCCTAGATACGCCTTGGGCGTCGGCTCCAACTTCATCAATGAACCGGAAATTGATATGAGTATTCACAATATCAGCGTTTTTGAAAGTGGCAATCATATCTTCGGAAATACTTGACCTGTGAAGATATATGCACTCATGATCAGCATATTCCCGTTGCAAAGCAAAATCTGCCTGCTCAGGTGGTGGGGTCGGTGATCTTGGTGGTGTTTGCGATTCTGTTAGGATTTGGGATTGTGATGGCCGCGTGGGTGACTGCAGTGCCGGGGGTGGTCCTGAAGTGGATGGTGCTGGATCAGGTAGTGATGGCGTAGCAATTTCCTCAACCGGTGGCACTTTAACAACGCTTTCCTTTTCAATGTCACTCAGTCCTTGAATAACAAAGGGTAGAGTGTCAGACAAATCACAATCCTGTTCCTGATCTGTTTGAAATACGAAGCGTGCAGTATCACTGTCAGTGACATCAAGTATGTAATAAGTCGCATCCTCTACTTCACAGCTGTATTGTGCTTCGTGAGTATTTTCTTCTGGGTCCAGCGGCAGCGTTGGCTGATTGGCTGGCTGGTTTGCGGAAAGACTGGATGACGGAATCTTACCAGACAGTGAGGTTGATTGCCCTTGTTTGTTGGTGACCATGGTGTCTTGCCCACTGTCATCTGTTGGCACACGTTTGTCTGCAGGTGATGACGTCTCAGACCCAAGGGTTTGAACACTGGGCTCAGTTGTGTAAACATGGAATCGGAGAATTCCAAGCGGCATCACTCTTTCGTGGACATCCAACACTGTTTCGTGTTCAGCAATGCGATTGTGTGAGAAATCTCTCTGAGTTCGAAAGTGCATCGTTCAGCCTCAATCCCTCTGGCAGATCGTCCGCCAGGGAAGAAGTACTTTTTGGCCTCCGATATGACGTCCTCTGGTGTTGCCATATTTGGTACCACCAATTTGCGGGTACCACCACCTGTGCGAGCTCTCATGGACCTGCCATCGTGGACCCAGTTAACTTCGACCTTACGTGACTGCTTCTGGGCATTTCTGTTACCTCTTTGATGTTTGGTGATCTTTGGCTTTTTGTACTTGACGCCAAGATCAGACGTTTCTTCTTCGGAGTCTGAGTCAGAGTCTATCCTTTTCATCTTCTTCTTGATACTTTTGTACAGTTTTTTTCTTTCTTTCCATCGAGTTTCACTTGCAGCTTGTCACCCCGACGATTACGGTCCTGAAGGGGTTGAGTATTTGTGGGATGATCATCTTCCGAGTGAGACGCGCTTGAATCCATGACTGTACCTGCAAGTAAAATTGATAACAAAGCATAAGAAAATATGCCATCCACCTCAATTAGATCAGTTTGTGCCGGCCACCAACTTGTTGAACATCTTTACTAAATTTTAAATCATATTTTGCTTATTGTATGAACTATAAGTGCGCGTTTCTTCTAGATTAATGTGGGGATTGGTAAACAAGTCTATTTCTCACTCCCCTGTATCTGGGCAGAAGTTGACTTGACCCCTGTGAGGAACGGCTTGCGTTGGATATCTCGTACCAAATAGTTCTTTGGTTTTTTTCTTTCTTTTGGAAAGTAGTAACTTGTCCGTTTACAAACAACAGTTATAATGATTAATTCATGTAAAGTAATTAAAGTAACTTTACCATTTGCATATATATCTAATGCTATCTGGATAATAAGTTTGAATGAGTTTCATTTACGTGGCAATGTATCTGTGATACGAACAGGTCGTTCGGTCTCTCGCCGTTACGGTTTAATGAGAGGAACATGTTTAGTTTGTAAGTTGCCACTCATGGGTTTTATCGTGTGTTGTTGTGTGCTATGAAATACATGTACATACACGTTTGGCCATGCGTTATGGATCAATGTTATCTGTATGCATTATCTAATACTTACATATTGTGTATATTCTGTGTTTCATTCCAGGCAATGGGGGTTTTGTAGTATCCGAGAGTGTTTCTTCAACTGTACCGAGCATTGTAATTTTTCATGGATTTTCGAATCATAAAATTGAGCAGAACTAAACTGTAAAGTTAACTGTCTACTTGAGTATTTGTAAGGCGTTCGTCCACATTAAATTGAGGACTGTACCTCCATGATTAGGCTGTTGAGGCCTATGGTTTCCCTACAGAAAATGGCGTCGTAGACAGGATGCCCTGAACATGTGCTTGTACCTGCATGCATTCAATTTTCAAAGAGCACACATTTTTAGCTGACCATGACTATGGTTTGTGTCCATCTGTTGTTGATTTTTTACAGTTTTAACAGTGCTGAATTCCAGCCCATGTTTAGTTCACTAGTTCTTTTTGTTTGAAGCGTGGGAACAAACCAGAGCCAAGTCTTTTTGACAATGGCGTAACTAGGGTTAACATTCTTAGGGACACCTAGGGTGTACACATTTTTCAATTCAAGATTTGAAATAGAGGGGAGTGCACCAGGGGGTTAGGACATCCGCTTGGGTTGGGGAATTAAGTGCCCCCTGTGCCCCCTCGTACTTACCCAACTGCTACTTTACCTGTAAATGACAAGAACACATAAATATGCACGAAATTAAGCCCCACAAGAAGGTTAAAAACTTACCACAAAACACCTGAACGTGTTGTCGTGTTTACGTCTGTCTTTCTTCATTCGAGAACGCACTGTGAGACAGTAACTCGCCGCGGCGAGATAGTAACTTGAATTTTTTTTTTGGTTGTGCCCTTTAACGCTTCCGTAGACTCACAACTTACGTGTCCTAGACGTAATAACTAGTGCGCTCAGTCGCTATGCCGTGTACGTTACGGAGCCGTGCCACTGTGGAGACACGGCCGCCATTTTCAGTGGGCGAAATGAAAGAGAAATGCCCGGATGTGCCCACAAAACAGCGCGTTAAGCTATGATCTCTGAAAAACGGGCGGCCGTTTAAAGTTGATTTTTATGAATTATTTCGTTTGTTTTGACCTGAATGAACGATACAGTGATTGACATTATTTATCATTGATTAATTTACCGAATAAAATGGTAGAAAATGCATTTTAAAACTATAATTTCTCGTCGCCCGATTATCCCCGGTGTGTAATACATGTCACTCGGTTAAAACACTTTGCCAGCGCTGCTGTCGCTCACTATCCCAACAGTAATAGTAAAACCTATTTCCTCATTCTAAGTTGCAAAGTACACCAAACATTGAGACACAGAGATCATTTGACATCTTCATCAGAATAAATATTCTTATTTATATTCAACAAATTTTGATAAAACAATCATTGCAGCAGGCCTGCCCTTCTCTATCTGTTAATAAACATGTTATAAATTCGTAAATCAATCAATAAACAAATAAAAAATATACATTGACAAAAGTAAAGCATCTTGAAAAATGGGTAGTGGGACTGAGGGTTAGAGGGCAAAGCCCCCTGAATATTTAATATTGGAGGCTTACACACTCTCCACATCCCAACAAAGAAACTACAGGTTTGGAAAAAATACAGGTTATTTCTTTCTTTCCTTGAGGCAAAGGGAGATTTGTAAAAACTTGTTGAAATAGTTTTTAAATAAATTAATTAATCGATAAATAATTAAATAGAAAAATATATATAATAACATAATTTAATTAAGAAATTAATGTATTTAGTGTAAACCAACTCAACAAATATTCACAGCACAATTTGCCTCTGTCCCCAATAGACATGCAGATTAGATAGATAAATCTGTTAGCCGCTCAGTCAACAGAAATAATCCCACTTTTACATTGTTTCTGGGAGAAGAAATAAATAAGTAAATATATATATACATAAATATATATACAAGTAAATGTATTTATAAATTACTAATAAAATGATGAATGTAGTGGCTGACTAGAACCTTTGATATTTTAATGAAGTTACAGCAACATGAAGAACTAAAAACAGTTCTAAATCACAGCGGCGCCACACATTTTCCAAGGACAGTACCATTGAAAGGGGGTATAATGGGCTACCGGTACATCATGAGGGGGTCAGCTGAGTATTGCCGAAACATAAAAGAAATGCGGTCTACATGTACATAAGGGCAATAAGTAGAACAGTTGATGATTTTAGATATAATAATTTTTATTTTGTAATAATTTTATCCATAAACTGCTTGGTTTCTGCTAGTTGCTGTTCAACAATATCAGGAAATGCACTGTACTCATGTTAATTCAAGACAAGGTCCGATGGATTTTTCTTTTGTGGTGGTTGACACGTGTAATCAACGCGGAAGGTTATTTTCTTAGGCAGGGCTCTTTCGTTGTTTTTGCTGCTTATGGGTTGGATGTGATGGAAACACTGTCAGAACTGCTTGCTCAAGTAGCTTATGATGGCTCCCCCTGTGGTCATCTCTTGGATAAATTCCTACATGAGTAATAAAAATATGAAAGATTTGTCTGTTATTACTGCCATACTGGTAGGGCTAAGTGTGAGGTGAGAGATGGAACAAATTTTTTTACAGCCCCTTGAATACACTATTGGTCCATACTGAATGGGTGTTGATGATAGGAAACCTCACTTGAAATATTTCTACCTGACATATTTATATTGTTTTTGAGAAATGAGTAAAAACAAATGATTAATCTACAAATGATTAATTAATTCATGTCTCAGCGAAGTATAAATTTCACAAACAGAATTAATGCAAAAATTACTGATGTAAACATACTTTTACCATTTTCTCATATATTGCAATAAAATGAGTTAACTAAAACTTTCACAGGTTGGTTATCATACTGATTCTCTTCATAAATGTATGAAACTATTTACATCTCAGGCGTAAATCCTAGAGGGCTAATGGTCCATAGGATCACCCCTATGCGGTAAAAATAGTAATAATCAAATAAGTAAGTAATTGCGGTGACACCATGTGAAATGCACTTGTGCACTTCAGTACTTTGTACATTATGTACACACATTTCAAGATCATCACCCCCTACTTTTTGATACATATTTACGTCACTATTTTAGACACATTTTGGTCTTAACGTTAGGCTTACCTCGTATGTAATCTTTCTTCACAAAATGCTCGCTGCATACATGTGGTTTACAGTGGGATGGAAGTTGTCTCAACTGATGTTGGCTAGCCATTTTATTTTCAGCAACAAGTTGTGGGTCTTCAAGAGGGAATCTGAGAGTATCACAAATAATAAAAATAAAGTGTTCAGTCATCATGCCTCTTCATCAATACATGATGGGTTTGATATTCCTTTGAACTCCCAGACCACCGGACAGATGTGTCATGACAAACAAATTATAACTGAAAAAAAAAATTTAAAGTAAAATATAAAACTGACAGAGTTGCTTTCTTAATCTTGTTTTCATTTCTGGGAGGTTTGAAAATGAAAACATTTTAACATGGGAAAAAAGTGGAATAAGCTTGGGCGATATCGATTTTTTTCATCCACGATATATCGGCAAACATATATCGCGATGTTCGATAATATCACGATTATTTTTTCATTCATGCACGATTGCTTTAGAGCCGATTACCACAGGTATGTACACCTCTACAAGCATCACAATAAATCGCAAATTCGTTTGCAGAGCGTGTATGTATTTCTGAAGTAGTTCGCTTTTGTTTCTCACTTTCACGCAAAAGCTGAATAGACTCTAATATTGTTTCCATGGAATTTCTGACTTGACTCACAATGTCGATTTTTTTAAATCGCGATTTGCCGATATCTCGATAACTTAAAAGGTTCTCGATATCGTAATCGAATAAAAAGGTATCGCGATATTCGATATTATCGTGTTATCGCCCAAGCTAAATGTGGAATACAAGGCTACTTTTGTATCCATGACAAATGTCACAGATTTGTGAGGATTGGAAACGATATTTCGAGCAATAAATGTATGCACAGATCATCCAGTGAGCTGTTTGTCCATTTTGTCGTCTGCTATCATGCCTTCATGGGCATGGCTATTGCTAACCTTTTAGTTTTTAACGTTAACGACTAAAAAGTGCTTAAAAACTAAAGTAAACCACACACTGACTTAGTTTAAAATATTGTGCAAAAGTGGCGGTTGAGTTCCACATTCTTTCCAAACAGCCTTTGTTTAATAATACCTATGGAATACTCACTTTTTCCACAGTTGCTGCGATTTCTGCAGCCATAACTGTCTTACGCACAAACGATGTTCAAAGTACCGACGTGAAGTTGGTTACATATTCGACGTTTGACATTCAATATCAAACAAGTAACGGTTACTGGTTTGACATTCGATTTAATGCATGTCCTATATGGGACAATTGCATTCGGTCAGTTTCTAGTGGTCAGACCCTTTTGGCCGGGCACTGTTAGGTATCAATGTAAAGAGGATGACCCAAGGATGACCTCAGTGGTCACCTTGACCTGGCCAATGAGGTCCTTATATTTTTTTTAAATTAATTTTTAAATATTTACTATATTTTATTGTTATATATACAGTGTACATGCTGTTAAAAACACCCCAAATGTAATGGTCAGTTTCTAGTGGTCAGACCCAATTGGCCGGGCACTGTTAGATATCAATGTAAAGAGGATGACCCAAGGATGACCTCAATGGTCACCTTGACTCGGCCAATGAGGTCCTTATATTGTTTATTAATTTTTAAATATTTACTATATTTTATTGTTATATATACAGTGTACATGCTGTTAAAAACACCCCAAATGTAATGGTCAGTTTCTAGTGGTCAGACCCAATTGGCCGGGCACTGTTAGGTATCAATGTAAAGAGGATGACCCAAGGATGACCTCAATGGTCACCTTGACTCGGCCAATGAGGTACTTATATTGTTTATTAATTTTTAAATATTTACTATATTTTATTGTCATATACAGTGCGTATCAAAAAAAAGGTAATCCGAATTCAGGGGGTTAATATGCCAAGGTTATTTAGTTTGACAATTTACATGTAGTGTACCAAATAAGAGGAACTCCTCAGCTTTCCATTGATACCTTTATTGACCCATTGCTGTCACACATGACCGAGTACATTGTTATTGAAAATGACAAATTCAAATCGCATTTTTGCAAGTTTGGGTAATCAGTGCAAGGCAGGATAATTAGTGAAAGTCAGTATGATAAACCAGATTTTCTTTAGGAATGACTGGACATTATTCAAGAAGAATCTCTTCTAACATTGCCGTTTTATGCACCCACACCTTCAACATGTCCACCTCCCCTTTCGACACAAAGCTGACAGCGACGGAGCATGTCCTGCACTGCTCGTCTCACCATAGCCGGATTATTGCGTAAAGCATCCACTTCATTTCGAATACGGCCCTGCAATTCATCAAGATCACGGGGAGGAGTTGCAAACACCTTGTTCTTCAAATGTCCCCAAAGGAAATAGTCACATGGTCTGAGGTCAGGTGATCTTGGTGGCCATTCCACCTCATGGTTGACGGCGATGACTCGTTCGCCAAAGAGTTCCCTCAGACGATCTCGGACAGCGATAAGGCGATGTGCTGGGGCGCCATCTTGGGCCCACCAGAGTTGTCTGAAGACCCCACGAACCTGTCGCTCAAAGTGTTCCTGCAGCTGCGGTAAAACGTTATCATTGAGCATCTGCAGATACATGTTACCATTGACATTCCTTTGAAAGAAAAACGGTCCGATCAGCTGACCACTTCCACAAAGTCCTAACCAAACAGTCCACTTTTGTCGACTCATGTTAACCTCAAAATTGAATTCTCGGGGGTGTCTTGCTGGTGCATATTCAAGAACATTATGCGTATTGACCTTGCCGTTCATGGAGAAAGCAGCTTCGTCGCCGATTACGAGATTCCGCAGAAAATTGACATCTCTCTCGGTATGGGCTATCAACCATCTGGCAAACGCCAGCCTTCTAGCAAAATCTCCTGGCGTAAGTTGATGTCGGATGTGAATCCGATATGGATGCTGGTGGAGGTCCAATCTCGTGATTCTGTTGAATGTCGCCGAAGGCAATCTCAGCCCATTTCGCCTTGCGCTGGTGTCCCTAGGATGCTCCAAAAGTTGCTGCCTTACTGCTGCAATGTTCCCTTCTGATCGCCCAGTGCGCCTCCTGCCAGAATTCCCCTTGTTGCGGTTGAGGCTAGTGCCATACTCTTGATATTTTCTAACATTCGCCCAGATGGTTTTGGCTGCTGGGGGCTCCCGTTCTGGGAAACGTTCCCTGAAAGCATCGCGAGTTTGCTGCAAACTGTGAGTTTGGTGAAATGTTGTAATCACGAAAACTCGCTGTTTAGTCGTTAGTTGTACCATCTTTCCAACTACCTGTCCATAAACCCAGGCCCTTCTTAAATACCCAACTTGAAGAAAAGGATGTCGTAACAGACGATTACCGCACCAGCTTAAAAATCTTACATAATCATCTAGGCAGTCAAGTGATGCGTCCATTTCAGACTGCCTTGAACTGATTACCCAAACTTGCAAAAATGCGATTTGAATTTGCCATTTTCAATAACAATGTACTCGGCCATGTGTGACAGCAATGGATCGATACAGGTATCAATGGAAAGCTGAGGAGTTCCTCTTCTTTGGTACACTACATGTAAATTGTCAAACTAAATAACCTTGGCATATTAACGCCCTGAATTCGGATTACCTTTTTTTTGATACGCACTGTATACAGTGCACATGCTGTTAAAAACGCCCCAAATGTATGGTCAGTTTCTAGTGGTCATACCCTTTTGGCCGGGCACTGTTAGGTATCAATGTAAAGAGGATGACCCAAGTATGACCTCAATGGTCACCTTGACCTGGCCAATGAGGTCCTTATATTTTTTATTAATTTTTAAATATTTTCTATATTTTATTGTTATACAGGGTGTTTAAAAAAAAGGTAATCCTACTTTAAAGGGTTAATATGGCCAGACTATATGTTTACCAGCAAAAAGCATGGTATCATCTTAAAGCAGAAGCTATGTGCTTTCCAATGATACCTTGGGTTACATTCCAGGGTCACGCATCATTGAGCACCACTGTCTTGAAATTGTGGTGCACAATTGCAGTTGGTTCACTTTCCTGCTGAACAAAATCGACACAGATTTATGTTCAATGGATTGAGTGAAATGTCAATGGTCAGGCCCAGTGTTGTAACCAAGTCATTTTTTCTCAAGTCAAGTCAAGTCACAAGTCAAATGTTCTCAAGTCAAGTCAAGTCTCAAGTAAAATTTTCTCAAGTCAAGTCAAGTCACAAGTCAAATTTTCCCAAGTCAAGTCAAGTCACAAGTCAAATTTTCTCAAGTCAAGTCAAGTCACAAGTCATTTATCGTCCCGAATAAGGCTAAAAAAGTCTCCAGTTTCAAAATTGGTGCGGTGACGCGATTTTGTTTTTTGTTTGTTTTGTTTTGTTTAAAAATTGTTTACCTGTGTAGGCGGGGACCATTATACAAAGTATGGTGGCTAAGAGAGGACTCACAAATCAGCCAAACGTTTATACCCCTATGTGAAAAAGTGTGGCTGCGATTGGACATCGTTTCATAGCAAAAAATAATAAAATAAAATGCCGACGTGCAGGTCTAGCTGAGGCCACGCGCACGGAGATCACCAGAAACCGGAGCCTTTTTTTTCTCTTTTTTTTTTGCCTATAATAATGTTCTGTTTGTCATGTTCCCTGTCTTGGCAGTGAGAATAAATCCAGTGTTTGTCATTTGTTGTTTATATACATAATTGACACATTTATCTCGAATTAGCCGCGAAACCTCGCTGTAATCATCGGGAAATATTTTCTAGAAAACTATACAAACGCACACACGTGTACCGTGTATCGTGCAGTACATGTGAAGGGAAATGTATGGTGAAACGTATAGGCTCAAATGTACACTGTAGGCCTAAAGATTGACACTTTATTGAAGATGTTTAGACGTATTTTACTTCATTAATATAAGTTGCTGATTGAATAAAATAAATGAAAAACAAGTGATAACATGATGGGAGGTAAATAAATGACTAATGAAGACCAGAAACTCACAAACAAATCCAAGTATGACGTTAACGCTTCACAAATTGTGTAGTGCGTCATTGTTTTTGTTGGTGTCCGCATCTGAATTCAATGTTATTTACAAAACAGGGAACCAGGTAGTTTTTCATCAATTCGGTCCAGAAATTATGGGGGTTGTGTGGAAAGTATAGAAAGAAGCAATTGAGGTTTTAATTTTTTTTTAATCTGAAAATTATCAATCTAGCGTAGGTAACATGTATTTAGAGTGGTTCATTTCAATATTTGTACGAAAATTTGCAGACGGTTGAAGCTGTTACACAGGACAATTCATTTTTCTCCCAGGACGGAAACCGACGGATGGTAATTTACACTCTTATATGGGCCTCGGAATTTGGTAATTTGGAAGAAGATAAATTTTGTATACGCCCCAAAAACTAGTAATTGCTGCTTCTTAGTTATTCCATGGAGGAAGGAAAATATCGGTCGCTGTTAATTGTCACAAACAATACATTTGTTAAAATCACGGACTCCGGATCCAGTGTATTACAACGTTGTGCATGAAATCCTTACTGATTCTGTGTTGACAACTCTGACAACGCTTGCATAGGTGATGTAAGGAGAATTTAAAAATTACGTTCGTAAAATATTTTAAAATTCCCTTTTTACGGAGTAAAACATTTTAAAAAAACATGTACCCTTTAATGATTACACACATAATAAACATAATTTGAGTCAAAATAGCTATTTGGTGTTGTTTTGCGAAAAATTTGCGATAATTTGTTCAACACTTTACAAATTCTTAATACAATTAACAATGTCGCTATAACCTCGTTCCAGCCGTTTGTATAAATTATTTTGAATATTAATGCAATGCCTTTACCAGTAATAGCCCACTTCTTCCACTACGACGGATTGTATTGAAGACTAGACATGTAGCGTACACTTTACAGTACAAGGCACATACGTGTACAGTATACACTATTATTATGTATTACGTATAGATATAACATTCGCGACGGCATTTTTTTCCCGTCACAAAAGTATTCGGCTGCCGTGGCCGGATTGACCAGAAAAATACATGTAATAAAACAACCTAAAATACATGATGACTTGCAATGTCGTCAAGTCAAATTTACTCAAGTCAAGTCAAGTCACAAGTCATTTTTGTCCAAGTCAAGTCAAGTCCCAAGTCATTTTTGTCCAAGTCAAGTCAAGTCGCAAGTCACAAAAATTGGCGACTCGAGTCGGACTCGAGTCCGAGTCACCGACTCGAGTCAACAACTCTGGTCAGGCCTATCTTCAAATAATCAACGAGGAGGTTGTGCCACAGATGGAGATCCACTTCCAGCGACAGCAAAATGGAATGTTCCGTTATGTGTGGTGGGCTCAAGATGGTGCACCAGCCCATCGTCTCATCGCTGTTCGAAATCGCCTCCAAGAACTCTTTCATGAACGCGTGATTGCTCTGAACCTCCCCGTTGAATGGCCCCCAAGGTCGCCAGACCTCACCCCCTGCGACTTCTTTTTGTGGGGTCATTTGAAGTACAAAGTTTTCAGCACCCCTCCACACAACATGCAGGATTTGCGTGAAAGGATTCATCGTGAGGACAGTTTGCGACAAGATCCACGTACCGTGAGACGAGCTGTGGACGACATGCGCCGTCGATGTCAATTGTGCTTGGATAGGGGATGTTGCCGCCAGAATATCCTTTTAGTTTGATAAATATTTTCTGCGAGTGCAGCGACTCGCCTTTTTTCTTGATCAATTGAGGGCGCACTTCAGTCAGTTACCTTTTTTACAACAAGGAGGAAAAAAATAGAAGGAGTTCGAACGGCCCGCCAGGCCCCCACGGTGTGTTTATTGACCAATTAGCGACCCTGGCTGACCAGTGGTAAAGGCATGGAGGCCTCCTGCTGTGCGCCCACTGCCCGACAGATTTACGACCGCGATAAGATCCACTGTGCAGTCGCTCTGGTACCGCGTCGGACCATTCGGTGGAGAAATGAAATGTTCCTGCCTTCAATAGCGCCTAATAATTCATTAAAATATTTATGCCCGGCTAGCTAAAGGGTCTGACCACTAGAAACTGACCATTACATTTGGGGCGTTTTTAACAGCATGTGCACTGTATATATGACAATAAAATATAGTAAATATTTAAAAATTAATAAAAAATATAAGGACCTCATTGGCCGGGTCAAGGTGACCATTGAGGTCATCCTTGGGTCATCCTCTTTACATTGATACCTAACAGTGCCCGGCCAAAAGGGTCTGACCACTAGAAACTGACCATTATATTTGGGGCGTTTTTAACAGCATGTGCACTGTATATATGACAATAAAATATAGTAAATATTTAAAAATTAATAAAAATATAAGGACCTCATTGGCCGGGTCAAGGTGACCACTGAGGTCATCCTTGGGTCATCCTCTTTACATGGATACCTAACAGTGCCCGGCCAAAAGGGTCTGACCACTAGAAACTGACCATTACATTTGGGGCGTTTTTAACAGCATGTGCACTGTATATATGACAATAAAATATAGTAAATATTTAAAAATTAATAAAAAATATAAGGTCCTCATTGGCCGGGTCAAGGTGACCATTGAGGTCATCCTTGGGTCATCATCTTTACATTGATACCTAACAGTGCCCGGCCAAAAGGGTCTGACCACTAGAAACTGACCATTATATTTGGGGCGTTTTTAACAGCATGTGCACTGTATATATGACAATAAAATATAGTAAATATTTAAAAATTAATAAAAAATATAAGGACCTCATTGGCCGAGTCAAGGTGACCACTGTGGTCATCCTTGGGTCATCCTCTTTACATGGATACCTAACAGTGCCCGGCCAAAAGGGTCTGACCACTAGAAACTGACCGAATGCAATTGTCCCATATAGGACATGCATTTAATCGAATGTCAAACCAGTAACCGTTACTTGTTTGATATTGAATGTCAAACGTCGAATAAGTAACCAACTTCACGTCGGTGTTCAAAGTTGCCCACTTAGAAAATGGCGGCCGTGTGTCCTTGACGTCGGCACTTGACCCACAGCCGGTTATCTCGTTCGCACGAGATAATATTATTTTTTCGCTCTCGAATTTTTTTTTCCCTCTCGAAAAATTTTTTTTTCACTCTCGAAATTTTTTTTTTTCACTCTCGAATTTTTTTTTATATCATGTCCCTTTAGGGGCTCCGTAATATATCTACATCATTATCGAATATATTGGCGCTACACGGGTGGTGGGGGTTGAGTCCCTCTCAACGACTCATTCGTGCGGATGATCAGACGGGGTTAAGACAACTCGACCCTTGTGACAACTCTACCTAAAAAACCTCGACCCTTGTGACAACTCGACCTCCTGTGACAACTCGACCCAATTTATCGTTGCAGAGAAGTGGATCATCGTTTTCCCTCGAAAAAAGATTGATCACTAGGCTTATTCTAGCACCAAGTATGGCTGAAATGCTAGCACAAATTCATTCATTTCCCCCGTAATACACGCGCTGGCGAAATTAGTTTTTATGACTTGAAGTTTAACGTTAATTCATGCGACGGTGTCGTCGGCATGTGACATGTTGCAGGTGAGCGACAAGTGTCATCACGGGATGTCAAGGCACAATTGCCCGCTCTTTGCCTGTTGTCAAAATATGATTCATAAAAAATATACAATGGGAAAAGATTTGGGATATAATATTTAACTCTTGGAATATCCTTTTTAGAATGTAGTAAATACTATAGTAAATATACCTAATCACCGGGAAAAATATAATGTTAAATAAAAAGAAATATCATTGAATGTCATTCAAATAATAAAATATAAAAAGGCCTATAAAATCAACGACAAATAGGCAAAAGCATATAATTAGGCCCTACACATTTTTAAAACGTCTTCATGACCCGCTATGGACGACACGAATGCGAAATATAAAATTATAGATGCGTGAGCCGGCGTTTAAAATTATTTAAAAAATTATTACAGAACGTGTTTTACCGATAATTTCCTGAATCGGAACATCCTTCATTTTTATTACAGAAAGGAAAACAAATTCTTCGAAAAATTAATATTAAGCTAGTAGAGCCTAAATGACTGGGACATTATATTTACTGATAAAACCACGGCATGCTTCTTATGTTGAAAAATGTGTAATGAGCCGATGAAATATATTTTTTTGGGGGGGAAAATGCCGTAATAACAACACTATTTGGCCTGTGCGTTGGACCGTGACATGCGTCCCTTTCTGGTGAATTTCAACCCTTTTTCATTCAAGTTAATACCCGCCTCATTTAGCAAAAAGATTAAAATTCAATTTCATGCGCCACATTCATTGTCCGCATCATCAATCATTCCCTCAGCGCGAGCAACTTAAAAAGGGGATCGAGTAGTCACAAGGGTCGAGTTGTCACATAAAGGGTCGAGTTGTCACGTGGGTCGAGTTATCACGAGGGTCGAGTTGTCTCGTGGGTCGAGTTGTCACAAGGGTCGAGATGTCTTATGACCGATCAGACCATTAGAGAAAGGGGTCCTTTTTCTATGACCAGACCGTACCACTTGATCGCTGAGTCTTCCCCTGGCATGGCCTGGGACCAAAAGGGCGGCCAAAAGGGCCAAAATTTTAAAAACAAATCCAGCATATACATTAAGAAGCCTACAAAGGACAAAACAACAACCAAAGAACAAATTTGTCAATAGAAAGAAGACAAATTTTCAAAAAGACGAAGTCAAAATCAAACAAAGGACAAAACGACAAGAGGACAAATTTACATAAAGACAAAGTCAAAATCAAGCAAATGACGAAACGACATCAAGAGGACAAATTTACAAAAAAGACAAAGTCAAAACTAAACAACCGAAAGACTAGTAACGCTAGTCGAATACAGATATTGTGTGGCAAAACCATAAAGGACAGTATATCACACACACGCAAAGGACGTTTTCCCAATCGAATAAAGGTCGATCGCGAGAGGACAAACTGTTTATGTCTAACTAAATGTTGAACGCTGTGGGCGTACGTCACTTCACTTTTCGCACCCCCCAACCGGTGTCTCACCACCTGGTTTCAGGCGCTGTACATGTATGTGATTAGTTCAGATTATATTTTGAGTGAAAAAGTGGCGGTTGGGTACTGCACTTTTTGCAATAGTTACCTGCCCTCGGCATATGATTCAGAACAAATTTCACTCGATCATCTAGTTCACCGTCCTGTATTTCACTATAAAGTTTCCGAATTGAGATGCCATATTCTTGTAGCCGTCTCTTTTATAGTTCTCTCACTGACACAGAAGCACCTGGCCGTGTCTTTCACAGAACAATTCAAGTGACCTGTAATGGGTAGTACGGAAGTCATGTAAAAAGTTAGTCTGAACATAAAGCACGAATAACTTGGACCATAGAAGTATAATTTCTTAATTTGTTCATCAAAATCCCCCCCTCCCTCAAATCCAAGAAAGATGTAAAACATGCCTAACCAGAAACACAGCTAAGGAGACATGTGTATTGTTACATGGTATTTTTTTGAAATGTTCAGCTAAATTAAGAACTTTAGTTACGTACAAGCCTCAAAATTAACACTTACCGCCGGTAAATGTTTTTTGCGGAGGTACCAGTATAAGTGATTTTAAAAAAAATGGTCAAGTTGCTTGGTAAGTAAATAAAGTTGTATTAGGGGGAAGATACTGTATCCGACCCTCACTTTCGGAGAATTTTAAATCCCTTTTTTTAAAATCCTCTTTAGTTTTGACTTTGTCTTTTTGTAAATTTGTCCTCTTGTCGTTTTGTCCTTTGTTTGATTTTGACTTTGTCTTTTTGTAAATTTGTCCTCTTGTCGTTTTGTCCTTTGTTTGATTTTGTCTTCGTCTTTTTGAAAATTTGTCTTCTTGTTATTTTGTCCTTATTTGTAAATTTGTCCTCTTGATGTCGTTTCGTCCTTTGCTTGATTTTGACTTTGTCTTTTTGTAAATTTGTCCTCTTGTCGTTTTGTCCTTTGTTTGATTTTGTCTTCGTCTTTTTGAAAATTTGTCTTCTTGTTATTTTGTCCTTTGTAAATTTGTCCTCTTGATGTCGTTTCGTCCTTTGCTTGATTTTGACTTTTTCTTTTTGTAAATTTGTCCTCTTGTCGTTTTGTCCTTTGTTTGATTTTGTCTTTGTCTTTCTAAACATTTGTCCTCTTGCCATTTTAATTTGTCTTTCTATTGATCATTTTGTACTCTTTGTGTTTTGTCCTTTGTTTGTGTTTGTCTTTCTATTGACAAATTTGTTCTTTGGCTGTTATTTTGTCCTTTGTAGGCTTCTTAATGTATATGTTGGATTTTTTTTTAAATTTTGGCCCTTTTGGTCGCCCATAGACCACTGATCTCTATTGGGACACGCACATAGAGTTCAATAAATTATAACTCGACGGACACAAATTACTTGCGCCCTCTGCCGCCGGTGCCGCACTCGCGCCCTATAGGACTGATGACCAATCTAACACGAGAAAGGGTCAGCATGCCAACAATTACATTTACCTTTACTGCACTAGGTAAGAAATAAAGTAGTCGGTCCCCCACCCAATCCACTAGGATCACATGATCAGATTATAGGGTATCCTGTCATTCTTACACCGTGGCGCAATAACATTTCTGATAACCAGTGAAACGAACTCTTATGGCAATCTCTCGCTCGCGCGCAAACAATGCGCAAAATAATATAAAAAGGAAGTTGACAGCACCGCATGAGCTAGAGTACTAGAGATAGATGAGTGTACATAGCGTTAACGATCCCTTACAATTTCACCTCCCTGTTTATTACCGTAATAACAGTTCCTACGTACCGTTTGCAGTTCGTTGGATTTAAGATCGATTTATGACACTGTGAGTAACAAATCTTTAATTCTTTATTATCATAAATAACATCATACCGTTGTTTTGTATCAATCATGACTCATGTATTATTTATTAAACCTCAGTCTTGAGTTGACGCTATGACAATCATTGAAATGATAGTTAGCTAATATTTATTTAGTAATAATGTTAGCTTGGCCCCACCAGTGGCAGTGTGTAGCTATTTCCTTCCTCCATGCTATAACCATGGATGAAGGAAATGTGTGAAGCTCTAGCAGAGATAGGCAGTTTCATGAAAATTTGAAGTTGCTTCAATTCTTTTAAATGCCTATCACTGGAATAAATAGCAGTTTCATGAAAATTTGAAGTTGCTTCAATTCTTTTAAATGTCATATCACTGGATAGAGCAAAAAATTAGAAAGAAAATGAGGGGTCAATGGTCATGATAGGTTAACCCTGTGCAAAGTTACGATTTTTTGTTGATTTAAATATTTGGTCATTTTGGAGGCCAGTTTCATTTGAAAAGTTGTGACCGCATTTGCCTGCAACGTACCCTTGTAGTACTAGTACTAACAAAGTGTCTATATGTACCCCTTTTATAACAAATAAATCTCATTGAATACCAAAATCCACCCGTGCGTGACACCCCGTTTAAGCGTGCGTGACACCCCGATTCACCGAGTCAAATCGCCGATAGAGGTGATTTATTTTTTTAATTTGCTGTCGGATCATTTTCCGCGAGTTGCACTGTTTTTCCACCAACGTTACAGTTGGCACCACGATACGGTGTATCCTTTTTCGTGGTTTCAAGTTTCGTGAAGATCATCCAATACCTCTAAATTGATGATGAATTTCCGTCATGCACAATGATGAAAATGGGTCATAAACACGGCGATATTTCTAACGTCCGAGTTCGGATATTTTGCATTGAAGCGAAGCAAAATTTATGAATGAAACTAAGATGGCGTCTACAGATTAACGATTAATCCGCTGACAGCGACAACGCGAAAGCTACGGACAGCTAGCCAGGGGAACGCGAGAACCGGATGTGGTGAGTGAGTCGGTCACAATCATGTCTAAAGTTAGCTTAGATGGCCAGCGGCGCTGTGAATCTGCCTAGCAGAGAGAAGGAAGATCAACGGTGCAATTTGTTTTTGAATATCTCTTTCAGTTGAGATATGATCTTTTAAAATTTGTAAAATCGTTAGGGCCTACTTCGTGTGCCGCTAATTTGACCATCAAAGCATTTATGGTAACTCATTTCACAAAAATTACACAAAAATGAAGCTATTAATCTGAGGAATTCAATGGACTTAGTTGTTTTCTGATAGGTCATTTGGTTCTTGAGATATTGGCTGTTGAACTTGGAAAAGTTGTGAGATTTAAGCAATAAATTAGAAATTAACAAGTGTGACTTGGAGCACTAAGTTTTTTTAATTTTAAATTTGACATTTTTGTGGTCATAGAATATAAAAATTTAAAAAAATAATAGTAAAGTGTTAATTTCAATCACTTTAGGCCCAGTTAAATTAAAAAAGGTAACACTTCATTGTTAAATATTAACCATGCAATGCATGAATTCGGGTCAACTCGTATCCAGGTCAACTTGTACCCAAGTCAACTCGTACCCAAGTCAACTCGTACCCAAGTCAACTCGTACCCAAGTCATTCGATGAAAAAAGTAATAAAGGAAACGTAATTTTTTGCATTATTTAGGCTATATTTGTGTTAGCCAACGCGTTGCCACAAGCGCGGTTAAGTTCAAACAACTCGTACCTCCATTAACACTAAATGGTGAACGTAATGATGCATTGTTACCGAGATGCACATCATGCCCATCATGATGTCCAAACAAGGTATTAGCCAGCATTGCGTCCCTATTTTATTTTATTAAATGTAGGACGCCTTTGAAGACGTCCTTAATTAATCTTTCTTTTTGCATATAAAAAATATTAATACTGCGTGATATGGGTACGAGTAGGCAGATTCACGGAAGCCAACGCTGGCGGCGCACTTCAACATAGTATCTTTGGGTCACGACCTGTTTACCGTGCTAACGCTGCTTGGGGCAAACCGGCGCGAACCGCATTACACCCTCATCGCCGGATTGATCGTTTTTAGTGTTGATGTGATGGGGCCGGATCTATAGGGAAGCCATTTTGTTTTCATGCAAAGTGCATGCATCGCATGCCGTGGAAATCTCGACAGAAGTTGTTGCCGTCGTCCAAATAGATCGCCGTTTTCGAGGTAAGTTGAACGTTATTTTTCCCCTCCAACTTAGATCATATTTAGGCATAATAGGGGTACCTCCGTTAAATTTAAAAATGAGGAAATTGCAATCTACGTTATTTAATCATCTTAAAACCAGCAAAACTTTTCATGAAAGTCGTTCGCGCAAAAGTTTTATGCAATGCGCAAAAGTTTAATGCGATGTGCGAATCGAAGTTCCCGGGGAAAAAATTGCATAATTTTGCTGCATATTTTATCATGCTGCGTGATTGTTAAGGGGGAAAATACCACATAAATGATGTCTAATGGATCATTTTGTGAATTTTTATCGTGAACTTTATAATAAAATGTTGTAATTTGGATAAATATATGCCACATCGTTTTTAGGTATTGAAATGGTATAACCCATATGAAAAATGGACTCTGCCCCACGCATGCCGAAAGATGTTATGAAGTGGGTCATTCCATTTTCCAAAATAGGGGGGTTCACCTAAATTATGCAAATGTTAGCAGATTTGTGCAATTTGTGAATATAATTTGTACAATTTAGGATGAAATTAAAATAAAAACCGACCTTCCAATTGGATAATTTGTTTTTAAAAATAAGTCATTGTTGATTATTTTGATATAGTAGGCCTTATTATAGATTATTAATATTATTTATGCTATGGTAGGCAGATTCATTAAAATTTCAAGTTGTTTTGATCACACTGTTATTTTTATCTGAAAGTGCTTTCAACATGCTTTAAAATATATATTTATTTTTATGTAGTCTACGCTATTTTTCATGTTTTTTGTTCTTGTTAATTTTATTATAGGTTAAATATAAAAAGAAATTACATGTCAGAACAGGTGACTAATATTTTTTGTACTTGGCCTTACAAAATATTTTACTGTTTCATTATTTGTTAAATAATGATTGCTCTCTTTTTTAAATTTTTAATAGGTATTCACCTGTCTTCACTGCATGCAAAGAAATTAGCAGTCATCCGTCAGACTAATTGTTATTGATATGCTTCAGTGAACACAATAATATATTATCATATTTGTGCCAAATATAATTGTTCCTTCTCATTTTCACCAAATAGTGCAATTTTCCAAACGGCCTTTAAATTTTGTCAAATAGTGCAACAGCCTTAAAATTTTCTGTGCATTTTACAGTTATATATATATAAGCGTCAATTTTTATTCTAAAATGTGGCGGCTATTTTGAATATATAATTAGGTATTCATCTTCCAGTGTGCACTGACAATGATGCGATTGGTTTACCAGAAAACATAACTGAAATAAATGCCAACATAATGTCCATGGCATAAAATCTTAATACATGTAAAAACACATGTAAAATTTGTTAGTATATTCCCATGTACAGTAACTATATAGCTCATCTGGTCACAACTTTGTGGGCCATTTTGCATATGAAATGGCACAGATTTTCCGAACACTAAAAGTCGTGTAACCTCACTTAGGCTCACCCTATAGAAGTGGTTGACCCCTCATTTTAAAGCATATTGAAAGCACTTCCAGATAAAAATAACATCAGTGTGATCAAAGCAACTTGAAATTTTCATGAATCTGCCTAGTACGAGTTGACTTGGGTACGAGTTGACCTGGGTACGAGTTGACCTGGATACGAGTTGACCTAGGTACGAGTTGGCCCTGGGTAAGATGTTTTGGGTACGAGTTGACATGGGTACGAGTTGACCCGGGTACGAGTTGACCCGATACCCAATGCATCAATCATTTGGGCGGATGAATACTGTACAACAGTAACAACATATTCTGTGAGCTTGTGGAATCCATATGCATTTTCGGGTACAGTCTTTGAAACTCTCAGGATATCATATAAATATGTCAACAAATACAAAACTGCTTGATGCCATTTTATCCTATGCCCCCTATGGCGGCCATATTGAATTTCAAAATGGCCGCCATTTTTAGCATATTATGTGCATACTGTATGCATGGAAAAGGCCAAAATATTACAAAACTGATATGGATCTTCATTTTTCTACATTTATTAACTCTGGTAACACTATCAAAGGTGCTGCAGGCATTTGAAAATTCAAATTTGTCACCATTTAAGGCATATTAACCCTAACCCTCCTAAATCATCTATAATCCTCCGGAGGATTTGGAGGATTTTGGAGGAATGAGGCACGTTCGAAAATCACCAATTGGAGGATTATGGAGGATTATGGAGGATTGAGGAGGGTCGTGCATTTGATAGTGGAGGATTGTGGAGGATTGAGGAAGCATGGTTCAAAGAGATCCTGGAGGATTGTGGAGGATTGAGGGCATAATGGAAATTTACTTTGGATGAATGTGGAGGATTATGGAGGATTGTGAAGGATTGACAGAAACATAATCTTGTATCTTTTGGAGGATTTTGGAGGAATGAGGCATGTTCGAAAATCACCAATTGGAGGATTGAGGAGGGTCGTGCATTTGATAGTGGAGGATTATGAAGGATTGAGGCAGTGAGCTTCATGCATAAACTCAAGTTGGAGGATTATGAAGGATTGAGGCAGTGAGTTTCATGCACAAACACATTTCGGAGGATTATGTAGGATTGAGGAAGGTACCTGGTAATTAAGGCTAGGGAGTTAGGGTTAAAGATACTTTTTGTATCGTTTCAGTCAACAGGGACTATCAAGCACTGATCATGAGTTAAAATAATTGTAAATGAATATTACATTAAAAACCATTGACTGATTAGCATATGGTGGATTTCTATATTTTTAAGAAGGATTAACCAAATAACCAAGGTAATACTGTACCTTTAAACATTTTATTTTGTTATGAAATATATACATATTAAATACATATATAAAAAGGAACAAAAACCCTGACCACTTACACAAGTGCCACTTGTCAACCCAACTATCTTATTAACCCTCCTACTGTTTGACCATTTGAAACCATTCAAAATTTCCACTTACCAAAATGCCCATTGGTTTTGTACACACATGGTGATACCATTTGAACAGTGTTGGTAGCAAGCTTTACTACCATTCAAATCCATTCAAATGCATAGAGGGTCCATTGATTCACCACTTAGAAGTATCCAAACAAGGTTTTTGTATTAGCTGTACTACCATTTGGAAAGATCCAAACAAGGTTTTGTATTAGCTGACCTACCATTCAAAACCATTTGGGGGAATCAATACTGTACAGTTATTTCACCATTCAAAACCACAAAAGCGAATGGTTTCAAATGGTGGATCAACTTGTATGAAAAAGGTACCAGAAGTAGGAGGGTTAAATAAAATTAAATTATCTACCGACTATGGCAAAACGGAAATTTACGAAAAGAGCAAAACGTTCACAATCGAAACAGAAAATGAAACAATTTTCACTTGAACGCTCGACTAAAACCAAACAATACAAAAATAGTCTACTGACTACACTAGTAGAAGAAAGTGAACAATTCATCACAAACCTTTCCAAAGCAAAACTATCTCAAATTGAAAAAATACTCTTTGTAAAGGTTTAAAGTTTGTTCCAACTCCTGCTAAAACAACCAGTTCAACTCTTTTGAGTGACATTGTCGTCTTCCAAAGGAGAATGAGAATTGAATTCCTAATACATAACAAACCTTCCAAAACCCATCCATTCAAACCACCATCCACTTGGCATCCAAAAACTACACAGAGTCGACACTTGAAAACTATTTGGAAGCCACAAAATATGAATTTGCTCACATTCGTCTGAGAACTCAAAAAAAGAACATTACAAACCTTGAACTATCAGCCCTCAAATATCTGAGGAACAACCCTGAAATCATGATCAAACCAGGAAGAGGCATCTGCATTATGAACCGCTCTGACTACCTACAGGTTGGATACAAACATCTCGAATCAGAGCACTATACACCGAGTTCGATCAAGATATTACACAAGAAACCATCCTTTTACTTCATAATGTCCTAACTGAAATGCGAAACAACACACTCTCGACAAACACACTCTGGCATATCTCGATCTGAGCTCACAGGAATGTCACATTCCAACAATGTATTTTCTACCGAAAATTCACAAAACTCTGCCAACAGGCATACTCTTTGTTGGAAGACCAATTATAAGTGGATGTTCGAGTCCATCTGCCAAAATCTCAGAATTTGTAGATCATTTTCTACTCCCTATAGTAACCGCCCAACCTAGATATGTATGCGACACAGCAGACATACAGCGGAAACTCGAAGGAATGACATATTTCCACAAAATGTACTTATCACAAGTATCAATTGATGTTGTTAAAATGTACACAAATATCCGCCAAACCGAGGCAATAAACTGTGTATGCAATGCCATCGACCAAACCAACTATCCATAGTTCATCAACAAATACATCCGAAAATTTCTGGAACTAATACTCAACAGAAATTGTTTCCAATTTGGAAATAAAATCTAACTCCAGAAAATCGGTTGTGCAATTGGCTTAACAGCCAGTCCGGAAATACATGTAACATTATATGATCTCGAAAATAAAATCCTACAACAGGCTGATCATATCCAAACATGGTGGCATACTGGACACAAAAGTGTACACCAAACCTACAGAAACATACCTGTTTCTACACAGAACCCCATCACACCCACCCCATGTGTTCAAAGCATTTATCTACTGAGAAACTCTACGATATGCTAGAAATACCACCAATGAGGAAGATTTCACAGAAAGTCACAATTTCTCACCAAAAATTATTAGCCAGAGGCTATACTCAAACTGGGATAAACAACGCCATACAACATATCACTGGCCAACCAGACAAACTGATTAACAAATTACCAAAAGGTAAACAAAACAACGACTTATAATCCGTTCGTAAACCACAAACGATGTGAAACAAGCAGTAAACAAACATTGGCCTCTAATACAACAAAACCAACAAACTCTCGGAAATATTTCCAAAACAACCCTTTGTTGCATTCAGAAAGCCTGAGGCTCAAAATATTTGGGAGAATTTAATCTGAGTAAATCTCACAAATACAGATCGTAAAGGATCAACTGAAAAGCACACTCCCAGGGACCCCAGGGACCAGTTTGAGATTTTCATGTCACCATATAGAGCATTTTCTCTAGATTTTGATAGAAAAAGAAAAATCCTGGAATGTTGTTGGAACATTGTTAATTTTCACAATAAATTTGGGAGGTCACTTTTGAAAATTGGGTCCAAGTTTAGGGTTTTGCCAGAGCCAGTCACATCTGGCTTTTTTGAAGAACCAGATGAAACACTTAATGTTCTGCTCTCTTTATTAGAGGAACAAATCACATAAACACAACGAACGAACGAACTCATACAAAACGGATACATTAATTACAACCTTTTGGAAAACATCAATTATGTCTTATCCAAAAATAAGACAGGAGACAATCCGATTCTAACTTCTATTGAACTGGTACTTGCAACAGATGATTGCCCGCAATTGAGGTATGAAAGCGTAGCTCTTGCTACAGGATCTGAAAAAAATCCTGTCTCTTCAACACATTTCCCATTTTTTGACTAATCGGTAATTTTTGGTAGGCCTACCTTTAAACAAAAGGTCAACTATTGCCACAAACTATATTGTCAAACCGACAAAACAATGCAAATAGTTACGGACCCATATCATCTTGTACGAAAAATACAATTTGAAAAACAAATCAACAAAATGTAGTGTCACTGAATAGGATTACATGCACCATTATTTTTCACTCAAATCTGATGTTTAAACAATTCTTTAAACAAAAACTCCTGTGACAGCCACTGTAGGTCACCTTTCACGTCAGCTTTTACGACACGAGAAAAATGTTACAGGACACCGAAAAACTTAAGAAAACCCACATGGCCCAGTGGTAGTCATGTACCTTGACTCCCCCCACAATATATAACTTTGTTGGCAAGCATCAAAACATGAAACTAAATAGGTTTTTCTACAAATGTCTGTGGCAAATTTCGTGCCAACATGTGACTGTTAAGAATAATGTTATTTGTTCCACTTACGAAGATATTGTGACACAAATCATGCAACAAAGACAGTTCAATGATGGGATTGCACCGACGCGTCGCGACATGAATTACGTAACCATACATGTGCACTGCACCGCACTGTGTGTGATTTTCAGATACAGGGCGAAGTGACTGTGTGTGATTTTCGGATACAGCGCGAAGTGACACATGGCAGTGTCCCGGCTGCGAAATTAACACCAATTGAGAATAGTATTGCACAGTGGTAAAAGGAAGGATTCCGAAAATGCATGGTGCGTCAATTGGGAAAAAGTGTAGGCTTTTCGTTAATTTTCGTTTCGTCGTCTGCGTTTTAGTTCGAAAAATGCCTCGAAAAACATCATTCCGGTGATAGAAAAAAAATGGCATCAAGTTGATTTGGATTCTTTATGGTTTGAAAAATAATCCATGAAATTTTCAAAGATTGTACCCGAAGTTGCATATGGGGGACTTTTTTCGACGATAAGCCCACAGACTAATATCTGAACTTAAACTTTAATATTCCTCCGAGACCATTATATGTGTACATACATGACATATCCGCCATCTCGTGTAACAATTGGCCATGTTGATATGACCCCAGAAATACCCTTTTCACGAGAGTTCGCGATAATTTTCACACACAGTTTGTGTTTATATTGCTCTAAAACAGTCCAGATAATGTTAAAATCCGCATTGACAAAATGTGTCTATTGATTTAATATAAATTTGAACACTTTATTTCAAAATCTTACATTTTTTGGACTAAAAATGCCGGAAAAGTAACAATTTCTTACCTGTCAAATACTTTTTCCTCCATTCAAAATGGCTTGGTATATCAAAGTAATCATGTTTCATGCCGGCTCTGGGACTCTGGTACATGTATTTTACTAGAGCCGTGGCTCTGGGAACCTGGTATTTGAAGAACTCGCTTCCGGAAACGACTCTTGCAGGTACCCGGTTGTTTAAAATAGTGGAATTGCGGTTCCGATTCTCAATTTGGAATCGGGTAGAACTGGGTACCCGCCGGAACCACCCAAGCCTAGTGTTTAAAGGGACAATATCGTCACAACCAACAGAGCATAATATCAGTAACTAAAAATAATATCTCACGTGATAAGGTCATATTATTGTTGTTGCTGCAAGCCAGTAATTTTCAATCACTGTGTTCATCTTAAACTACATGTACATGTAGGACACCAATTCCATGCCCTGTTGAAAGTCTGCTCTGATCATGACGATATTGCCCCTTTAAGTTACAATACATTAATTTTCATTACAATTGAAACAGGGCATCCATTTAGCAAACAGTGCTTCCAAAACGACACCCAAAGGTATTTCTGACTAACACTGTTTTCAATACTCGATGAGTACCCGTGTATGATCTTTGTGCATTTTTTTCTTTGAATCTGATTTTTCTTCTGAAATTAATTTAAAATTAATATCACCACTTCTAGAATAAAAAATACATTTGTAGGCCAAATTGCTTACACTGAACTTCAGTCATGAGGTTTTGAGAACCACAGTGTGAGAAATAAGTCACCTGTCGACTGTTACTCAATTTACATGTACATGTACAAGTAATTCATATTTATTTCCCATATAAAAAGGGAAAAAGACTAACAACAAAATCCACAATATTTACATGTTTGTATTTATTGGGCCTAGACTGTATGAAGTATCACTGTGATGTACAGTAAGTGTGTAAAGAGAGGCAAGGGTATGCCAAGATAACCATGACGACAGTACAGGAAACCATTTTGTTTAACCAGTTGATGTCGGGAATATTAATTTTTTTCCGGTCCCCCGTGCGGGTTTATTTTCAGTGAAAAATCTGAAAAAATTTCTAGCCATTAATATTTTTTTTTGTCAATGAAACTAAGTTCGGACACCCAAATAAACACCTTTACTCATTGACATTTTGAGAATTAAATGGCTAGTTTTTTAATTACGGTTGTGTTTGTTCAGCACAATTAGACCGTTGGCAAGCCCCGATGCAACGGCCTATTAGCGACCAGCGCCCGGTCGAAAAGACGGCATACCTGGAGAGAGATCGAATGCCTCGTAAACAATGGATATAAATCCCTCTTTACAAATCCCTGGCTGGTAGTCAAAGGAACAGGTCTTGGATAAAGGGATTAGGCAAAAATCAACGAAAAGAGTGAACTTTATTTGCAGTGCATTTTGTCCGGGGCCACCGAACCGTGACCCCATGGACTCCGAGAAACGATTGCGTGTATACAAGTCAGCCGCCACGACTGCACGCCACGTGTGGCGTGTTGACTAGTCTCCCGGTGACACACACAAAAATCGGAATGCGTGTTTAGATGCTCTCCGATCCGCTGTCCAAAAAAAAAATTGCGTGTATACACGGCCTCCGAAGCGAACTGGTTAAAACATTTGTACTGCAAAAACATGGACAGAAATATTTGGTGTTCGTATGTAATGCTCATTGTGAATAGCAAATTCTTGAATTCTGATTAGCTAATTGGGAATTGTGTGTACTGTTTTGCTTTCTGAAGGGGGATTGCTGCAAAATATTCACAATTAGATTTCTTAGACAAACTTATTTGTTTTAAATGAAAATGCCCATTTTTTGCCCATTTTTTTCAAAATGGGCATTATACACACAAATACATGTATTTGGTCCCGGGCTCTTTCGTGTAAACAATGGTATTTATTTGTCAGTGACAATATATTGCCCCAGCAGGTAGCTTTAAAATGTGTTGCCCATGTTTTTGATATATTACTGACAATTTCCTATTGTAAAGAAATTACTTTTTTCGTAGAAAGGAAAACAAATGTGACAGATATATATATACACCCATCACAACTTCTAAGTTCCCCCTAATATTTTTTAGAATATCTCAACAAGTATTGCATGAATTTTTAAAATTCAAAAAGCAAATGACAGAATGACATGTTCTTCACAGCTCGTAATGAAATGGTTGAAATTCAATATATAACAATGGTATTGATGGCTGTTTCATAATAAGAAAAGAATATTCAAAGAACAACATGCAACATGCATGTCCATTGTTTTAGAAGGGTAGATTATGAGTTTAATATGGAATTGGTCCTCCATTAGTCTCCATAACTGAGTTCTTACAGAAAACTACATTGTACATGTGTAACATGCCATTGAAGCAATGCTTTGTACTGCAACTTTTTTTTCAGCTGAATTTTCATTCAAATCACTGTCAATTGTGCATGCATGATTGAATTTCAACCATTTCATTACGAGCTGTGTAGAACATGTCATTCTGTCATTTGCTTTTTGAATTTTTAAAATTCATGCAATACTTGTTGAGATATTCTAAAAAATATTAGGGGGAACTTAGAAGTTGTGATGGGTGTATACATTATATTGGTTGTGTGTTAGCCATATTGAGCTGTGATATGCCCTACTGGGGAGCTCAGATGGTTTATGAATGATTTATAGGCCTGATGAGAATCTAAAATAATTGAGACGCCTTCAGCACATGAATTATTTGTGAAAAACAAAATTGCTATTAGTATTATTTGTCAGTAAAATTATAATTTCAATTGATAGAGTTAAATTCATGACATCATTTTTATCATGTTTGGTTGTGCTTTGGGAAGTTCTTCTTGTAAACTTAATCAAATGACAATGAGTGAGTTTATTCTTTGGCTTGTAGTTTCCCAAATAGGAGTAAATATGGAGTGAGCATCCGGCCATCATTATACTGCATTCCTTGAACAAAAATATGCATGTTGATGTACATTGTATTCTTTAAATGCATGCAGTTACATATACATGCAAGTATGTGTAAGAACTTGCTCTCGGTTTCCCCCTCCAAACAGAATCAGAAACTAAAATACTGTACAACTCGTTTTAAAATGTTGCACATGTTTATGTAACCAGTTGCATGTGGCATATTCTTCACACATTGTGTGCCAGCCAGCTAGCAGTGGAAATGTTCCCACTACATCCAAGTGGAATTTGTCCATGGATGCACTTGACAGTATTTAACCCCTTATGCACTTCTGACTGTCAACATTGATCTTTGGAGAAATCGCACGCATACGTTCATCAACTACAAATATGGTGACCACAACCCACTGTCATTATTCTGTCAATCAAGCAGCAATCTAAAAACATATGTTCTCAAGTTCTCCTTACTGCAATGATACATGTAGGTAAGGATAGCCCCCAACACAGTGGGTGACTTTTGGACTGAATTTCTGAACCGAAATGAGGTGAACTTGAATGAGGTCATACTGTATTAGTTTATTCTGCCGAGTACGATATGAGTCAAATGATTATGCATAGACTTAATGCCAAGGTTGGTTCACATCAACTCCCACTCTTTAGGAAATTGCAAACATCTCCACACTGCTAGAGGTCATTACAAACCTGTATGCATACAGTGTGTCCTAGCATATGCAGTGTGTACATGTACATGTACATGTACATGTACACTAAATATTATTGTAGTGATATATGGTTTGTAGTGCCAGCATAAGCAACCTACTGACGGTTTTCATTTTGCTCACAGATCCTCAGGGTTATCAAATTTTTTTATGGAAGTTTATAAAATCGCATTGAAATCATCTGTCAAGGTTTCATCTAATACTGTGCAGGGCAACCGTATACATGCTGTATCTTGTTCCATTTTTCCAGTTTCATTATCTGTCGTTGTAAAAAAAAACAAAAAACTTGTGTTTGGAATAATTTTCCTGCTGTTCTTTTATTATTTATTTATTTTTTATATGAAAACTAGCTCAAGTTTATACTTGAGGTTTTATCTAAAGGTTGTTCAAAATGAAGAGCAATCAAGCTAAAATAAAATATACAACATCCATAAAAGAATGGCCCTAGATTTGGCTCAATGCATTTGTCTTATTTAATTAACCCTCCTATAGGTTTAACAATCAAAGACACTCAAAATTTGTATGTCACTCCCAACCCGCTGACTTTGTGCAGTGCACTCAAATAAATGCAAGGACATGTGGCTATGGTACAATGTAGGAGGTCAAACCAAAACCACTCGACTGTAACTTATGCAGTACATACACAGCTCTGTGTGACTCTGCATATAACTTGTAAGACATACACAAGTGTGTTTGACTTTGCCACCTCCAGCACGCTTATACACATGTGTGAACAATTGGCAATGCAACCAAAAATACTCAAGTGACTGTCTGTGGGTGCGGTGCTTACTGGGCCAAATTTCAGCCTGGGCATAGGAGGGATATTGTCAAGCTTATCATTAGAGAGTAGTGTAATGCCCTAGCGACTCTAAGCAATGGTGCATGAATACATTGTTTCAAAACATTGTCTGCTGAAATCCATTTGCGATTTCAGTTTTTATTTTCTATAATAAGAGAACCTCAAAAACCCTCCTACACATGGAGGCCACTCCGATCCACAAAATTCTGTTCTTGAGCAACCTTCAGTACATGTACAAGCCTGCTGTCCTTTCCAAGTAATCTTACAAAATCAACTATGTGCCACCCTGTGTAAATGTTTAAACATATTAGTATGGCCTGCAATGTATCAATGGGAGACCACCTTACCCTGCAATCTCAGTGGTGTGACAGTACACAGAAGGGTAACCATAGGAGGCCACTGGCAACAGCTAATGGCTTGGAGTGGCCTGAATGGCCAAAACTCCAAAAATTGCACAGATTGTAGGAGGGTTAACCATAGGCAGGTTTTGTTTTTTATTATTTGGACTACAGAATTTATTTCTGTTCGAAGGAGGGTACCCTCAATCATTGATTTTTTGTTATAGTCTGTACAAACCACACAGACTCACGACTCCGATGATTCCTGGCTCATTGAGTGGCAGCTTGATTTTTTTTTGTATCGTGGAAATTACCATTGATTGCGCACGCACAGTTCAGCGGTCATCATCCATGCATTAACTCTTCATGGTACCATAACTTCATTGATATTACCGTATAATGACATGAAATTTGGAGATGATATTTTAACTAAAAAGAGCGATATAAATTTGATATCGGCTATATTTTTGGAATATCGTCAATATGGCGATATTTCGATATCTTCAAACCCATTTATAACCGATTTAGCCGAAATTTTTTTGAATATTTTTGATATCGTCCACCCCTTAAAAAAACCCCATTATTGTGAATAAGAAGGGGTTTCCCCCGGTATTTCTGATGAGAGAGACCAATGATAATAATCAGGCCAACCAGGATATTACATTACAACAAGTATTTATCATGCGCCATTCCCGAGAGGCTCATGGTGCTTACAAAAGTTAATGACATAATAAATACAAATCAGAATAGAATAAGACATAAATTGATGCAAAATTAATGAGAAAACAGATTGTCTGATATAAACAGGAAGATTGGATGCATAAACAGTGAAAGTTCTACTACCAGCTTGGACTCTTGTGATAGGATATTCAAGGCGGAGATAGTCATCTGTTGATCTTAAATGTCTATTTGGAACATACAATTTCAAACAATTTGATAAATATAATTTTGGTGCTAAGCCATTTAGTGATTTGTACAGGATACATGTTAGTAAGAAATAAATAATACAAATAAGTGTTGTTTAACTCTGATTCTCAAAAATGTGAGGGGACCAGTCTATTTTCTTTCAAGCCTCAGTTTGGTCACATCTATAGATGTGTTTGAAAGAAAAACGAAGATGGCTGCACCGAGGCAACTGTTGGTTAGCACTCATAGATTCTGAAATGTTCTTGAGTGAAAGGACGTTTCAGATTAGTCATTGACGGCCTATAGTTGTCCTTTAAATCTTTTAACCAAACAAATTGACCAAAACATGACCATGAGGAGGAATTATTATTTGGAGTGCAAATATTGACATGTAAGTAGCAAATAACATCCACTTACATGTACATACAGTGTACAGTACACATGGGCAATTTCATGGTTAGTCACGATGCATTTTTAAGGTTTTGGGCCAACGCTTTATGTTAGGGGTGACGATATTGAATTTTTTTATAGTCGATTATTGACGGCCATGATATCGGTGATATACGATATTATCGTCTCAATACGCGGATTTCTTTAAATACATGAAAAAATTTATGTTTCGTATATATTAACCCTCCTACAATCAGTGCAATTTTTGAAACAACCCATTCAGGCCACTCCAAGCCATTAGCTGTTGCCAGTGGCCTCCTATGGTTACCCTTCTGTGCACTGTCACACCACTGAGATTGCAGGGTAATTAAGGTGGTCTCCCATACATTGCAGGCCATACTAATATGTTCAAACATTTACAGTGGCCTTGGGTGGCACACAGTTGATTTTGTAAGATTACTTGGAAAGGACAGCAGGCTTGTACATGTATGTACTGAAGGTTGCTAAAGAGCAGAATTTTGTGGATCGGAGTGGCCTCCATGTGTAGGAGGGTTAACCCTCCTACTTTTGGTACCTTTTTCATACAAGTTGATGCGCCATTTGAAACCATTAGCTTTGTGGTTTTGAATGGTGAAATAATTGTACAGTATTGATTTCCCCAAATGGTTTTGAATGGTAGGTCAGCTAATACAAAACCTTGTTTGGATCTTTCCAAATGGTAGTACAGCTAATACAAAACCTTGTTTGGATACTTCTAAGTGGTGAATCAATGGACCCTCTATACATTTGAATGGATTTGAATGGTAGTAAAGCTTGCTACGAACACTGTTCAAATGGTATCACCATGTGTGTACAAAACCAATGGGCATTTTTGAAAAAAATGGTCTATCAGTATGAGGGTTAAATGGTATACATGTATAATGCAAAAAGAACCAAACAAAATTGTACGCAAATATGTTAAAGGGACAGTATCATCATGATCAACAGGGCATGGGAGGGGGGGGGGATAATGATGGAAGCGCCAACATAAAAAAAATAACAAATTCAACAAAAACTTAATTTTTTTCCCTTCAAATATTCGAACCAGGAAAAATCGTGCGTTGTGCAGTGCTCCTGATTGCCGTGTACGTGTGGGTCTTAACTAAGGCTAGTCCCAGGATTAGTGCTAGATTCTCCTGGAATAACCGCACTGGTGTACATTGTGAAGTTGTTCACATTCAGCAGATGAAAGTGTGGATGATGACCGGTGAATTGTGTGCGCGCGATCGATCAATGGCCCGTTCATTTTCAGCTCTGGGATGGGGGGCTGTAGGCATTTATAAACCACGGGTTTGTTTATGGACGACGTCACAGTGAGTTCTTTTTTATGAAATGTTTGTCACATTGAGCAGCAAAAATCTAAGAACTTGGCTCATTTTGAAGCGACTGGAGTAACCATTTATTATCGATGCAACTTCCCTGTAGAACTTGCATGTAAAAGTACATTGTAGTTATTTCGGTGTCCAATGTCATTAATCTATCAAAGCATGTGGCTGAATGTGCTGTATACATGTATGTAATTGTATGTTTTCAGTATTGAACTTAGTGCATATTTACATGTAGTAAATAAAGGTTCATGTCATTAATCATTCTACTCTCTGTCCATTTTGCCAGTGGGTTGACAGACCCACCAAAAAAAAGTTTGTCTGTCAGTTTTTGAAAGGGTGATTGAATATTGAATTACTGTTTAGAACACGGTGTAGAACTATGCATTCCAACATGAAACCACTACACAGTAGTTTCTACCTAAGTTTATTTCATTTATTGATTTCACAGGTAGAAAAACAAACACAAATTTACATTAAATTAACAGAAACAGAAACAAAGGTAGCACCCCTGTAGGATTACAAAAAAGTAAACTAAATTACTGTCGAGTTGATCTCCTGATGCTACCACTTAGGAAGTAAACAAATATTGAATCACACAAAGAATGATAAACAACATGGCTTTAGGCACACTTTGAGATATAAAAACAATACTAAAATAAAAATGTAAAAACTTAATACTACACAGTTTGAGTTAGGACATCTCCTAGGCCAGGGACTAATAAATGTTTTCTAAGTGAATTAACAAATAAAGATAAACTATAAATAACTGTTTCTTTAACATCTGTTGGTAGCACCTCCCATAATCTGGGAATCTATAAAAAAGAGAATGATGAGCAGCATTGGACCTAGCCATTTGATGAGAAAACTTAATAACTTCAGTGTGTCTACGATTAACAGGGATTAGATCAATAGGAATGTCAAATTTATTATATAAACATTTAATAACAAACACAATTGAAAGGAAATGAATTCTATTGTTTAAAAAGGGAAGACCCAACTTGACACACCTGTCAGAATACACAATTTCACTACTGGAATTAATTAAAGCCTTTTTGATGGGTTTTGAATGATCGAACTATACAAGGGTTAAGTGTGTTGGGTTACAAGTACATGTATTCAAGCCTGTAATTACAGTACATCCATATTAAATAAAAACAAAAATGTATAAAAATCAACCTGTGAAAGTTTCAGCTTATTTCATTGTGTCCTTAAAAAAAGTGAAATGTATTCAGATTGTTTGTATTCATTCCAATGTGGCATTTCTGCCTTCAGATGACAGAAATTCATTGTGGAAATCACTTATTTTGTAAATTACTTCACTGATTTTAGGGAATGACTAATTTTTCATTTTTTCCCCTCCGTTTTTATTTCTCCACAGACATTTTTACATTTATTTTACTTTTGTTTTACATTTGTTTTGCTTGTTTTACTCCCCCTGTCTGACTCATTGCTTTTCACTAATCTCATAATCTCTTCCTCCAGCCAAAAACTGCCAGTACTTCTATTCATGTGTAATCCCTCTTTTAAGTAAGACTAATTGCGGTGACACCTGTGGAATCTCAATTGAGTAGTAATTAGTTCTGAAAAAAACTGGAGGTACAACTCGACGTTTCGATCAGTATGCTCTGATCGTCCTCAGGATTTCTCCTGAGGACGATCAGAGCATACTGATCGAAACGTCGAGTTGTATGTACACATGTACCTCCAGTTCTTTTCAGAACTAATTACTACTCAATTGAGATTCCACATGGTGTCACCGCAATTAGTCCTACTTATCATCCTCACCATGCAAAGCTACAAGTTTTACCTAATCCCTCTTTTGTCTGGTCCTAGGACCAGAACCTGACTGCTTTTTAGATCTTTTTCTTTTGTGTTCATTTCACACCTGACTAAATTCTGCTCACTCTTGCGTTTATATTATGTTGTCCTATTTTACCTTTGAGAAAGAACCTGCTAGGTTTGAAACGTAAGGCCAATAACTACTATTTTGCATTTATACTACTGGTCCTTTAAGTTGGTAAGCAACTTGCAACAGCTAATTCTCTATTTATTTCACTAATTTTACTTAAACTACATGTATAGCACCTGAGACGGAAATGTTTCAAGGGCTGAATGAATTACAGGAAGTTACAGTGTAGAGGGACAAGAGGTTATTTGGAGGAAACGGAATGTGTTCAGTCCCACTTGATCTGTTCCGTATAACACTGTTGGTAATTTTCATCCAGGGAGGTGTGAAGGTGCCAGGTCATACAGTAACTACATCCTCTGGAGAAATATGTCCTTCATCTGGAAAGCTCTAATGTTAAAAAAATTGCTTCAAATTTAGAAATTATTTGACAATATATAAAGAGTTGTTTTCACACTATGTAGATATGTGATTGAGCACTACACAGTTTGTGCTACATGTACATACGTGTACATGTACATTATATTTAACTGATTGTTCAATTCGGGGTGATTTTTGTTTGTTAAATTTTAAACATTTTCTTTTACACATTGTAAAATGCACTGAAGTGTATCCAGGTACTTGCATACATTAGCTTGACTCGGAGTGAATTTTGTAAATAAATTTTCAAAATTTTCTCTGAATCAGGAAAAGTAAATTTTATCTACATTGAAAAAATGCACATACATAACTAGAAGTAGAAGCAGGAACTTACACTTACAGCAGTGATGTGTGTGCAAAACATTCCCCCAAGACTGGAAATTTAATTGTGGATTAGTCTGACCACTATACCCTCCACTGTATGATAACTGCTTGTACATGTACATATGTAATCATGCATAGGAAATTACTAATAGACCTTATGCATGTGATGTTACAAACCTCTGGAAACTAGAAAGGTCCCCTCACTGAGACGGCAAAAGAAGGTAACTCATTGGTTTAGAATCAAAAATGCGTATACGCGCTGTGGCTATGAGTATGTATGTATATTATCATTGCTTTCCCATTTACGTGGTACGTTGTGACGTCAATGCATAATGTCGATACAGACAAGTGCACATGTGGGTACACACATGATTGCTGGACTTCAGATGGGTACGTATTCAGACATCAGCTTTTTCCAGTGGATTTGTTGAATTCGAAGATTTTTTTTTTCTACGTAATTTTCCATGTACATGTGTGCATCAGGTGGCTCTGAGTGCATCTACATACAAAAGGTACATGTACATTTCTTAATGAATAAATTTTGTTTATTCATTTATTAATTCAAAATAATAATCACAGTCATAGTTAGAAACCAAACAACCAACAACCAAACAGAGCCTGGGATTGATCCAAAAGCAAACCAAATCAAATTTACATGTACATGTACAGGGAACGATTTCGTTCAAAAAATTTGCATAGCAAAACTGCGATGCAAAAAATGAATTTGCATAGCAAAATAATTTTTTGTATAGCAATCTGTGAATTTTGTATAGAAAATTTAAAATGCTTAAAATTATAATTACAGTATGTAGTAGGGCTGTGCGTTTTCGGATATTTTTGGAACCGGATACCCGAAATCAGGAAAGTTCGGATACCCGGATACCCGTTTTCATTCTTGTTGAAAACATGCCTCCTTTGGTGTACAAATACATGTAAACGTTAACAAAATTGACCTTTATAATACAGAGGATACCATATTTAATTCGATCTTTATTAAAGTATAACATCTTGGTGACAAAATATTGTATTAATTTACGGAAAGTTATTTCTGAAATAAAACCGTAAAAATTGATCACATCGCAGCAAGACGCATGGCGGTGCATCACGTAGCCACAGCGCCTCACACGTGACTGTGTCAGGGTGACTACCATCATCGAAGACAATAATCACTGGTGCGTGCGTGATCAGAGCGCATGCGATAGCAAGTTGACTTTAATGTTCATGTCACAAAACACGTGTTGAATAATGTCATTGGTCAAAGGCGCATGTGGGCGGAACTAACCCGTTGGAGAAAACATTCATGTGTTTGCGCCTTGCCGCGCTACCTTCTAAATAAAGATATCCCGCACGCCATGTTGGCTTTGGATAAGGACATGATTTTGCGTACTAAAATAATATTTGATATTATTAAACTAACAAACTGCAAAAAAAATTTACTGAATCTAAAATCAGAACTTGAATATTAATGTTTCTATCACAATGAACTTTAGTTAAATGTCAATAAACCTGTCAATAAACATTGTTTCTTGAAAGAATTAATTTTACCAATTTTCCGGGCCTTTTTCAAAATGGGACCAAATTTGACTATTCCTGTTGAACGTGGCATCGTGTTGATCGGTCAGTCAAGAAATGAGTCTAAAATTTAGGATGCGCACTCATCAAAAAATAACTTAACAAAAGCGTATCGGTGTAAGTTTTGTCTACTTTTAATTAGTATTCAGCCAATTTGTCCTCCATCAATGTTTGACGATCCATAATTGTAGCTCATCATAAGCAACCGCATTGCCCCCTCATAACGTCTTTTCAACTGATAGGAGATTAGGTGATTGTAAAAATTTCGTCCCTCATAAACGCCTTCTTTCAACTGATAGGAGATTAGGTGATTATAAAAATATGCTGCCCAATTGAAAGGATCAAACCTGCAACCAATAATACCTTTCAAATCCGACTGATTATGGATCCTACTGTTGGTTTCAAAGACAATGACCCCACGTAACACCTCCTTTTTATGTCTTTCTTTTTAAACAAACTGTCACCTTTGTCGGCAAATGTAATACACAAGAGAGCTCAGTATCGGCGGGTAAATAAATGTAAATGTTGGTGATATGCTGAGGGATGGTCAGTGGCACATCAAAATAATTACACAACAAACCCAATTTCAACACTACTTTTTTATTACAACAATTAATGTGGACGTCCCCGATAATAAAATCCCCTCTATTAACACATCATGGTGCACACTCCAGGTTAGACATAAAGCAGCAGTTATTGTCCCACTAATCCAATTACTGTGAACAATAGGCAAACAATCCATCCTGAGCAGCTAGTTTGATACTTGTTTGAAGCATGCAGCAGCCAGGCTATTTGAGTCTTAATGATTGGATACAATGTATTGGTTGGACAAAAGTGTATGGAAAATGTCCGTAAAATACTACAAAGGCGTTATCTTGAATAAAATTGCTCCTAAAAGTGTAAACAGTAATAATAATAATAATGTGTGGATTTATATAGCGCACGTATCCACCAACTAAGTGGTGCTCAAGGCGCATTATATTATTATCCCTGCTCATAAGGCTCATAAGGCTCATAAATCATTCCTGAAACCATCTCAGCTCCCTGGGGAGTATACAGCTCAATTGCTGCCATTTCTAGCGCATATAGAGCAAACCAACTCTGCCTTCACAGGTACCCATTTAACCCCTGGGTGGAGAGAAGCAATTATGATTAAGTGTCTTGCTCAAGGACACAAGTGTCACGGCCGTGATTCGAACCCACATTATGTTGCTAACACCAGAACTTGAATCCGGTAAGCTAGACCGCTCGGCCACGACACCCCATTGTTCAATAGTCAAAAATTTCTGTTCACACTGCTGAAATGGTAAGTCCCAATTTTAAAAAGTCGTTTACGGGTACTCGGAACCGAAAAATGGAACCGGGTAATGACAGTTTCGGTCGGGTATCCGGATACCCGCATACCCGGCACAGCCCTAGTATGTAGTGTGCACAGGTACAGGTGTTGTTTTTCAAGGCTTTACTGTCGTTTGGTTCATAATATGAATGTCCAAATTTTACCAGAAATAATAACCTTTAGTGCCAGGAAATTGAGCCAAGGGTGGTAAAAAAATGCACACGTTTCTTCATTATTTTCGCCAAATTGCAGTCATTCATGAAAGTAATTAGTCCTCCATCTATTTTATTTTTTGTTTACATTATTATATCGATCGCTAAAGCAGAGGCAATATCACGAAAACAAATTACCGACTGCGACATGTTCGGGTGCTTTTCAAAGTGAATTTCACCGAGTGTAACATTACTTTGTGGTATGATCAAGCTTGATTTTGATTATTAAAAATTCGTCCAGAAAATGAGTGGTTGAAAGTGCAATCATATTGTGTGCCGAAATGATTCTAAATCTCACCACTACATATGTATAAATGAATACTCATTTTATAAATTTTTCAAAAACTTATATTATAAAACGAAGTTAGTAACTTTCTAGATTTCTTTGAATACGGCCGTAGTGATCGTATGAAGGTGCACGTGTGAACTGAACACGGTACTATTGGGTATAGGGGAGGCTCAATTGCTCAATGTTCCAACCCCCAAACTCAGTAGAAGAAAAATAAACACGTGCGAAGCTATAAAAAAAACTGAGCAGTTGTTGCGTGTTTTCCATTTCGGGAATTGCGCCCGTAGTTAATTCATCAACAGAAAAATATTGCATGCACATAGAATTTTAGACATTGCGGATAAAATCCGTACGGATTGCTGGTAAATAAAGTTGCATGTATGGTTGCACATATAGGTAAAACCAGTGCGCGTGGTCACTGTTGCATCAACACAGCGCGTCGTGAAGTCATAGTTAACCACGTACGTTGGACGGATGTACCCACGGCGTGGTCTGGACACACGGAAACAAACCCAGTCGGGACGGATCCCTTGATATTTTTGGGTCGGAAATATACATGTAAATGTTATTTCGGGAAATGTTTGTGAATAGGATTTCAAAAATATTTATTATTAAACCACAATAGTGAAAAAAATCTGTCGAAATTTGGATCGCAAAATCTGCGATGTATTGTTTGAAATTCCATCGTAGATTGTCCAAATTACATGTACGTCACATTTTGCAATGCGATACAGGGGAAATCGTTCACTGATGTAAGAAGGCTCTCCCTTTTTACATGTAAAATGTACACATGTACAGTAAAAGTTGTTCATGTACCATGTATGCAGGTACATTGTGTAACAGTATCATGTAGCTTGTCACGTTGTGTAACACCATGGAGGAAAGAACACATTAACCTCCTACATTGTAACATTCAGCTGGTTTTAGCTGTTCGGATTGTGTTAGCCTGAAGACCTGACGTCACACTTTGAGCTAGAGGCGCGTGAATTACTCCAGATCCTGGCCGTGCAGCCGCCATATTTTCCCCGATGCTTAACTTTGACCTTGGTTGGTAGCTAGCGCGCGCAAGCCTCGAAGTGTGACGTCAAATCTTCAGCACAACGCATTAACGTGTCCAGTGAAATTCTTTGAGTGGTACGCCTGGAGTCTGTCTACATATATATAGACAGGGGACCAGTCTAGGATTGTGTATGCGTTACAGAGGTTTTACACACCCATTGCAGCTAAGCACCGTCGATATATCGATATTACTCGATTATTCGATATTGTTTTGATATCGATATCGCCGATAGCAATTTTTTAATCATATCGAAATATCGAAAATTTCGTTATTGAGGAATGATATCGAAAATATCAAAATGCGTCAGATTATCGTCAAAATAAATCTCCCGTTTGTGCTTTTACTTGGTGTTTAATGTTTGCTGCATAATGGAATAAAACTCGGCGGCAAATTGTGTTTGTGAGTGAGAATAAAAACATCGCGCAAATGCCGAGCGGCGACGCTTTGTGCTCTGCGTTCGCTGGAATTCGCGGTTTCCCGTATAATGCAGAACCTCAAAAGAAGCTGCCCTTTTTTGGCTTGGAGAAAGTTCCGTTGTCCCTTATATATTTTCCTACATTCTCTCGCCGGTAACGCCCAATGCTGTAATTGATGAAAATAATAAAGATGATGAGCAATTTACTGGAGAAAGGCGTGAGAATTGATTTGTTTATTTTTTGTGGTTTGAAAAAAGTTCCGTTGTCTGATATTTTCCCACATGTTCTCGCCGGTAACGCCCGGTGCTGTAATTGATTAAAATAAAAACACGAGCAATTAAAAATACGCTTGGAGAAAGGCGTGAGAATTGAGTTTGTTTTTATCTTTTGTGGTTTTCAGTTTCCCTCATTTTTCGTGTAAAAATTTCCCCGGTCTTTGAAAAAACAAAACGCCCAAATAAAATCTCAGCTCCGAAAAAGCCTTTCCAGAGAATGATTGATAGCCGCATTGTTCAAATTGATACCCGCATTGTTCAAATTGATACAATGCATCTCTTGTTTGTTACAAAGTATCTATTTCGGGTTCAGCTAAAGGCCACCGGACTTTGAGGACATGCCGCCGGTATTAAAATTGAGTGTTCTTTGCCGAAGAATAGCGATGATATCTCAACCAATGAAATGAGCCAGTTCCTGGCAAATAAATACGCCATTGGTTGCTTTCATCACAGACCATTTATGCTTTCATGAATATGACGTTCCCTCCACCGCAACTGGAGTGATTGAGCCACAGGTGCATGTCACATTCCAACTTGGTTGCCTAGAAATACTGTTGCTAGGGAGGCTCCCCTGTGATGTCCGGGACTGCCAGTTGCGTAACCAGAAATCTTGTATGGGAGAGAGCTTGTGACTATTTTCTCACAGCCTGCAGGAAACTAGTAGCTCAAAAAATGCTGCCGCTTTCGGGAAATTTGTGAAGGCATAGTTTGTCATATTGGATGCAGTTTCCATTTCCGTTAAATAAGGGTTTTTTTTTGTTTTTTTTTTTTTTTAATTTATGGTCTTTAACTTTTACATGGGATAATCGATATATCGAATATACTCGATATTGGATTTCCGATATCGATTATTGAAAGTTTTGATATCGACGGTGCTTAATTGCAGCTTGGTCTAGCTGTTGATCACCATTCCCATTTCACTGTATGTTACTATATGTACATGTAGTTGTAACCTCCATGTACAATATATCTGGGGAGGTGAGGTCAGCTTTGCAGGTTTGTCATTCGTATCTACATGTAGGTCTGTGGTTTTTACTAGCAGTTTTTACATTTTTCATTAAAGGTCGTATGAAATAGGTGTTTTTTTCATTGTATACAATAAAGTACACCTACTGGAACATATTTGTCATTTGTAAATTTTTCCCCTCACGTTTATACCATACAAATATTAATTTTTAAATTTAGGGGGTGCTTTTCGACATGCCCATACCCCCTCATTAACATAAAATTTGTGACGTACACTGAGGCAATTCCCGATCCGCGATCCACGGCACTTGCCAAAGTATGCGTCGTATACAGCACACCACTGCATGCAGAGTGTTGCTAGAGAAAAAGTTTCCTAAAGTTTTCTGTCAGGTTTGAAACTTATTATTTTTGATAATGCCATCGAGGTGTGTCGCTGCAGGTTGCAGCAACACCACCAAAGACGGTGTTAGTTTACACCGATTTCCGTCTGATCCAAAATACAGACGTATTTGGACGACTAAAGTGAAGCTGACCAGAGCGAAGTGGTCGGGACCGACGGAACACTCATTCTTATAATGTAGTGCACACTTCGAGCAGACATGCTTTGAACGGGGCCTTCACAGCCAGTTCGGTACGGCTTATAAGGCCATGCTGCTACCAGATGCAATTCCAACGATATTCCCGCTAAGTAAGAGGGCTGTGAAGGCTCCAACGAAGAAGAGAGGTGTTTTTTTTAAAGCGAGAAAGACTCAGGGTAAGTGGCCATTTAGTAATACTCCCATGCATAACCCAGTCCACTTCCGTGCAAAACGACATGTTCACACCATGCTCCCCGTTTCAGTGTTCACGGCATGAAAACATGCCGTGATTTTCCGCATAAACCCTAACTCCCTAGACAACAAAGGCAGTTGGAGGATTTTTATTGTTCACTAACAATGCTTAGGGTTAATAAAAACATCGTGTCTGATTGTATATCCTGGCAAGACAAACATAAAAACATTAAACCTTGTACCTTGTACCTTGTAGATATAAACCCCCGAGGACTCCTCATGGGAGTATAAACTGGAGGATTGATGAGGGTGGTGCACTACATGTATAATTGATTTAGACTGGTTTGGAATATTGCGATAGATGTAGCGTCAACTGTGGTTTGATCTAGTTTGTTCCACATACTAATGGACTTGGGGAAAAAAAGATTGTTTCATTATATCGGTGCTATCTATTGTTTTTGACATGAGTTGCTTGTCATGGGTTCGCCTTAATCTAGTTGGTTTTTGTGAGATGTAAAGTTCATTGTTTATATCCAGCTGGTTGTTCAATATTTTATAGAGCATGGTGAGCCGAGAGTGCTGTCTCATTTTCTCTATGGGAAGCCATCCAAGTTCTTTCATCATGGCTGAGACACTTGCTTGTTTCTTGTAATTGCCCTTAACGAACCTTGCCGCTCGCCTCTGTACCTTTCTCATTATGCCTGCGCTTGTTTTGAGTTTTTTTTAAATGATCAGAACTTTGACTCAACTGTTTCTGTTATTTCATAAAATAACACCGTAATGTTAGCATTGCCTTCGGTGTGTGTTCCGACCGCATGATGGGGGCTTGCGCTGCGATTCACGGATAACTCTCTCTTTCGGACATGTTTTTCGCGTGTTACTGCTAGCTTTTCGTAGAGTAATTCTCCCGTGCTTCTGGCCTAAAATGCGTCTGTGTGTGCATGACAATGCTAAGTGTGCATTGTACCGTGACGGGGACAACTCGACCCTCTATAATTATTAGACTGTTATCCGATCAAAGTCTGGCACCAAACCATACTGCCTAGCTCCGCGAGTGTAAAATTCCCTGCCTTTGTGTACGTCACGAACGTTTCGTTAAAACTTCAAAAATTCGGGGGGTCAATTTTTGATTATTAGATAAACAATTAATAATCCACTCGACACAAAAAAAACATTTAAAATTGTTTTTAATTCATACCAATCAATATAACAGTACCAAAAAATAAAGTTTGGTAAATACACTCTTCACAGGACCTTTAAATGTCAGTTATGTCAGCAGAGATTGCATTTCGCTAGTGTAGTGTCATCTTAAGAACCCCCCTATGATGAGGTTGGCCTTCCATCACCACATGGACCCATGATCACTGTTAGGCAACACATTCCATTGACTGACATCTGCTGCCACACTTAGTGTGGGCACATGGTAGGCTCTTGCTGTGTACACAATGGCTCGTGGTGGATCTTAGTTCAGAGAGTAATGCAGTTTTATGTATAAAAATGTATGTTGATATTAACACGTCATTCAAAGCATCCACAGGCATGCCTTTTTTTTGCACTTAAAAGTCAAACACTGTCAAAGCTTACATAGTATGTGTAGTAAGTCCATTTAAAGGTCAAAATGAGTTGACCGTTTTTGACTAGTAAAAGCATTAATTACACGTGTCGTGTATTGTTAAGGGTAGTCGAAATGACGGTGAAAACCAGTAAAAGACAGTCAATTGACTGATTTTGACTATTGTGCATAATAAAGCTACTTGCCACTAAAGTTCAGCTTACAGTAGGAGGGTTTACTGTGATAGTTGGGTTTATACGTGTTGGGGTACATGTATGCATGTACATAATAATAATAACAGAAGATTTATAATGCGCACATATCCACCAAGAAGTGCTCAAGGCGCTTTACAGTAAACAAGAAATCATACAATAGCATAGCAATACAATAGCAAATGCAATATAATACTAAACAAAAGATTTATAAAAAAAAAAAAAAACATAAATGAATGTACATAAGATGAGTTTAAGTTTTTCTTGAAGGAGTAAACAGTTTGAGATTCACGAATGTACAGAGGCAAATCATTTCAAAATCATTCAAAATCATTACATGTACAGTATGTCTCCTCTGATTTTTAGATGTGCTCCTCCACACCCTTCCACTGGAAGTTTATTTTATTATTTTTTAAACATAAGGCCAAAGGCCTTCTATACCACTTCCGGGTTCACTTTCGGGGCCAAGCGGTCTAGCTTACCAGACTCAAGTTCTGGTGTTAGCAGCAGAATGTGGGTTCGAATCCCGGCCGTGACACTTGTGTCCTTGAGCAAGACACTTAACCATAATTGCTTCTCTCCACCCAGGGGTTAAATGGGTACCTGTGAGGGCAGAGTTGGTTGATTAGCCCTATATGCGCTGTAATGGCAGCAATTGAGCTGTATACTCCCCAGGGAGCTGAGAATGAGATGGTTTCAGGAATGATTTATGAGCCTTATGAGCAGGGGTAATGATATAATGCGCCTTGAGCACCACTTAGTTGGTGGATACGTGCGCTATATAACTTATAAGTCCACACATTATTATTATTATTATTCTATACCAACATAGTTCTATATCAACGTAGTGTACATTGTATAGAACCCGGAAGTGAACATTATCGTCCTGTTGAACAACGCTGCAATCAATCGTTGCGAGAATTAAAATAGTAAAGTTGATTTTTAAGGATAAGTTTGAGGTTTTTATATGCTATTTTGAAAAAAATTATGTGTTAATATGTGTTAACGGTAAAATTCTGGTTTTTTTTTGTGTTCAAGGTTTAAGGTTCATTTATTTTTCCACAGTATCAAAATTCATCGATAACAATAGAAAGTAGTGAAATAAGTAAAGAAATAAAAAATATTACAATAGGAAGTAAAAGTGAAAGATATGGGTGATACTGCAGAGGGCCCCATTGAGAAGCAAAGCTTGTAAACATGGGCACCATAGTATGCATGTGCATTGAGCCGGAAATAAGAAGATAATGTCCATTGTACCATGGGCCCACTGCATAATGAGGTTCCATGGATATACCAACATGTAATATAGGGCTCAATGTACATGCTGCATATTATATGAAAAAATATATATATTTAAATATATAAATAAATATAAAATAAATAGTTACTTAAACATACAATGAACAGACAGACTTAAACAGGTCAGTGTGGAATGTTATATAAATGCAAATCATGGTTTCAATGATAGGAATTCAACAAGATAGATTTAAACACACGTTTAAAAATGTGGATATTTTTTTATGCTTTAAGTTCATCAGTAAATGTGTTCCAAAGCCTGGGACCCTCATATTTGATGGTTTTGCGAGCAAATGAAGTTCGAATAGATGGGATGTGAAAATTGGAAGCTTGACGAGTGGAATGAGAATGGATTTCATAATTCCGCGTAAATATACTGTTAATTGAATATGGTAAGGTGTTGCAGGTTGATTGAAACATGAGGGACCCAAGCTGATGAAAATATAAATCTCTAAGTTTTAAAGTCCTCTGTTTAATGAAAAGGCGGTCCGTATGTGCATAAAAGTCAGTACAATTAATTACACGTAAAGCTCTCTTCTGTAGAAGAAGTAACCTGTTTAAATTAGTGACAGAGCTATTTCCCCATGCGAGTATTCCATAGTTAAGATAAGATACAATTAATGTATTATAAAGAGAATCAAGGACAGATGAGGGAATAAAATGTTTTTTTTTTATCTTTTTTTTTTTAGCTGTTTCGCAGCGAAGCGCAGCGAAACAGCTCTAGTTTTTGTTAAAGTTTTTTTTTCTTCTTTTTTTAATTTTTCAGCGCTTTCCGTACCGGAAGTGCATTGCAATAACACATGTTTCATTCTGAACGCCTTTTTGCAGTGTTCCATAAATGCGATTGCAATGAAACTTAAGGGGACCAAAGGCAATAGTGCAATAGTGTGCATATTGCAATGACGTCATAATTACGTCATCGGGTGTCGTTACACTAAATCAAAGATTAATAATGAAAAACATTAAAAAATTAATAACTCCTGAACCACATATACTATCAATTTCATCTATGTGGCATATTGTAGGTCGTTACCCACTCCGTATTTCGTGCACAGATATGACCCCATTTTGACCTTGGCTTCCGGTGCAAACCGGAAGTTCCAGTTTAAAGAGCTCTACAGCCAATATGATAAAAAATAATACTATGATTTCTGTGCATGTAATCATCAGTAGGGTGTACTCTTTTGGATAGTAGGTTTGATGACGTCATCATATGCAAGAGCGCCCTCTAGCGACAGGTTTAAAAAGACGTTATTTTCACTTGTACACTTGCCAATGTCACATTACCACAAATGATGTCATATTGTAGCTTATGAATCAACTTATATATCAAAACAAATTACGTCATTATGACGTCATCAGGTGTCAAGTTACACTAAGTTAAAGATTAATATTGAAAAACTATTAAAAAAATTATAACTGTTGAACCACAATAGCTATAATTATGATCTTTGAGCCATATTGTAGGTCGTTGCCCACTTGACAATTCGTGCAAATATGACCTTATTGTGACGTTTGCTTCCGGTCGAAACCAGAAGTTCAAATATAGCAATGTTGTTAGAGCTCTAAAGATACCGTGTGCTGCAGACAGAAAACAATTACACACGGCTGGCTCCGAGTTTTGCATGAAATAGCGCCCTCTTCTGGTTGAAGATCGAGTTCTAATGGTGTTCGTCATTGTATTGGTTACAACAATTTTTGTGTCATGTAATTACACTCAAGCCACCTCCTTTTAATAGTGTTTGTTCTTTCCTTTAAAACCACTTTCGAATACCCATTTAATTGCCAAGTATCAATAAATCAAGGAGCTATGTTCAACGACTTTGTAATATCTTTCTTGTTGGTTTAGATTTAAATTTTATATTTAAAAATATCATAACTCAGTTACACTTTTGATTTTTACAAAATGTACATCATCAGAAGTAAGTGTATTGGTGACGCAGGTATGACCTAAAATTGACCTTTATTTCAGGTCCAAACCAGAAGTTGAAATTTCCAAAATATTTCTCAAAAACATTATTTTTGTTTTGTTCTGTTCCGTTTGGTATGAAAAATAATGGCTATTTGAAAAAATAGACTGCTTCAACGAGCCCCTTTCTTTGTTGAAAGTCAAAAGGTTTACAAAACTCATGGCCGAGCGGTCTAGCGCACCGAACTCAAGTTCTGGTGTTGCCAGCAGCAGGGTGTGGGTTCGAGCCCCGGTCGTGACACTTGTGTCCTTGAGCAAGGTACTTAACCATAATTGCTTCGTCCTTCGGATGGGACGTAAAGCCGTAGGTCCCGTGTGTTGTATAATGCACGTAAAGTGGATTGTCGTGCGGTCTAGCGCACTGAACTCAAGTTCTGGTGTTGCCAGCAGCAGAGTGTGGGTTCGAGCCCCGGCCGTGACACCTGTGTCCTTGAGCAAGACACTTAACCATAATTGCTTCTCTCCACCCAGGGGTTAAATGGGTACCTGTGAAGGCAGAGATGGTTTGCTCTATATGCGCTAGAAATGGCAGCAATTGAGCTGTATACTCCCCAGGGAGCTGAGATGGTTTCAGGAATGATTTATGAGCCTTATGAGCCTTATGAGCAGGGATAATAATATAATGCGCCTTGAGTGCCACTTAGTTGGTGGATACGTGCGCTATATAAATCTATTTATTATTATTATTATTATTTGTGTGCCATTTACTCGAAGATGTGACATGCAGTTTATGTGTTTACAATAGACCCAAATCCTGATGACGTCGCTGGTTAACCGCATTGCTTAAGTTCCCCGACCCCCTCCCCAATTGTGTCATCTTGTAGCTAATTATTTGTATCACAATCCATTCAATGATGTCATAACATTTCAAAAGTCCTCACGGCTCAAAGTGGAAGTTAATATGATAAAAAATAGCGAAACAGCTGGGTATTCGTTCACGAATACAATTGAGCTCTAGTTTTTCTTTTTTCTCGCTATGATGAGACTGATTTTTATTTTTTTAAATTAATTAATTAATTTATTTATTTATTTATTTTTATCCCGGGGGATAACAATTTATTATCAGTAGTTCATAATCAATCATTTAAACACTAAGATTATAAGTTTATGCATAACAGTACAGGTAATTAATACTTATTAGTCTTGGCAAAGTACAGAGAAGAAATCCCATTTACGGTAAAAATTCGCCATGTTATCTTTACAACTGTACATAAATTTTTCCATAGAGTAATAATTCATAAGATCTTTTTTGAAAATTGAAAGAGATGGTTTTTCCTTGGACATTTTCCTCTTATAAATATGGAAACGACAAATTAATAATATCAAGTTAATAGCTTTACACTCAAAGTCAGTTTTACCAAACAAGAGTACTTCATTGTCTAAGATGATGTTAAAATTAGTTTTATCCTTGATCCACGAAACAACTGAAGTATAAAAGGAAATTGTTGAGTCACATGAACAAAACAGATGGATAAGAGTTTCCTCTTCATTGTTACAAAAGGTACATAAATTCGTGTTTAACTTGTTAATTTTGAAAAGAAAATAATTTGTACCTAAAATCCTATGTGTTAGTCTACACTGGAACCATCTCAACTTAGTATCTATTGTACAATTGAAAGGAATATTAAAGACTAACGACCATTTAGAAAAACTATGGTCTGTTTGCAACTTATTGTTCCACTTAGAAATGAATGTATAAGGTACTTTCCTGGAGGAGGTCAGGACTTTAAAGATGATGCTCGAACCTTTTTTATCCCTCAAAAGAATTTTGAAATTAAAAGGAATAAAAGGACATTGAATAGTGCATTTTTTTAAAGGGAACATATTTGGAAAAGCAAACTTGATAGCTCTAATCACACCTCCGTATTGCAAGAAATTAGTTCTAATGTTAAACTTATTACTAAAATCTTCAAAAGACAGAAAATTACCGTTGTCATTCAGAAGATCGAAAATATATTTGACTCCTGCCGACTCCCAATGTTTATAAAAGATACATTTTTTACACACTTTAATTTTATCATTGTGCCACAGAGTGTTTGACAAAACATCTTCAGCAGTCACCGGAGTATGCGCCAGTGTGAATTTAGACCAGCATGTAAAGACATCCCTCCAAAAAAGGTTCCCATTCTTACGGGTACAAAGCAATTTCAAATATCCCCCTTCCAAAGGAAACATTCCAGAAATATTCATGATCTTATGGTATAAAAAAAACCAACCACAACTATTGTCAGATACTAGAAGTCTGCGGAGCCAAGTGATTTTAAGGGCGTTCATGTAATCTCTAATATCTACCATACGTAGCCCTCCTTGGCTGTAATCTTGAACCATTTGATTTCTACTAACCCGGTCATTTCCCCTCCAAATGAATTTGAAAAACATTGAATTCAAATCATTGACAGTATTAATAGGCGGATCAGGGATAGTTAAAATAAGAAAAGTAAGTTTAGATAGAAGTAAAGACTTGACAACAGTAATTCTACCAAGAACTGTAAGATTCCGTTTAGACCATCTCGTTATCTGATTACGTAATAAATACATTATCTTACTATAATTAAGTAAAACCATGGAATGTAGATCTGTGGAAAACTCAATACCAAGTATTTTAAAGGTCTCCAAAGGCTCCACCCAGTGGGCTTTGATCTCTTCACATACTTTGTCCACACTATTTTTCTTTGAACCAATCCAAACCACATTTGTTTTATTAACATTAACTTTAAGTCCTGACATATTTGCAAACAAATCGAGAATGTTAAATGCAGCCTGCATAGATTTTTCAGAACCATCAAGAAATAAAACTGTGTCATCAGCATACTGTGATAATCAAAACTCTTTACCGGCTACCTTAATACCTTTTAAATCGTTATCATTACATACCATCATTGCAAGAACCTCTACACACAAAAGAAATAAATACGGGCTAAGACCGTCACTTTGTCTACAACCCCTCTCTATGTTAAAAGATTCTGAAAGGAAACCGTTAACTAGAATCGAAGAAGAGGCCTGGTTGTAAAAAAATTTGATCCATTTTTTTATAGATGGACCAAAGTTAAATTTATCTAAGATATTAAGGATAAACTCATGTGAAACTGAATCAAACGCTTTTTCAAAATCAATAGAGATTAATAGACCAGGAATGTTATCCGAGTCAGTAATATCAAGTAAACCATACGTTTGACGAATATTTTCACCTATAAAACGACCCGCCATAAATCCCTTTTGGCGCTCGTTAATAATATGAGGCAGACAAGATTTCAATCTTTCAGCGATACATGCAGACGCCAGTTTATAAGATGTGTTAAGGAGCGAGATAGGACGCCAATTTTTCAAAAACTGACGGGGTTTATCCCCTTTGGGCAACAAAGTGATAATACCATATTTCTGAGTGACTGATAACTGGCCCGATAAATATGCAAAATTGAGTGAACATAGCAAAAACCAGGATAAATCAGACGAGAAAAATTTATAAAATTCGAAACTAAAACCATCAGAACCTGGGGATTTACAATTCTTAGTGTTTTTTAAAGCTTGCATAAGCTCAACATATGACAAAGGGCCTTCCAGGTTGTCCTGCACTGTATCTGAAAGAATTGGGCTGCCTGCTTTCTTAAAAATAGAATTTAAATCAGCAAGATCATTAACATTCCGATGGGAATACAAAGATTTATAAAAATTCCTAACCTCGGAAAGAATTTCATCGGATGTAATCAACCTGGAATTTACATTTATTAACAACACAATTGATAGACTTACTAACAAAACCACGTTTCTCCATATTCAAAAAATACTTAGATGGTTTTTCCCCGCATTCCATCCATTGTGTTCTAGATCTAATTAACACCCCATCCATTTTGGATTTACGGAGATCCACAAGATCGGCCTGTTTAACACTTAAAAGATCGACTGACTCAAGATCTCCTTCGGCCACTTTATTAGACAAAATATTAATCTCCTTTTCCAGAGAAACCTCTAGTTTATTGGTCTCTTTCTTTTTCCATATGGAATAGGAGATAGTTTTAGATCTAATTTTCATAAGAAGCATCTCAAAGAAAGTCTGATTGTTAATAGTAAAATGAATGTCTTTGGGATGAATGCTTTTGAGATTGGAAGGTAAATAAGGAGACACTGCATATTCCTCCACTAAATCAGCAATAACTTTTCTCACTAAATCTGGGTAGTTTTTATCAGTCAACAAAGAATTATTAAATTTCCAATAACCACTGCCCCATTCTATTTTAGTCAAGTCAAGCGTTATATCAATAATTGAGTGATCCGTTCTATAACCTGGTTTAATGTCACAACTCACTAACTTGGTTTGAAGTTCAGAAGAAATTAGAAAAAAATCCAACCTCGACTGTTTTAAAGTACGGTGTTGTCTCCAGGTAAATCTATTTCTGGGTTCTGAATACGCCATACATCAACCAAATCAAAATCATTGCACATCTCCAGAACTCTTTTTCTAGCCAGGGGATTATTAGTACTAGTATAATTGACACAGTCAAGTAAATTATTCAAAATTAAGTTCCAATCGCCACATAATATAATATGAGTATTGTCAATATCATTCAGGATAGTAGCAATTTCATTATAGAAATTAGGATCGTCTGTATTTGGACCATATAAATTAATGAGAGTAGTATTATAATCACCAATTTCCAAATCAAGTACAAGCATATTACCATTTTCATCGGTCTTTACGTTCTTAATACTATACTCGAAATTATTATTAAATAGAGTAACCACCCCTCGAGAATTAGTCTTAAAGGAACTAAAGTAACATTCTAATCCCCATTCATTTTTAACAATGTCTTCCATGTCCCTATCAAAATGAACATCCTGTAAACAATAAATGGAATATTTTTTTGATTTAAGGAAATGAAAAACATCTCTACGTTTGGCCAAATTGCCCAAACCTCGGCAATTCATCGAGGCTATAGAGAGATTACTATTAGACATATTTATCTATAAAAAAGACGGGGTAAAAAAGAACCATTTTTATACGCAAACACATTTAAAAACTTTTCGATGAATAAACAAGATATATTATCAAGATACTTTCTGTACTGGAAACCATAAGTTTTAATAAGAACCATGATAGTAGTAAAGCACACAAAATAACTATCCCGGGGTTTTACATGTAACAATCCCAAACCCACAACCCAAACCACATCCAAAAAGAGCCCCCACCCCGCCATCTAGGGAGACTACCCAGATGGATCCAAGGTAAAAAAAAAATGGCAAAACCACAACCCCCCTTTAAAAAACCCAATAAATCCAGCCAAAAAAAGCCTCCTAAGAATACAGAAGAGGATAAGGAGAATGACGTAAGAGGCTCTCCTCATGCTCCCGAAGTAAAATTTAAAAATGAAAGTAAATTAAGAAGAAAACACCCGTGCCCAACCCAAGATTGTAAAAGATGGGCAAAAAGCTACATAAATCGAGATATAAATGTGCAGACACCCAACGCTTGAAAAAAGTCACATTAAGTTCTTTTAAATTAGGAACTCCTTTACTTGTCATTGAACTTGTAGGCCTCACCATTGCCGTGCCTCCAACGGCCAGCGAAAAAACGAAGCTTAATACCACGTTCATATAAGTTCTGTACTTCAATTTTCCAGGTCTTCTTTTCCTTCCAATCTTGTGTTGTGAGATCATTCATTATGAATATCTGTAACCCCTTGAGAACCTGCCTGCATTTTTTCATGACTCTCACTTTATCTTGGTAAGACAAAAGTTTTACTAAAATATGTGCTGGCCTACCATCAAAATCCTTTCCGTCCCGGTGAGCCCGTTCAATATGCGGAGGAGATTCCCAGCCGAAATGGGTACGGAGAATGTCCGTGACTTTATCAACACAGTTTTCGTTTGCTGACCGCTGTACTCCGACCACTCGAAAATTGTTCCGGCGGCTAAAACGCTCCTGCTTATTTATGTCACTGTTTAACCTAGCCAGTTGAGCCTTCATGGTGGCAACCTCCGCAGTCACGGTGTTGAGTGATTTTTGAAGGGCGTCTTTGGACGTCTCAAGCTCGGCGATTCTCTCACTGTTAAATTCAATGGAGGCCGCAAGTTTAATTTCTAGCTGCCGCTGACCGTCCACCGTCCACAATTTTGGAGAGGGTAGACCGGACGAAGGTCTCAAAATCCTCGTCGCCGTTTTGCCGACAATCCACATCGGGTTGCTCGTCCCTAGGCGTAATGAGATCCACGCTCACGGTAGTTGCCGTATGGCCTGTCTTTTTTCCCCCTCGTTGTTTGGGTGGCATGGTTGTAGTTGGGTGGTGCACTTTCTTGCTTGGGTGATTTCTTAATGCACGGAGCAATGTGAGGAAGCATCCTTCTCTCACGGCGTCATTGGTGGAAGTCTGGAATAAAATGTTTGATCCTATTAATCACACCAATGTTCCTAGCAATAATTTTACAAATATGATCAATATGATTTTCCATGTTAAGCCAGAGTCAATAAACAATCCCCAAAATTTACAACAATCATTTATTTTAATGATGCAATCATTAATTATTAGTTCATAGGGAAGAAAATTGGTAGAATTACTGAACAACATATAGTTGGTTTTAGCAACATTGAGGGACAACTTATTGACTCTGAACCAGTTGGCAACCGATTTGAGTTCATTGTTCACAGTATCAATGATATAATTAAGGTTACTGTGAGAAAAAAATTAATTAGAATCATCAGCAAACAAAACAAAAGATAGTACATTGGAAGATTTAGTCATTTATGTATAATTTATGTATAATATAAAAAGTAATGGTCCTAGAATAGATCCCTGGGGTACGCCATATATGTGAGAATGCTGGAGTTTGAATTAATACCATTAATAGATACATATTGGGATCTATCAGAGAGATAACTCCTAAACCATTCAAGTGAAGTTCCCCGAATGCCATAAAAAGAAAGTTTATACAATAAAATGTCTTGATCAATTGTATCAAATGCCTTGGAAAGGTCTAGAAATATCCCTACAGTGTGTTTGGAGTCATCAATTGCATTAGAAACTTTATCTATAAAATCAAGAAGGGCATGAGTGGTAGAATGCTTATTAAGAAAACCAAATTGTGAATTAGCCAAGATATTAAATTTATTCAGGAATTTAATAGTGAATTCTGAATTCTATTAACCTCTATTAATTTTCCTGTTTTCCGTGTTTACTTGATTTCGTGTATCCGTCCATGTTCACTGTGATACAGAAAATTCTAAAGTCTACGTCTACAGGGCATCTTGGAAACATGTACGTACATGTATTGCCCAGGGAACTATTTAGCATAACAAACAATTTGGGCAAAATAATTTGTTTGTGTTTTGAATGACAAATTTTGAATTTTGAATGACAAATCTTGAATTTTGAATGGCAAATCTTGAATTTTGAATGGCAAATCTTGAATTTTATGAAGCAAATCTTGAATTTTTTTGGAGCAAATCTTGAATTTTTTTGGAGCAAATTGTGAATGCTGTGTAGCATTTTGTATTACAAGATAAGTCATTCATTGTGCACTGGTTAATGCCCCAGGTAACCAAAGTCCTGACAATGCCAATATTTACTGCACATTCATAATGTACATACATGTACATGTATGAACACTGCACAAAAGTATTCAGCGTTAACAGTGTGTGAAAGGGTGACAAATTAAGAGATGAATTGCATCCAAATTGAGTAGGGCCACAGACTCGCACATAATTGATTTTTTTTTTAAGTGACCACAATGACCTTTTGTGGCGGGGAGGTCTCCACATGAAGGAGTTACTTAGATCATTGTGTGGGGAATTTCAAATGAAACGGCAAAGATTATTCATTGGTGAACAAGTCACCATGAACGACAACCTCTAGTGCAGTCTGTAATAAGCTTAATACATCATAGGGGAATAACTTATCATATGAATATGCCTGTAATCACTTACTATGGGGAGATGCTCTCCATGTGCAGAGATCAGAAGGCTGTAGTTAAGGCATATGTAATGTACATGTACCCCAAGGCTCCGTGCTCGGCCCACAGTGGTTTACTGTTTATACCTTTCCAGTTCGTGATATCATTTTGAAGTATAATTTAAATTACCACGTCTATGCTGATGACACACAGCTTTACGTTACTTTCAAATCTTCTCAAGAACCTGCCGATTCGTGCATTACAACGCTGGAGAAATGTATTAAAGAGATTCGTAGTTGGATGAGACAAAACTTCTTGAAATTGAACTTGGATTGCGTCAGCAATTATCAAAAGTTTCTCTTCCATTTATTACAATTGGTGACTCGCAGATAACCCCCCTTATCACAAGCATGTAATTTGTGTGTTATATTTGACTCAGCAATGACTTTAAAACGGTGTTTTAGCCAGCGAGCCGTGCAGGCCGTGTTAGCACGGCCAGTTTTTTAAAAAAAACGGGCTATATTTTCAAGCATGGCTTGTATTTTTAAATCGAAGCCGTGCTAAAATATTTTAGAAAATCTATTTCAGTAAAAGGAAATTTCATGTCAATAATTTGTGATTTTATTTTATGAAAAGGAACAATTTTTGTTAACTTTGAATTTTTGTTTTTCTTGTGGACAATTTAAAACATAAAAGACGTAACGCAGATAAATTTAATTTCACTAGTTTTTCACCTCCGTTCGATTGTGCACGCACAGCGGAGTCTCCAATTGACTTGTCACGCTTGTGGTCCGACTTTAGTTTGGTACACGTGTTGGTATAAAATCAACTCTGTATTTACATGTGCACAACCGAGCGAAACGGGGAACCAGTCCGTATTTCATAGACTTGATTTAGTCTATTCAGAGAACGTCAGTTACATCATGTTGGCCAAAACGGGAAAAATAACAGACTTCTTCACAAAGGTAAGAGCAAAATTGTCACGTTTAACTTACAACATGTACAATCAAAATACTTTGGGGTACAATGCAGTCGTTGGCCTACCAAATTTGGATTGTGTTGCGCAACGTCCATACTGTTTTGTTTAACAATGCCATGTCATGCTGATGAGTTTCATGAACTTGATCGGAATTGGCATCAAAATTTCGCCGTCATTCTGCCGAAATCAACTGATCAGAAAATTACCTTGTTAAAGAACAACACCTCATAATATCATACATAAATCCACTGGCAAATCTGAAATCATAAGCATTGAAGACCGATCTCACATGTCAAAAACATGTCAGTGTGCATACCACATCGTTCGTCGACTCGTGGTGTATGGTCGGACTGTTTATGTTAGTGTGTGTACGATCCGACTACGACGTGTGTGCACGCGCTGTGATGTTGTGGGGCACTATAAATAGCGCAGAGGGCTTATATGTACGTATACATTATATGCGCCCGTGTGCAAAAAATAGTAAACTTGATCTAGTCACATAACACCTCAAAAAACAAGATGTACTTCAAACAAAATGGCAAATTGAAGAAAATCAGAAAAATACAAAGGTTCATTCATAAAAAAATATAATTAAAAATTGTAGTGATTTGTCAAAGAAAACATTTGTGTCATATTCTCATTTACATAACTAATTGACATAGCTGTGGTTTAATACTATTAATTGACATCGTTAAATTACATTTTATATTAAAATACATATAATTTCATTTTAAAAAATGTAACCTTTTTTTTTATAATAAACACTTAGTGGTATAAATACTAGTTTCGTGGCATACGCATTTCCAAATATATTGTGTTAACAAACTTTCTTAAAAACTTTCTTGTGATCTCAATTTATTTAATGTTCTATTCTTAGAGATTATTTATTATCAAACATCACAGTGACTACAATTATTCAGATTAGGCCCACTTAGGTAAAAATATCTTTAGGAATATTTTGACAGCTGTAGCCACTTTCAATTTCATTTCATAAGGCCACTGTTCAAGACTAGAAAAGGGATGTACAAGACGTCCAAGAAGATTCTGATTTTGGTCCTGAGGATCATGTTTTTTTTCCCAACAACCTCGTGATGGAGATGATGATGATGATGATGATGATGCAAAATTAGTGGACTATTGCACATTCTGTATTTTCTGCTAAACTTATTATTTTTTGTTTAAAAAAGGAAAAAATCTAACCAAATTAGCTCATTTCTACCTGAAAAACAGGTATCAGAAATGCATTAGAGACCACCAGAGAGCATCTAAAATAGCCAGAGCTTCCAGGGTCCTTAAGCGGGCCCTGGACCCTGGCCGTGAGGGACTTCGTGCTCCGCGCTCGTGTTGTGTGCTTCGCACACAAATTTTGGACTCCAATAAGTTGCACTCCCACTTTTTTTTTTGCACTCCCACTTTACCAAATCCTGGCTAAAACACTGCAAAAGTTTAAAACCTCATATGGCCAATTCCAGCGTGACTCACGGGACAAAAGATGGCAAATTTTAATCTTTTAACTGACTGACAAAAATATAGAAGCAGAGTAACTACTGAAACTTCATTCAATTATAAAGTACTAATGATGATATTAATATAGTAGAAAGTATTCAGAAATTCATCCATATATTTTGTGTGGAACTAAGGAAAAGGTTAGCGTGACTCACGGGACAAAAAAGGGCAGTGATTTCCATGTTCTAAATAAAGTTCGCAAAAATTTATCTGTTCTGATACCCTTAATATCCATTACTATATTGAAATATTTGCACGACTGTATCCTTTACAATATACAATAGCAAAAAAAAACAAATCTTCCGCCATATCCAAGTTTTGCTAAATGAAGTAACGTGACTCACGGGACATGGGAGCGTGACTCACGGGACATTATCTATGAGCAGATACACATATATCTGTGTTAAGAGTTTTGTTGCAATTTTTGAGCTTAGAATTAGTGCTCCTGTGCACCTTGACATTGGTTTAACCCCTTGATGAATAAAATATCTCATAAAACTATAAAATTCAAGGGTTAGAGAAATTGATAATTGTAGGGTTAGGGTTAAACTTAAAGTTGTAAAAACTAGAAATTAACAAGAATTAAAAAGATTATTTTTATACAGTTCAAAGTTGCCCTCTGTTTAGAGTCTTTCTCTCCTATTACGTTGTCTCTCGGCATTAGTCTTAGCCATACTGTCACAAAGTTCATTAGCAAACACACTGATCAGTCATACATGTACCTCCACACACTATTGTTGTTAGAACACATACATTGTTGTTAGAACAATTCAGAATGAGATCTCCAAATCCAATCAGTGCATGTATGCAGTTCATTGACCTTTGCACTTATAAAATTCCATGAACCACATGTGGAAAATTCCATGAAATGTTTTGATTGTTTACAGTGGTTAGCTTGTCTGGCTCATTAATGTTTGGGATTTTAAAAGCTCAAAGGCCCTTTTCTCCCACCCCAATTATGTCAGAAATCTGCATTACTGGTTAGCTGAATGGATTATGTATGGAGCATTGACAAATACAGAATTAGGTATCCTGGGATGTGGAATTCTCTTGTGCACAAGAGATATGGGTCTTTAATGAAAACAGTACAGTAGAAAGAAATTGTAATTGATTGAAATTAAGCATCATTATATCTTGTCAGAAAATCCATGAGAAAAAAAATCCATCAAACTTCCTGGACTATTCAGGATTTTCATGGTGTTAAATAGGGGAAGGGTGGGGGGGGGGGGTTATAGACCATTTAGCTTGAGTACATGTTGTTGCTTCAATAGCTGTTTTATGTGGAGACAAACTTCCATTGAAGTGACCATTTCAAATAACAGAGATTGGTCTGATATTGTGAATCATGCAACATTGTGACTCACGGGACATCGTGACTCACAGGACATATTTTGGATACTCATACTTTGTAAAATAGTAATAAAAAAAATCTAAGCAGTATGGTGCCTGATTGAGATGAAGTCTCTAGGAGATAGCCAAGAAAAAAAATGATAACCCCATTGCCCATCTTTATGAGAATCCACTTTTACCATTTTTTCGTGACTCACGGGACATCGTGACTCACGGGAGTGGACATATTTTGGATACTCATACTTTCTTAAATAGTAATAAAAAAATCTAAGCAGTATGGTGCCTGATTGAGATGAAGTCTCTAGGAGATAGCCAAGAAAAAAAAATGATAACCCCATTGCCCATCTTTTTGAGAATCCACTTTTACCATTTTTTCGTGACTCACGGGACATTGTGAGGGGGGTCATACATCAATGCTCATAATATTAGCAGTGTGTTAAATATATGTACAAACAAATTATTTTATTGTTTAACATATTACTAATTGTTCAGAAAACAATATAAATTAATATATTTCAGTTATTCTAATTATTTATTTGAATCTTTAAGTTTTCATGAAAAATGACAACAAAAATACACAAAAACAGAATTCCGTGTTCAATGTGTGATAATTTTGTGCATAGACATCCTACAGATGACAAAAAAGTGTTTTTGGATAGTCTGATATGTATATTGTTAGGGATCAGAAGCATTAGAGGATTAATTTGTTTTAAAAATTTGGGGCATGTGGAACCTTTCTATGGAATTGACCATATACATGTATTTCCAACATCGTTCGCGTATCATTTAATATCAGAAATATTGGCCGAATAAGGAAATACTTGAATCAAAGTGCTGCTGAACAAATTATACATGTACATGCATCGCATCACGGCTCGATAACAGGAATGCTCTCCTTTACTGTCTCCTGCAGAATCAAATACATGTATATCGTCTTCAGCACATGCAAAACACAGCAGCTCGTGTTGTGACTTTGTCCAGAAAGTCATGCCATAGGCCTATCACTCCAATCTTGAAAGAACTGCACTGGCTTCCTGTTTCACAGAGAATTGTTTTTAAACTTATATGCTAATTGTTCACAAATCTTTTAATAACATTGCTCCTATTTATATTTCTGAACTGCTTAAAGTCTACACTCCATCACACAATTTCAAAACAGGAACCAACTTCAAAACAGACCTGGGGTGATAGGTCTTTTTCTGTTGCAGCTCCGAGACTCTGGAATCATCTTCCAACTAAACTCAAATATTGTCATAGTATAACTCGATTAAGTCGCTGCTTAAAACGTATCTTATGTCACAATTCTTTAAAGATGATGTATATTTGTAATTGCATTGTACATGTATCTCAGTACATAATTTTTTTTCTATGCTGTCATTGTATTTTGTTTGTATTCATGTTTTTTCTTTTTTTCCCTTTTTTTTCCCGTGCCTTGAGCGCCTAGCAGGGTGGATACATGTATGTGCGCGCTACAAATCTTTATTATTATTATTATTATTATTATTATTATTATTATTATTATTATTATTATTATAGGGACTGTATCGTCACAATCAGAGCAGACTTTCAACAGGGCATAGAATTGATATTCTAGATTAAGATGAATACAGTGACTGAAAATTACTGGCTCATTTATGCAGCAGCAATGGTAAATTATGAAATCATGTGGGGCATTATTTTCAGTCACTGAGTTAATCTACATGTAAAACTAGCACACCGATTCCATGCCCTGTTGATCATATTGCCCCTTTAACGAGATTGTAAACCATTCGTTAAATGTCTGTAAATATGCATCCATAGTTTTTAAGAATGTGGAGATAGAAATCAATTCCCATATGAGTGATTCAGCCCATTTTCGTTGTTTCATTAAGGCAAAAAAAAGTCTCCAGTTTCTGGTCATAGGTTAGCTTCAAAATCAGTGCAGTGATGCACTTTTTTTGGGGGGTGAGGGATAATCTCTTTTTTTTTTGCCACGCACAAAGTATGGTGGCTAAGATAGGCCTCACAAATTGGGAAAACGTCCATACATGTGAAAAAGTCGTTTAAAACACAGCACGGCAGAATTCCAATCGATCCAGCAATTTTGGCTGCAATTGGACATTGTTTCATCGCAAAAAAAAAGAAAAAAAGGAAACTAAAAATGCCAATGCAAGGGTCTGAGGCGAGGCGTGCCGAGACCAGAAACCGGAGAGTAAAAATGCATTCAGTTTGTACTGTATGTCTGGAAAACGGACATGGCTGTGATATATTTTAAACTTGTAATACAATTCAGATTTTCAAAAAAAGTATGCCAAATGGAATAATTTCTCAGGATGTTTGGTACCACCACCAACTTCACATCAAGTCAGTTTTTAGATTTTTCAGTAATTTTTTAATCGGGTAATTACCAAATGTAATTTATACAAAATTAAAGGTACATGTAGTCAGTGTTCTGGTATGGCATTGGTTTACTCTTTCCCTAAAAAAAAAAAACCACTTCATCTTGAACAGCCTCAAAATAGAAAGCTTCTAAGGGCGTTTTTCTTCTGCGAAATTATGCCGAAATCAGCCAAGATAGTGTCACGACACACAGGTTACATATCATCGCCATTCTGTGGATACTAATTTTCATCTGTTTGGATAACTCCATGGTACACGTGCATATATTCATACATTATGCTGTCAACACACATCAATGCCTCACACCAGTGTGTCACACACTGATCAGTGCACTAACAGAATCCAAATCAAATTAGCCATAAGTTATACGTAAGTGCTGTTGTGCAATACATATTGCAAGCAGTAAGAAGCCTTAGATAATACACTAGGATATATTTTGTATTGAATATTAATGTTAGCTCTGTATTTTTTTTTCTGATTTGTCTCAGGTAAAATTTACGAACACTCAGAAGATGGTCTGACATGAATTCATCTGATGTTACGAGAGAAAGATATTTAGAGGGGAGGTACATGTAGTACTTACAGCCTGTCATTGAAGGCCCTGTGTTCTAACCTCTAGCAATGGTATCCACACTATGGATACTAGATTGTCACCTAAATGTACGAACAGGTGTTTGGTAAGATATTGAACCAGCATCTCAAATTTTCTAAATTAATTTTTTTTTATTCCCCCCCCCCAGGATTAAAGGTACTTTGTTGGGACTGAAAAACATGTGCTTTTTGTCAGTTTAGCAAACATGTGCGCCCTCCTTTATTTTGGCAGTGTGAGCCTTATCCCCTACCCCTCGTTGCCTGGGTTATGGCTAAGAGACAAACATACAGACAACAATACAACAGATGGCCATCAAATCCTGGGCCAGGGAGTAAAAATACAATTTTGCACCAATAATTATGTTTTGAATAGTCACAGAGACTCTCACCAGGCATGTCACACAAGATTTGATTTTTCCGATAAACATCGGTGATATTCAGAAGTAGCGAATGTGGATCTTGGGATTTGAGCGGTGCCTTTATATTCAGGATACTCAGAGAGAAAAAAACAGGAGGTTTTCTAGAACATGCCTTGGGGCCTGTCTGTAATTTAATGGATAGTCTTTCCCTCTGGAAGATTCACCGAAATCAATCTTCGATCATCTATATAATTATGTGTATGTCAGCTCTTAATACCAGCATCTCCCTGGGCTTTACATGCAACATATATGCCAAATAAAAACTACTTGATATTTTCATGTAGCAAAAAAAAAAAGGCATTTGTACTTTCAAAAACAAAAATCATGTAGGGTGGGGAGATATTTTTGGTCTCCTTTTCCCTTGACAAGCCCACGCAGTGTTTTCGCACTGCAATCAAAAACATCTTTCTTTTATTTCAATTTTATTTTTAAATTTTTTTTCAATTTAAGCAAAGTGTACAGTCATTATACTTACACACAAATAATCTGAAAGTCTTTTTTTCACTTTTTTCTCATTAACAACACAATATAATCTGAAAATAGATTTGTTTCTTTGCATATATATATATATATGTCTTGCTCCTTAGATACAATTTACATAACATGCCTTTAACTTGTAATGTTATCTCTAAAAGCAAACCGTTATTATTATTATTATTATTATTATTGATGGTTTATTAAAACAATTTGAACTTGTAGCCAAAGGCTAAATTGAGTCAAATTTAACATAAAATATCCAAAATAAAAACATTACAATTACAGTATAAAAATAGATATGATCATTTATATTTAAAGATTCAGTTATATAAGAGTATTGATATTGACTTTAATTAAAATATTAAATATTAAAATGAAATGAAGAATGGATAGAAAACAGACAACCAAGTATATAGTATATTGTGTACACATGCATATTTCACACAATACAGTTTGGAAACCATCAGTGGTCATTATAAAGTTCTATAAATGTCTTAGACATTGTGGTGTAACTTTGGGGGATGACACCTGAGGCTTCATTGTTATTATTATTATTGTTATTATTATTATTATTATTATTATTATTATTATTATTATTATTATTATTATTATTATTATTATTATTATTATTATTATTATTATTATTATTATTATTAATATTATTAATTGTTAACACCAAGACAAAATCTGTTGTATTATTTACATCGTGCTTTCCTTTATAAAGTTGTCTAAAATCAATTGTACGAGGAAGTATTTTTATTTGTATACTTACCTGTACATAGATTCATCTGTTTATGTAATGCAGACTTGTGTATATATTCTTTTGGTCTGCTTGTTTGTCGTTCTATCTGCTTGCCTGTCTGTCTGTTTAGATGCAAGCCTTCATGTCATTTAATCTAGGCTTCCAGCTTTAACGCGTATTCTAATGCTCATCCCTGCCACAGAGCCACTTCAACCAAACTGACCTTTGACCTCTATGAATGCAATCCTTTAAGGCTGTGTAAGCCTGTGCAAGCTTCAGTACATGTAGCTCTATGCTCCTTAACATGAAGGTATGTGTATAAATATTGATGGTTTATTAACCCTAACCCCCCCTAGGTATTCTGGTTAGGAACCTTCCTGAACCCTAACCCCCTATAGGTATTCTGGCTAGGAACCTTCCTGAATCCTCTGAAATCCATCAGTGCACATTTGGAAACATGCCCTTATCTTTAAAATGCACCATGCATTTTCGTTGATCTTTCATATTCAGCACTTATGGCCTGTACTTCTTACCAGGTAGTAATTTTGTCCCATTTGAAGAGGTGAAAAAGTACCAGTTTTCCCAACAGTGCTTAATTTTCCCCAGAAAGTGCCCCTTGGAGGATTTTGCAGGATTTGGGGTGGTTAGGGTTAAGGGAAGGTACAACATTGGTAATTTTCTGATTTTAAAAATAACAAATTATTATCTAAAAACTTGTAAGTGCTTTTGTCTTAGAGAAAATAGCAATTGTTTCAATCATGTATGTCCAATTTACAAAAAATTGCTATCTGCCGTCTCGCAACTTTTTGTTGAACATAAAAAACATGTAATGTAAGTTTGTCATCGTTTTCTCAATAACATGAGCACCTATTGTGATGAAAATTTCAGAAACTAGTTATATGATATTTTTCTTAACCCTCCTACTACTACAAGGGTCAAAATCAGTCAAAATGTTGATATACTTCCCAAGGTATATCGAGTGCACTTAAAAGTCGAACACTGTCAATCCTTACGTGTCGTAAGTACATTTACAGGTCAAAATGAGTCAACTGTTTTGACTGGTAAAAGCATTGTCTGGTATTGTTCAGGGTGGTCAAAATGACAGTAAAAAAACAGTCAAAAATGCCCCTGTGTGCACATTTGGGTCAACAGTCAAAACAGTCAGTTGACTGATTTTGACCTCTATTGCTATACTTTCCACTAAAGTGCAGCTATAGTAGGAGGGTTAATGCATTGATGTCACAAAGTAAAGGACGCCCTTGTTCAGAGGTAGAATAACGTCACTCATTGGTTCGTATATATGCGTGCTGCGCGTACACACACTCAAAGGCGTGGCAAACATAAGTGAAGCATGCATACATGAACTAAGTAATTCTTCGTTTGCTTCTGATCGAGGGCGGACTTTAGTATTTGACATCATATATATGCATAATGTCTATTCAGTGGAGCACTATTTGCCAATAGTGCCCAGGGCATTAATAATAATAATAATGTGTGGACTTATATAGCGCACGTATCCACCAACTGAGTGGTGCTCAAGGCGCATTATATTATTACCCCTGCTCATAAGGCTCATAAATCATTCCTGAAACCATCTCAGCTCCCTGGGGAGTATACAGCTCAATTGCTGCCATTACAGCGCATATAGGGCTAATCAACCAACTCTGCCCTCACAGGTACCCATTTAACCCATGGGTGGAGAGAAGCAATTATGGTTAAGTGTCTTGCTCAAGGACACAAGTGTCACGGCCAGGATTCGAACCCACATTCTGCTGCTAACACCAGAATTTTAGTCCGGTAAGCTAGACCGCTCGGCCACGACACTCCACTGTTGTAAGTACCTCGGCCATATGTGGTTATACTGAACATGACCTTTGGTTCCCATGGCTTGTATTATAAGCATTTACATCCTTGAATACACTATAACAACAAGCGCAGTAAACATTAAGTTTGGGTCACATGATGTTGCTTAATGGTGTTGTGCTGTGTAAGCAAATATTTTAATATAAACAATAACCTTAAAACCTTCCTACAATCGGTGCAATTTTTGAAACAACCCATTCAGGCCACTCCAAGCCATTAGCATGATTGATATGTGTACCAAATAAACACCAAGTAAGCTTTTGATAATCTGGTAATTACCAATGTTGTACCTTTCCTTTATTGTATATCTTGATTCAAAGAGAGTAAGCACACTCTTAGAAGCAGTTTTGCCAACATTACCAATGCTGTACCTTCCCTTCAATGTATATCTTGATTCAAAGAGAGTAAGCACACTCATAGAAGCAGTTTTGCCAACATTACCAATGCTGTACCTTCCCTTCAATGTATATCTTGATTCAAAGAGAGTAAGCACACTCATAGAAGCAGTTTTGCCAACATTACCAATGCTGTACCTTCCCTTCAATGTATATCTTGATTCAAAGAGAGTAAGCACACTCTTAGAAGCAGTTTTGCCAACATTACCAATGCTGTACCTTCCCTTCAATGTATATCTTGATTCAAAGAGAGTAAGCATACTCATAGAAGCAGTTTTGCCAACATTACCAATGCTGTACCTTCCCTTCAATGTATATCTTGATTCAAAGAGAGTAAGCATACTCATAGAAGCAGTTTTGCCAACATTACCAATGTTGTACCTTCCCTTCAATGTATATCTTGATTCAAAGAGAGTAAGCATACTCATAGAAGCAGTTTTGCCAACATTACCAATGTTGTACCTTCCCTTCAATGTATATCTTGATTCAAAGAGAGTAAGCATACTCATAGAAGCAGTTTTGCCAACATTACCAATGTTGTACATTCCCTTCAATGTATATCTTGATTCAAAGAGAGTAAGCATACTCATAGAAGCAGTTTTGCCAACATTACCAATGTGGTACATTCCCTTCAATGTATATCTTGATTCAAAGAGAGTAAGCATACTCATAGAAGCAGTTTTGCCAACATTACCAATGTTGTACCTTCCCTTCAATGTATATCTTGATTCAAAGAGAGTAAGCATACTCATAGAAGCAGTTTTGCCAACATTACCAATGTTGTACCTTCCCTTATGTATATCTTGATTCAAAGAGAGTAAGCATACTCATAGAAGCAGTTTTGCCAACATTACTAATGTGGTACATTCCCTTCAATGTATATCTTGATTCAAAGAGAGTAAGCATACTCATAGAAGCAGTTTTGCCAACATTACCAATGTTGTACCTTTCCTTTATTGTATATCTTGATTCAAAGAGAGTAAGCATACTCATAGAAGCAGTTTTGCCAACATTACCAATGTTGTACCTTTCCTTTATTGTATATCTTGATTCAAAGAGAGTAAGCATACTCATAGAAGCAGTTTTGCCAACATTACCAATGTTGTACCTTCCCTTCAATGTATATCTTGATTCCAAGAGAGTAAGCATACTCATAGAAGCAGTTTTGCCAACATTACCAATGTTGTACCTTCCCTTATGTATATCTTGATTCAAAGAGAGTAAGCATACTCATAGAAGCAGTTTTGCCAACATTACCAATGTTGTACCATCCCTTATGTATATCTTGATTCAAAGAGAGTAAGCATAATTATAGAAGCAGTTTTGCCAACATTACCAATGTTGACGTATGCACCATCCTTTTAAAAATCAGAAACCCTTTCAACAGCTACATTGGTACATTTAACTACATGAGACCCAATCTACCTACGCTTCTACCTGTATGTACAGTATGTATTTTACATGAAACATGAAAGAAAATTCACAAAATTTTTCTCCAAATTGTTGATGTATGTCATGTATGAATTTGTTTAAATTTTATTTAGAAATTAATTTGATTTCATAAACTTTGCCACATAAACCCCAGTGCTTTCAGCAAATGCAGGGCACATGACCTCAGAGTCTAATCCTAAATTAATTTAAAAAAATTTCTGTATGGAAACCCAAGTGACATCTCTTATAATAAAATTGTATAAAATCAATTTTTGTTTAGCAAGTGGAGTCCATCTCAGATACAACTTCAATATTCCTACTGTTGATATTTTGAATGTTTACTCTTGAACCCCCACAGACACCATACAAATTCCTGATTTTTGCATTCATCTATTGCCTGACGTGTCTTGTATGTATGACTCTGTTCTACGATGTTGGGGGCAGTACGCAGATAAAGGTCAAACCCAAAAATGGACCCACGCCAAAACCCCTCCGAGGTTTCAGCAATGACAATGGTAGCACAAGTAATAATGGGACACTGGCGCCCGGTGACAAGCGCCCTACCTCCAAGCTTCTTAACTGGAGACATGAGATAACCAAAGATTTGTATCACACGAAAGGCCCGGATTTGTCTATCAAAGATTATCAGTCACTTTTAGGTAACAAGGTGAGTTACTCGTTATATGGTTGACTTATATTTTATCCAAATGCATTTTTTTTCACTGGTCCGCATCGTATTTTCCATCAGTAATTGATACAATTTCACTAAGAATTATGTAAGGTATCCTAAACTATGGCTATATTGTTTAAATTTTGTTTCCATTTTGCACAAGTATGACAAGTGTGACTATAATTATCATTCTGGCTCTGTACTGAGTATTTCAGAAACATATTTCACGGTTTTGTCCACGGTGGTTGGCGCCGGAAACCATGACCGGCACTCAGGATCCCACGACCACCACTTTTTTCTGACCACCGCTCATTTTCCAACTTGCCTTATTTCCTTTAAGAGATTATCAATAAAAGATGACAGATGTTGTCTTAACCAGTAAAAATTTAAGCATTTCTATACTGGATAGCTTGAAATAACACCCCCATTCTGTGTTACAGGATTCCAGTCCAGTTTTTTCGGCACTAATAAATTCTTGGGTAGAACCCTGATATTTTGAAACAAGCCTGCTGGACTACTTGGGGAGGGTTTTGACTACTCTGTTGCCATTTTATCTGACATTTTAACTAACCAAAATGTAGCCTTACAGTGGAAACAACCACATTCAAGAGTTAAACACTTCTACTTTGTGCTCTTGATACGTATTTATCCTAACTATCCATGTTATATTTTGTCTTCTTTTTCAGAGCATCAAATTCCAGTGTAATCGATGTGCAATAGTTTCAAGTTCAGGTCAACTACTGGGCTCCAGTGCTGGGCCTCATATAGACAACAATGACTGCGTATTTCGCATGAACAACGCCCCAACCAAGGGCTTTGAAAAAGATGTTGGTAAACGAACTACCGCACGAATTATTGGACACCTTAACCTTAAGAGAATATTTGCTGATAATATAGAAGCTCAAGAGGAGTTTCTAGTAAATGCTTCCACTAAATCAGACTCTATTTATGTTCATTGGTCATATTTGACGGATATTGATAAGGACCCACCTGCCGAGTATGCACTGGGTGTAGATCTTGCTAACAAGTACAGCAATGTTTCATTCAACATGTTCACTCCTCAGAAAATGAAATATGCAGAGAGACTTTTCCATCATGAAACGGGGCTGACACGGTAAGTCTCTGAGGAGTAAGTCTCTGAGGAGTAAGTCTCTGCGGAGTAAGTCTCTGCGGAGTAAGGGGGTAGGGGAAGGGGAAAGGGGATAAGGGGTGGGGGAAGGGGTGGGGGAGGGGTGGGGGAAGGGGGAAAATGCCCCCGGTTACTTTCTTTCCCCCCCAATTTGCCCCCCCCCCCCCAATTTCTTCTCCGATGGTAAGTCAATGCTTTTTCAGCAGTACAAAATTACATTAAAGATTGTTTGCCCCCTTTAAATTTAAGCTTGCCCCCCCAGTTTAACAGGTCTGGTGCCACCGCTGATCAGGTGCATAAATCATTCCTGAAACCATCTCAGCTCCCTATGGAGAGTATACAGCTCAATTGCTGCCATTTCGGCGCATATAGGGCTAATCAAACACAACAACCAACTCTGCCCTCACAGGTACCCATTTACCCCTGGGTGGAGAGAAGCAATTATGGTAAAGTGTCTTACTCAAGGACACAAGCACCATGGTTGCGGTTGGGATTTGAACCCACATTCTGACGACTCAGCCATCAGAACACAATTCTGATGCACTAAACCGCTCAGCCATGGCACTCTATGTATTGTATCAAAGTCTCTGTACAATATTCACAACAATACTGACATTTCTTTATTTTAACCCTAACTCCCTAGACAACAAAGGCAGTTGGAGGATTTTGAAGGATTTTTATTGTTCACTAACAATGCTTAGGGAGTTAGGGCTAATGTTGACGATACGTATTGTGACCAAGTATCGCAATGCGTATCGTATCGTGAAATAGTGGTATCGTTACACTACAAGAGTACATGTACTTTATTCTTAAAACAAAAACATTGCAAGATTGTAATGAACCAATAATACAACTCAATGGGGATATAACAAGGTGCTCACACAAACCTCCTCGGACTACATATAATTAAGTCCCCAAATTAATTGATTGAGTGCCCTGTATTCATTTGGACACTGTTAAGCCATGGTTCTGAACTTAATTGAGTTGTTTGAGTCAGTTTTATTTACTCTCTGCAAATAAAAACATTCCCTGGTTAAAATTAAAACGGAAATTGCCATGGGCGATACATTTACAAGGAACTAATAAGCTATGAACCTTTCTGTCAGGCTGGTTGTCATAGCATAAAATGTTATTTACACTAACTCCCTAGGCCCATTTGCTTACACATAACCTGAATCCTAGTAAAGCAAGCACATGACATGTGTGGACACATGTGTTTCTAATCTGTGATACATGTACATGGCCAGGGACCCTCTCTGCATCATGGAGTAATAAAGTGTCCACTGACCCAAGCACTGACCTTGCAATCACTACAACAAACATGGATGTGCATGTACCATGGAAAGGCAAGTATGCCTAATAACCTCAATCCTCCAAAATCCTTCACTTTAGCAAAGAGCATGTAGCATGTAACCTCAATCCTTCAAAATCCTTCACTTTGGCAAAGAGGATTTTGGAGGATTTGGGAAGGTTAGGGTTAATGCAAATATACATAGTGAGGAATGAATTATGAAGAGGCCATCATTTATTCTCCATTGTATCCATGCCATTATTATGGTGATCTTAACAAACTCTATGACATAGTGTTCACATCTTGCATCATAAATTCAGGGATGGGTTTTTTCAGTGAAAAAAACTGAATTCAGTGATTTTTTTTTTTATATGCACACAAAACCCAGACAGACCTTAGATTCTCCAGACCAGTTAAAGTGATTTTTGTTTCTCCCTAGCCAGACTCATCTCTGTATTAAACGATAAGCTAGCATCCATGTACAGTTTGTACACGTATGTTCATAATATAAACACATCATGTTTGCACATAATGTTAGCATACAGATGCAATGTTTACACTTAGTATTAACATACTGCATCATTGTGACATGGAACTCTGTATTCTTAAAATGTAATCAAAGGGAAAGTACAGAATCAGTTATGTTGGCAAAACTACTTCTGCAATTATGTTTACTCTGTTGAATGAAAACATTCATGTACTTAAAAAAAACACTAAAAAACATGTGAATGGTTTAGCTTATAACATTGTTTCGTTAATATGACTGCAAGGGTCAAAATCAGTAAAATCGTTGATGTACTTGCCAAGGTTTATCAAGTGCACTTAAAAGTCCAACACTGTCAAACCTTGTGTAGTAAGTACATTTACAGGTCAAAATGAGTCGACCGTTTTTGACTGGTAAAAGCATTATCTTGTACTGAGGGTGGTCAAAATGACAGTAAAAACCAGCCCCCGTGTGCACAGTTAGTTCAACAGTCAAAAACAGCCAGTTGACTGGTTTTGACCACTATAGCTACTTGCCACTAAAGTGCAGCTATATAGTAGGAGGGTTAGCTTATGACAAAAAATAGTGATTTGAAGTATAATTTGAAGCCTTGCATGGTGGAAAAATAGTAAGAGTAAGATTTGCAGCGGCACCATATCTCTAATGAGCTGTGATGGGGTGTCATAATTAAAGTGTTGGGTTCTAGGAAGAAACGGTGGTTTGACAACTCAATCGATCAGAAAAATTCTGCGGCCAATTTCACAAACCTCCTAAGCAGAAAAAAATTGCTTACCAGAAAAATTTGAGTTCTAGTTACCAGCCAAACTTTTTGGCTGGTAGTCTGTTTTATATTGCTTAGCAAAAATATTTGCTTTGCAATTTGCTTTGCAAAATTCTCTGCTTAGCGGCTCTATGAAATTGGGCCCTGATCATCTTCAAGAAAATAAAAGTGAAAATTGGGCCCTGATCATCTTCAAGAAAATAAAAGTGAAAATTGGGCCCTGATCATCTTCAAGAAAATAAAAGTGAAAATTGGGCCCTGATCATCTTCAAGAAAATAAAAGTGAAAATTGGGCCCTGATCATCTTCAAGAAAATAAAAGTGAAAATTGGGCCCTGATCATCTTCAAGAAAATAAAAGTGAAAATTGGGCCCTGATCATCTTCAAGAAAATAAAAGTGAAAATTGGGCCCTGATCATCTTCAAGAAAATAACAGTGAAAATTGGGCCCTGATCATCTTCAAGAAAATAAAAGTGAAAATTGGGCCCTGATCATCTTCAAGAAAATAAAAGTGAAAATTGGGCCCTGATCATCTTCAAGAAAATAAAAGTGAAAATTGGGCCCTGATCATCTTCAAGAAAATAAAAGTGAAAATTGGGCCCTGATCATCTTCAAGAAAATAAAAGTGAAAATTGGGCTCTGATCATCTTCAAGAAAAAAAGTGAAAATTGGGCCCTGATCATCTTCAAGAAAAAAATGTGAAAATTGGGCCCTGATCATCTTCGAGAAAAAAAAGTGAAAATGCAGATTTTCCATATTCTTGCTAATGTGGAATTTAGGATCGAGTATTTTTTCTGAATTTTTTTATTTTATGCAAATCGCCCCACACAAGGCCGTATGGCCACTCCAAGGTGGGGGCTACTAAGTCATTGAGTTGTTACAACGACTCCACACTGAAGAAACCAGCCCCTCACACCGAAACAAGACAAGTTAATAATCAGCCTCTTCACGGTGCGAATAGGACTGGGAGGGGTAACTAGTCCAGAACAAGGCAGTTATTAAACTGCCTCTGCCCCTGCCCCTATAAGCAATTATGGTTAAGTGTCTTGCTCAAGGACACAACTGTCACGGCCGGGACCCGAACCCACACTCTGCTGCCAACACCAGAACCCGAGTCCGGCAAGCCAGACCGCTCGGCAACGACACTCCACGAATTCAAATTTGACATTATTTCTTTTACTTTTCTTAAAAGTGACAGCAACTCGGACAAAAATTTAATACTATCATCAGCGTAACACTGAGTAATTAGACCATTTTTTATTGTTATTTTTTGAGTTACTAATTCTATATCTTATATTTTATGTTTTGTTGTCCTGCTATGGCTCAAATTTGAACTGTACATATTCAGCAATACGGTTGTTTTTAATTGATATGTCATTGATTTGATATTGTTTAGGTCTCAAGCTAAGACGTGGTTATCTACTGGGTGGTATACTATTCTCTTAGCCATTGATTCCTGTCAGCAGATTAATATTTACGGAATGATCTACGAGGATTATTGCAAGTAAGTCATTGTTTTATATTGTAACCTGTCGGTGAATTACCAATAAGCACATCTATAGATCTTGTGCAGTTGACGTCATCAGACCACTTGTTGTCGTTTGGCGATCAGCAGAATCAGACTGGTGCATATATGCGAGTCACATGTCCACTGTTACAGTTAGACGGCACGTGGTGTGGCATTGAGCTAACAGAGTTTCTTTTGAATCACGCTGACTCCAGGCCTCCCAGCGAAACCTATAAAACCTATAAAAAAACCTATATTTCAAAATGGGAACCTTTATTTCCCCCAAAAACCTATTAACCTATAAAAACCTATATTTTTAATCTCCTGCAACACATTTTCAACTCCCTCGTAAAATCCTCATGGCTTTGAAGAAAAATTACTTCCTAAGTATAAAGAGATAAAGCCGAAACAGTAGCCAAACTGTAACGTGTATCGCTGTTAGATTTTCTGCCGGACAGGGTTCGGGGTAATGTACTTTATTGCAAAAAGTACTCAGAAGGAAGGCAATTTACCAAAAACTTGTTACTTAACACTGCATAATCACGGGAAATAACCTATAAAAGCCTATATTTTGAGATTTGGTAAACCTATAATAACTTATATTTTGCTTAAAAAACCTATTTAAAAAACCTGTATTTGGTGGATTAGGCACTGGGATACCTGTGACTTGTGCGATTAGTGGGTGTTCTGATCAAATACAAAAACTTTCAAAATACGCACAAATTTTGAAAGCATATCAGCTGCATGCATTTATCAATTGGAATAAAAGTTCACATTTTTTGGAACCATTGATGAAGTTATTATGAATGTGGATGAAGTAACATACAGTCAAGTGGTGTGCTTTTCTTATCAAAATGGCCATGCCGTGAGCATGGAACATGAATTTTTGGAACCCAGAAAAACTTTTCTAAATGTTCTGCTGTGAACAGTTGAGGGCGCTGTGCCATTCTAACATAACCTAATTGATGCACTACACTAAACAGCATAGTTTGTCAAACCAGCTCATCTGAACAGCAGTCTCTGCAGTATCTGTCATCGCATTCAAACACGTTGCCCTGTCAGCTGTCAGGGTCCTAAGATAACCAGGCTACTGCAGCAACAATTTAGCCCATGCACAGTGTAAATATCGTGTGCCGCATGTTTATTTTCAACCCAGTATACAGTTTGATCCCTCAAAACCCTATGACAGATGAAGGGTTTTGAGAATAGGGGGGTTTTGCACCAAATCACTTGCACCCACAACCAGTGGTGTTACCAATGCACTATCCCAGTTTAGCTTTCATCATGAGCTGTATAACAATTATTCTACATAAGACACAAAACTGTGGCAAGGGTGGCCTTAACTTATGCTCTGATATTGTATACTACTCAAAACAATTTAGGGAACACCGGATCTACTGCAAGCGGTGGTCACACCCGTTATTGAAATGTTCCATGAACCGGGATTTTCATTTGCAAACCCCTCTCTCTTTCAGTAGTCATGTCATGAAATGTGTAATCACTACATGCATCCTTTATCATCTGTTTCATTGTGCAAACTTGTAGCTTTGCATGGTGAGGATGATAAGTAAGACTAATTGCGGTGACACCATGTGGAATCTCAATTGAGTAGTAATTAGTTCTGAAAAGAACTGGAGGTACAACTCAACGTTTCGATCAGTATGCTTTGATCGTCCTCAGGAGAATGGGACGATCCTGAGGACGATCCTGAGGACGATCAGAGCATACTGATCGAAACGTCGAGTTGTACCTCCAGTTCTTTTCAGAACTAATTACTACTCAATTGAGATTCCACATGGTGTCACCGCAATTAGTCTTACTTACTTTTCATTGTGCAGTTGTTTCTCATCAATTCTGTGAAACATTGTGTTTATCTGAAATAAATGATCTTGCTTTAACTGAGATTATTCCGGTGTTCCTTAAATTGTTTTGTTCCCTAAATTGTTTTGAGTAGTATACATGTATGTGAACACGATATAATTGATATTTGGGTACAGAATCTTGTTGAGTTCTTACTGGTACACCGTGTAATAATCTCTTCTTGGAAGAAGTGATGGCTCTGAGAAGAGCTGGTTGGCTGTTCTCAACGTTTCGACTTGTGTGCTCTAGCTGTCGTCAGAACTGACGACTGAAGAGAGTGTAGAAAGCAGGAGTGTTGTAGGATCTTGCTGTTGCCAGAGCTGCTGTGATTGGTGCTCGGTGAAGTGTGTCGGCTGTCTGGGGGTAATGTTCAGTGGAGTGGGTCAGTTGTTGTGATGGTGGATGGTTGGCCCTGTTTAAGTGTTGCTTGCCAAATGCTACTGGTGTTGAAGCCGATGTCTTGTGGTAATTGTGCAGAATCTTCAAAAAGATTTATGTAAACAGAACAAGTTTGTGCTGGTTATAAAAACCCATCCATAAATGTTTACCTTTGTATAAAATGCAAACTTCCATTTCATACTGTTGGTTTCCTCTGCAGAGAGCACCCCATGGAAAATGTACCCTACCACTACTATGATCCCGCCTTGGTGTCAGAGTGCCGGTACTACCAATCCAGCGAGGTCCGCCTAACGAGCGGACATCTGTTTATCACCGAGAAGGCCGTGTTCGCACGCTGGGCTAGCATCTACAATATCCACTTTCATCACCCGCGGTGGCTCGCCAAGCAATTGAACTGGAATGGGCAGGGGTTACTAACCCCCTTCATACAGCATTATCAGATTGCTCAGAACAGGCTGTTCGCCAAGTTGCCAATTTGGAAGCTATTCTTTCACTTCTCCGGGTTGTTTTACCCGCTGGTTCATTGATGATTGCTTCAAATTTGTGTAAATATTGTTATTTATATGTATGTCAGCTTATCAACACATGTTTACTAACAATCTCTCCGAGTTACTGAATTGTTTTTATATGAAGTAATCGGGAAAATATTAAATATGATGTAAATTTGCCTTTTAGGGAGGAGGGCCAAAGTCGTGGTACAGCCAAGCCTTTGAGAACCCTGGCCTCCTGGCCTCCTGGCCTCCTAATCTGTCTTTTGTGAGTCCTAATCCTGTAACAATACAGTACTTGTACATGTACCTGCTAATCAACATAATTTGGGCTGCTAGAGGGCCTAGCCAAGCTAAGTAGAGCTCATTATAAAGGCTGCAGTTGTGAACAAAAGACAGCTGAGGTGTCAGTTAAGTCTGTGTCAGTAAGAGATATTTGAGATCTATTCATTAGTAAAGGGTCTTCTGTGCTCAGCTAGGAGATTATATATCACCCTCTCGTCCTGGACAAAGCCTGCGCCTGGCCAGGCTTCTCAAAGGCTTGGCTGTACCACGACCTTTGGCCCTCCTCCCTTAGTGATGTGGCATAACAACGTATACTCTGTACCATTGAACTGTCTACATCAGTATGTTTGAGTAGCTCTAGGAAATAATTTTTTATTTGGCACATGCAATTTTTGTGACATCATTGCTAATCAGTGCAATTTTAAAAACATTAAGTATCAAAATAACATGCAAGATGTCTGGCTTTGTAACTAAATTAGACAAAATTCTTTCTTTTTTTTCTCTTGAGAACGTGTTGCCTGAACATTAGTCATGAAGGCAATTGTAGATAATGAGTTTTATTGTGTAGCTTTCTTCTTGCATTCTCAGCATTACATAATAGCCATACATTTCCTGAGAGAGAACACGAAAGAGAGAGAACACGAAATAACTTCCATCAAAGCTCAACCAAAGTTTGGACTTTTCAGAGGAAATATGTGACACTGTGAAAAGTGGATGTAAGGATGTCTTCTGTCAAGTTAGTTGGTGACTTAGCCTGGCTTGTCTATTTTCTTGTTGCACTCAATTAAAAATAGTATTACTTTGCTCACATATGAACAGGCTTACATGAACACTCTTCATACTCTGTATTTTCATGCATGATGTGTACATAGATTGATATTGTCTCCTTTCATATTATCTTTCCAGTTGATCTTTCTTTGTACTAAGTATACCACCTGTTGTGTAATCATTTTTTCTCATGTGAGTATGGAAATAAATGTGATATTGATTTGAATTGAATTGAATTGAATTGAATTGAATATATACATAACAGCAAAAGAAACGTCACCCCAAAAAATATTTCTTATTTTCATTTTATAATTAATATAATTTGTTTAATGAAGAATATTATGAGTATGGAGTGTAACACGAACACAATGTGGCAAATTTGGTTGACCTCAAAATTCGTCATGCATGACGTCTGAGGACACATAAGCTAAACACGTTCTCAGACTTATCAAAATTTAGGGGGTGACGTTTCTTTTGCTGTTATGTATAGTTATTTTCCCTTCAATAATGTTCACCCTTTTTTGTGATACACCATTTTTTTGAATTTTACAACAATTCAGCTGTAAAATTGAAACTGTTGAGTATATTTTGTATAATGCGCACATGGTCTTGCCTTATGTTTTGTATTATAAGTAGTGCTTAATTAATGATTGCCCTTTGCAAATTTTGTATGCGTTTTCCAAAATTGCCGTCTTCCTAGCCAATTCAGAAATTGAGAAGTTATCTCTGCATTCTAAACAAATTTGACACATTTAAAGCCACATGCACCCTTGGTAACATTCCATTAAAATCCTCCATATTTTATTAAGATCGAGAACGTGTAGACATTCACCTGTGACGGATTTCAGCGGAATTTGTTCACAAACAATTTTATGAGATAATTGTGAACATTCATATGCAGTTTCTGACTAAAACAAAATACAATTTAAACTTGCTTGTGTTATCTACAAAATAAAAGTACTTCATACAGAATAATTTGTCTGGATGATACAAACCATTTTTTGATAATTTTGTAGTCCGGTAATTACCAAAGGTGTACACTGCCTTTAAAACAAAAGTATATTGAAATGGTCCCTTATAAAATTTTGTCTTAAACTAAGAGACCTCAAAGTTTGAAATTCAAACTTACGATATGTCCACCAGAAACAATCACCCACCACTCCTAATAAGAACATACTTGGAGAGGTTGCAGCGTTTTATATATCAAACCACAAGGGAAACTGACCGCAGTGACTAGGTACACAAACGTGAATTCTTGAACCAATTGCTAATGAGGTTATGCAAGGAGAATACTTAGTGACATTATTTGAACCCTGTTTAAAATATATATATACTTCTCTTCATTGAAATCATGCCTTACATGGTGGTTTTTTTTTGTTTTTGTTTTTTTAAATTTGATTCTTGATATTTTATATTTTGTATTTTGTAACAATCGGCATATATGCTTGTTAGAAGCATGTCACTGTTCTTTGTGTATATTTTGATTAGCTTTATGTTTAGGAGGGGGGAGATGATTCTTCCAATTACATCTTGTCTCGTTAGTTTTATTTTTATTGTGTAACTTCTGTGTCTAATAAAACAGTTGATAATATTGGTGTAGAGCATTTGTTATGAACCAATTCAGTACATTTTCAACAATAGGACATATTTATATCAATTTGGGCTTGCCTTCCAGAGCCAGTTTTACTTAAAAGAGGTGAATGTTTGGTTTTGTACATGATGTTAATGTCAAGTCCAAGGCTGTATCATGTTTGTATTCCACAGGGGAATGTTAAATTAGTTATTATTGACCAGTGCTTTTATGGACAACATGACATTAACAATGGTTGTGTTTCACAAAAAGTTACGCAGTCAGTGTTGACCATTTGCAGTTGGGGGGAAGGGGGACCACAAGGTCATGCATGTAAATTTACCCCCCCATTTTTTACCACCCTGTATTTGTCCTGGAATGTAAAATTTAAATGCTGGGAGATGTTTCAGGTTTATTTAATGATGAAATTTGTCCAGTAAAGCTGAGTTTGTGTGTGCTGTCAGTTTAAAAAAAAATAATAAATTTAAATTGTAGTGTGGTCATTAATTAATACTATGCACATGAAATGTATAAGTCACTGTCTTCATTCCAGTTTTAATTTGAATAAGGAGTTGACAATATAAACAAATAACAATTTGATTTTTTTGTTTTGTAAGTGAGTGCACATATAGATATCCCATAATGGTTGCCAAGTCTGACGGGAGAATCTGATGATGTAAAGACAGATTTATACTTCATGTTAAATAAAGTTTTAAACTTATGTAAAACATTCATCGCAAATTTATGACATACATTTTTCTAACTTGTTCTGTTTACAGCATTTTCCCAAAACCTAAACTGCAAAAGAGAACTTACAACTTTCAAAGAAACAAGGTATTTTTTTCTTCTAAAATGAAGGGCAACACGATGTGAATGAATGATCTAATTCGAGTTTTGAGGTTCTGAATAGAATCGATGGGTTAAGCTGTTCTATTAAGCTCTGTTAATCCTATTACTTCTTTTTTCAGAACCTCACAACTCGGGAAAATATGATTCATTCACATAGTGTTCCTTCAAACTAACCTATCCATCTGATGTCAGTTTTCAAACCTCTAACTTTCCTCAGATTGTATGTGTTGTTTTTACATGGTTTTATCGACTGGACAGTATCAAAATGAAAGCATACTGAATACATTATGTGGCACCACAGTATTGAAAGTATGGGCCCTCACAAATAGTAAAAACTGTGATTTTTGTTTGATTTTTTTTTTTTTACCAAAGTACAATTGTAACAACTTACCTTTGCAGTATTTAATGGTTCAAAAGAAGGAAAGAACTGATGAGGTGTGCTATACAACTCCAGTATGATGTTCTTTTCCTGATTGAATTTTGTAAGGGTATACATTTTTGGGTAGAAGGGAATATCTTTTGGGGGAGGGCCTTTTGTCGTTTCCCATGGGCGTATGTAGGTGAGATTTTGAAAAAGTATTAAGCAGAAATATTTAAGGCAGATGTTTTCATGTTGCAGTATCATTTACTGGAAAACAGTCATTGTATTTAACTGATTTTTATATACATGTTCTGTACGGTACATGTGAGTGCGTATGAGTTTTTTTTACAGAAAATACTGCCGATGATTTCCAACTAATAGGAAATGTTGTCGGACCTTGTTGTAACTAGTGTCGACTGTACATTGTAAATGTTAGTAAAAGTAGTTACGATTTTTCAGCATACTGTAGCCTAAAAAAAAGAGGTTTTTGAGGGATTGTTTTTCAAAAGTGTACTACTTTCAGCTATTCTGCCTGAATGAATGTAAGCTTTGGGTGGCTGTATTGATATGAAAACATCCCTAAAGAATGTAATTTTTGTACAATTCTGTGATAAAGCATCTTATAAATATAGCATCTAATTATTATGTGAGAGTAAGTATAGCCTGTAGTGTAATTATGCATTTGTGTGCCAGTGTGTGATTATAAATGACGGCTGGGCTAATATAAAATAAAATATAGGAATTTCTTATGGTTCAATTCTTTGATTCTTAGCCACATCTGATTATTGTACTTCCATTTCATTTTGTATTTGGACAAAAAAAAAAGGTTTTTCCCCCCATGGTTTCAATAATATTTTTAATGTAGAAATTCAATTATGTGAATACTTGTTTTGATTTCAAAGCCACTCCTCACCCTGAAAATATTAAAATAACGGGGATCGAAGTAATGGTTCAAATTTTAACAGCTTCAAAATGTTTTTGATGATATACTAAGGAATTATTGTCCGAGGTTATTTAAAAAAAAAAAATTTTTAGTCCCAGGGCGAGTGCACTTGAACTTGACTCTGGCCATTATTACACCAGGGGTGAAAAACAGCTGTGTGAACGGAATCAAGAAACGAAAAAAAAAGAAGTGTTTGTGACTGTTTCCTGTCAATTGCAGGCTGGGATTAATCTTCTCTCCAGAGCACACACTGCCATCCTTTAATCGTAGGCTTCTGGGATATGCAAGTCCAACAAGCATGTTCTACAGAGGCACTCACCCCTGGTTGAATGCATATAAGTGGCTCATACACGGTTGAATGGATTGTTGGGCACAGAGAATGCGCGTCGTAATTCCCCGTCGACCAGGGGACTATTTCACAGAGCTACTATACAGAATATTTTTGCTAAACAATGTAAAACAGACTACCATACAAAATGCATACATTCTTTTTGAAAGTTTCGATAAGCAAATTTTACTGGTAAGCAATTTTATATGTTAAACAGCTCTCTGAAACTAGCTCCAGTACATGAAATTGTACTATTGAAGTTTGGGCTTCCTAAACTTTATCAGTACAATTTTCATGCACAAGCCTATGCAAAATTACCATGTACATTCTCTGTATGCAACATTCATTTAAGTGTGTATTCACCAAATAGATTTTTTTTAATTTTTAATTTTTAATTTGTTTTATTTTTTATTTAATCATTCACTATATGCGAGGCAGTTGTTATTTCATGTAGCTGCTTAGCATGGGGGAAATGCTTACCATAATAATTTTTGTTACCAGCTGAACTTTCATGACTATTACATGTAATGTGCATTTTGGCTGGTTGCCCAGTTCATTTTGCTTAGCAATATATTTGGTTAGCAAATGTTGTGCTTAGCTGGGGTCAATTTCATAGTTACTTAGCAGAAAAACAATTTGCTTAGCGGATTTCATTGATTACCAGCCAAACATTCATACAAAATACATGCATTTTGGCTGGTATTCTGTTTTATATTGCTTAGTAAAAATATTTGGTTAGCAAAATTTTCTGCTTCGTAGCTCTATGACATGGGCTCAGCTCTGTGGATTTGGTCCCAAAATTACTGTGACCTGTTACATGGCTCTGCTTAACATAAGTGAAAACTCGGCACTTGCTGCAGCAGAAACTGTATGTGCAGATGTAAGCACATTTCTCAGTTAGCATGGAATTTCTGCTTATGCATCCTTGACATCCACACATTATTATTATTATTATTACATAACTTAGGATTTGCTGCTTAGATGGCTAGCGCAAAATACTGCAGCTCAGCTTGGCTCTGCAGAAAGTAGTTATGAATCAACCAGTGAGAGTCCAATGAATTGTATTTTTGGTACATGTACTATTTAGTGTAAGTAGTGATATTCTATTCTTAATGTCATATGTATTGTTGTCTTGTCACAAAGACAAATAAAAATTCAACATGTGCACTTGCTACCATTGGTTAAAGGATTTATTCGTTCTAATCTTTGCGTTTTATGTAAGCATGCCAGTCAACTCGCCCCCTGGCAAACTCGCCCCTTACAATCTCGCCCCTTACAATTTCGCCCCTTACAAACTCGCCCCTTGACAAACTCGCCCCCTGACAAACTCGCCCCTCGGAAAGCTCACCCCCGACAAACTCGCCCCCTGTAATTTTTTTACGCATCTCACGCACGCTATTGAGACTGGTTTAATATTATTAATTATAAAAGCAGGATGTACGGGGACATAAATATTTTAGTGGATTATTCGCACTATTGAGACTGATTTAGTAAGAGAGAAAATCAAACAGGGCCTAATAATTTCAACTTGGCATTTTATTTAACAAAAATAAATAGTACATAAAATAATTCAACAGTTACAACTAAATTAGAATACATAGAAAACTAGCTAAACAAAACAGTTATGATTTATACGATGTATACTATATTATGTATATACTATGAAAAATTTACAAAGTTATTTGTTTGATTTAATTACATTTTAATTATCTGTATTTGTATTTTGTATGTAATTAATTATTTATTTTTATTATACTTATTTATTTTACTCAGTATTTTGTTTAGCTAGTTTCCTATTTAATCTATTTAATTGTAACTGTAAATGAATTGTTTCTTGTAATATTTATTTTCGTTAAATAAAACGTCAACTGAAATTATGTTAGGTAAAACTTGTAGCTTTGCATGGTGAAGAGGATAAGTAAGACTAAATTGCGGTGACACCATGTGATTTAATTCTCAATTGAGATAGTAATTAGTTCTGAAAAGAACTGCCTTTATTATAATCATGTTTAATTACTCTCTTATATGAACGTTAAACCAGTCTCAACAGCGTGAACTGCGTAAAAAATTTACGGGGGGCGAGTTTGTAGAGGGGCGAGTTTGCCGAGGGGCGACTTTGTCAGGGGCGAGTTTGCCAGGGGGCGAGTTTGTAAGGGGCGAGTTTGCCAGGGGGCGAGTTGACTGGCATCCTTATGTAACACCTGTAGTGCATGCTACTCTTGATACAAAACGCTGTTTTCAAGAGCATCCAGACTGGGTAACAAGGTGTCCCATACTTCAAGTGACTGTGTCCATGGAGGTATTTTTACCTCCATGCTGTGTCTAAGTATTATTATTTTTTTTTTGCACAGGAATGTTTTACTAACCCACTGCTGGAGACCGGCAGAAAATTCCGCGGGATCGAGTTTGTTCTCTCAACTGATATTTCTAAACCATGCAGACTTTTACATAATTATGAACAGTGGCGTAGCCAGGATTGTGTGTGTGTGTGGGGAGGGGAGGGGGAGGGGGAGGGGGAAGGGGAAGGGGAAGGGGGGTCCTCTTTTGGGGGGTCAATTTACCGACACAAAACTCAAATGAACCAACAAAGGAATGTTCCCCATTCTCATTTTTAAAGTATTTGTTGTATTTGTTGTAGACGCCACTGTTTATAGCAGACCAATAAGTTAAAGAATGCCAACAAGTTTATGAATTTACCGAAAAACACTATTTTGCCAACAAATGTGGGTGAACATGGTGAAAGAAATGAAGATAGCGAAAGTGATTGGTAAGTCTCCATGAGCCAGTAATTTTCAGTCACTGTGTTCATATGAAACTAGGACACCGATTCCATGACGATACTGTCCCTTTAAGTAGTTTAAAATATAACTCCAACTTAGGCCTAACCATGCCAACACGGATTGGTGGCGCAATCACATTTTGGATTTACTTATTTATTTATTTTTGACCAATGCTTGTCTTCATTGAAACTCCAATCATTGTTATTAAATGTCAGATGATGAAATAGTCTAATGTAAAACTTGTAGCTTTGCATGGTGAGAATGATAAGTAAGACTGAGGACGATCAGAGCATACTGATCGAAACGTCGAGTTGTACATCCAGTTCTTTTCAGAACTAATTACTACTCAATTGAGATTCCACATGGTGTCACATCAATTAGTCTTACTTAATAGTCTAATGGTTAAAGTGATTGGATACGGTGCTGTCGACTCGGGTTCAAATCCCGTACGTACCCTGCAGCTTTTTTTTACCCCATTTTAAATGGTTACGCAATCACGATTTATTTAAGTAGTTTAAAATTCATCTCCAAATACCAACAGGATAAATGGCGCAAGTCGTTAGTCCACTGGGCTGTCAATTGCAGGCAGTTCCAGGCTGGTACGTCCGGGTTCGAATCCTGCTCCTGACACATAGGGACATGACAGCTGCTGGCTGCGGCAATGGCTTGGGGACCGTCATGTCTCTCCCCTGAAGGTTAGAGCGTGGAGGAAATGTACGGACGGGGGAGTAAATGAGGGACCGGGAGGGTAGCGACCTCCCAGAAGGGTGCTAAGGTGATCACCATGCCGGTTCGCCCGGACTTTGAGTCTCCCGAATACCTGGTCGACACTCGGACTAACTCTCCGCACTTTTTTACAATATTTTTTTTATTAATTTTTTTAACAAATATCAAATAGAAGCTAAAGTAATCGAATCCCGGCGGTGTCGTTTTTCATTTTATATGGTTACGCAATCATGATTTCAGTAGTAATTTAATTAAACTTAATTGATTTTTATAAAATAGTATTACATATATAAATAGGCAAATCAATCCAAGCATACAAGTAAATGCAATAAGCAAATGGAAAGCACCCTACCCTGTGTTCCCATATATTTTACCCCATTTGAAGTATCTTAACAATTTAAGTTTCTTCCTCCACAACTAACAATATGGGTGAAATCAATATTTTCCATTATGGTTGAAATAGTGAAATTAAAAACTTGCCCAAGAAGACTGTAACTCGGTAGGTGTCTTGACTTTTTTTCTTTTCTAATTTGGCCTATTTTTATTGATTTATTTGTTTATTCAAATGCCTCATACTTGTTGGAGAGACGCAGTGCCTTTTTCCAACTTTTTCAGAAAATCAATATTTTTCCTTAATAAGTGGGTGAAATAGTGAAATTAAAAACTTGCCCAAGAATGCTATAACTCGGTGGCTGTCTTCTATAGACCCAGGGCTACCTTCTGTGCAATTTTGAAGCGAATCAGAGACAACGTTTTTTTCGAGGTGAAAAAACGACAAGGGGTACCCCTTGACGTTTTTTCAAAATTTGGCTTTAAAATGATTTTTTTTCTCAAATGCCTTATACTTGTTAGAGAGACGCAATAGAGTGCCTGGGTCTCATTTTTCTTAATTTGAGTCGCCTATCTTTCCAATTTTTTCAGAAAATCAATATTTTCCTTACAAAAAATGGGTGTAACAGTGAAATCGGAGAAAACTTTTTTTCGAGGTGAAAAAACGAGTTTTTTTTCAAAATTTTGCCTAAAAATGATTTTTTTTTTCAAATGCCTCGTATTTGTTGGAGAGACGCAATAGAGTGCCTGGATCTCATTTTTCTTCATTTGAGTCGCCTATTTTTCCAACTTTTTCAGAAAATCAGTATTTTCCTTACAAAAAATGGGTGTAACAGTAAAATCGGAGACAACTTTTTTTCGAGGTGAAAAAAACGACAAGGGGTACGTACCCCTTGACGTTTTTTCAAAATTTGGCTTAAAAATGATTTTTTCTCAAATGCCTTATACTTGTTGGAGAGACGCAATAGAGTGCCTGGATCTCATTTTTCTTAATTTGAGTCGCCTATCTTTCCAATATTTTCAGAAAATCAATATTTTCCTTACAAAAAATGGGTGTAACAGTGAAATTAAAAACTTGCCCAAGAATGCTATAACTCGGTGGCTGTCTTCTACAGACCCAGAGCTACCTTCTGAGCAATTTTGAAGCGAATCGGAGACAATTTTTTTTTCGAGGTGAAAAAAAGACAAGGGGTACCCCTTGACGTTTTTTCAAAATTTGGACTAAAAAATATTATTTTTTCAAATGCTTTATACTTGTTGGAGAGACGCAATAACTTGGTGGATGTCTTCTACAGACCCAGTGCTACCTTCAAACACCGTTTAAAAGAACACTTCTCTTTGTTTTGTTTTTCTTTTCTTTTCTTTTTTTAATTATTTGTTATATTTCTTTTATACATTTTTTACGCCACAAATTTGCCAACAAGTGGGGTGGACTACCCCTCCTTCCGCCACTGTATTGGCACACGCGTGCAACATGTTCATTCAATAGACAAATGACAAAAAACGACTGACACTGTCATTGGAAAATGCACGACTTTTACACGCTGTTCACCAGGCCAGGGGAATGTAAGGCCGGCCGCCGAGATCGCCCAGGATACAGTCGCCTGTGTATTTTTCCCTGCAGACTCTCGAAAGCACGGATAGAGTGGGTGAAGGGCAAAAATCAAATCTAGGCCGAATGTTCAACATCCCTGACGCAATAATTCCATAAATGAGGTTTACTTTTGTTCATTAGAGATATTGTGTTTTGGTGAACAAGATGATGGAATAGTTAAAACTGAAAGAAAGAAAAATAATTGTGTACTTTTACTGAATGTTGTTGGCGTTTGCCAGTTGTTTATGCATTATGTACATAGTGTGTGGTTGGCCGGTGTCAGTGTCGTACCATGTATTATTTCAGTAGGGACGGTCATTGAGGAGGGGGCGACAATGGATGGGGCATGTATCAAGCGCATGTTCCTCAAACATCCTTCCCCCATTGCTACACCAGTGCCGCGCATTGGAACAAATGCACACAAAATGTCCCTTATTTTTTGTTTAAATAAAACCTGGTCACCCTGCAAACCTTGTGACGATGGAATATTTTAAATTATTTTTTATTTATTTATTTAATTTATTTACTGTCAGTCAACCTAAACAAGGCCAATCGCCACAGAATTGTAAGGGATTGCACATGCATTTGCTCAAGGTATAAGAATAAAGCTGAAAGTGGCACAAAGACACTATAACGATTAATTAAATGGTTTGCCTCTATTCAGCTTATGCAGTAGGGGATTCTATTCTCCTTCAACACTAGGGTAAAATGGTTGTACTAATTGGTGCATGGTTATGGCTGGGTTCAATACTCGTTTCATTTACTCTTTCATCATAGCTAGTTTGTGATGTCATTGCAATAGCTGTGGTGCCAATTCATGTATACTACTCAAAACAATTTAGGGAACACCGGATTTTTTAACATCAAATAGGTTTGAAATGTTCCATGAACCGGGATTTTCATTTGCAAACCCACTCTCTTTCAGTAGTCATGTCATGAAATGTGTAATCACTACATGCATCCTTTATCATCTGTTTCATTGTGCAGTTGTTTCTCATCAATTCTGTGAGACATTGTGTTTATCTGAAATAAATGATCTTGCTTTAACTGAGATTATTCCGGTGTTCCCTAAATTGTTTTTAGTATATATATATATATATATATTCAACCAGTAAAATAAACTACATGTATATTAAAACAACAAATATTAAAAGATTTCATTTTTTATTAACTGATCTTACGACTGTTGAATAGTTTACTTTCTGAAGTTACTTCTCAACAAACTGAATTTGGAGATTTTTGGTACAATGAATATCTTCAACCAATTTATTTTCAAAAATAAACGAAGGAAAATCATTAAACAATTATTAAATATTGGCAGATTGTTCTAAAATGGTTTCAAGAATGCTCCTGTCGCGCACACACACACTTCGACTGATCTTCGATTAGCTGGTTTGATTTCTGAACATCAGTAATTTGAAATATGTACACTACCCAAACTTCATCACGATGTACAAGGGAAAAACACCAGTATTTTTAACACTGCAAAACTTAGTTTTTCACAGATACATGCAAAGATCAGGTGTGCATAAAGCACATGTAGAGTACACAATATATTTGAAAGCCTAAGTCTGTCAAAACAACTTAAACAGTCAAACTGATTGAATTAATCACTGTAATGCACTTTAAAAAATACATCTGCAATGAAATTCTCACCTGAAGTTATACCCTTAAAATGTCCAATTACCATAAATTTGTATGGTCGTACTGATCCAGAAAGAATTTCTACCCAAATGGAAGACCTGTCAGATACGAGATGGCAGTAAACTTAACAGTTCTTGTCCGTTGTTCTTGATATCCTGGGCATGCTCAGAATAACGCTGTCACCAGTGTCTTCAAAGTCACCCATAATGGTAAGATATTAATACTGAACGAAACAATGAATAGAAGTCCTCTCATATGAATCCATCTAAAAGACACACAAGTTATCATCTTATCTTGTTAAGACAAACAGAATGAGAAACATTAAAAACCTCATTTAAAACTCGTTAAAAAAACCTTCAATCATACCAGTGTACAAAACTAAAGGGGTACAATATGCTCTCACCCAGAAAAATATTATCAAGCATAAGTCTTCAGTACAAAACCTCTAAAACATCTAAAAACTCAACATTATACAAGGTTTACATAATAACACTGCCCCTATTGGTTGGCAAGTAAGAATACATTTACATTTTTGTTGCATATTTTTTTCAATACTTTTTGATTTTTTTTTCTTCCACTCACAGAGTGATTTTTATAAATAATATGTATATCACATTTGTCTTATTTTTTACATGTTTACATCTAATTTTTAATAATTTACATAGGTGTTGATAGACTTAGACGCGAGACATTTCACGTTCAATCAGCTAACGTAACTGAATCAGCACATTAGCACCAAATTAACATGCAAAATAAATAACACAAAATTGACAACAATATACAAAACATGCATAAAATACACGTTACAATGACACTAAACTAAAGAGTTTTTTCTACAGTAAAGTTTATACTAAATCAATAGTCAATCAGACATATTGCAGGAATTAATCTTTACTTTAAAATTCTTTTGAACTAATTCACAAACAAGTTAAAATGAATTCCCTGCTATATGCAAGTAATTACTCTTAATTTATAAACAAATTTGAAAAAAAAATCTAATATACTTTTAGATTTTCTTGATTTGTCTTGTGAAGTCTTTTTGAGAATGTCCTTATTTTGTCAACAAGAAATAAATGTTACATATTAATGCAAGAGTTATATAAACACATTTAGCTTGTAAGTAATTAAAACATCTCATCAATCATCTTTACTCAAAAGAATAAATTACTAATTCCAGAATATATTATTCTTTTTTAATAAAGCATTTGGTTAAAAATTCATTAGGCGTACTGCAAAACAACAACGAATAGGTTTGGCCTATGTCCATCAAATATTAGATGACAAAACTATTAGATTCATAACTGTTAGTAGATTGTGCTTATAGCTTTAACAGCTATCAGTTTATGAAATGGCTTGCCAGTTTTCATTGGTTTTTGTATTAGTTTGCCAGCTATCTGATCCTGGGTTCGTACTTCATGCGAATGCGAAATGAAAGTGTGACAAGTTGTGTTCAACTTCTGCAAATCACTATTCCCTTCGCATTCGTATCAAGTATGAATTGGATTTTAGATGGCAGTCATAAGCCCTTTTCACACGAGCACCGATAACAAAGGTCCTTGGTAATGGGCGCCAGTTGTCTGTCGCCTCGGTCGTTTGCGATTTTTTAACAAACTTTCACACGACTTCCACTCACGCCAAAACTAACGTCCCTTGTTTTTCATGGAGGGTCAAAGGTCATGATTGTGCAATCCAATATTTCACTGGTACCGCGCGCAGAGCTTATTCACTGAACGCTTTCTTCTACGTTGTACCAGTGCTTTTCCCGCGAAGATATAGGCCTATGCGTTGTGCGTCAAACGTTACTTTCTCCCACATTTTGTTTTCATTTCCCGACAATTTTGTTCTCGTTTTATTATGGATATCGAATCAAGTATACTTGCAACAATTCTGACGGATTCACAGAGCCATATTTCTAACTTAAGGCCATCCAACGTGTCCGTGTCTGGGCGAAGAACGTCTCTTGGAGTTACGCTGAAACCGTATCATTCACTGACCAATGTGACGTGTGATGGGAACGTACAAGTTGTTTACCAACACACATCCGGGATTATTGCAAGCTGATCTAGTGACACGTTCTGCGCATGCGAAATGATACCGCCAAAGCAAGGGTCCCCTGTTTGGGCGCACGAAGCGTTTCACACGACCTATCGTGGCGATTTTAACATCGATGCGATTTTTTGGAGGTCTCGATCTCTGCTATAAATAACGAGGATCCGTGGTAATTATTTAACAAGGATAGCTTTCACACGACTGGGATTTGCTATTTTTTAACATGGATGCGATTTATATTCAAGGTCCCTTGTTAAAACGGTCTCGTGTGAAAGGGCCTATAGACCTCTTCAAATGTAACCATATCCCATTCTTTTGTAGTTTTGTGTATTGTATGTTTAAGGCTCATTTAACATACCTTTGTCTCAAGTTAATTTTTTGGTCTCACAAGACAAGTGTTAATGTCACCTAAAAAGCATCAACTTCATATTTCAGAATCTCAGTTTTCTTTAAATAAAAACACTTGCGAACATTTTTAAACTCTCTCAAAATCAATATAATAATAAAAAAATAAAAAAATGGATTGTGTCTTCAATTTTCTTAATTTAAATACTGGCAATAAATGAAAAAATAATTAATTTTCACCATAATCAGTGTGCTGAGACTTTTACTGTTTAGTAACTGATGTCTTCTCAGTAACAATAATTACTTTGCCACTTTTGACAACGTAACTATTCTTTCTATTTTAACATTTTCCCCAAAAATTAGTTTTATTATTTGTTGTGTGTAATACTTGTTGACTATTTTGTCAACACACATACGTTTTCTCCTATAGTTAATTTGGAAATAATCCTTTTTGAAACCTAAATCCAATATATAAGGTTAGTAGAGATGAGGTCAGTTGTTTTGGACAAAATCTAGGTGGGCATAGTACGAAGACATACACTTACTTCACTTCAATTTTAACAAATACCTTGAAGCATTTTTGGTGAGTAAAAATCTATTGAATAAAAGGATTTAAAATAGGCAATAAAAATTTTTAATTCTTTTTTGTAATATGCTGCTAAGTTTCAAAAGCATAAATGAATTTGAGAATTATCTACAGATTTCTATTATTCCTACATTTTGTTTTAAGTTATATTGGAACAATAAACACCTATATTTCAAGAGCACCTATTTGATTTAATTTTCCAAACTTCATATTTTCACATTTGAAAATTTTAGGTGATATCTGAATGACAACATTATTCAACAAAAATCACAGGAAAAAATGGAAAATACTCACTGGATATCCAGAAAAATACCTACGTCCTAAGTCTACAGCAAAGCACTAAGTAACCTGAATGGACTGCAGAGGGGGACAGGGGGCCATCCCTTCCTCAGGATCCTGTAACATCTGTGATGAACAGCTTGATCCTAAGGATGGTACCTGCTGCCCCTGGGGTGGGGATGGCTTCCCCTGGGGATGGGGAGTTACCGATGCAGGGAAAACCTCTGCACCGGAGTCTTCATTATACAGACGCTTTATACTCGCGTAGATGTCGTCATCTTCCTCCAACTGATTCTTTCGCTTAGTGGTCTTGAGGTCATCGCAGTGACCCAGGGTGACCTTGTTGTGGTTGCTGTGGGGGTTGGGATGGGCAACAATGTAGACAGCGTTGAAGCTAAGATGGCCCATAAGGGTGCTTGTGATAAGCTCACGACACCGAATGAACTGCTGATTGTCCACCTGTTAATAAAGTGACAAGACTCATTCAAAATCTAATTAATATGTGGCTGGCATGGTAACATAGAAAAAAAGGATGAAATTAAACAGGAAAAGATTGATAACAATGTTTGTTTAAAACTGAAGGGAGTAGCAATGGCAAAAGTTATTGGGCAATTAAAAATGGGGATGATGTTGAATTTCACAATCGCGTCATGAAATATCAAAGATTTATACAAAACTAAAATTAAAACAACATTATAACATAATGTTTGAACAAAAATATGAAAAATATTTAAAATTAAAAAAATTTAAGCAAATTGAAAATGAAATTGCTATCAAACTAGCAAAGAGATGATTTTACTTACACCAATCAGACGTTGAAACATCATGGACAATGGCAACCAATCATGACTCACGATCTCCAGCTCTAAACTGAGCAAGCCCAATGCCAAAGCTGATGGGCGGAAAGTCGCCAGCTTGTGATTGGCTAGGCACTGGCTGAGACGTCCCGTCAGAATGGACAGGTGACGAGATGGAGTCATTTGACCCAGTGGAGCCAAAAGTTTTGGAAACTGGGTCAACAGCATGGCGTGGAACTAGAAGGGAAAAAAAAATACACAAATATTTAATCTCATGGTAAATAAAATATTGACAGTAGGCCAAGTGAATAACAGCATTAAAGACCATACAAAATGGTAAATATTTTCAACCCTATTTTAAAAAGTAAGTAATTCTAAGTAGGAATCACCAAAAATAAGACTTTCATTATTTTTATGTAACCCTTCAAAAAACCTATGAAAATGTACTTCGCCACTACAGCGAACGACAGGCCCGAAACAAAAGCCGTTGGGGACACTTTCACTGAACCTATTTTGATGACGTACATTTACGGGAGGGCGAATGCTACGACTGTTTACTGCAGTAAGTTTTGTACACATAGCATATCACATCGCGTACAGCTGCAAAAAGAAGTTTACCAACTACGACTTCCGAAAGTGTTTTTGAAAATTTTCCAAAAGTAGTACTGACCAATTGTGTTGTTCATCATCGTCATTTGATGGAGATTATACTGATGCCAAAGTTTGTGATATAAGTGACATAAAATTGTATCAATTAAGCATGGAATGGACGAAATCCTGACGAAATCCAGGCGAAAATGGCGAAGCCGAAGGAAGATCTCGAGTCCGGCATAAGCGCACATAATGGTACCCTATTTTTAATGCTTTTTACGAACAAATATTCTAAGAGCAACCAAAGTTTTGAATGTCCAGTATTTGATTCGTTGAATTTTGTTATCAGGAAAGTTAATCTCACTGCAAAATGTGTCCAAATTGTTCTTGTTTTGTGCCGATAAAAAAAATCATCCTTTGGTGGTCTTGCCGGTGCTGTTAACCAGACTAATAGTTTGACAAATTAATGACCCGGCCCCGGTATGTATACGTATGTCCACACTGCAATGGAAACTTACGAGCACAGACGCACACACAATACATGAGTTGCACGGGTATCCCATACATACATGTACATGTACGGCCACGGACAACGCGGCAGCAGACAGACCGTTGTTAAGACGGCTCCTTTCGAGCTCCCGTAAAAGTACGTCATAAAAACAGGAAAAATGTTTGCTGCCGCCATGGGCCGCAAATGTCCAACAGACTTCGCGGATTTCAACCGCTGGAATGTTGGCTGAAAATCATGAATTTCTGATTTGTTTTAAGGTTTTTTGGAATAGCATATAAATAACTAAATACATACTGAACAATTTTAAGTAAAAAAAATCAAGGCACTTTGTGTGGACTTTAATAACACTGTTATTGCAATGTTTGCGATGTCATTACATATCAGCTGTTAACTAGTATAAATAAAAGAACTTTGAAATTTTAGCAAATTATGCATGCAAAACAAAAGCACTTACTTTAGGTGGGGGGTGGGGGTTCTGATTCTTTAATTATAGCTTTCTTTATGAAAATAACACATAAAGTGCTACAATCACTACAAGATGAACATGTGAAGAGACATACCATTTGTAGGAAATCCAGTGAAGTGATAGTGGTGAGGTCCCACCTGAGCTTGTCCAGGATAATAAGCTCCATGCGCAGTACCTCTGCTACCGAGAAACTGCAGCCACTCTCCTGCACAAGGTCCTCAGTGGCTGGGACATTCTGATTGAAGATAAAGAGGGAATATGATCAACTTGCAAAACATTGATGATTCTCATGAAAGCACCAATCCATTTTAAAAGGGGCCTAAGTCCATTGGAACTTACCCGGAAATTACTGAGCAAATTGCCATCAAAATGAATACCAGGTTTTAAGATGTTCATTCAAAGAAATCTAGCAAAGTTATTGTGTCTGGCATGTTGTAATTTTTGAGCAAACATGAAATGTGTTTAGACAAATTGATATCCAAAATGGCTCATCTCTGGATGATCCATTTCCACATTATAATGAGTTTAACCAATGAGAATGCTATTTTCACTATTTCCTTGTTAACTACACAACAAAATAAGGTGAAACTTTCACATATTGGTTGCTGTACATATCTCATGATTCCTAAAAGTATGCATGTATTTACACACATTTGTGCTGACTTTAAGTGAAATGTTATTATGATATATATGCAAAACTGTGTTTTCATTGTGGCAGTAATTTTGATATGCCTGGTCAGGTATGATTGGACATATAATTAATTTTAAATTCATGATTTTTAAATTCACCAATTCATCAATGCTATTGCTTGCTGTGCAGTGCCTCAATGCCAAGTTATTCTGTTTTTCCCTGTAGATGATATATGCAGTACACCTCTTCCGTGCTTGTCTTATGCACCTCATGCTAAAATTGATGTTCATATTGCTACAAACAAAATGCACTTGGCAATGGTTTGTACCGTGAGCTTGCCTTCAAAATGGCCATGAACTCACTTTGACATCCTCTACTGGTATAGAGATAGAGATAGAGATAGAGATAGAGATAGAGATAGAGATAGAGATAGAGATAGAGATAGAGATAGAGATAGAGATAGAGATAGAGATAGAGATAGAGATAGAGATAGAGATAGAGATAGAGATAGAGATAGAGATAGAGATAGAGATAGAGATAGAGATAGAGATAGAGATAGAGATAGAGATAGAGATAGAGAGAGAGAGAGAGAGAGAGAGAGAGAGAGAGAGAGAGAGAGAGAGAGAGAGAGAGAGAGAGAGAGAGAGAGAGAGAGAGAGAGAGAGAGAGAGAGAGAGAGAGAGAGAGAGAGAGAGAGAGAGAGAGAGAGAGAGAGAGAGAGAGAGAGAGAGAGAGAGAGAGAGAGAGAGAGAGAGAGAGAGAACTGATGCACAATATGGTACCAGCAAAATTTGAAATCAATATACATTAAAAATAAAAAACATAAATGATCAAGCACTACTTAAATTATTTCTGTCTCGGGTGCTATTGTTTTAGCAAAAAAATTCTCATTAATGACACAATGAAATAAACTGAAACTTTGGTTTTTATACATGTCCATTTTGATTATCATCAAGTATGGATGCACTTATAGATATTTTACCAAAAAACATAATGGCTTTAAAATTTAATTTTGTGAATGAAATTCTACCTCATCTTCTTCTCTCAGCTTGGCACCAAGGAAGAAACAGCTGAAGGCAATACATCTTAAGTACTTGGGTTTTGCCTGTAAATATAGTAAAAAGAGAGCAGAAGGATTACAGTGTCTTACACCCATAACAATAATATTTCAAGTGAATTCAAAAAAGAGGGAAAGTGCAGTTTCTGAAGAAAAGATAAACAGGAATTAGCAGTCTTTTTAACCCTACTACACATGGAGGCCACTCCGATCCACTAAATTTTCAAAGTTTTTCACCAACCTTTAGTACATACAAGCCTGCTGTCCTTTCCAGGTAATCTTACAAAATCAACTCTGTGCCACCCAAGGCCACTGTAAATGTTTGAACATATTAGTATGGCCTACAATGTATCAATGGGAGACCACCTTACCCTGCAATCTCAGTGGTGTGACAGTGCACAGAAGGGTAACCATAGGAGGCCACTGGCAACGCTTGGAGTGGCCTGAATGGGGTTGTTCTTAAACCCCCTCGTCCCCCACGACCCACGACCCCTCGACGTACGCGCGCTCAGAATCATATCGTATCCCAAATCGTATGCCCGCTGCACTCCCGTACTGTACTACTGAACGTGAACAAACGGAGCTCCGGAGGATCGAAGATCGAAGATCCTATATGTTAATTGGGGAAAATAACAATCCTTTTCTCCTCCAAAAGTCTAATTTTGAAATAGAATAATATAAAATAGGTTATTAAATGAGAAATAATTATGTTTTGCTAAAATGTTGACAGACAAAATAGTTGGGATTTTTTCCAAGTCCATCAAGTAAAATGTACATTCGGGGCTGTGCGCGCATGCCAGTTTGTGATGTAATGCTTATTGACCAATCAGGATGCCGGAAAGCCATGCGGCCGTCTTGGAAGCGATATCCTTCTACGACCGTAATGAGTTGTAGGAAGAACTTTGCCAAAAACTGCACCCTCACCCAACAAGCAAAAATCCGACATAACTATGCAATTTTTTTGATAGAATATGAAATTATCTACTCGGGAATGGTATAATTTGGCTTGTGGCAGCATTATAAATTCGTTGATTTCGCGACGACAGGTCGTCATGCAGCAAACGGCGCAACAGGCTAGCGAGCTAGCCATTTTCGAACTCGGGCCGTAAACAGGTTCCCATTTGGGATACAATTTGATTCTGGCACAGGCCGGCCAGCCATGCGACATGCTTGCGCATGCCGGGCATTGCGAAATACATACATACATTCGTACTGCACTGGTGGTAGTGAATTCCGCGAGTACGTGTGCTTCGTTTATATGAGCATACGTCGTGGGGTCGAGGGGGTTTAAAAACAACCCGCCTGAATGGGTTGTTTCAAAAATTGCACTGATTGTAGGAGGGTTAATAAGAATATTCAGGTTGCATTACATGTATCATTGTACGTATGTCAGTTTGCTGTTTTTATACTACCACTCATGTTTGATATTTTTAAACCGAAATAAATTTAAATCTAACATGTGATATGCATTCACGTACATGTAGATAACCTCACATAGCCCCAATAATTGCAATCATACTGGCAATACACACATAATTGTAGATGTACAAGTACCGTAATTTCCGGAATATAAGCCGCGCGGTGTATAAGCCGCACTACCCCAAAATCACCAAAACAAGATTCATGCGTCAACATATAAGCCGCACCGGGTATAAGCCGCACACACAGAGGCCCGCCGGACGCCACTCACTGTCGGTACTGCCACAAGGGGTCATAAAGGGGTCATTGTGTTGCGTTCGAGTCAAAATGTATTGAAAGAGACACAATAGCATACCTGCCAACCTTGACAAGTGAAAATTCGTAATACTAATAGTAAAGTTTGGCACATTTTACGCATGTCCGAAATACATATGTGCATGTACAGGAATCAACGGCACTGCTTGTGGGATCGATGTTTCTTCGACTCCACGTGTTTCTTGACATCGTTAAGGCCACCATGGCTAATGCAGAAATCTGTGCTGCATATTTTACAAAATGCGTTAAGTTCCCCAAGTTTGGTGGCAGCAATAACTGGGTAGCTTTCTGAGCATTTATCTCGAAATTTCTGCACCATTTTTATTTTGCTGTTCCGTTCCCGTATCACTATTTACGGCATTCGGAATGTCGAGCGTCGTCCGCTGGTTGCCTGCTTTCTGCACAACGCACATGTAATCACTACAACGGCAACCAACGAAACGATGACTCATCGCCTGCCACGCGTAACGAATTTTCCTATTGGCTCCTTCCACAGACTACGATATAACGAATTTTCCCATTGGCTCTCTGGTACACACATGGCATAGACTACAATCTACGTCGTGGATTCTGATGTCGCTGGCGCTAAACGTTGCAATGGTTTTTTCAGAAGTTTTGAATAAATCTGTGTGTATCGAGGTCCGCTCACTAAAACTGACAATGACCAGACCATTTTCGCTACGAACAATAAAGGTTTTTAGGTTTCTGTTTCTGTCTGTTTACCAACGATTTTTGCTTAATTGTGCATTGTGTTTTGTTCTTCAAGATTCATACCTCGGCGTATAAGCCGCACCGCGTATAAGCCGCAGGCAACTTTTATCGTGTCAAAATCAACGTATAAGCCGCGGCTTATATTCCGGAAATTACGGTACATATATCCTTTACTGAAGGTCCTTCTTATGTAAGATAGTGTTAAGCACCTCCCACAACAGCTGCTGACCGGATACGAATATTGATTAACCTACATGGGCTTCGTATGTAAATGAGTGTATTATTAAACTCTACACAAAGAATGACACAATGTATGGAGTACAATACTGCAAGCATTGACTAGCTTAGCTGTCTACACAGTACATGCAGTATACATGTATACCTTGATCATGTCATGTACATGTACATGTACATTGTACCTGCCTTGTGCAATGTCTATTATCCAGGTATTATGTGTGATCACCAGTCTTAAACACCAGTGTATTTACCATAGAGCTTGTAAATAACACAATATTGGTTTAACAGCTGTTTGGTTTGATGTTTTGCTTGTCGATCCAAACAAAGCAAATTGTATTCTCCAAGAATTATTACTTCATACTATTTCCTAGCAGGAAATATGCCTCTAGAATTACACTTTCATGTAATGGGAATTGTTGGCATGTAATGGGAATTGTTGGCATTTAATGTAAAAAACATATCCTGGACCAATATGTATGCAGGAAAAAACATCAGAAACCATCAAATTCTCCAGAAAACAATACCTACAACCAGAACTCAACATAAAAACAAACCTTTACCACAAAAAACATCCTGAACCAGTTTCTATATGTACGTAAGAAACAATATTTGGTTGTTGTTTTTTTTTGGGGGGGGGGGGTGAAAATTCTTCAAAAAACTCTTTAAATACATTTCTAGGAGCTCTGGACCCAAATTTATGGCTTTGGTTATCACAAAATCTGTGCTTACTATATACAGCAGAAAATTATAGGCTTACAAAAGCATATTTCTTGGGTTAGCAAGGCATTTCTGCTTATGTGCACACAACGATGATGCATTACTAAGGCTTAGCCGCTTACACAACTATTTCAGAAATTTTGCCCCAATCCTGTAAGCACAAAAATGGTGATTGTAAGTGCAGTAGCAGCGCCATGAAATTGGGCCCTGATCTATGGCTCAACAATGAACTCGAGTCAATTGAAAATTAAATAGCTATTGGTAAAAAAAAATTAAAATTGACATGGAAGAATTTTTTTATCCACTTTTGAAAATGTTTTTTTCTTTTTTTAATTAATTTTTTTTTTCTTTTCATGATTAGTCATTTGTAGAAATGCTGCATTTCACTTGCTGTGGTTTGAAGTTATCTTGTTTGCCCTGATAACAGAACTGGTATTTGATAAGCAACCAACAAAAGGTAACGTCAAAAGATAGACAGGGTCACCCCTTATAAAAATCCACTGCAGTTTTACTGTAATAAAACTGTAGTTTTACTGTGGTATTTAAAGTTTTACTATAATAATTGAAGTAAACATGAAGTTTGTGTTACTACAGTTTTATTACAGTAACTGTAGAAGCAAGAAACTATAGTAAATTTACACTAAAAGTGCAGTATATTTTTTACTGTAGTTTTACTATGATAATTTAATGTAGTAAAACTACACTAAAACTGTAGTAAAATTACAGTAATCCTATGTTACTTTCCCTTTAATAATACTGCATTGTTACTACATTTTCAATGTAATTAAATTATATTATTGCAGTAAAATTGTACTATTCCTGTATTATACTCATTTAGTATTACTGTAGTTTTATTATGATCTAACTACAGTTTTTAATGTCATATAACTGTATTAATACTGCAGTAAAATTGCAGTATTCCTGTATTATACTCATTTGGTATTACTGTAGTTTTATTATGATTTAACCAGAGTTTTGAATGTAATACAACTATAGTAATACTGCAGTAAAATTGCAGTATTCCTGTATTACACTCATTTGCTATTACTGTAGTTTTGTTCTGATTTAACTAGAGTTTTGAATGTAATACAACTATAGTAATACTGCAGTAAAATTGCAGTATTCCTGTATTATACTCATTTGGTATTACCGGTACTGTAGTTTTGTTGATTTAACTAGAGGTTTGAATGTAATACAACTATAGTAATACTGCAGTAAAATTGCAGTATTCCTGTATTATACTCATTTGGTATTACTGTAGTTTTATTATGATTTAACCAGAGTTTTGAATGTAATACAACTATAGTAATACTGCAGTAAAATTGCAGTATTCCTGTATTACACTCATTTGGTATTACTGTAGTTTTGTTATGATTTAACTAGAGTTTTGAATGTAATACAACTATAGTAATACTGCAGTAAAATTGCAGTATTCCTGTATTATACTCATTTGGTATTACTGTAGTTTTATTATGATTTAACTAGAGTTTTGAATGTAATACAACTATAGTAATACTGCAGTAAAATTGCAGTATTCCTGTATTACTCATTTGGTATTACTGTAGTTTTATTATGATTTAACTAGAGTTTTGAAAAATAAAAATTAGAAATCTGTACTTTTTTTTTTTTTGCTTGACGAATATTCAAAACATTGGTCTGAATATTTAAAAAAAAATTAAAAATAAATAGGTTGATTTTTCGTGTCGAGAAAAGCAATTGCGAAAAAAAAAAAATCGTGGAAGGCTACGTGTCTGTACTTGAATACCATACGTTCGATCACGCATCCATACGTGCCGTCCTGGTGATGTGCATCGGCCCGACGGCCGGCAGCGGCGATCCGACTTCCTCGTGCCTCCCTCATGTCTTGATATCAAATACATACAGCGCGGCGGGCGTGCTGAACCGTGAGAACAGCCCATGTGCACTGTTCGATTGCTAGACCAGCGGCCGTGGGATTGGGTGTTAGCGGAAAGTGCACACGGCGATGTAAACATAATAGTTTGATACCCGTCCCTTTATACTTGTATGTAATCAAATTCCATGCTGTTGCACGTTCGTTCTGTCAGCAACGAATACTTTTCTGAATTCTATGACTGTAAAGGAGGGAGGAAAGCTGGATAAATGCTTTATTGCCGCATCCCTTGATGTGAAAGTATTGGTTCATTGTCCAATGCAATGGGCGTCGACATGACTGCCACCGGAACGGCTAGAAATGTGATAACTGACATTAGGCTAAGCCTAACTAAAGTAATAATGGCCTACACCGATGGCTGTAATCCACAGCTTCGTTCAGGTGGAAATTTATCAAAATGAAGATAAACCCTGCAGGGAAGAAGGAAGAGAAGCAATCCACTTGTACTTCTGCTAGTGCTACTGAAGAATGTCGTCTCCGACCGCCACTTTTTAAGAGGATTTTTGGATTTTTTTTGCAACCACTATAACCAGGTAAAAAATTATTCTATCGTTTTTTGGGGTACAGAAAACATAAACTATCTTAACTCCACTTTTTTTTAGTGTTATGATGGTTTTCAGAATTTATTTCCCTTCTAAAAAAATCCTCCCCTTCAGAAAATAGAAGGATCCTTGGGTAGAATGTCATATCCGACCGCCACTTTTTCTCATTAAATATAACCAATTATGTTAATCTTACGTTACCTACCTAGTATTTTTTAGTAAGGTGAAGAACATATGGATGATGATGGAAATATACTTCAAATTATTCCAGGATATTTATTTCATTAAAAATCAGGCATTTTTTGGTATACGATGACTTCCTCAGTCATGTCAGTCTGATCTTGTAAACTCCACAAATTTAGTGACCAACACAGTCATTGTACATGCGTAGTGGCAACTAGGAGCCTATAATAGGATCTTCCTTCAATTTTCTGAAGGGGAGGATTTTTTTAGAAGGGAAATCAAGTCCGAAAACCATCATAAAAGTGGATTTTAAAGATAGTTTTCGCTTTCTGTACCCCAAAAAATCGATGGAATCATTTTTTAACTGGTTAGTGGTTGTTAAAAAAATTCCAAAAAACCCTTTCCAATTCGCAGTAACAATTATTAAAATAATACAAAATAATAAATAAATTATGATGGGTATTAAACAGAAATTTAAAAGATGCATAGAAGGCTTATTATAACTGACATGGAATTGCGAGACGGAGGCAAATCCCAGTATAAAAAACACCTTATGATCGTCGTCCAATGGATTTACATGTACATGTATACAACACTTGCCATCATTTTTTTTTTTTTTTCCTGTCTGACAACTTTTTTCAGCACCTAAAAAATCCGTAAACCAACTAATAAAATTGGAATGGCCTTACCCTGAATGGCACCCTCACCTGCGGTTGAACATACGGTCTACTGAGCTGTCAAGATGCTGCAACACCTACAGGACTTGGATGTTTGTCAGAAATCCTTTTTTAAGTGGATATAAGTCAGTTCATTTTACCTGTTTGGTTGAGCTTTAACATTATTGATCATTGATTTTAGATCTCATATTCTAGAGGTTTGCTATGGCACCGTGTAAAAATGAACAAAAATTCATGTTTCAATTAGTGTGTTCTAATTGCCTTTAGGAGAGTTGAAATAACAAGTTCATACCAGTACCAAGCCTGCTGATAAACAGTACTAGTTGACCTCAACATTGTTGAAAGTGTGTCTCTCCCTGTTTCCATAACCCTTTTACCAATGGCCAGCATTGAATGTTCATGTTCCGTACATACATTGACGTGACCTAAGTTTATATGAGACTGGCCTATATTTTAATTAGCATCTATGGAAATAAACTTGCCATTTCATAGTCTAAAAAATATATTTTATAACAACAATTTGTTGTTTTACTCAGGTAAATTTACATTACATTTATTTATAATCTTATAGACATATTTTCTTTGCACATTCATAAGATAAAGTGCAATCTCAAAGCGAATGTACCAAAGCATTACTTTATCTTTAGTTTTTATAATTTAACTTTGTATTTTGTTTTTCATGGTCATCAGGCGACTGTTACAAAAACATGTTTTTAATTTAATATGTGTTAATTTTAAACTATGTATTTTATTTTATTATTTTGTTTCATGGTGACCAGGTGCTCAAGAATAAGACTGAAGATGTATCATGTACCAAACGATTTTGTGTGTGTTATGTAATTTCGTCTGATAGAATCATCATGGGTACTGTCAGTTTATTGGTGCTAGACCTGTTTAGGTTAGTGTAATGTTATAGGAACCTGTTAATTGTGGTCAAGATCCACAACAAAATAATTATTCATAAGATAAAGTGCAATCTCAAAGCGAATGTACCAAAGCATTACTTTATCTTTAGTTTTTATAATTCAACTTTGTATTTTGTTTTTCATGGTCATCAGGCGACTGTTACAAAAACATTTAAAAAAATTTAATATGGGTTAATTTTAAACTATGTATTTTATTTTATTATTTTGTTTCATGGTGACCAGGTGCTCAAGAATAAGACTGAAGATGTATCATGTACCAAACGATTTTGTTTGTGTTATGTAATTTCGTCTGATAGAATCATCATGATTACTGTCGGTTTATTGTTGCTAGACCTGTTTAAGTCAGTGTAATGTTATAGGAACCTGTTAATTAATTGTGGTCAAGATCCACAACAAAATAATTATTTTACAGCAGTAGGAACAGGAAAAATACAGTAAACTTGCAGGTACTCAGAAACCTGCAGTTATATTACAGTACAATTACAGTGATAATCTAGTAAAAATGAATTAAACTACAGTTTCAACATTGTTTTACTACACAAAAATTGTATCAAAATTATGCTGAAACTATAATAAAAACTGCAGTAATATTACAGTGAAACTACAGTGTAGTAAAACTGTAATAAAACTACAGTACAATTACAGTGATAATCTAGTAAAGATGAATTAAACTACAGTTTCAACATTGTTTTACTACACAAAAATTGTATCAAAATTATGCTGAAACTATAATAAAAACTGCAGTAATATTACAGTGAAACTACAGTGTAGTAAAACTGTAATAAAACTACAGTACAATTACAGTGATATTCTAGTAAAAATGAATTAAACTACAGTTTCAACATTGTTTTACTACACAGAAATTGTAGCAAAACTATGCTGAAACTATAATAAAAACTGTAGTAATATTACAGTGAAACTACAGTGTACTAAAACTGTAATAAAACTACAGTAGAATTACAGTGATAATCTAGTAAAGATGAATTAAACTACAGCCAACATTGTTTTACTACACAAAAATTGTAGTAAAACTATGCTGAAACTATAATAAAAACTGCAGTGATATTACAGTGAAACTACAGTGTAGTAAAACTGTAATAAAACTACAGTACAATTACAGTGATATTGTAGTGAAAGTGCGTTAAAACTACAGTTTTAACATAATTTTAACATAGTTTTATCACACGATTTTGGCCAAAACACTATAGTTCTACTACAGTTACTACAGTAATCTATTATGATAAAACTACAGTTATTCTGTAGTGTTATTACAGTACAAATAAGAAAATATTGCATGTTTACTGTGTTTTTACTATAATACCACTGTAGGAAAACAACAGTAAAATTATAATAAAAACTATAGTAATAATGCAGTGGTTTTTTATAAGGGACTGAACAAACTTTGTACCATAATTCAGCATATGACTCGCCCTACATAATACAGGGAGGCAAACAGCCCTAATTGAAGGATAACCATTGACATTAACCCATGACCAAGTGATGTGCAATCAAATGCAATAACTGTCTTGCAACTCAGTCTTTATGCAACAGCCAGAAAAACAAGCTCTGACTTGCCTTAAATAGCGTAGAAGATTATCATTTTCATTTCTCTGTTGTATTTAATGTGGTAATAATTACATATGTTAATGTCAAGTGTTTGTTGGAAAAGATAAAATTAGTTAGCGTTATGCCAACAAAGACTGCAAAAATAAACAATAATATCGTGGCTAGAATACATGTCAATAAGGATTCTACAGACACAAAATCTCTAAATTATTGTCGATTTTTATTTATTTTTTTTTTTTACCCTAACTCCCTAGCCTTAATTACCAGGTTTACTAGCCTTAATTACCTTCCTCAATCCTTCATAATCCTCCGAAATGTGTTTGTGCATGAAACTCACTGCCTCAATCCTTCATAATCCTCCAACTTGAGTTTATGCATGAAGCTTACTGCCTCAATCCTTCATAATCCTCCACTATCAAATGCACGACCCTCCTCAATCCTCCATAATCCTCCAATTGGTGATTTTCGAACGTGCCTCATTCCTCCAAAATCCTCCAAATCCTCCGGAGGATTATCCCTAACTCCCTAGGCCCACTTGCTTACACATAACCTGAATCCTCCAAAATCCTTCAGTAGTAAAGCAAGCACATGACATGTATGCACACATGTGTTTCTAATCTGTGATACATGTACATGGCCAGGGACCCTCCCTGCATGCATGGAGCAATAAACAGTGTCCACTGACCCAAGCACTGACCTTGCAATCACTACAACAAACATGGATGTACATGTACCATGGAAAGGCAAGTATGCCTAATAACCTCAATCCTCCAAAATCCTTCACTTTAGCAAAGAGCATGTAGCATGTAACCTCAATCCTCCAAAATCCTTCACTTTAGCAAAGAGGATTTTGGAGGATTTGGGAAGGTTAGGGTTAAAGAGGATTTAGAAGGGTTAGGGTTAATGGTGTTTCAGCACAGAAACTACTTGTACTTGTATTGAATATTTGGCAGTTTAACAATAACAGGCATGGAATTTATAAGCATGTATTAACATGACAAACCATTTGCTCCACTGTAAAATGGAATTTCATTCTTGTAGAAACAAGGGGACTTTTTCCTAGGTAAAGGGTGCTTCCATTACTGAATGTTTATGGGGCACCAAGGCCAAGACCAGGGCAACAGCGGTCATGGCCTCCATGAAATTCCAGACCTGTTAATACCAGTTACAGTTCAATAAAATCAAAATTACACTTTTTTACATCTAATAATGGCACAAATTATGGAAAGTACATGTACTTTTTAAAAAAACCAATGAATGATTTCGCTGGTTTCGCAAAGCAAAATGCTACACAAAGTTTACAATTTGCTATTCAAAATTCATGCTACACACACAGATATTTATGCTAAAAAATTTTTACTATGCAAACTTTTTTGAACAAAATCATTCCCTAGATAAAAAAAAATACAATAAATCTTGGATTCTCACCTTGACAGCCATAAGGAACCTGTCCAGTAGTGCAGCACTCTGCATAAAGGTTTCAGGGCAGTATTTGTTCTTCTGATTCCATTCCAATATCCACTTCACTGCCTCGTCCCTCTGGCTGGGCTGGATCTCATGTTCCTTTGGATCAAATAATTTACGACAGAAAATGAAATTACTCAACTTTAGTGATTGTGAACCATTTGTAAAATGTATGTAAACATTCATATTTCGTATAGAGATTGAAGAGAGATGTATAGAAACTGACGAGTTTAGCTTGTGTTTCAGTTTCAGTTTTGACATCAATGGAAAATAGTGAGAATGCATTAAGATTTGTTTGTATGCATTCCAATGTGGAAAATGGATCACAGCTGTGACCCTTTTTCAAATTTGTAACACATGTCATGTTTTCTCAAAAAGTGACAGCATGTCAGATGGAATTATTTCTCAGGACGTTTGGTACCATTACCAACTTCACATCAAGTAAGTTTTTGCATTATAATTCAGTAATGTTGTGCTCACATTGAAGATACACAATGTTTGTAGTCAACATTAATGCCACTTTCTTGGGGGCTTTCCTGTTTCGAAACCAAAACTCTGATGTTTGACAATTTGTTTGTGATACTCTAAGGGGATTATTAACGTAAGTCTTTTATCATTTCATATTTTCATGGTTGATGTGTCTTTTTGAATCATGTAATTTTTCTAAAAATAACAAATTAACAATAGAAAATGAATGCAGTACTTACAAAGCACTATGCAGTACAACTCCTAGACTACCCGTTTTTTAAAATGAAATTTCCACTTGATTTTTATATTCAAGCAGAGCCTCAGGTTTGCTTCCATAAAAAAATGTAATTTACTAGAACGAGGTTTCTAGATTATTCTACTCAACTGCAAATTTTTTTAACCTTCAATTTAGCAGCCACAATCAAATGTACAGTCATGTAAGGAATAATGGGTGAGGCTGAGCACAGAAGACTCTTCGCATAATTAATGACATTTGTTTGATGACAGATGATGGAGGATTATTGTATGTGTGGGATTTTATTACTCTGTTTGCACTTTAAAACCTTATGTGTAGTAAGTACATATTTTTACAGGTCAAAATGAGTCAACCATCTTTGACTAGTCTTGTTGAGGATGGTAAAAATAACAGTCAAAACCAGTCAAAAATGCCCGTGTGCACAGTTGGTTCAACAGTCAAAAACAGCCAGTTGACTGATTTTGACCACTATACCTACTTGCCACAAAAGTTCAGCTGCAGTAGGGGTGCACTGCAAATATAAACCCAGTCAAAATTTGCTACAAAACAAATTCAATGTTTAAAACAAAATATGTGGGAAAAACATATTTGGGGTTCTTGATAATCCTCGTTTTACCTCTTCCATGGGTTCTTTAAGAAGAAGGGGCCTCCAAACTTGTCGCTCTTTCCCAAGTGCCTCAGAGAGCATGCCATACAGCATGTTTGCCTGAAGCCTCTTCCCTGAGGAACAAAGCATAGCTAGTTCTGGCCTGTCCCACCCCACACACAGCAACCACGGGCACCTGCAATAAAACCACTGGCACCTTTAGATTTTTATATCAAAGAGAAATACTTACTATCAATGATCAGCTGGGAAATACATGCATGTCCGACTACAGAAGTACAAACCCTGCACTTCCTCGAAGCCACATCATTACAATGATAATTTTATTACATAGGCCTATATTTTTTAAACCGGATTAAAATATTTAAACAAATGTAAAAATCAAATGAAAAACATTGGATAACAACCTAACATGCACATTATTGAAGTTGATATTATTGTGATCATGTTTTTTCCCCAGATTAATCACCAATGATATTAATTTTGTATCAATTTAAACTAATTTACAGTTAGATCTGGCCTCTTAAGTAAAAATATAGAGATCATAACGCCAGGTCCTATAAAGATAAAATCAAGAAAGCAAAGCCCTTTGTATATTTCTTGGTGACTTATAATCCTTTTGGCAATGATAAGATATTTATTTATAAAATTATGTACGGCCCCAAGTTACGTTTAACTTAACTTTAAGTTAACCGTTAACGTTAACCCTCAAAACTCGTAACAGTTACACAAATAAGCAAATTATGTTTACACTTTTTGTAACATAAATAATCCTTATCCCTATTGTACTTCCAGATGCAATCTAGTCTGAAATTTCACAAAAAACCTGGCATTCAATCAAATTGCCAAAAACTACACCTCAATATTGGTCTGTGCATAACACCTGTGAACAAAGCAAATGGGCTTTTCATTGTCAATGCTGCCTCCAAATACGGATACGCCCAATATTTTACGTCACTGTAAAAATAACCGTTTTAATACATTTTAAATAAATATTATGTACCATGCATGAACTATGATCTGCTGAATTGATTAAAACATTACTCAAATTGAATTTAACGGCAATGTGGTTCAAGAAATTACATAATGTTAAATTACACAACTGCTATGCTATAAAATAGTGTTAACAAAGTTATCGATCGCATTCTGAAGTAAATTTTGCGCTGTCAAAAATCGGGAGTCCAAAACCAGACAAGATTTTTACAAAACCTTACCTTCTGCCCAAAACAGCGACACACGCAACGGCTGAACGAATCAGCGTTATCCATAAGCGTCTGTGAAGACTCCTGGTCCCAATTAACACATTTTGGCGTCCATTTTCAGCTACTAACTGGTCAAAATTTCAACAGAAAAAAAATGAAGGTCCGACACCTTCGTTTAATATTTTTTTGTACACAGCTGATAATGTGTACATTTATTTACCGGTTGGTCGAGTTACGTTGGTAATATATGCAGCTAATTTGCGCTTGCGTCGTCGACTGCCGTAAGAATTGAAATAGCCATCCGCAAAATGATTTTAATTTTGACACATCTTTGTATTGCACATTTGTTTCTAAAATTGTCATTTGGTTATTTTAAAAAATCAGAATTAACATTTGTGTTTAATCGTTTTTCTGTTCTATTTAATCTCATTCAAAACGATTAAGAACTATTTTGTGGGGCGCCTTATAGCGGCGGTAGTGAGTCATGAATGATGACAAACAAATAGGTCACGTAGTGCATGCATGATGAACGTACAATTAATAGCAACAACATGAAAGTTCAATTTAATTAATTGATACGAGGTCCATTTTAGACCCTGGGATATATATTTTCCCCTCCAAAATTTGTGAAAGCCAATGATTGAGTAACACAAATGAGATTTATTTCACAGACTCAAACATTTGCATGGTGAAAAGTGGAAACTTGTATGCAAGCTTCCGATTGATGAAATTTACAAGGTTACATTTTTTATTGGTGGCTAGAGAAGCTGACAGGCAAACGCGCCAATTTTGAAACCGACAATTTGAACATAACAAAGGTTGTATGTTGTTGTGGGAATTGTCTGTCTCTCGAGCGAGACGCGACCACCAGCTGGCCACAGTACCTGACGTGTAATGTTTACGCTGCTCCAGGCATCATCTGACAAATAGAGGCAAGTTGTAAGTGGAATAAATAGATTTTATGCTATAAAAGACTAATTTAATTGGTATAATTTCGCTCTTAAATATTTACAAAATCCGACAAAGATATTTTTATGCATTTTTTGGTCATGGAAAATTGAAATTTTAATGACAATGACAATGTTAAGTAGGCCTAGGCCCCTCACGTTAACTGTTATTGTGTTAACGTCGTTAGAGCCTAACTTTAGTTATTTTTTGTGTGTGAAAACCCCCGCCCACGATTGATCGACCAAACAATGCAAGATTTATGATATTTTGTTCACTGTTTTTCACCGTTTTGTAGAGAATTAAAGTTAGAATGCAGTGTTCCACCACCAAGTGTTTTTATTTGTAGGCCTAATTGTTAGTTGCATGTTTAAAAACTGGTGGTGGTGGGAGGTGGGGGGGGGGGGGCGGTTATGAAAATGCTCCAAAACATGATGATTAGTCTCATTTGCCAACATTGTGATTCATAAAGGGTAGAATGTCGTATCAGGCTTTTTTGGTATACGATGACATCCTCAGTCATGTCAGTCTGATCTTGTCAACTCCTCCAATATGGTCATTGTACATATGCAGTGCCAGTCATGCCAGTGGCAACTAGGGGATAGGATCTTTCTATTTTCTGAAGGGGAGGACTTTTTAAGAAGGGAAATAAAGTCCGAAAACCATCATAAAAATGGATTTTAAAGATAGCTTTCGCTTTTTGTACCCCTAAAAATCGATAGAATAATTTTTTAACTGGTTATTGGTTGCAAAAAAATTCCAAAAATCCCCTTAAAAAGTGGCGGTCGGATACAACATTCTTTCTGATTAATAATTTAAATTACAATCAAATTTGGTCTGAAAATTGTAATTTACTAGGACCTAATTTAGAAAATTGTAAATAATTTACTAGTTTGCTACATACTCCCCCTGTCACACTCACAGCCTTGAGTAATGAGATCCTTCCTTCCCCCTGGGAACTGTGCTGTGCTGTTAGGTTGACAGGCAAGATCGTGGTATAAAATAATAATTCAAGGTTTTTTTTCTGTATAATAAGCCTTATCGCTAATAGCAGCTGCAAGGAATTGCAGGATGTCTGTGGGCTCAACAGCGCCACTGCGTGCCGCGCGGACAAAAAATATATTATTGACGTCACAAAAGCTGCGCCAAACAGATACCCCTTTTTGTATCCCTGTATGCTTTGCGGCAGTTGCTTCAGTGCTATTAGCGATAAGGCTTATTGCAAATAAATGAAGAACACCTATCCAGTACATGTATGTCAATTAAATGCTACAGATTAACCCTCCTACTGTTTGACCATTTGAAACCATTCAAAATTTCCACTTTCAAAAATGTCCATTGGTTTTGTACACACATGGTGATACCATTTGAACAGTGTTGGTAGCAAGCTTTACTACCATTCACATCCATTCAAATGCATAGAGGGTCCATTGATTCACACCACTTAGAAGTATCCAAACAAGGTTTTGTATTAGCTGTACTACCATTTGGAAAGATCCAAACGAGGTTTTGTATTAGCTGACCTACCATTCGAAACCATTTTGGGGAAATCAATACTGTACAGTTATTTCACCATTCAAAACCACAAAAGCGAATGGTTTCAAATGGTGGATCAACTTGTATGAAAAAGGTACCAGAAGTAGGAGGGTTAACCAATAAGATCATAATGTCAACCCCCCCTTTCCATGACATTGTTAATGCCGCTCATGCGCTTTGTTTTTATAAATATGCATGACCGATATTTTTATGTCTAAATCAAATTTTTTTAAATGTATTTTAAAATGACCAAAGATATTGATCGTACATTATGCCTGAACTTGATTATAAAATTTGATTTCAGATTTAATCGCAATTAATGAGGTAACATTTATGTTTTGAAAGAGGAACACAACGATGAAGACAGTTCTGAGCTGAGCTTTTCTTAGCCTACACGATCATTCATACAATCAAGATGTCAGCATCTTCAGGGAAGACCCATCTATGGCGTATGATACAAGCCGCCATGGATGCAGTGGAGTTTTACCTGCCTCACCTTGAACATCTACAGCATATTCCTGAGGTAAACGTATTATAACTTAAACTAAAATCTATATTTTTCGTTGTGGGTAGAATGTCGTATCCAACCGCCACTTTTTCTCCTTCAATATAACTAATAATGTAATCTTACCTTCCCAGTAAGGTGAAAAACATCATGATGATGGACATATACTTCATATTATTCCAGGATATTTATTTCAAGAAAAATCAGGCATTTTTGGTATACGATGACTTCCTCAGTCATGTCAGTCTGATCTTGTCAACTCCCCGTTAGTGACCAACACGGTCATTGTACATGCGCAGTGGCAACTAAACACCTCACAAAAAGAAAGTCCCCACCTGTATGACAACTTGGCAAATGAACATTGCAATAATGAGGTCTTTAGTTTAAAAGTGCTCCAAGACATTATGTAACAGACAAATAAAGCTGATGACAAAAGGGATAACCCATTTTGCTTGAGTTCAGGGGCGTTATTTTGAGCCACAATGCAAAGTTGTGAGAAATGAACAGGTACCCCCACACAATCAACCGAGTTGTGTGCACTGATGCGCAACGTTATCCGCACAAATCTTGCTTGCAACATGTGTGTCGATGATCAGGCTAAATCGTCATATCATGTTTATGCTCATAAGTCTCTAAAATTTAAAAATATTTTTAAAACATACAGGTGGGGACTTTCTTTTTGTGAGGTGTATATAATAGGATGCTTCTATTTTCTGAAGGGGAGGATTTTTTTAGAAGGGAAATAAAGTCAGATTTTTTAAAGATAGTTTTTCACTTTCTGTACCCCCCAAAAAGCGATAGAATAATTTTTTAACTGGTTAGTGGTTGCAAAAAGAATCCCCCAAAACCCTTAAAAAGTGGCGGTTTTAATAGCGTACCTTCCTTTTTTGCCAAATGTTCCCTTCTTCGAGACCCTGGATCCACCCCTTCAATAACCTTACGATGTTTGTCATTTTTTTTTGCTTTACACAGGATGAGGATAGCATCACACTGTCCATGCATGATACACTTGTTGATAGATTACGCAGTTGGAATCGATTCTATGCACTATCGTCAGAAACATTCTTCTTAGCTGTCAATACAATGGATCGCTTCCTTTCTGTTGTCAAGGTACGTTGTAGGGCTGTGAAAAGTATCCGGGTATCGAGATAGCCATTACCCGGTTCCATTTTTCGGTTCCAATTACCCGTAAACGACTTTTTAAAATTCGGACTTAACATTTGAGCAGTGCGAACAGAAATCTGTGACTCTTGAACAATGTAATGTTTACCCTTTTACAGACAATTATCTTTAAATTCAAGAGATTACACTCCAATAAAGAAAAGATCGATAGTATGGTATCCTTTGTATTATAAAAGTCAATTTGTTACCATTTACAGTACATTTGTACACCACCGGACTGCATGTACTCAACAAAAATGACAACTGGTATCCAGTTCCAAAAATATCCGAAAATGCACAGCCCTAGTACGTTGAAGATAATTTGAATAAGATTCTAATAATTGATTTGATTTTTGCCTAACACCGACATATGTATGGACATTTTACTTGATACTTTACGAAAAAAAAAACCTCCACAATTGACTCGGGCGGGAATCGCACCCACAACCTCCTGCTTACTTGTGTAGATATCTTTCTTATACATCAATAGACCATTAAACGCAGCACTTGGTAACCTTTGTAAGCCTAATTAGCATATTGATCATGTGGACCTCTTCTGAAAAGGTTGATGGTAGTCGAACAAAATGTGTCGATGAGTGTCGATGTTGGAGCTTTCGCTCGTGTTTTTTAAAATTTTGCAAATAAGTTATTAAACTGCAATTGACATTGACAAGAGTGATAAGATTCTATTACTTAGACAACCATTTTGATTATGGATGATGCCTTTTTGCCATTTCCCCTCATTTCTTTTATTTTACAGAAACTTAATTCATAATGAAATCTCTGTTTTGTTGACAGGCAAGACCTCACCACTTAATGTGTGTCACAGTGGCAAGTTATTACCTCAGTGTGAAGATCACGGAACACTCACAGGTATGTGCAAGCTTAACCCTGGCTGGACTCTATATGAACAGCAGAAAGGCCAAACTGGGCTACTGCAAACTTAGCAAGATTATACATTATGAGGTTGGCAGCCATAACAAATGTATTTGTGCTCAAATTGTATTAACCCTAACCCCCTAATGGTTTTGGCTAGGAACCTTCCTGATGAATCCACCAAAATCCAACACCATGCATGGGCTATACAGCACTGAGTCCATCAAAATGCCACACAACCAGCTGTTGGAATTTGATGGGTTTGGGGTGGTTAGGGTTAATGAACAGTCAGGGATTGCCCTCAACAATGTCTTGCATCAAGACTAAGAGAGGTGTTTTGACTAGTCCACTGATGTTTTAACTGGCATTTGGCTAGCGGACCACTGTTAAGGTCAAACCCTGACAGTCAGAAATGCCATTGAAAGTTGGATCATTATGATCAATATTTTGGCAATGAGAATGTGAGAGACTGTGAGGTAGATAAAAGAAATTACTAGAAAACAATCAGATCATTGAGAGCTTGTAGTATGATGCTCTTCATCTTGTCTGGAAACGTTGTAAGACAAATAACTTGATATATCAGAAGCCTATTACTCCATACAGCGGTGATTCCTCAGTAACATAAACTTCAGAAACCATGAATTAATAACAGACTTTCAACCCCTGTTCCTCTGGATCTATAACAAAATAAAAATCATTAATTGATAAATAAAAAAAACAAGGCTTCGGTTTCTGGTTATCGGTCAACTTCAACAGGGAAATACGTGATACATGTATGCGTGGGGACCAAATTTCCCATATACAAAGTATGGTGGCTAAGAGAGGCCTCACAAATCGGGAAAATGTTCATACCCCTTTGTGAAAAAGTTGTTTAAAACATCACAGCACGGCAGGAATCCAATCGATCCAGTAATTTTGCTTCATACATACGTCGGTGTAGGGCAAAAATCAAATCAAAATAGTCATATTGTTGAAACTGACATTCTCCGTTTTTGATTTCATTCCATCAGGATATAATGTCCCCTGAAGACTTGGTCCGTATCACCCAGTGTGGGTGTACCATCTGCGACATAGCACGCATGGAAAACATTATCTTACAGAAGCTTGGATGGGACTTGGAAGCACCCACCCCTCTCTCCTTCCTACAGCTCTTCCACGCCTACTGTGTTGTCTCGGATGCGGTGGGTACAGATGCTGGAAGGCAGACTGATCACTTAGACATCATGACCAGAAAGCTGGAGGCCTGTATGTGCCACTTCCCTTTGACGATATTCAAGGTTGGTATAATAATCAAAGCCGCTATATACACTACTGGTATTCTTGAAAACAAATCATAATGATCAAATATTTATAATAATAATGTCATGCGCCTTGAGCACCAGTTTGGTGGATATTATAATCATCATCATCAGCACTTCATATGATGTGGTATACATTATAATTGATATTCCTGTAAATAACGAATAGTGGGGAAAGATAAAGAATATTGCCAGACACTTTTTATCAGAGGCTTTAGGTCTCAGATATTATTAATTAATTAGTTTTGTTTTAATCTGTGTATCTGTAACACTGTACGAAGTCATCAACTAAGATATCTCTTCACCAGCCCCAGCTAGTGACACTAGGATAAACACCGTTTTTCATAATTATTGTCAAGCTACCTTCTACATCCAATAGTTCACAGGAATATCAATTATATCAATTGTAATATATACCAATCATAACTTCATTTTCATATTAATATCTGAATGATTGTTTGTTTAGCCCTCTGTATTAGCAATGTCACTGCTGATCTCCGAGCTACCCGACTTCATCAACATGAACTGTGACATCATCAACCAGTCTGGATGGTCAAGGGTGCTAGCCAACCTGCAGTATTTCATGAAGGTAATTAACAACAGTTGATGTAAATGATGACATAATCAAGAGTGGATCCACAGTGACTGAAAAGGGGGTGCTCACTCAAAAAAACAACGGGCATGCTGCCAACAAAGAGATACACATAAAAACATATGGGAAATTTACCTGCATGAGAATAAAAAGGGATTACTTCCCCCTTTGCACCCCCCCCTTTAAAAAAATATTAAAATATTTTATCTGCTAAGTAAACTTTTCTTCTTCAGATTGCATCAAAATCTTTTCTAGGACAAAAGTTCAATGACATTTTTCATAATTATTGACAGCAATACATGTACCATATGGTAAACAAGGATAATTAGTTGGTTGAGATTATAAAATGAATAATTTAACCCTATAGTCTCTTGTACAGTGAATAACTACAGTATAAATAAACAGAGAATTAGGCAAACTGCTTACCAACCTAAAGGACCTGTAGTATAAATGCAAAATAAATGTTACTGGCCGTACATTTCGAACCTAGCAGGTTCTTTCTCAAAGTGCCTCACTTTCCCTTTGAGAAAAGAACCTGTTAGGTTCGAACCTGCTAGACTCTTCCCCTTTCGACAGACAAAAAACTTAAAACTATACAATCTAGTTTCAGGACTCATACAATGTTTGTCTTTTAATTGTTGTTTCTAATCAGATGTCAAACTGTGAGCTTCTCGATTGTCAAACCATCTTGTCTGAATTCCTCACGTCTTACTCATCCCCTGAGTGTAAGAGGCCGACCAGCAGATTAAGTTGGGTCATCTCATCTAGGACGGCCAGACAGATACGCTTCAGCACACAGCTGTCCAGTACCCTAGCCCCGATCCCTGAACATGATTGGAGTGTGTCCTCGGTTGACTCCAACAACTGGTCAGATAGGTGAGATGCTGTGGATAGCTTGGACTTGTCTTCCGGAATGTTTTATTGTTTAGTGCTTGGCGGACTAGGGTATTCTGATATGCCCCCATATCAAATGCTTGTTATTTGCTGATAAGACTTCTCTGTCGGCAGTTTGAAGTCATCAAATATTCAGTGTTAAAATGAGATACAATGGGTTACCCCTGATAACATTGATCACTATAGTATTAGCCTAAATTGCTTAAAATATATATATATATATATGTTTGCATGTTATAGTGACAGTGCAGATGCAATGTTTATGAACTCCGACAGGCATTTATGTAATGTTCCCAAAGCTGTAAATAATGACAATAAAAATCACGTAATCTGTTCTGTTCTTCCAGTTCACTGAATGACACAAGCGACCTGGAGTGTAGTCAGTCACTGTCAAAATATACCTTCCAGAACCAACCTCCGCCCGAGTCAGTGATAAAGCAAACAGCACCCTCTACTGGCAAAGACAGGTGCCTCTTGTTGGAGAATGGAATACTATTCAGATATGAAAGTGAGAAGATTGCATTATGTCCACTTTTTGATAACTATGCAGCCAGGTGATTGATAACTGACCTCAATCGAGGTCGTATCAGGGTCATTCATACACTCTTCACTTATGGTCTGTTACAAATTAAATTCTACTGTGGCACTTTCAGTAAATGTAGATGTACCGAAATAAAAATAAACATTCTTCATGTTTTTCAGTATGAGAAAGGATCAAACAATTAACAAATTTTCCCCAAACTATAACAAGAAATAGCATCTTCACAACACTACTGCCTTCCCTCATAGTCAAAATGACTCGTCAATCTGAAGAATTTAGACATGTAATGGTGATTTTGTATTCACGTACCCACGGACACTTAATACTCTGTGGCTCATTTGCTTATTTATTTTGAAAATTTTATTGAAATAGATATTTTTTTCCCCCTTGTGGTTGAAATGTTTTAGTTGTTTTAGGCTATCAGCACTATATCTGAGCAATAAATGTTTTAGTCAGATGTAACAGAAAGTACATAACTTTTATTAGTTTTAAATTTCAACTGAAATGTTAGGATATGTCTTTGTAAATTAACCGTAGTATCTAGAAAATTAAAACAAAATTCTAATATAAATTAGCATGAAATCTTATTGATACTGTGTTGATTTTTAAATTTTTTTAACATATTATTTGTGTACATATATCTACCAAAAATATTATAAATTATACAAAATTAGATAATTCTTGGTAAATGCAATTTGATATATTTGATTCAGTTAAACAAGTTATGTTTAAAATAAGCCAGCTGTATATCCAGGGCTGTCTGAACCAGCACATACATTTTTAAAGGAATATCCTGCCCAGGGCTATCTATGTGCTATTTATTGTGGAAATAAAAATGTCAGGTTGCAAGCGTAGCATAGCATACTTTTGTTAGGATGTGTCCGCTTGGAAATAATCACATCGAAGGAAATAACTTGTGCGATTAACAAAGTGGCCACTGTATACATCAGAATTAATTATTCATTTCATCTTTCCTGCCAGTCAGTCCTGCCAGTCATTATATAATGACTGGTTTTGGATGTGGCCAGCCATAGGCGATCCTTCAGTAAAGACCGCACGACAAATTTTATTCCCTTATTATAACGCTACTTTAACAATGTGTTTTTGCAGGGCTAGATGTATTTCAAAAGTTATAATTAGCCTAAGTAACCATCACAAAAAAGAGATTACCTACGTAGTGGACTAATTATTCACAGACAATGTTTCATTAAGATAGGTTTCCAAAAAGAACCGGTATATAAATTTAATTTGTTCATAATTTGAACAGTCATTTTGAACAGGTGTTAGCATTGTCTAGGGGCCAGCAGTAGCAGGTCTGACTGTATGTGTCTGCAAGACAAATAAATTTCCATATACACTCCAGGATAAGTTGCTAAAAAACCTCTTGGAAGGTAAAAGTACATGTATTAATAAACAAGATTAACTGTTATATTGTATGTACAATACAGTTATCAAATATTTATTTACAATGAAAAATAAAAATGAGAATACATATGAATACATTTCAGGTTTTGTATTACAATAGGTATATTAAGAAATGTACTGGCTTGTTATTTACATTTTTTTGAGAGGTGATTCTTTGAAGGAAATGTACTTTATATACACTGACGTCACAAACTCAGGTGCAGTCGTTCAGAGGCAATTGAAGGTCACTCATTGGTTCATGTATGCACACGTGTGTGTGCGCCCAGCCTGCATACATGAACCAATGAGTGACCTTCTCTAACCTCGCTCTTCAGTTTGTGAAGGTCTATTGGTATTCTCAAAAGGCATACACTGTACATGGTCAATGTCAAAGTTTTACAGAAAAACTTACAGAAATAATTCAGTCTGAAGGTGTAACTTTTAGAGGGAAAATAAATTGAATTTCTTCAAGTTGCCAAATGTAAAGCATGGTTTTATAAATTTACTTGGTGGAAAGATAATGTTAACATCGTTTTATCTGTGGTGCTATCATTTCAGTAAAATAACTGAATTTATATCTAAAGATTAAAATTCAATGTTAGAATGAATGTAAATATTGTGTTTGCCCTCCAACAGATGTACACCCCCCCCCCCCCCAATGAACGACACAAGCAGTATACTTATAGAAGCAGTTTTTTCCAATATTTGTACCTTCCCTTTAAAATGTTGAACATCTCGGTTATGGAGAATAATGGAGGACCAATTCCATATTAAACTCTTGCTCTACCCTTCTAAAACAATGGACATGCTAGTTGCTCTTTGAATATTCTTTTTTATTATGAAACAGCCATCACTATCATTGTTATTGATGCATGAGTTCTTACAGAAAACTACATGTGTAACATGCCCTTGAAGCAATGCTTTGTACTGCAATTTCTTTTTCAGCTGAATTTTCATTCAAATCACTGTCAATTGTGCATGCATGATTGAATTTCAACCATTTCATTACGAGCTGTGTAGAACATGTCATTCTGTCATTTGCTTTTTGAATTTCATGCAATACTTGTTGAAATATTCTTTAAAATATTAGGGGGAACTTAGAAGTTGTGATGGGTGTATATCGCTATAGGGTAGTATATGCCTAATGATAATGGCAAACATTTTTCCTACCTTTTCATTTTCTCACAATATCATCCCTAAATTTGTCATAAGTAAAACTATTTTAATGAAGAAGAATATTGACTAATATGATGTTATAATTGGTTTCAAATTAAAAAAAATTGTTTTGAAAAAAAGTTTTATTAACCCTAACTCCCTAGGCATTGTACTAAAACAATAAAAATCCTTCAAAATCCTCCAACTGGCTTTGTTGTCTAGGGAGTTAGGGTTAAGGAAATAACATCTACATCAATGACCATAGGCCTACATAATGCTATGACTTCCAGTTTAGTGTGGCATTACCTGAGACTTGTTGCAAGCAGCCTATTATACACAAGGCAACATATGTATATTTCCAAATATTTGTTAAGTCCAACATAGATAATTGTAAAACTTGATCAAACCTCCCTAGAAATCTTCAATGAAGTTTAGTCAAGAGTTCTTTGTACTTCTTGTCGACCGTCTTTCACATCTGTAAAAAACAAAATGACAAAAAAGGCATCCTCAACCCATAGTTTTGGTTCTGAAAAGAACTAATGCTTTTGACAACTCAAAGATTAGATCAGTCTTATCCGAAGACAATTGCAATCATGGTATAATGATTGAGTTGTCAAACCACCAGTTGTATAGCTTCAAATCAAGTAGTTATTTCTCACTTTTTTGTACAAAAATGTACATAAAAGAGTGATGGAGAACACAAAAGCCATATAATTACTTAAAAATTCCACATAATTTATGAATGTATCCTTCAACCATATAAAGTCTAAATATACATACACACTTTTTCATGGATAATTTGTTGAAGGATTTAGTCCTTTTTCGAACTGGAACAATTCCATGTTTTACATATTAAATTTCAGTTCATGAAGCCAGTCAAGCCAATGCATCAAATGGTTAACAGCTAAAATCAGCATGAAAACAAAAGTATTGATGGGACTGAATTGTGCACACACAAAACCAATGTACGATATTCCTGGGAAGATGCGTACGTTTACTTTGAAATATCCAAGTTCAACTGAAATAACCATCAAGATATTGCATAATCTTGAAATGAAAATCTCATCATGACCTACTTGCAACGGTTATTGTTGAATTGGTGTGGTGGTCTACATCTTGCCATGAGATCCTTCCTACATGTACAGCTACACGAGTCTTTATTCCATGTCTGTCTTAACCTGCTACATATTCTGTGCAGAAGAGATAAATAATTTGCATATTATAAATACCCAAGACTGTTTAGATAATCTGATTGGTCACGCCTCCATCCAGATGCAGACCCAGAGTCTCAAAAAGATCATATTACCTTGGTTTTTATCCTGCAGTAAAAAAAACTTAAGAAAATTAGTGGCTTCACATTTTGGACATAACATTTTTGTGTTTGCCTTTTAAATGACAGGCCACCACCTGCAAGAAATGACAGACCACCATCTGCAAATTGTTATCTTAGTCAACTCACGATCTGTTTATTTCATCTGGTTGTAGGCCTATACATTTTTGGCATTAATGAATGAATTATTACAATATTCTATATAAAAAAAAGAGAATCCCTCACTGTAGCTGGAAATGACAAATGTATTTCTTTATACTCACATAATGATAATTTACCAATAGTGCAGCTTTTTTTTTTTTTTTTTTTTTTTTAATAGATGGAGACCTTTGGAGGATTCCTTTATTATTAAGTCTAAAGATGTTTGTTGTGAGTTCTGAAGTTTTACAAAAGCAAGAAATTCTTTGCATTTCTGAAGTAATTAGGGTCAAGGAACATGCCACTAGGTTTTGGAATTTGATTCAAAATCATTTGGAGTAATGGTTGAAGTGGCTGCATTTTTGTAAAATAAAAAAGTGGGTCACTGTAGACTTTAAAAAAAATCAATTGGTTCAAGTTTTTCAAAACAAGTGTTTCAAATTTACTCAACTTACTATTGGTTACATTTTTTGCTGAGTGGCACCCACCCTAGATTATTCCTGTAAGTAACCTTGTCAAGAATGAAGTCAAATCTAAGTAGGATATGAAGCTTTGCACGTTGGAAATACAGTAGGAGTAAGGCTCGAGGTAGCACCATGTAAACAATCTCTCTTAGGAGTTGTAAAATCTCTAATCAATTTTTTTAAATTTTTTTATCATACGATGAATAAACCAGGCACAGTTCTAGACAAACAAATAAATAAAAACAATGCAGGGAACAAGATTTAGAGAAAATCTATGGGGAAACTAAAATATGTTTTGTTAATAATTTGTAGTGGAAAATTTGTATTTACTTTTAATTAATTTATTCATTTGATTTTGACTTTATGTATTTATGTTTTAGATATTTATATAGGTATTTATTTTTTATTTATTTTAATTTATTTTATTAATTTTAATTATTGTTATTATTTTATATAATTATTATTTATTTTATTTTATTTATTTACTTATTATTTTTGTGGGGGAGGGATACTAGCCCATTCTTTTAAAGTGCCCTGAATAAAATGAACAATAAGAAAGCAGATTTGTACACATGGGTGGTAGGGTCAAAGGTTACAGGTTTCTGTCTCACAGGGCAAGAAACAATCAACCCAATTTGATGCTCGATTAACATCAAAGAAAATAACCGACTTTGAAATTCTTTGAAAGTAACCTCCTGGGTGAAGGGGTTAACTGGGAAGGCTTTCTGTTGCGTGTCACAGGAGAAAACAAGTCATTAGGGTAAAATAAATCAGCAGCTTAAGAATTTGTGATGGTGTTTTCTAGTTTGGAACTTAATACCTAGATTTGTTGTAACCTTTGAGGAAGCTATAGTGTGCACACTTGTGGTAAATGTGTGTAACTGACTCCATAGAACCAAGAGAAATATAATCACTAATCTTCAGCAGGGGGTTCAGCACAATCGAGACTTTTTTTTACAGGCCCAATTAGTTTTTTCTTAAGAATCCGAATTCTGAGTGGGGAAGGGCGGTTGGAGGGGGAACAGGCCTTAGGCATTGTGCTGCCTAAGTTATTGTAACATTCATTACTTAAAAAACACTCTGTTAGGGGTGAAATGTAAGACCACTAACTAACTTTTTTTCATTTATCTACATGTCCATTTGGTTGGTAAGCAGTTTGCAACACTGAGCTAATTTTTTATTCATTTCACAAGTATGTACATGCACGGTTATTATATACATTTTGATCTAATGACCCATTGAATAATTTATTTATTTCATGTGACCTATCATGACAAGTTCAAATAGCACGGTTATAAACAAACTCTGTTAAATCCATTCTGTGCAGTTAAAGGAACGTCACCATCAGAGCGAACTTTCAACATGTAAACAGTGTCCTAGTTTAAGATGAACACAGTGATTGGAAATTACTGGCTCATTTATGCAGCAGCAACGGTAATATGACCTTATCATGTGGGGTATTATTTTCAGTCACTGAAACTAGCACTCCGATTCCATGCCCTGTTGATCGTGATGACACTGTCCCTTTAATCTAAAACTAGCACTCCGATTCCATGCCCTGTTGATCGTGATGATATTGTCCCTTTAAAGGTCATATGATGAGATCATAAAGGGAAATCGAAACCATTAATACCAGCCAATTCTTGACATGCATCCCAATCTGTGTAAAATGACACTTTAAGATGGAGACTTCTTTATTACCTTTCCGTTTGTGAAGCACTGCAAGCACATTGACACCTGATCGGGTCCCAGTACTTCTTCGGTGGGCAAGTGACCCACTCTTTGCACTTGCATTGACAGTTGTGATAGATTTGTGTGGCTGGGTCACAGTCTTGGGATTTGACCTTACACTGACAACTACAGTTTCTGTCCTGAGTAATATTCTTGGCAACGATTCCGCCGTACTGGAAGTTAGAAGCCAACTTGGGATTGTATTCCATTTTGACAACCTGTGTGGTGGAATAATCAGACAAGAAATAAAGGAATGACTCACTCGGATTCATTTCACTGAAGAATCATGTGCCCGTAGGTATTTTTAATTCTGAAAAGCACTATCTGTAAAGATCAGACACCTAGGTAAACTGGGTTTTGAAGAAGGCATTCTACTCTATGTGAACTGACCAAATTCAAGTTCATTTTTTCAGATTTTTGTATTTATTTATTATTTTATTTTTAATTGGCAGGTTACAATATTTGGGTATTCCTATTGTGGCCTACATGGCTGGTGAATGATTGTATAATTTACTATTTTTATATGTACCGTGTATATATAAATGCCTCACATGCCATGTGGCACGATTTCAGATTTTTAATAAAATAATAACAAACTTGATTTGAGAAGCAAAGAAACTATAACAAAGTTACCAATCTTTTTTATAAGTAAGATGCCAGGGATGATATACTATTTGATTATTTTCTTTGCCAATATGAATCAATATCCCATGAAAATAATTACACAACAGGTTGTAAGGTTGTACAAAGTAAGAGTTAAACAACTGACTAGATTATTTACAATGCAAGGCAAATAAATGTAGGCTTTGTAGCTTGCAGCCACGGGGTGGGGCCTGGGGGGGGGGAAATTTCCCATGAAAATAATTACACAACAGGTTGTAAGGTTGTACAAAGTAAGAGTTAAACAACTGACTAGATTATTTACAATGCAAGGCAAATAAATGTAGGCTTTGTAGCTTGCAGCCACGGGGTGGGGCCTGGAAATTTCCGAAAAAGTCCTGGCTATGCCGTTTGTAGCTTGCAAATAATTCTAGCAAATAGTTTTATCATTTAAATATTTGTATGGATGTTCCTATGGGGAAAACAATAAACTGCAGAATACCAACATACCTTGCGTTGGACAATTTCAGATTCGGTCGCCTGGCATTCAAACAGTTCGTTGCTACAGCAACCTCCACAACGTTTAACAGTCACACACCCTGGCCAGTAGATGACATTTGGTTCATTTGGCTCCGAAGGGACTGTTATTAATGCCTCTCTGGGGATGCACTGAGGTAGTTCAGCAACATCATCTGTAATTAAGAAGAGAGCTCAAAACAGTGAATGATCTAGAACTAGATGCAAATTTCTGCATTAAGAAATTTCCTGCATTTTGTATCACTTAAAAGATGTACTGCCCATGTTATTTATTATTTTACCAGCAATTTCCAGAAATCTTTCCTTTTCTGAAAGGCCGAAAACAGATATTTTAAAATTAGATATTTGTGATCTGGGAAAACCCTTCACATGGTGAAATTTGTCATTTTTGTGTTATATACATCAAATTAACGAGGGCACTGTGTTGTTTTCAAAACTGTTTTATTTATGATTCTAGGTTGTCTATAACTTGAGTTATGCTCTCGGAAAGTTATAGCCGCCGCTGTCCTTAAAAAACAATGGTAGAAACGAAAAACAAAAGACGGCTTTTTAATTATCTGTCATCATAAAACTATACATAAAACGATGGAATTTTTATTTATTATTTCAAGAATGATCATTTAGATATTAACAATTAAAATGGTAACAAAAACTCAAATTGTCAAACAAAAAATTGGGGGACTATTTTCATTTTGCCATTATCTTCAAAACAAGTTCGCCGACATCCGACGGGTTTTTCCAGATCGCTTCACATTTCATAAAAGAAGTTTCAGGTAAGCCTACTTGGTTTAAGAGTAAGAAAGAATTTACTCCGGGACCTACCATAAATTAATTTTGGGAAATGTTCCAATTACAAAGAAATATTGCCGGTAAAATAACAGTAGCTCCCTTCAACCTCAATGTTTAAATGGATTTTCCACTATTGGTAAAATGTCTGTAAATGCATTAATTAGTTTATAAGAATCAAGATATATGTATAAAAACCAACCTGTGAAAGTGTCAGCTTATTTCATTGTGTCAGTAACAAGAAATATACTACTCAAAACAATTTAGGGAACACCGGCATAATCTCAGTTAAAGCAAGATCACATGATTTATTTCTGATAAACACAATGTTTCACAGAATTGATGAGAAACAACTGCACAATGAAACAGATGCATGTAGTGATTACACATTTCATGACATGACTACTGAAAGAGAGAGGGGGTTTGCAAATGAAAATCCCGGTTCATGGAACATTTCAAACCTGATGTTAAAAATCCGGTGTTCCCTAAATTGTTTTGAGTACCGGTAGTATATTAAAAATGCAATCAGATTTGTTTTCATTCATTCCAATGTTCCAGTCTGTGTTTCATACATTTGTTCTTTATTTATTATTTTACTTACTTAACGTAAATCCTTGAGAGGACTGGTAGTCAAGGGCTCGGAATAATTCTTGTACGAATCTTCTGCTAGCATCTCTTGTGGCTATTGTTTGGGAAAAATCAACCAGGGGACAATTTCATTCAGCTGCTAAGCAGGAAAAAATATTGCTTAGCAAATCTCTTGGGTTACCAGCCAAACTTTCATACAGAATGTATGCATTTTGGCTGGTAGTCTGTTGTATATTGCTTAGTAAAAATATTCGCTTAGCAGATTTCATTGGTTACCAGCCAAACTTTCATACAAAATGTAATTGGCTGGTAGTCTGTTGTATATTGCTTAGTAAAAATATTTGCTTAGCAGATTTCATTGGTTACCAGCCAAACTTTCATACAAAATGTATGCATTTTGGCTGGTAGTCTGTTGTATATTGCTTAGTAAAAATATTTGCTTAGCAGATTTCATTGGTTACCAGCCAAACTTTCATACAATATGTATGCATTTTGGCTGGTAGTCTGTTGTATATTGCTTAGTAAAAATATTTGCTTAGCAGATTTCATTGGTTACCAGCCAAACTTTCATACAATATGTATGCATTTTGGCTGGTAGTCTGTTGTATATTGCTTAGTAAAAATATTTGCTTAGCAGATTTCATTGGTTACCAGCCAAACTTTCATACAATATGTATGCATTTTGGCTGGTAGTCTGTTGTATATTGCTTAGCAAAAATATATGCTTAGCAAAATTCTCTGCTTCGAAGCTCTATTAAATTGGCCTCATTGTCTACATTGTTTAATTGTTTATTGGTATATTACTAAAAAAAACGTAAATGATCACTGATTTAAATGAAATTACTGAGAGTAAAGTTGATGATGGTATCAAACATCCCTTGAAATATTTCTGTCTCAGCTGAAGTGCTATCATTTTAGTTCCATTAATCAAATTATTTTGTAAATAAATTTGTATCTTCTGGAAAAATAAATTTGATCATTGGAATAATATACGAAATCTGAATGCATTTTCGATACTTTCAAATTAACGACACAGTGAAATACGCTTAAACTTTCACACGTATGCTTCTGTACGTTTGTCATGATTCTTATCAAGTATGGATATATTTACAGACAATTTACTAAAAGCATGTGTTGGCCTTCAAGGAAAAATTTATTAGTTGAGTTCATATTTCAAATACTTCAAAATAATTTCAAAATAATTAGGAAAGGTTTATGAAATGCCCTCATAATATTTTACTTTATCAAAACTTCCAAAAATTAATATGAATCAATAAAAACATCATGTGAATAATTTCTCGATTGGTTCATCATTACCAGTGGCCATGTCTCCAGCCTTCTTATAACAGCATCACACTTTAAGACTTATTATTGAAAGGATGCTGAGTTATTCTTACAAAACTGTGTGGAAATCAACTTGAGTCGCATCTGGGCAGCCAATTCAGCAAAACCTTCAGACCTAGGTTTACTTCTAGGTCGGTGATCATCCTCATCACTCTCATCATCCTCATCATCATCATCTTCATCCCAGTCGTCTTTGTCTTGAGGAGGAATCCAAGGAATATGTTTGGCTTGGGTGGGTTTCACTTCTCTTCCTGTGTACAAATGAAGAGGGAAATATCAAATTAAAAACAATTTTATCAAAAAGCAGCATTTGTAAAAGCATAAATTATCCTGAGAAATTATTCCATCTGAAGTGCTTTAATCTTTTAGAAAAACTTGTTGAAATACATAAACTCACATGACCAGCTTTTGAGGACACTCAATGTCTGTGTTTTCATGGGTTTGGCCTCGGTGAGACATATCCATAATATATGCCCTTGACCAAATGAGGGCCCTGAATGGACAGGGACACACAATTATTGTGAAATGATTTCCCTCGAGAAAAACAAGTTATGCAATGAATTATGTCTCTTTGGGAAAATATTGGCAAACCCCATCAACACAAGGTGACAGGGCCACCCAATGGATAATGGATGAAACAGAAATATTGGTACTGTAGGTGGCATGAGTTGGACTATGTGGCAAAATGCCAATGTTTTTTTCCCAGAGCCTCAGACAAAAAAAACAAAACAGTTTTATGAGTATTGTTTTGCAGTGTCAGTGTAGCAATACCCATTCCCTATTCAATATTAACTCTTGGCTTACTTAACGAGCAAGGAAAGACACATTAATTTGGTAAATGTACATCATATAACCTTTGCACTCCTTCCATTTTGCTACCTAGTATCCACCAAAAATAAACATAAATAATTAGGCTCCCCCCCACCCCCCAAAAAAGTCTCTGGTTTCTGGTCTTTGGGTGAGTTGTCTAGTTTGAGACAACTTTTTCACATAGGGGTATGAACGTTTGCCCGATTTGTGAGGCCTCTCTTAGCCACCATACTTTGTGTATGGGAAATTTGGTCTGGTTCCAATAACCGCGTATACATGTATCATGTATTTCACTGGTTGGCAAAAAAAAAAAAGATTACCCAAAACATTTGAAAAGCGCATCACAGCACCGATTTTGAAGCTGACCAATGACCAGAAACCAGACACTTAGGCTAAAAATAATTATGATACTGTTATTGACAGAAGAGGAAAATTGTATGTGATCAGTGCTTCCTTTTCCTTTTTGTTCTTATTTATTCCTTTATATGTAACAAAATTGTCTTTGTTAACTCAGCTATAACAATACCACGCCCAATCAGACTACCAAAATTGAATATGCAATATGGCAATTACTGAGACATTTATAAATACCTGCACAAACTTTAATTGGGTTGTCTTAGGGGCGTGACTGAGTAACAAAGAGGGAGTGCCTTCATAGATGGTGATTTCACTGATTTGGTTGGCTTTTGGGAGAGGTGAGGGAGGGGGATATAGCTACCTGTTTGATCCAACAGCTCCAACAGATCTTCAATTGTCTTGACTTGTTTCATTGCATACAACACTGATGAAGGGATCTACAAGAACATAAAGATTTTAAATAATGAATTAATTTATTTCACATCTTGAGAGATCAGACAAATATTATCAAATACAATACAAATTTGGATGTGTTGTAGTGATCTTAAAAATGTGTTTCAATTCAGTGAAGTCAAAGAATGAAAAGCAAAACAACTTATGCCAAATGTTTTTGTTAACCCTATTTTACTAAGAATACATTTTTTTCCAGAAGAAATTGAAATGTAACCTGCTGTTCGAGGGTCAACCTGGCTTTGTAAAAACCATAGAACGGGAAATTTGCTGGGAAAGTTGTTTGGTTAGGTATTATTGTAAAAATGCTATTGTGGATAATAGAGAATAGCTTTATACATCGCTTTCTCAAATAGTTTGATGTTGATGTTTTAATTTATCATTTATCAAGAGGAATTAGGAATTGTATGAGTCAAAGCAAAACTCTTCTATGTTTTACAGGAACGCTACAACATTACATTCTCTTTAACTCTCTAGTTTTCCCAAAAATATATATCATAAAACTAACCTGTGAAAGTTTATTGATACATTTTTTTGAGAAACAATGAATGGTTTTTGAGAAACAATGAAAAATGTCACATGTTTTTTCCGATTTATTTCTACATAATTTTTTTTTTTCTTCTCAAAGATAAAAGCATGATTGATATGTGTACAAACCTTTTACTTCAAGTATGTTGTTTAGACAATAGTTTGTTAATTTCATAATCTGGTATTTAACCAAAATTGTAGCTTCGCTTTAAAATGATCTCAACTAGTGATCACATAATATATTCCGATGATTGTACATGTAAGCACTGGAACCAAACTGCTGTAAATTCAATGGTTACAAAAACAATTGTTGATAAAACACACCATTTCTTCCAAGAAGAGATTTTTATGACACACATGGTATTATCGACCATGCAAAGTTTCAAATCACATGTATTGGTGGGAAAAAAAAGAAAACAAACTTACCTGTGAATGCGCGTTTATTTGGATACATACAGTTGCCACCGCAACCCAAACTATCAAAACGTAATACAGCCATCCACTTGAGCCACAAGTAACCGCATTGCTTGCCATCATGACCACACACTAATCACTGGCACACATGTACGTTTCATACGAACACCACCAGACAGAATCTGAAGTCCACTCACTGTAGGCTGGAAACAAATTTTGTTTTTGGTTGCGATGGGCATGGGACAGAGTTCGGTGCACTTTAATCACTTTCACTTTGTATGGAAATAACACTGACCTTGGAAAAAGGGAATTGGATTGAGTATTGTTGAATAAACTGTGAAGCTCTTTCGAAATGGCACAAGTTGGTACGTGATTCACGGAATGTCCTCCGCAACAATGCCGGCAAGTCCCTGGCAGAAAGTCAGCACCAACAGCTAGGCCTACCTGGAAAGTGCGGTCCGGGATTTCTTGTTCGTAAAAAAAATGTGGGAGCACAATTGCAATAAATGACACCTTGACCCGATGTTTGTCTCTTGCATCTGCTTAAATACTTTATCTCCCATCCTGGCTTTTAGTTACAATTCTCGTGGTTGAAATTCATTGTCGGCTTCCGATTGTGTGGTCAAGAGCAAAAACCAGCGTTTTACGGCATTGCGGAAAGTGGGTGGTTTAATAACAGTTTGAGTCAGGGTATGGATGATTCAGTATGGTGGTCTTGGGGATGTCCCCAAATGACGTGGGTGGCGGGTATCCTGCTTTGATGTGGTGACGAACTAGGCCACTAGTCAGGATGGTTTTGTGACGTAACTAAAAACCATTGGGGTGCATGGAGCTCCTTACTCTATGCTGAAACTAAACTGGGGAAAATCGAGTAATAAAATAGACATAGGCCTAGTCTGAGTCTATGATGCAACTAAATCCAGGGATTTTCTGCCCAAAGTAAGAAATTCTTCACAACAAAATTTATGAAATAAGACAATTTAATAGATATTAAATGCACAATCACCTGTAAAAATGTCAGTGAAATGAGTGCACATATTATTATACCTCTAAAACGATTGTTACAAAATGGAGACTTATTGAAAGCGCTTCAGATGGAACAAGCCAAAGTTTCCTACACTAAGGATTATTGGGAACCTTCACATCAATTTACAAGCATTTAGATACAAACATCTCGGTAAATGTTGTATCATCGAGTAATTTCCGACGGTTTACTTCTGCCTCATGTCACTAGAAGTTTACTTGATGACAAGTTCAGATATTGGGAAGATATCATATCTCTTCCAACTATTGCAATTCCTGACCATGGCCATCGATCCTGACGTGCATAAGGGGTAAGCCTATCTATTTTTGTTTAGCATTTTTAAATGTAGTTTAACAAGTCAATTAGGCTTGTTTTTGATAATCGTCTCACCTCCAAAAGTATACAAGAAAACTGTCCGATTTGTTTTTAGGTCTTATATTACGCACGCTTCTGCACACTCCTCAATGTACATTTTGGATACCTTAGGGGAAAAGAAATAACGTGGAAGATCCCCAAATGCGGACCCTGACTTTGCTTTGTTGTTTTAGGAAATTGTTCACTTCCTACTTTGCAACATGAAACATTTTGTTATGAAAAAGGAAATATTAAAAAAAAACGACTTTGTGGGTTTGTGGATTAATATCACGTAGCCCACAATAATAAACAAACAAATGTGGTACACAGATCCTATGCATCAGTAGTTGATTCAATATTGGAATTGATTATTATGCCAGGTTTTCTTTCTCGTCCAGTGTCATTTTTGAAGTACCCATTGATTTTGGTGATATAGTGTCTAGCGCCCTCATAATGTTTGTATAACTTGTCAATTGGCTGTTTCAGCTGGATGACCGAGTGGAATCGGAATCGTTGATACTTGATTAACGAAAAAATTAACTAAATTTGCCAATGAATTCGAATTGCCTTGAAATTCTTTATTTTTCATAGGCCTGTATAACTGGAAGGGTTGTAATAAGCCCTCGGTACTTAGGCCTACCAAAAATATTTTCCGATACATTTTAAAAAAGAAAAAGAAAATTCAGCCAACTTCTGAAAAACTTGCAAGGTTAATTATACCAAAAATATATTTTTTTTTTTCAGAATTAGCTAAGAAATACACAACAGATCAAAATTATGTGAAGTAGTCTAAGAATTTTATTAAGTTTCCTAAGATCCTGCGGGATTTTTTTTTATACTTATGTCTAAAAATAAAAAGAATGACGACCTTCTGGGATATTTGGGGAAACAATCAATAAGGTGTTGTAAAGATTATAATGTGCATGCATTGCATATTATGAACATGAGAATGTAACAAATTGATATACGTCTTTTCAGGACCTAAATGACAAGTGAAATGTATGCTCAATAAGATTGCGCATTTTCTGAGGAAACAGTTTCAAATTCAAACACATAGGGGTCCTACATGTATTAATTATATAGGTTTCAATGTCACAATGTGCTTTGATTTATATTTCGGTCTAAAACAGAAATGAATTAGTTCAGGAGACTTATAATTTTATCGAAAATTAATGTATATGAGAGCCCATACAACAGAATGGTTTCGTGGGGTATTGTATCTCAACTGTTCAAGTACCGGTACTTATTAAATTTGGGAAAACCACGATGTTACCATAAGCCAAATACACAATCGATTTGTAGGCAGAGGGCGGTGTGCATAAGGCCATTAGGGCATACGTATTTTTGTCAGTATTAGACTGGAATCATCTGTTATATACAAACATATGGACATCCAAAAAGCATAATACGTGTATGGATTCCAATTGCCTTTTAAAATATTTCCCAAAAATATACTGGTAAACGTAACTGTAATCCATGCAGACATCGCTATCCTCCAGACTATAATTATAGATTAACCTTGAAAATAATTATGTTCCGTTACTCATAAAAAGTACAGTGTACTTTACATAAGCATAATTATGCTATTGTTTTTTTTCTCTCGGGTGAATAAACTAATACATTAACTGAGAAATAATAGACTATTATCATGGGATGTATTTTCTTTGAATAAAACCAAGCTGTGTCCGTGCATACAGAATTAGGCCTGCCATCTCCTATTTTAGGTAAACAACATCTGTTTTGGTGCTGTGGAACCCTTATACAGCATTGTATGATCTGCCACAGAAGTTCATCAAAGGCGTGAGGGATTTTGAGGCACGCCCCCGAAATTCAATGCCCCCAGCAGGTGCCCCTACAGAAAATTCAAACCTCAAAGTGCCAATGTGCCGTCAACAAAATCATTGTCCCCCGCCTCCTCCACCATCCGACTCCCTCAAAATGTCATTGTGCCACTGGTTTGTATACCGAATTTGATACACTGTACCAGTTCATCATTTTATTGTAGTAAATAATGTGTTCTGCTTCTCAGAGGTCAAAAAGTTGATTACATTGGTCATTTTCGATTCACTGGAATGTTTGGCAATAATTATTAGAAGCATCCTCGCAAAAGGTCTACTGCACTCTGAATGGATGTATATGCATTTTCGGGGAAACTATTTTGGATATTGAACATAAGCTGAATTATACATAAGACTACACTGTAAAAATGGTGTTTAGAATCCAAAAACATTTCTAAACACATGGCTTGTACTCACTTTTTTCTCATGTTTAGCCTAAAACATGTTTACATTGTGCTTTTCTGTGAAGTGTGTTTGAATGCTAAATACCATATGAACAGGTGTCAAAAAGCTAAGCAGGTTAGCTTTGTGACATGTACAGAGGATGGCCGTTTAGTATTTAAACGCATTCCTAAAACGCGTTTATTTTACGGTTTTGCATGTGTTTAAATTCTAAACACCGTTTTTACAGTGTACACAGGCTCCAAGTTGTATATCGATTCAAATGTTTTCACCGACCAAAGTTGGCCTCAGAAACCTCTTCCTGTTTACCAGTTCGATCCTTCACTCTGTTCTTCTTTTCTCTCTCTCTCTCTCTCTCTCTCTCTCTCTCTCTCTCTCTCTCTCTCTCTCTCTCTCTCTCTCTCTCTCTCTCTCTCTCTCTCTCTCTCTCTCTCTCTCTCTCTCTCTCTCTCTCTCTCATACATATTTCCACACTGCATGTGATGTTCGACTTCTGGCATCACCACAATCAGTTCATTGCTCTTTCTACACCAACCAAGAGCATGCATGACTTCTACCGACTGATGTCCTCAAATGTCCCATCACGAGATAAAACGCGACGAATGCATTCATGGGGTCTCAGTGATCGATGAAATCATTCAGATTCAGATCTACTCGTAAAATCCAACTAATGGCCTATCCATGCAGGCGCATAATTTATTGAATTTAAAAATCCGTGATCTTAACTCGCATGCAAAACTCGATTTTGAGGATATACTCAGAGAATTGACTTTCACTTATTATTAATTTTGTCCTTTACCAGTAATACCCCCATTCGAAGAATGTAAATAGGCTACATCAATAGGCTTTGGAAATATACAAAACGAAGACCCTATTCCTTGAAATGGGGTGGAATTGGGGTTGGAAATAGGGGTGATGGGGTTGGAAATAGGGGATGGATGATGGTCACATTGACCAATTAGTTTATTCACTTTTTATTATTTGCATAACCCGAGCTCAAAAGTATAACATTATACAACACTTACTGTTGTTGGCCTACTTATTTTCAGATATTAAAAAGAATTCTGTGCCATCTTCTGCAAATTTCGAATGTTCATTACCAGGATTCTGTGCGAATTCGGTAGAAAAGCAAAGGGAAGTAAAAACAGACCCAATTGCGAAGCTATTATTGCTCGGCTTGTACAGGTGCTTTGATGGCACGGTGTACAATACACCAATTGCCTCCCTCCTTTCCAGAAGTAGGGTCCCGGCCCCGCTTTGGACATGATAATTATAAGCCCCGTCATGAGGAGTATAATGAATGCCTTTGTAGAATGATGAAGAAGGCATATATTTCTGATTAGAGGGAGGTAACCAGAGAAGAATCACCACGAAGGTTCAAGCTATCTTACTGAATGCTGTGTAGCTTCCCTTAAATGAGGTATCGGGGTATAGGATTGATGCAGGTACACAACACGACTGCGTGAGGAGACTATAATGTATAGAGCTCTGTATAACATTGTGCCTGTTGAAACAATAAGCCACGAACAGATGACGCGGATCCTTTTTGTGCCGACACAATGATGCCTATACTTCTACCAACACAACCAGAGACTTATTGGACATCCCCTTCAATCAGGTCCATATCAAGGCTAAGGGACTGAGGGGGAGGGGGGAGTGCTCCCTCCCGTGCAGACCACTCTGCAACCCACGTTCGACAAGACAGCCAATGCAATTTTAGTTGAGTTGTTGCGGTCTCCCACATTCAGTACAAAGCCCCCACTGCATCATTGCCCCTCCACATACTGTTGGTGCCCCCTAAGTTCTGATTGTCTGCCTCTACATTTTACTTTCATCTCTTCAGGCCCTCAACTTGAGAAAGCGAAAGACGTTGGTTGCGCAACGTGTGGCTTGATTATCCCATAACATTATGAACTATGTCATTGGCTTATACGATCATGACGAAACATCTAGAGGACGCACAAAACGGAATAAAAAACGAATAATACTTCTCAGTACATAATGGAAGTAACATTGGTAAATGTCACATCGTAAGTCGCTGCACTATTGCTTTCAACATCAGTTGTTTACTGGCAAAAGATGTTGAAAAGCTCTTAAGATTTCTCGCTCCCTCCGTACCAGCTCTTAGTATCTAGTTGGTAATCTTCACCTGTTAAATTATTGACAGGTCGAAAACACCACGACTCGAGCCCAAAAAGCCATGTGTCTGTACATTCATCTCAGTAATTTCTCGTTGGGAGTGAAACAAAAATCTCTCTTGCCGTTACCATCTTGTCCTCTTGACGCGCACTGAGTGTTTCAATAAAGACTCCCCATAAATTATTCCTGGCGTCCATTACCGCTTAGACGTGTACAGATTGCAGAGTGTACACTTGAGCATACCGCGACAAGAACTTGAGGTATTGCAACTTGGACTTTTGTTCGTCTCATCGACGGGGGAAAGTTGCTCGTTTTTTCCGAGAGACCTCCAGAGCTAAGAGCGAACGAATGTCATTATTCCATCGATCGAAAAAACAACGCTAAAAACTCACCCCTTTCTCATTTCCGTTTCTTGTGCCTGCTGTCGATATATGACACTCTGCTACGCGCTCAGGAGCACATAAATAAATATCTTCTGCAATTTTGACTCATTGTTAAAACCAAAATAACTCGGAGTTGTGCATTTTGAGATCTTGTTTTATTCAAAGTGATCGATTTTGCCAGGCAAAATATTGCAGCTGTCTATTATCTTAGGGGCTTGTCTATTATCTTGCAACTCGTAAATATCTTTAAGGTTTACACCAAGCATGTGTTAAACTTTATCTAGTTCAGTTGAAGTTTGCTACTATTTTGATAGAATTGCTCATACAAACATTCAAATAATATTGACATTGAAGTCAATTACCTGAGACGTGAGGCTTAAATTGAATAATATTTCTGCATATAATAATAACGTTTTGGTTTTGATTTGTACCCAAGGATCTGAAGAAAAAAAACATCCTGTCTCTTCAACACATTTCCCCCATTTTGACCAATCGGTCATGGTACCTTTAAACAAAAGGTCTACTATCTCCACAAACGTTATTGTCAAACTGACAAACAACGGAAATAGTCAGATACGGACCCATATCATTTTGTACGGAAAGTACATTTTGAAAAAAAAAAACAAGCCAACAAAAGATGAAGTGTCACTGAATGGGATTGCACCATCATTTTTCACCCATACTGAGTGCCTCTTGAAAGTCCAATGGTAAAAACATATCAGGATGTAAATTATTTTATGACAGAAATAGAATAGTACCCTCTGGATCCGAGGCGCACATGGTAATGCTAGATGATGACATCCATGTGATGTGTTTCAAACATCACTTTGACAGTGTTGTGCCTATAAAAGGCACTACATATGGTTCTGTTTGAATCACTGCTTTGATATTGTGTACGTGTCGTTAGGAACCAGACTAGTACAGTGACAATATAGGAGCGGATATGAACCAGACCGAACAATTTACATCGGTAGACAGACAGACAGACAGACAGCCCGTCCTACAGAATGTCCGACAAGACAGGGAGGGAAATAGGTATATTGGGCTAGTTGGGATAAGCAGTTTTACTGTTGCATTCACTGAAAAAAAACACGTCAATCTAGTCAGAGAGAAACTTAAAATGAGTGATCTTTTTCATCATAATTATGGAGATCACAACTGAATATTAAGTCCACGTTATTAGGGTTGACGTAAACTTTTGGGTCATATGTAAATCTATAGGCCTACTTGTATTTCCATTTTATCGAACGTGACCGCATTTCTTTTGCAGATGAGTAGCAGTACATGACGTCGTATAATAGGAGCAGAGAAAAAGAAAGCGGTTGGATATTAACTGAAAATTAAATCTGTATCTGTCGAGAAAAATGGGTCTGATCAATTACAGTATCAAGGGCGTCCCATGGTACAAGTGGGTGTCAGTTCTGACGCTGATGGACTACATTTTTCAAACTTTTCCCGAACAAAATGATGACGAAGAAATGAGTAAATTGTTTCCAATGACGGTTCGATCTTTGGCCGGCGCCAGGAGATGTCACATGCCTCGGCCATTCAGTGCACTGTTCAAACAAGGAGATCTTCCCGATCCTCAATATATTAAATACTATTGTGCTATTTATCATTGGGGACAGACATGGGGCAAGAAAACAAGTTTTTTCAGTTGCCATATATTAGGGCAGGTTTGATAAGCTCGGTAACTTTGGAAGAACGCTGGGACCCTTACCCATGTCGCTGGTTCGAATTCCGTATCAGTCAATTTTCTTTCCCTCTGATGATATCCATATTGAAAATACATTTGACAATCAAATAATGTCGAGATGAATTTTTCATCTTTTAAGAAAGAAAAACAATTCCGTTGTTCATGAATAGATCAATGGAAAATTATTCCATTCAGTAGACAAAAAGTGGCAAAAAAAAGGTATCAAAACAATGTTGTACAGCAATATTGTCAACATGGATATCTGGATACAGAGCTGTGTAAAATGTTAACATTTCTTATTTCATAGCCCCTTTTATTGCCTCTGTGGCTCAGCTGTAAACAAAACAGCTACATCAGATACTTCTCTTAGATTCGACTTTTTAATTTTTCACTGTCTCCCCATTGGTGCAGCTTGTCTTCAAGACTGGCATCACCTGCCTCCGGTGCGGCTCCGTCTTCACCGGCATCAGTATCATTTGCATGAGCAAGACGGCAGGTGGGGTCTCCGGAGACGGGGAAACAGAGAACAACCATTCCAGGTGCAATGTGCCATTAGAAAGATGCCAAGCTGAATACATAATTCGCCTCTCCCGTATACCTTAGCATATGGTCTCCTAATTCATTGCATCACTGGCCGTATGCTTAAGGGGCTGGAGAAACAAGCCCGTGAGTTTATTTTCATGTGAACACGATTTTGTCAGACGAGGTGAAACCATACAACATTTTTTTCTTCTCTCGTTTAGGCGAAGTGGGCAGATGGAGGAAGGATATGTGTTTTGTCTGTGTGGGTGACAGGCCTACTGATATGATTGTGTATCGCTAAAACTGAAATATAATGAATCAGACAGTCTGCTAGCACACATGACCGAAACTAAACGAAAGTCTGTCAAATATTTATATCATTTGCTCGTCCGAAGGCTAAGCTGAGGGTGGGGTAACAAAGAGAAATAAACAATATAGGAATCACGAAACAAGGATATTCAGTACACTGTTCAATCAAGGAAATGTCCTCCTCAATATAGCACACTGTTGTGTTAATATTTATCATTATTGAAAAGATATTAAAGATGCAATAATATTTTTGTAGCATTCATTCTAATGTGAAATTGGGAAAAAGAGTAATCTTTCCTTAATTCGAAAAGGCAATAATTTCAGTTTTCGTAAAAAAATTATATCATCTCGGACAAAATCCTTTCTAGGGGAGATTAATACCATCATAAGCTTGAGACCAAGGCAGTTTTAGGTTAAAATTTGATTATTTATGAGTTACTTATTATATACCTTACCTTTAAAAGAAAAACATAAGCCTATTCCTTTTCCATTGTTCTGCCGCCAAATAACCCACACACACACACACACACACACACACACACACACAAACCCTCACGCACATTGATTTGTGGGGTATTCCTTTGTTCGTTCTATTATCCCTTTTCCTTATAATTCTCCTGTGGGGTACAAGATTTTCTATAGTTACCTTGTGGGGTCCAATTGTTCTATTGTGTTTTGGACCCCACAACGAATGGTGTGTACGTTCACACACACCCACACACACACACACACACACACACATATACCAAGTCACTATTATTATGGATGTTTAATTAAAGTCTTGTTGGTTTTTCATTGTATAATGGTTATAAAAAGCGCCGTGAGTAAATCCATACGAAACCAGAGATGGATCATGATGACTGAACGTGTCTTTTCTTATTCCGCACCAGTGGACTTGATATCGAAGACGTTCGCCTTAGAGTCAAAAGTGTATTTTTATACCATTGCGTTCTCCGAGGCTGGTCAAGATTTAGTTTTTTATTGTAACTTTAAGTAGTGATGTGTTATATTGATATCTCATGTTTCTGTGTGTGCTTGAGGTTTGTTGTGTTATATTGATATCTCATGTTTCTGTGTGTGCTTGAGGTTTGTTGTGGTTGAGCAGATGTTTGAGATTTTTAGCCCGAACTGACTTTAGTCATACAGGGTGTACATGAAAGCCAGTAGCGATATACACTATTGGTAAATGCATCCATACTATGTATACAAACTCACATGTTAAAGTTTCAGCTTTATTTCATTGTGTCGTTCACGATAAAATAGTATAAAATAGTGCAAAATGTATTCAGTGTATTCGTATTCATTCCAACGTGGAATTTTTCTCTTCCGAGGATAGAACTTAATTTTGAAAATTATTTCAATATGTAATTTTCTACTAAAATGATAGTACCTCAGACAAGTTTTAAAAACTATGATCATGTTTTGCGAGATTACCAATAGTGTATAGTGGTTTTTAAAATGTTCAATTTGTTATTGTTTTTGCGAGAAGAATATATACAACCCAAAATGTTGATTACGACTATGAAACGTTGAGTTGAATCATGGAGGTCTTCCTCCATGGTTGAATGCGATGTTTTCTCTAGTCGTAACAGAGTTTGTTGACATAATCCAGTCCTCGATACAAAACGGATTTGCTCGGCTCATACACAATGTTAATTCGGATCGCAGAAACCAATTTGGTTGAATTTACCGGTCTGCCTCGAGAAACTGTAAGAGGAGATAAATGCTGGCCGACCGCTTTCTTTATAGGCCTAAGGGGGAGGAGGATGAATGGCCGGGAGGCACACACATCCTTGCCTCGTCGCGGTACGCCTCAAGCGTTCCTGGCTGAATAATGAGCCGAGTTGAATACTTAATTTCTCCGGAGTGATAGGGAGAGATCGTTGCCCTTCACTTATTAGTTGACTGACTGTCGTGTCTCATGAAGACTGGGTCTTAAATTGTAAATCTCTCAAAGAATTTTGTAATGATTGCAAGATTATACACCAAACACGCGTGTTCAAGTTTATACAAATCTGAAGCATTACGTTACTGAAATCCATCCCTATGACAAATACTGAAATAAATCAAATTTCCAGATATTATATGGAGGTAAAGAGAATGATCATGAATGACAATGGAGGGATCACCGCCATATTATGGGTGAAAATAATTGAAGCAACAGATGGGGCCAAGAAAACTAAACAGAAATCATTTTTGCAGAGCCTGGAGCATCAATATTTCTTGAGTTCCAAGACTCAGGAGGTTCATAGCAATTTCCTGAGATCCGAGGGAGTTGGGATCTAAAAAAGAGGTCCTTCTTTTTAATAGGGGTCAAGGGGAAACAAAATCCGGGCTTGGAGAGCAACGAGGAAATTTCAAACTTAATTTGATAACTGCCGATATCAACCCATGATGCATGCAATTTTTACAAAGCCCTCACAATTTTGTAACAATAAAACAAAATATGAACAAAAGTCCGTAATGTGAAAATACTCGTTAATTTATGTTGCCAATAGTAAAAAATTAAAAAAAATCAATATCACTTCGAACATTAATGCATTGAAAACCTCGCAACCTTAAAACTATTTATTAAATTTTCGTTTGTATCACTCCACTCAAGGTTAATGTCCTTGAATTATTTTCATTGAGGCCAGTGTTTACGCATCTCCTGAAACTGTTGGCATATATCTGAATACCTCTGAAGAGTCTGATAATGTCTATATAGCCAATCTTATTACACGGTATATAATTTTAATGAGACTATAGTATATTAGAAGCTGGAAAAGGTACAACCCCATAACATAATATCAATTATAATATAGGCCTTATCATGTCTCATCCTAAGGAGACCATGAGATAAATATTGATGGCCATCGCAGACTGATTCACGGATAAGAACCTCTCATCTCTTAAGAAAACAAATCGACATCATCGTCTTTTTACATTTCAATGAAAACGATCCCGCCACAAATAAATGACACAGATAGACCAAATAATAAGACATGGTGGTTGGACGGCAACTTGGCTCTATCTAATTCGATTTTTTATATTTTGGCAGAAGAAATTGGCTTGCTCTGGTATTAATTAACGAGTTCAGTATGTTTTCAGCCGTGTGACAAACAGAAGGGGAACTATGACAAACATTGAGAAACATGAGGATGCGAATGTTTTCAGATGTTCGGATGGTATTGATTTTTAACCGCTTTTCATGACTCAAGTTTTGTCACAGGAATACTAAGAAAATGTATATTTTCGTTTGTATATGATACCCTTTTAATATAGGCCTATCCGCACCGTGCATGAGCTGTTGAGGGCGCATGTTATTAGATGACTGTTGATCGATAGAACAACAGTAGTGCGTGGCGTTTGGCGTTGTAGTTGTACGCACGGATTATCTCCAGCGATCGACTCACAGAAATACACATACGTGTATTTGTGTTATTGCCAACATGGGTTCAACAGAGAAAATTATAGCAACAGCATCCAACTGAATTATTTGATTTGACCATTTTGTATGCATTCATTATTTCCTACTCCATCCCTCCCCGTTTATCCATAACCGGAAGTACAAATCAGGCCACCAACTGTCGTCTCTCGTGCGGTGGCCTACGATAGGCCTATTTAATATTGTTTTTACTTGGAAATGTCATTAATACTCCGCAAAAAACCAAACGTGGCCAGTGGCGCACCCAGGATTTTATTGGGGGTGGGGCTCAATTTTTTTTAAATCCAATATGGGGGAGAGACATGGCGGACCCAAACCATAACCGCTGGCGCGGCTGTAGCCATGTCCCTAATCGTGCTCGTCAGTGAACCTACGGCACATGTTAAATGTTTCCTGGTGGTTTCTAGTCATAAAAAGAAGACATTATGACATGATAATTTCCTCCTCTTGATGTAAAGAACTTGAGCTAATTGTTTCGTCTGCAAGATTTCTATATTTAAATATTTTCATTGGCGGCAAAACCAAATCCCAATATTATCCAATCGGTGTTTGCTAAAACAGTGTCGCATAATCTTTGTAAATTAAAACCCGATCCTGGGCCATTGTGTACAAACTGGAAAGGAGTTGATTATAATGCCGGCGTGTTTAAATTTTAAAAAACATTTACGAGTAACCTCAACGACAGTCAACGACCTCAACAAGAGAAACGGACAACAGAAAATGAAAATAAAATTAAGTAAAGCTGCTCCCTGATCAGGGTGCACCATGGCGGGGGGGGGAATGTCTAAAAATGCTTGTTATATATACTGGTGGCCCTTCAAGCTTACATGCACATGCATACGCAACGCCGTAAAATATAATAGTGAGTGGAATAAATGGAAAACTTTTGGAGGGGAGCTTGAGTCTCCTGAGTCCCCATCCCTTGTACCACTGCCCTACTCCTTGCCGAACTCCTCTGTAGACAAGACTTGGGCTCAGATTTTGCTCTCTTTCCCGGCCCCTTCTTTTAAAAAAATAAAAATAAAACATCAGCGGGCCCTTGGGGGGGGGGGGCTCGAGCCCCCCGAGCCCCCCCCCCCTTGGGTGCGCCACTGAACGTGGCTTTATTTTTCAATTGTGTCCGATGAAAACTTTTACACACCGCCTGCATGGCCCGCGCCGGAGTGTCCATTCGGCTTTTCGCATTCGTGGGTTTTGGAGAGGGTATTTGTTTTGTGTCGTTGGCTGTTTTGTTTTGGTTTAAATGATATTTTACAATTCAAGATCGAGTAGCTACCTAATCCTGCATATTTGATTATTGAAAGGTCTATGCTCATACACAACAATGCCTCTGTTATCTGTTTCTCTATTGCTATAATCTGTAAAATACCACTTGGGTATATATCACTGCAGATTACACATGCGCTGGCTAGACTGACTGTACTCATACTGTTAATAAATTGGAGACAAAACTGGTAAAATCTAACATAATGTACATGTCAATCACCCATTTTCTGGATAAGTATCAAGATCCATCGCTAGTCTGTATCCACTGCTGCGAATGCATACAAATAATTGGGTTATTTTAATAACATTAAAAATTTAAAATTTAAAATACAAATCGAAAAAAAACCCGACCCTGTACATATTTTAGGAATTTACATAGGTTGCCATAAAAATAATTTCAGATGGGTTTGCATAATTATATAACCTCACACTACTGTATTGTTCTCCTGTTTAGTACAGTATTTCATTGTTTAAATCCCATTGTCAAAAATCAATTACCAACGCAAATAGCCCCTCCGTCCAAATTTAAATTAACTCTATCCCAGCACGTATACTCCCCCATATTTGATTCCAATCGCCTCAATGATTGTATGAACCCGTAGAAACATCGATCCATACAGGCCATGAGAGGCTGTCAATAGCAATATACCAACCCTCTGGCTATTCCTCCCTTCAGTCGTTCACCACTCAGTAGGCCGGACTTATAAATATAGCCGCGCACGCGCGATCGCTCAACAGCCTATATGAAAATGAAATAATTATTAAACACTACTGTATATACCACAGTGATAAATTGTGAAGCGAGTGACTCGCTCACTCATTCACAAAGTGATGCCGTCTCTGTGCAGAGCAGATGTTGCATGTGTGTGTTCGTGTCAGCTATAGCTACAGAATCACTTTTTTACGAATTATTGTTTGCTTGGAGAGGAGACCATCACTATTATCTGATCGTCATCACCCTACTCAGTGATCAGTTAAGCTGGTTAATATACGGGGACTACAATGTATTTGGGTATAACTGCCTGGAGACATAGACCACAACTTCATAGCACGGTTGCTCAGTCATTATAAACGCATCATCTGAGTTTAAATCTGGAGTTTAAAGAACTCATTGTCAAATGAGTTTCTATGCATGTGCATATACGACAAACGCTGTTTTCGACTAGACGGCAAATGGTTTTTAAATCAGAGCATCAATATTTCTATTCAAAAGAGCAACTAAAGAATGAATCAAGATGCCCCGGTGACCACTGGCATCAGTTCTCATCAGCTAATCACAAGGAATCATTGCTGTCTTGACCGGGGCACCTCAAGCTAGGTTTAACACGTACCCGACCCCAACCGTCATCACCGTCATCATCGCCCAGTTCACGTGCTCGCACTTCGGCCCACTAAATTACGCAGCTAGCGCTCCACGCGATTTATCACACCCACTTGGCAAACTGCTGCCTCCGTGAGAGGGCAGCCCCTGTCAATTATTTCTCCGTGTGGTGTCCATCTTGTACAGCATCCCTTAATCCTTGGTAATCTAATCTGAAGCTTCACCATCTTCGGCATCACCCTTTTGCTGGCGTGTCTTATCGTTTCATGTTTCTCCGTCTGCTATAGGCCATCGCTGCGTCATTGAGGATTGACACTCAAGGGCCAGGACGCGTTCCGATCTGATTTCTTTTGACACCCTTCCTCTAGCCACTGCGGCTACGCACCCCAACGAGTTCAGTGCACGTCTTTCATCCTTCTGCTGGCAAGATGATACCCATCGGAACTACCTCTTGTCTCCTGTCCGTTCTTCTCGTTGTCCTCGTCATTCTCTCAGAGTGTGCAGGTAAGTTGATGTAGTGTGCCACCTTCGACAGGCTTTAATAAGTGTTGTGAGAAATAACACGGTGGAGCTTATTTTTCAAATAGGTGCGACATGGAAAGAGCATATCGCTCTATTAAGATGTATGGGACACGGTGGGATGCGCTTCAGAGTAACCCCTACATTGCTTGTTTGCATAGGATACCTGCCTCTAACCATAACATACACTTAAAACATGCAAGGTTGTACGTATACAATATCACATAAAAAATGCAAAGTACGAATCTAGTTACATAAACACTGATAGTAATAGTCTGGCAGTACCATGGCTTTACGGGTGGCCTACTTTGTTCTTCCATAAACTGATTTTAGCGCACAAGCCTAAACTGACTGAATGCTGAAGAACATGTTTTGAAAGATGATATATCCCATGTGTTTGTAAGAAAGATTAGGTTTACGGGTAAACCATGTGTAATAATCTCTTCTTAGAAGAATCGCTGTGGTTCTGAAACAACCGGAAGTGAGGATAGTTATCTGTGTTTGTATTACGATATACCGGTAATGTTTGTCGCAATCAATGCGAAAGCAGGGACAAAGCAGGGCAAAGAAGTAAAAACAAATAATAAAAGACTTATCATTAAAAGCTCTTTTCATACATTAAAAGTTATTAAATGTGAACCGTAGTGATATATGGGTGTTCTGCAAGGTTTAAATCAAGGTGATTCAAAACATGATCACTGGAGCAAAGTGTATTGTGACTATATAGACATTAATGGCTGTTTACAACATTCAAACGCCGTCTATTGATGTACCGGTACTCTGCCTTGTGACAGGCACAAATTACACATGTCTTGATAGGGGTCTATACAAATGTTAACATGTACTTTGAAATCTGTATTATACCCAATATAGTTGAAACTAACAAAGAAATTGTTATTTATTTTATTTCATATCTCATTCTGGTAATTAAACCAAGGATTCTTAAAATAAGCGCCTAACGCACTGTGGTCCGTAAGCCTGAAGAAATATGTGGAGAGACAATTAAGAGTATAAGCCACGATTTGGAAATAGGATGTCCATATTTGTTTTTCTTTGAAAAAACATGGTGTTCAAATATTTCACTTGCAATACTTTTTCTGTATGTGTATTACAAATAAAACATGGTGTCCATTTAGCAAACTGTGCGTCCAAAAGACACTCAAAGGTATTGCTGGCAGGGAAAACCCACGTAATCAGGTAGAGACTGAAAACACTGATTCTGATTCCCAGATCTTCAAAAAGCCAACTACACATTTAACTGCGGCTAACAAGGGTTTCTATACTGCTGCACCCAGCATTTGGAATGAGCTACCATCTGGTATCCGTCATGCTTCTTCATTGAGTCAATTTAAAACATCTCTCAAGACTCGTTTATTTTAGGCACCGTGTATTTTAAAATTGCACTTGCATCTCACTGTAAAGCGCTGTGATACCGTTTGTGTAAGAGCGCTATATAAATGCCTTCATTGTATTGTATTGTATTGTATTGTATTGTATTGTATTGTATTGTAAACCCAATCCCCGTGTCGCGGGTCCGAGTGAGATACGAACCTGATCCACAGAAGTGAAAGGAAAGGAAAGTACCACCACACTCATCTGATACCTGGTTGGTCTATATAATGTCATTAGTTATTACGGTGATAAACATAAAGAAATGTCTGCATTAATCTCATCACAATGGGGAATTTGTATGGTGCCTGCCATTGATAACATATAGTGTTTGGATACCTCCAGTTTGATAGATGGGGCTCTTTTGAAAACAATTGATATCATGTGTCACATAGCCTACAGTGTGATGATAATCTTCACTAAATTTCGCTACAGCCGAGTTTCTTTTTATTCCACTCTAACTGTCATCATTGAAAATTTATGCTCGTATAATTTTCTTCCATTTCATTAACAAAGCACAATCATAGACTGCCTATGCCCCAGTGAAACTTAATCAAACAAAAACCTATATCTATCGTGGAAAACAAATTAACCCACATAAGAGAGGATTGGCTTGTAATAACCATTGCTATCCCCAGCCAAGTCCGATGGCTATTTTAACACACCGACGCGGAATATGAAAAACAGCCGCAAGTGCCGTGAAAAAAAAATCACCAAAATTAAACAGGGGGACCCGTTCGTTTCTGTCAACGTTCCGACAGCGGGATTTCTTTCCCCTTAAAAGCTTCAAGACGGGGCTTCAAGCTACAGAGTGTTGGACTGGCACCCTATTTCTTTCATCACTTGCTGGATTTAATGAGAGTTTTTGCTGGACTGTATTATATCTATGGGATCTTCGGTTCGGCGGCCATTTCAGATTGAGTGTTGTGATATCAAGCGTGGTTCCGCAGGGCGCGATGCTGGGGTCTTTAAACTACATGCAAGCTGCTGGGAAGGTGGCTTGTTATAATCACAGCTTATATCTTACAACTCGTTTCACACCAATTTAATATGGAATTGGCTGAATAATCCAATAAATCATAATATTAGTTTAGAGAAAGATCATAAAAGCGTTTCCCAATTTATCCAACATGATACAGCCGTTGATTTATTTATACAAACTTTATTTATACAAACGTTCTTTCTCTACTTTGAAATTGAAAATATTTATTTTAGACCCCTATTGATAATGGTTCTGTGAACAGTAAGTAACAATATTTCACAGCCCTAATGATTCTCTAAGACAACTTTTCACTGTCTTTTGTCATCTCCGTCTTGGAAAAATATTTACGTTTCATGAATAAACGTTAAGGGGAAACCGTATAGGCTAAAACGAATTTTAAGACCACAAGTCTAAAGATGCAAAACGATACTGCCGATTACTATTTCATGACAATGCAGACACATATCAGCCAACTGAAATGTTCATGACTAGAAACTGCATTCTGTATCCACAAGTTAAAAGAATAAACAGTAGCTAGGCCTATAGGGTAAATGTCGTGAATATGGAAAGGGTTTCACCGTTAAGATAAAATAATAGGCCTAAATTAAACAAAATCAAAATGAAAGATGAAAACGGAAGATAAAACGAAATGAAATAAAGTATCATAGGGATACAGTGAATGTATACTGCAGTAGCCTAGGAAAAGCCGATAATCCCAGATTGTTCCCTTTTCACAGTCTTATATTTTACCCGAGAGTGGTTATGCCCCACCCCCTCGGTACCGTTTAAACAGCAATATTGTCCTCCCTTTTAATCTTTTTATACCCTTTGTGTTATTTTTCTTCCCACTTTTTTGGTGGGGGGGGGGGGGCAGGATCGTGGGCCCGCCTCCTGGATCCATACTGGCTGTCTGTTTACTCCAACATTGCTCCTTTAAAATAATTATCAACCAATCAAAAATAGTTATAGCCGGAGGGACCTAGAGATGGTACGTTGTATGATCTCTAGAACGTTTTAGTTATTTGATTAGGAATGAAAATAGAATTAGTCTTGGATTTTGTCGTTTCTATTACAGTAATCGCACGAAGTGGACGGGATGTGATTTCTGTCTCATATGCATGTAGTATTAATCCATCTATCCATGTTGTTATTATTATTAATAGAAATAAACGTTACATTATAACTGGATTGGGTACCAAGTATAGTCCATTATATTTCAATGCATGCTTCAGAAAAGTCGAGACCCACACTTTTGTTGAAAATACTCCAAGTTTTCCTGATGTAAAATATAACATCTAGCCTGTGCAATAGTATGTTTCACAGTGAATTTAAAGAGTTTGGACTCAATAATAAATTTGAGGAAATTTTGTTATAAATGATGCAATGTTACCCCATACCTTGAGTAGTGTCATTAGTATTGCAAAACAAATAATTTGAAGTTGTAATGTAAACATTTAGAGAGTAATGTGATAGATCGATACATAGACTGATTGGCTATCGGAATATTGATTGATTGGTTATTGATTGATTACCATAAGTTCTCTCATTTACTTTCAGGTCAGTCGGGACTAGGCTGGTGGGATATATGGAAATATGAAGGATTACAAGGTAAGTCTATTAATGTTGTATTTTTCGATTAGGCTCATTATCTGCATGATTTCTATGTCGCTATACACACCCAGCCCCTTCTTCCAATCCACCCTTATTTATCTCATTCCATCCTCTTCATTTACTCCTATTGGCTCCCTCCATCTCTTAAACTTCCGGAGGATCCTAAATTTCTTCATTTCCGCGGTACTTGCCTTGTGTGCTACGCTCACGTAAAAGTAACAACAAGATCTGGTCGAAATGATCAAGTAACATGCGACAGAAGTCAAGTGCCTCATGAAAATTCAGATGCTGGATGTATCAAGCAAGCAATGATGTATCTCTGAGACTGTACCGTATGTCATCAGTCCATGCGCCGTCTTCATTTATGGAGGAAACTGCTCTATGGTGCGCGCAGCCGGAGGGAGTAAATCTCGAGGAATCCAAACGGTATCATCACCGGAGAACAGATGGTTTAAAGTTGCAACCTTGAGTCATATTCGTAGTATCGTATACTAAGAGGGATTGCCCTCCAGTGACTCCCTGCCAACGAGGCACGACGATGCATAAAGATGAGCTAGCATAAATGGAAGAGAAGTTGCGTCTTGAGTCTTCGGTGTTTAGGTCCCTCTTTACTGATGCAATTAATACAGACTGGGAAACGGCACATATATACACGTGGAATACATTTTCTATCAAACACTGAATATAAACAGCACACGGCTTTATTATTTACACATTCGTCCAGATCAACAGGGCATGGACTCAGAGTGGTTTTAGATTAACTCCGTGACTGAAAATAATACCCCACATGATAAGATCATATTACCGTTGCTGCTACATAAATGAGCCAGTAATTTTCAGTCACTGTGTTCATCTTAAACTAGGATACCAATTCCATGCCCTGTTGAAAGACTGCTCTGATCGTGACGATACTGTCCCTTTAAAAAATGGGTATTACATTGTTGTGCAATTCAACAAAAATGTGTGAAGTAAACAAAACGAGACGAGAATATACACGCGAAGATTATCCGCATGATGGAGAACGTGTTTATATTTTCAATCATCAGTTAAAATATCATTTACATTGGACTGCTTAAAACACATAGCCGTCCCCGAGGCATTTGGTTACAGTTACTGGTGGCCAGTCAAGCGATTTATGTATGCATTTGTTACCACAAGATGTCGTCTATAAAGATACACGTTCGAGAACTAATATCTGATTTGTTTTCCATTACACCATATGTGCTTGCATGCTTCAGTGAATCTCCGACGTGCATATGCAATGGAATATAATATAAAATGTGAATATAAGTCTGAGGAAAGGTGTGGATTGTTTGTGTAACTTCTCAGATTTCATCCATGCATTTTTTAAAGTTAAAGACATTACCTGAAATTTATGTTTAAGTAGTATGACATATGGAAAAATCAAGCCATGCATATTAAAGGGGTTGATAAAAATTGATGGCAATTGTTTGACAAAGCATGTTTATATGCAAAACTCCTTTCTTTTGAAGATTTTCATGATTTTCATATCTTGCAATACAGTGCATGCTCAAAATTATAAGATAGTTTCCGTTATGGCAAGAGATTCCAGAATTAAAACAGATCTTCCATGACCTAAATTCAAATAACCCATGCAAAACTGATTAGGGCCTATTTCATATATGCGCTGACATGCACTGCTTCCTCGGGCAAAATTTATTAACTTTTTAGAGCCACAATACATGAAACCAATACTGCAGCAGCCATCAGAACTGCAGACATTATGTCATCGAATACAGTAAATAAATGCTCTTTAAATGTGGGGGGCGTCCGCCTCTTCTCTCCCTCACCATAGATCCTTTTTTTTTTATAATGGTGCAGTCATCTTCTTCTATACAAATCAGCATGACCAAACCGAGGCTGTAATGGGAATAGTCTGGTCCCTATTATGTATTGAGAATTAGTCGTATACTTGCGTCATACAGGGAATCAGACAAAGATGGCCGCGACGTAATAAAGGTCTATTGAATATATATATAGAGAGAGAAGGCAGATAAGTATCTGCCGGCGAACATCTTAATAGATAAAGCTCGAGACTCGAGCAACTGATGGAGAACTCCATCCCCTTTGTGAAGGCTTTATCTTAATGAAATTGGGATATTCTTGACTAATTGCTTTTGGTCATCAGTGACAGGTCAATGGGCTAATAGAGTTTGCGCGTTTAACATTACTAGAGTCATTATAAATTAATTAGGAATTTTATCTGTAACGGTCTGTCGTTTTGTATCGTAACAGCAATGACCAAACTAGACCTCCGTTAAATTCACGTTGTTTTCATGTCTTCTGTAAAAATATAAAGTAAATATTGATTAATCATGCACCTGGCATGATAACAATGTATATATTGAGATATGGGAAAGTTTTTCATGATCATGACGATAACTACATGTGATAAGGGCATACCAGCGTTAACGCAATAATGTTCAGGCGCTATCGTGAAAAATAACGAAAGGAAATTATTTAAAAGGCAAATAATTAAATTGCATAATTATTCCACACACCTTAGTTATCAATGTGCGGTCCTGTATTTCTGTTTCGACATCGCAGGACTACATCAAATTTCATTCGGTTTTATGTCAAGGTCATTTCTGAATATAAATCGAACTAATTTTCAAGGCAAAATTTCAACATGAAAACATTTTACATCAATTATGCAGGCCCATAGAACACAAACGCTAATAAAACTACTATTATGCATGACTTGAATTCAGTTGTATTTGGCGGGAACCACAGACATAATTTCCCGCTATAATTTTTAATTAGGCTACCATTGCCGTCATAAGCAATTAGGTAGCTCAACCGTTCGTCTTTTCCCTCATACAATGAATTATTTCCCCCTCTGATCCTCCTGCTAAGTTATACTTGCTCCAGGGTGTATGCTATTCATGCAGTCAGTCTCACAAATGAACATCTGTACTTTGCGATAGGCAGTAGGTTTAAAGGTCATAATCTAGCAACGATCGGTTTCAAGGAACGTATGCATATACTAAGGGAGACGAGTGGAACCGTTCACAATTGACGTCACAGCATGTATATTACATATTATATGTTCAAGGAATCGCTCAGAGGTCATGCCCTTTCGTGACTGATAAAAGGTGTGAATGTGGAGTGACCTTTTGATGTTTTGAAAAGATGACGATGGCCTGTTATTGCAGGGAACGCAACAACCTAAAACTACTTGAAATCTAATGTCGCAAAATGAATATAAATACACGGAAATAATTAGCACGTATATAGCCAGAAATGTGTCAAGGGAGGAGAGGCGAAAAACATTTGTTGAAAAAAGTACCCTCAGAAAATAGTTTGATTGAGGTCACAGTAAAACTACCCCCTCTTTTTTTAAGGGTACAAATGAGGTAAAACGTTTTGCTGTATTATTATTTTTTATTTTTTTAACAAAATAATAATAATGTGGTTTATTCGGGGTTAAACTAGCTCAAACTCAGCTGACAATAAAATCATGGATAATATGTGACCCGCTCTGGCAAAACCCAATAGCCATGAAAAGATCAAAAACATACCCCAGGGACCAGTTTGCGAGACCATGCAGTAGTTGAGGGACCAGTTTTCATGTCACCATATAGAGCATTTTCTGTATATTTTGATGGAAAAAATCCTAAAACGTTGTTGGGAACATTGTTAATTTTCATGATAAATTTGGGAGGCCACTTTTGCCAAATTGAGTCCAAGTTTAGGGTTTTACTAGAGCCAGTCACATATCATATCAAGTTCATACCGAAAAGGAACAAAAAGAACGTCAGTACAGTTGGTACAACACTCAACATTTTACTAAAATGAGGGAAAACACTTAAAAACAAAGTTCACAATTCGAAAAGCTAAAGCCAGACACATCTACAGCAAGTCATGCAAAACATCTGCAAAACATTAATTCAACAATTATAAAATGTACACATACACTGTCAGCAGAAAGACCGAACGTGCATAATAGAAATTCCAAGGAAAGTGATTTCATTAACAACATTATTATCATGTGAAACCACCCTAATCTAATAATGGCCATATTCGACATAGAGCTTCGATGAAGAAAATGGACATGAGGATAGGCCTATGATCCTTGTGTTCTAATCATCTTTGTTTTGTCTTTGTTTTGTCTTTGTTATGTGTATTTCAGTTAGGCTAATCTAACTTTAATGTAAAATAATGGTTATTGGCGTTTCAAACCTATAGCAGGTTCTTTCTCAGAGGCAGAATGGACAAGATACATGCATACATACATATATAAATAAATAAACGCAAGAGTGAGCAGAAGTTAGTCAGGTGTGAAACGAACACAAAAGAAAAAGATCTAAAAAGCAGAGTCGAGTACTAGTCCTAAAACCGGACAAAAGAGGGATTACACATGAATAGACAGAGGTACAGTACGAGGAGTTTTTGGCTGGAAGAAGATTATGAGATCAGTAAAAAGCAATGAGTCAGGGGAAGTAAAACAAAACAGACAAACAGACTAAAAAGAAAAACAAATGTAAAACAAATGTCTGTGGAGAATGACAAAATATTTATAAACTGTTAAAAAATTTAAAAAAAAAAACGATAAATGAACCAAAGAGAATGAGCAGTGGATAAAGCACCTGTCCACTTGAATAATTATTAGTTAGAATATAATTTATTTGTTCACTAGTAGATGGCTGTCTGTTAAATGATCATCCATCAAAGCTCGACAATCTTTCCGGCCATAAAATGTGCCCCTTTAAGGTAATGTATACGTCTATAATTATTAACTCAAAAATATCGAATCGAAAAAAACATTCTGAGATGCTGAAGAAAAATTAAATAATTCCCAGTTCGAATTTAGGAAAGAGTACAATTTATTTAATTCCATGTTATAATGAATACAAACAATCTAAATGCATTTTCAAAATGTTCTCGATAAAGACACAACGTAATAAGCTGAAACTTGTATAGATTGGTTGTTACCCTCCTATTCTCAAAACCAAAGGGTTTTTGATTGAAAGAGAGTAACCATAGCATATACATGTACATGTATATGTATATGTATATGTATATGTATATGTATATGTATGTGTATGTGTATGTGTATGTGTATGTGTATGTGTATGTGTATGTATATATATATATATATATATATATATATATGTATATATATATATATATATATATATATATATATATATATATATATATATATATATATATATATATATATTGTTCTTAAGATTTATGTATTTATTAACAATAACCGATAGGCCTACGTGGTTTTAGTATATCCCTAACTCCCTAGACAACAAAGGCAGTTGGAGGATTTTGAAGGATTTTTATTGTTCAGTAACAATGCTTAGGGAGTTAGGGATATGCAAATGATAGTATTTGTGGAGGCCACTCTTTAATTATTCAAGATGCATATCTTCATTAGATTACTGACTCGAGTTGTTTTGGACGTGCTGTGATAACCTAATTGAGTAAAATGTTACCCAGTGTCAAATCGATATAAAACCAAGATATCAAGTAATTAAAATAACATTATGACCGATAGCAATGTGCACGAACATACTCTCATTATTTTGTAATTGTGCGAGTTTGACTAGATAACAATACATGAATTCCAGCAACGGAAATGTAATTTGACTACTGTTTTTGTATTTTTTGTTTTGTATTTTTTATCCACCCCCTGGGAAGAAGATAATTTATGTCTCCGTTATTTCAAAATTTATATAGAAATGAAACCATTAATAATCTACTTTTAGACATTTGTACAGGACCTGACATTTGGTGATACATTTAGGATAGGATTTGGCAATTGGATGGTAATTGTATTTGATTAGTTGATGAGCGCCTAACAGGCTGCTGGGGCTGTTTTACTTCCCAGGAAGTTGAGAATGATCCAGGAATGAGTTAAAGTAGTCTGATGGAATTTAGCGCTATAGGCCTATATAAATCCACTGTTGTTATAATTATTATTTTGTTTTAAATTTTTTAAATTATTTTGTTTTAATTCTCCAGTGGGGTTATTTAACTCCATTTACTGCATCTTCATTACACAAAACACATAATTATTATTATTATTACTATTATTATAAGAAGTAGTAGTATTACATTTAAGACGGGGTACATATAGGGTAGGGTTTGGATATGTATTCAGTACTGGAATATACTAGTATTTAGAGTTGGATAAGGTTACATTTAGGACTGGGTTACATCAAGGTGCTATTCATGTGCAAGGTCCAACACATACGTAGCCTATCATTCACATGACGAAGATGTACATGTTCCTGTTAAGATACGGTAGTTCATATTATACACTGAAATTAAACAAATAACAAAATAGCCCTGAAATGTGGAAACTTACAACTTTAAATGTGAGGTTTTTAATTTTTCTAGGCCTATCCTCGAGCATAATATTATTTCTGACATCGGAGATAATCTGATTGTACCTCAAGCTTATTTAAAGCTTGGGTAATAGTGAATTTGAGAGAGGTACAACACAGACGTCGAAATATGTAAACTTGGAATACCCAACTCAATGCTGAATCATACCGGCATTATTGCTTGTATGAGAAACATCAGTTGACATCGAAACTACATCATACACGCAGACCTTTAACAGGATATCGTCCCGTTACAGTTGGACTATATTAACTGAGCAGACATCACTTCAAGGGTACTCGTTAATTACTAGAACTTCTCCTTACACGACGAAAACATCTGTCGGTACCAAGGTGATGGTATTGAGCAGGAAAGGAGACTCGTGGAACAGCCGATGAGGAATCACCGCCATTAAGATGCGGTAAATGCTTTGAAATACCAGGGGCGACCTTCAAATCGAAAACGATGACGATGCAGGACGATACATCAATGACACAGGACAGAAAAAGTACAAGGATCTGTTTGCATTAACGTTAGCACGCTGCTGCAGGCTCATCGGGTCTCGGGCTGGGAAGGGAAGGGATAGTTCGGTCGCTCCTGTAGTTATTATCGATACCCAGATATTGCCTTACAATCATGTCTAAATAAGTCCATGAAATGTGGCTGAATTATAAGGGTGGGGGTAGTCAATACAAATGGGGTTAATAATCTCAATATTGGGGGTCCTTTGTAAGCCCTATGATTCTCAACAGGAGAAGAACATCCCTCTACCCTACCGCCCGTGATCCCCATACTTACGACTGAATAATGTCACGGATTCTGGGGGGAAAATTCAGTCGGAGTACTGCAACAAAGATAGCTTTTTCATTCAGTTCCTATATGATTTTGGAAATTTGGGGGTTAAAAATGAAACTAAAAAAATACAACAAGAATGACGACCAAAAAAGCGGTTCGCTTAAATCAACATACTTTCTTCTGATTTTACTTTAACAAAAAGACAACATTTATTTCGATTGACATTGTCTAGTTGCTATCGTTACAACAACTAAACACTTCCAATTCTAAGCTAAATGCCTTTTCGTTGACAATAACCCATTTGAACCTGAATAAAGCTGTCTACAACGAGATAACAAAATAAAATAAAAATTCGTCGGAAACCATGGCTATATGCCTAGGTTTATCAAAACTACATACAACTGATATTTCTTTTAGGGTACATTCAACCGTTGTATGTATTCTATAAGGACGTTGCGCGTTAGCCAAGTGACGTGATAATCTAATCAATATAACAACAAGGCCAGGCAAAAACATAATGCCATATACCTTGGAAATCAATTCAATTATTTCGAATTCATGAGACTGGCATTTTTTTTTACATACAGTCTATAGGTACAGCTGTGCATGGGGTGTATCAATAGTGAGCGATTGGATTTGTGATTCTGACGGTCTTCTTTACATTAAGAACATGTGTCCTGACGACGACTACGAGCATACTGGTATAGAAACGTGGGGGACCTGGCTATACTTTGAGAGTAAACATTACAGATAATTAATTTGATAGCATAAATATTTGTCAACGCGTTCAGGCAGGATAACAAATTTAATTTCCAAAATCGTCAAACGGCAACATTTGTACATTCCCTGCAAAAAACTTTGTGTTAAAATGGCACCGGTGGTGTCAACTTAATTCTTCCATGGTGTTCATATTGGGAATACGTTCACTGCGTTGGGCAGTTAAAAACGAATTCAAATTAATTTCCCCCAATTTTTCAGAAATGCACGGACAATAAAGGCACAACCTTTCACTTATGGGTTGCAGTCCATATTTATTTAATGATATGGAACCTAATTATATGAATGCACATTACACTACAAAAACTGGGGTGTTAAACATTACACCAGTGTATTCATATTTTTAGACAACTCAATACGAACTTGTGGACGAATTAAATTGACACCAGTGGTGTAATTTAAACACCCCAGTTTTTTGCAGCTAGGATATGACCTTTTATCAAGGATATATAGGCCTACTCCGGCTTTAAATCCAACAGTCATAGAAATGCTTCTCAATTTAACATGACAACTCCTCTGACTAACACTTACAGGCGTCGCTGCGTTGTCCAACCTTTTAAAGGGATGGTATAATATCCGTAATGTTGGCAAAACTGCTTTTACGGATAGGCTTACCCTCTTCGATTCAAGATATACAATTAAAGTTACAGCTAAGGAACTATTTCGTTGTGTCATTTAACGAGAAAATATAGTGAACATAAATTCAGATTTCTCGTATATTCTGAGGCGGAATTTAGAAAAAATTATTTCCTATTAAAATTAGAACATTTTCTGAAGAAAATATATATATTTATAGGGAAGATTGCTAGGCTACTGCAAGTAAATTTTCACAAAATAATTTGATCATTTGGATATTTTTAAATTACCAGTTCTATACCTTATACCCTTTAAATCTATGCAAGTGATATTATTGTGAACACGTTGCCCAGGGATAAAAAATATAGGCTAAAACTACTCAAAATAGAAAAACCGATGCTCTTTGCCTAATGGCTATCAGTGGTTCGTCTTGAGCTTGACGTGTAGTCAGCGTTGACGCCTACGACCACTGGGCCGATAGCAACCTACAAGCTACGTGTGAATTACATCTATGATTACATGTTGTGATTCTTGTGCTTATCTTCACTCAAGGTTTAACATTTCAAATATTGGGGAAATTTACAGTTATGTTTACAAGTGGCCAACTAGCACGCTATCTCATCTTCAAGATGGCCCCGACTCCAAATAGGCATAGGCGTTCACGCAGGACTTAGGTGTGATGCCTGCCATTAGAAAGCATACGTGTATTTGTTTGCTCCGTGTACACTATATTGTTGATGCTGCTACAATTATTGATGCTTTAAAGCTAGTCTGTAAATACCAAGTCTGTAAATGCATACATATTTGTATGAATCAATAGATATATATATATATAAATTATTATTCATATTGTTGTAAACGAGAAAATGCATTCAGATTTTTCGTATTGATTCAAACCTGGAGTTTACTTCTCCGGAGGACAAACAATTTATTTACGAAATGATTTGATTATTTCAAACTGTCCGGTGGCACATTCAGAACGTATTCCCTCAATAGAAGTGCCATTTTACTTCATGAAAATGAAGTATGTTGTTTATAAGAGATGTCAACAAATAAAACCATATGATCATTACATTATCATGAGTAAAATGGCCAATACTGTTTTAACTTGAAACATAAACAACGTGTGGTGACTTTGTAACCATAACTCATGCTGGAACGACCTTGAATGAATGTAACTGTGACAGCTGATGAAGTTCATTATGTAAATTTTGTCCGAATTGTGTTTTAATTATAGTACGAATTTTCTGAGTTGTGTTTTAATTATAGCTACCAAATGTTTCATTGAAATGAAGAAGACAGTATTATTGCTGCTTATATTTATGATGTGTTTGGTTCAGCTTATTAGCCAAATGATGAAATTATTTTCGGCTACGGGAGCTGGGAGAGACAACCAAAAACACATTTTACACTATGTAATGAACACAAGATGCCTCACAAAAATCGAATACAGTTCGATATATGAACAAAGCATGTTCTGGTATGTACCGGTGCCATATCTGTAGCGAGACAAAAATAATTAAATCATACCCTGTGTGACGTCATGTATTCATTCAGAGAAACTACTCCGAACGAATGGCAACTGGCGGCGTTAAAATGTTTATTCTGTATTCGTATAGTGAAAGCCAAATGAGCATTCACATTTCGGAGAAAATGTTTAAATTCATTAATTCAGAAAATTGTTACTGAGAGACTATCGGTCGACTTCAACAACACCAAAAACTTGATACAGTTTTGAGAGTGGTGTACAGCGGCGTAGCCACGGGGGCCTGGGGGGCCTCCACAAATTTCCAGTCCCCCCCCCCAGGTGCCACCACGAAAAATCCCGATAGTACCAAAAAAAAAAAATAATAATAAATAAAAGGGAAAAACCCATACCCCCTGGGACCCCCACTGAAAAGCAATTCAGCAATTCCCCTGTTCCCCTGTTCCCCTGTTCCCCTTTCCCCCCTCCCCCACTGAAAAAGCCTACGCCGCTGGTGGTGTAAGCATCTTCAAACCAGTAAATTGTTTGGTTTTGATATGAGGAACATACGGCGTGATGTGGGTTCGAATCCCAGCCATACTGGTTGTGGTGTTCGTGTCTTTGAGCAAGACACTTAACCATAAATTGCTTCTCTCAAATGGATACAACGAGAGGGAAGAGGCTGTTGTTGTGTTTCATTAGGTATATGATTGTACGCGTAACATTCTGGGCCTGTGTTCGCAAGGGAATTAACATGGTTTCAGGAGTGATTTCATTGGCCATATGACCAGGATTGAGTTTGATATCGCGACAAAGGCCTGTTTACCTTATAAAAAGCCATGTATAGACCGCCTTGCTCTTATTGCGGATAACACAGACAAAAACCAAACCATAACATGAAAACGTTTCTTCGAGATGAGGTGTCTACAAGTACGTCATCACAAAACAGTAGACTGACATCCCGACAACAAAATGACGAGCCTACAAAGCTTGGGTCTTCATATCACGTCGCCAAGGACTTAACGCGGTCTCGCAATCCACATTCTGGGTTCAGCCTCGTCTATACCGAGGGACTTCGCGATCAGTCAAGACCCGTCGCCGGCGGCGCGTTAGGTTAAGTTCATCGTCTTTTTACTATTCACACGGCGTGATTTAATTGCCTATATTAGGGTGACTTACAAGGCATGATGATAGAAGAAGGTGGTGATAGTAATGTTACTCTCACACGAGACGATCAAATATCGTTCTGTCTTGATTAAACTTTAGCCTTTCATCTTGATAAGTGATCGTGTCACACAATCAGCGATTTGATATTTTGTTCGTATTTTTCGAATCTTCGTTCACTTTTCTCATGTCTCTTGGTAAGCATTGCACTTTTTGGGAAAATGCAGGCCTTTAAAAAAAGAACTTCCTTCCCTCCAAATATTTTAGAAACTATAACCTTTCACCTATCTTAAAAATTACACGAATACCCACATATCTCTCCTCTACATAGTCCGTCAAATCTTCTCTTCTTTGAGTGTGTGGTCTTGTTTGGTGCCATTAGAAGTGAGATCACACCGCCATTACGTGTCAAATTCCATAATTTGAAATTTTTGGTTCATTTGATGGAAGTTATAATCATAGACGGTAGATTAATTTTAACAGGTGCCCCAAACAGGTCCTCACCACACCTGCTGCATAACATCCCAAACTGTTGAAATGGGCCAAACAAAATTGTTCCGCGAACTATGTTATTCCCTACAAAATCAATGAAATAATGATTAATTTGTGTAAAAAGACCCGAATCCAGACTATTCACTTTCAACAACGATCATACGTCAGCCTTCTTCGTTGCCATTTGAAACAAACCCACCTTCAAACACTCCTCGCGGGGAGCCAATTAAAATACTTCCCCTATCAATCATGAATACAATTTTACATTTTAACTCGCGGTAAACTAATTTATAAATGTTGACATTTTTGCAACCACCTGTTCCGTTAGGTCGAGCCGGTTCATGAACTGGTGGATGGAGGATAAATGTTGGGCTTTTACAAGGACATTGCTCTTTCACACAATAAAAGTTTATCAGTTCTTCTATATTTTTTCGTTTGTAGGCCTACTGTTTTGACATGTTAGTTGTCTGTTTGATTGTTGGTTTCTTTGATTGTTTATGCAAACTATGGGTCAACACTTATGTACTCGGTGATAGGGGCTATTTCTCATGATGTGTTTTCATTTGTGACTGCGATACGCCGTGATGAGTGTTCACAGATTCTTCATGTTAAACGCAAAAAGCAAATAGCCATTTTACATTGTAAATTTCACAAGTGCACATTTTCATCTTTTGTCCCTAATTTGCCATAGTGACCAATCCGACTTTTTCCCGCCCATTAGTACATTCAGGAAGAGACCTACCATTGTATTTAATCCACATGCATGTATTCCTTATAGTTTTGGAGATAGAGCATGCATTCAAATGACGAATGCTCTAACTGGCTATTTTTGTAATTTGGCAAAGTGACCAATACCGCATTGGTCACTATGCCAACTTAATTCGGGATTGGTCACTATGGCAAATTAGGGATGAATTGTGGATGAATTGTGGATGAATTGTGTATGAACTGTTTATTTCCTTAGGTCCGCAATACTGGGGTAAATCACATTCAGCCTGGATTCTTTGTTCAGAAGGAAAACAACAGTCCCCAATAGATCTTCGAGCCGACAAACTTCTATATGATCCGGATCTACAGCGATTCGAGGTTTTAGCACCCACGCGGGTAAGAAAAAAATTGACTTACCTGTTCCAAGATTTGGCAACTTTGTGGGGTAATGATGAAGGGGTTGGTGCTCAGTCCATCCCTGAAATAAAAAATGCCAGACAATTTTTAATCAAATATGTATTTATGATGTGATACGTCTTTGCAGAAAGAGTGATCTCTTGGAAAACATTGGTAGGCAAAAACTGAATAATGTTGTCTTGGCAGACACCGTCAAATCTTCTTTTAAATTGAATGAAAAGTAGTCGCGTGGCTGGGGTTTGTTGAGGAGAGGACACATGCATGGGGGAATACAAAATATTTTCAGGGGGAACTTGATAGGCCTACATAATTTACAGGCCATTATGTTTTGTCTTAGGGGTCCGATTCTGAGCGAATGCCACTAGAATCTAATTCACTGCAATTTTCAACTACAGGGGACTCCTGCAGAATGTAAACATTGTATATTATAAATAAAAAATAATCAATAAATAGCACTTCGAATATAAACAGCTGTTTCATTGTCTATTTTGCAAGCTACCGTACTTTTGTTTCATAACCCCACCACTCCAAAACACACCTGTTGCAGTCAAAACATCCCAAACGAGAACGGTCTGACAAAACTGAACTGTTCTAAAGCTCAACGGACACATACCTTATTAAACATGCACTTGTCAAGAAGACATGTTATGTTTTAAACCACATCATAATTTCGCGTTCGCAGGACAGGAACATGAAATGGGACTCCATTAATTCATGTCGGAAACAGAATGCCGATGGCTTCATATGTCGGTGCCTTTGAACCGGCTGTGTCTGTGCCGGTTTCTTTCCTGCTAGATGCACATTTTATATTTCCTTCTCTCATAGTGAAGAATACCTCAGGAAATTACAAGGGCGGGATCTCTTCTTAATTGACTTACAATGAATAATGGACATTTTGGATATTATATTTTTCTTAGAAGGCGGTTGGTTACAAAACAAAACATAATTCCCTATATCTTTTGGATAAAAAGCAGCAAATTTTCGAAATCAGTGTATATGACTTTTAAAAGGAGCAAACCTCAGGTCATCGTATGAATAAAAATGATAGCAGCTTTACGTTTTGACCCTAGCAAAATCTTTAAAGGCGAATAAACAGAAACACCGGGACATACATGTATGTTTACATAACACTTTCGCCTTTAGTCAGTATACACTCATGGTAAAATGTCTTTAAATGCATCCATACTTTACAAGAATCAAGATATAGGCGTTAAACAAAAATAAACCTGTGAAAGTTTGTGAAAATCCATTCGGATTGTTCGTATTCCTTCCAACGTGGAATTTACGTCTCCGGAAGCCAAAATTCATTTGCCAAATAATTTGATTAATTGCACTAAATTTATAGCACCTCAAACAGAAATATTTCAAAGGATATTTGATACCATCATCAATTTTACACCGCAGATAAGTTTTAGGTAAATCTGTGATATTTTATTTATTTTATTTTCAAAATTACCAAGAGGGCCAAGTAAAAAAAATACCAGTTGATCGTCCTGGTTTTTTCAAAAAGAGGAGGATGAGGGCCTTTTTATATTTTATTTTAAATTTTTTTCCAAGATGGCCGCCAAGCATTTAAATTCAAAATGGCCACCAATTTTTCAGTTTGAAATCACCGCCAACTTTTTTTTATAGCTATCGAACAAGTAGTTGAGTAAAAATATTCATGTTAAACAATGTTTGATGTATTTTGTTAAACCCAAGTAAAAATACATGAAAAATTTACTCTTTTTGTGGACAAGTATAAAAAAATTAAAAAAATTATTTAAAAAAAGGATGCAGCCTCAAAAAAGGATGCGGGCGGGGACGATCAACTGATTTTTTTTTTTACTTGGCCTAGTGTAAATTGTGGCTTTATAAGAAAGATCCTGCTAATGTTTTAATGGATTTATATTACAGGTCTTTTTAATGACTGAAATTTGCATTCTGACCTACGTTTTGATGTGAATGCGTGTCCGTTCCCTTGCCTCTATAAATTCCCTATACACTAATTTTCTAAAAATAAAATGTTTCAGTTTTACCTAAAATCACACTTATTGTTAGTTGATGATGGCATCAAAATCCTTTTAATTTCTGAGGCGTTAGCGGTTTAGTAAATTTATTAAAATAAAAATAAATAAAAATCTCTACTTATTATTCGTCTCCATGAGATGACAATTAGAATAAATCCAAAAATCGAAATGAATTTCCATAATTTTCTCGTTGACGACACAATGCAATAAGCTGTAGCTTTCACTGCTTATTTTTAATGTACATATTGATACATACAGATAAGCACACTTGTAGACGCAGTTTTACCATTATCTTCCCTTTTATGTAGAGAAATTTACAGAGGCTTGATTCATAATGTAGGATTAATTAGGATTGAATGATGAGTGCAAAAATGTGATTTGACATTCAACTGATGAGTGCAATTTTGCGATTAGAATTCTGGGATGGTATTGGGTGACGTCGTATCTTCTCATTTGTGTCATCTGGTGTTTTGTTACTGTACTAGTAATTACACCGTTGGTTCATTATAGTATTGTCACTTTGACGAAGTCTCTTTGATATTATGTTCGTATATAGATTATAAAAAATAGAAAGATATGTTTACATTCTAGTGATGTTATTGTACAGTAGTTTTACATTTTGTTTCCGTGTTACAGCCACAACAAATACATGATTTCAACTAACCTATGTCCATTCTTCCATTTTATAGATATCTGGTATAATTGAAAACACGGGGCGGCGCGTGGTGTTCACTACAAACAAATCAAGCGGCCCGGTCATCATATACGGTGGACCACTCAGCTACAGATATCGTCTTCAAGAGATTGAGGTCAAATTTGGGGAAGATGACAGTCATGGTTCTGAGCACGCGGTAAATGGAAAAGCTTTTCCATTGGAGGTAAGGAAGAACACACTGTTTGAGATAGTGGTTTTGTTTGAGAATTTCCACAAGTTTCAAATTTTACTTTCTTAGATTGTTCTTTCTACCGTGCAAAGCTTAAAATCACCTTTTTAAAGACACGTATAATGTAAATCTATTAAAAAGGCTCCAGTAAGCAAAGTAATACAGTCAATGGCTTTTCTGTTGTATTTTTTTTTAAATAAATGCTCATGTTTAATCTTTCTGGGCATCGGCTTGGTCCAGTTCTTATTCAGGAATGAACATCCTCACAATGTGACTCTTGAATCTCTTAACAAATCAATTTTTTTTCAACTCAAGTGTTGTTCCCAAGTTCTCGTTTTAATTAATTCAACTAGCTCAGATCAGATAAATAATAAACTGTATGCAAGATAACATCTCCGGAATACAGAGCGTCTTCAGATTCGTGCAAGGAAAACGCGTGTGTCAATCACAGTTATCCACACAGTCACAAAGGAGCCCTTGCCTTCCACGGAGGGTTTACACTATTGATGCGAACCTGGAGACAAGGAAAGAGATTTGTATTGGCCGACATGCTCCATTCTTGGCCGGCCTTTCTGCAAATAAAAGCCTTCCTTTTACGGGTTGATTAGGTCGGGGCAGTGACAGGAAAGGGTGAATAGAATCTTGGGGAATTCCTGCGAGAGACAACTAGACGTGAGGAGGTTGTGTTGTCTAACGTGGGAGTACATCTTTACTCAAATTAACTCACTATATTGTGATCATGTAATAACGCAAGGGTAAACAGTATAGCGATAGGATGATGCATTATAGTATTAAACATACTAATGGTGGTTGAGGTTACGGTCACCAGTAAACTACAAATCGAATATGGAACGTGGGGAAGAAATAAGGAACGGTGGAAAGAAAAGAGAGCATGTACACACGAGGAATGGAAGAATGGAAATTAGAGCAGGTGTACATAAGACATTAGTCGGGAAATGAGGGCAGGCAAATAGTTAAATATCATGTTTCCTTTACAAGAAAGAAAAAATGAAAGCCACACAGTAGACCTCGCAGCAAAGGAAACATGCTGTAATATAAATTGGCAATGTATTTACATGGAGTGCCATGTATTCATGGAGTGCCATGGTCGAGCGGTTTAGAGCATCGGATTTGTGTTCTGATGGCAGAGTCGTCAGAATGTGGGTTCGAATCCCAGCCGCGACCGGGGTGCTTGTGTCCTTGAGCAAGACACTTTACCATAATTGCTTCTCTCCACCCAGGGGTAAATGGATACCTGTGAGGGCAGAGTTGGTTGTTGTGTTTGATTAGCCCTATATGCGCTGTAATGGCAGCAATTGAGCTGTATACTCCCCAGGGAGCTGAGACGGTTTCAGGAATGATTTATGAGCCTGATGAGCAGGGGTAATAATATAATGCGCCTTGAGCACCAGTTTGGTGGATACGTGCGCTATCATAAGTCCACATTATTATTATTATTATTATTACAAAGAGGATAGAAATTAAGCAAATACAAAATGATACCAGCAGACGAAGACCAATTTCATATATCCGAGTTCGTTTATATCCGAGATTTTATGTATATTAATTCGCCCCAAAACACATTTTATAAATTATCTGGAAGTTCCACTCAAAACAAACAAACATGTACAACAGGGGAAAACGAGCAAGAAATAAAATGACTCAAATGACAACAGGGACCGGATGAAATAAGAGCCAGTGAATGATCTTGGGACGCACGGGTCTGAAAGCTGAGGGATTCAGCAGGAAACTACGGGAGGATGTCGACAGTTAGATAAAACATCTTGAAATCAAGAATTCAGAAGCTGTTTTTATGGTGAATGATTATTTGGAAACCGACACTGGACGGAAATTAGGTGGTGAAGCTAAAGTACTTTGTAAATACTGCCGTAATAAATGCATGTACGGTACGCACCATGGGTTCAAATGAGAGTGGGAAGATAAGGTTGTCCAGAATGACAAAATAAATAATCAAAAAAATTATGGAAAGCCTAAATGGGATGTATTTTTAGAAATGGCTTTAAATGATAAGATTGGTTTTCTTTGCAAAGAAAAATGACAGCAGTATGTTACAGCCGGCAATAAACGTTTTATTATTTCATGTTACTTGTAACATAAAACATTGGTATTTGTAGCGTTGCATGGTGAAAAGGATATGTTTGTGGGGACACCATGTGAACAAAATTCTCTTTTGAGTAGTAGTTAGCTCTGAAAAGAACTGGTGGTTACAAATCAACTTTTCGATCAGTATGCTCTGATCGTCTTTGGACAGGGCAGCGGCGTAGCCAGGACTTTTTCAGTGGGGGGGGGGGGGCACAGGGGGGGCATTGCTTTTCAGTGGGGGGGGGGGCCCAGGGGGTATGGGTTTTTTCCCTTTTCTTTTTCTTTTCTGGTTTTTGGGGCACTATGAAGATTTTTCGTGGGGGGAGCACTGGAAATTTGTGGGGGGGCACGTTCCCCCCCCCCCCCAGGCCCCCCCGTGGCTACGCCGCTGGGACAGGGAAACCTGCTGGACATTATTAAAAAGCTTGATCAAATTAATAAAACTGACGAAAATAATTTCACACTGCACCACAGCATACGTGCATTACCTTAAAACCTCATTCAGAAAACTGGCGCTTATGCATAGTTGTAGGCCTATTTGCTTTGTCTCGAGATTTTAATTGGCACTTACACGCAATTTCCTCCAATGTCAATTTGTTTGTTTGATCAACAATATTAATTGAACGTAATACACTCGCAAACTTAATGATGTGGGAACAAGCATTTATAAATTGATCACCAGCTAAGTTAGAGCATTCGTTTACTTTCAAGGAGTTAATGAGAACAGTGTCTCGATTTAATTGTTTGAGGATAACGACCTTTTGTCTGCCCGGTACGTCACAATCAAAGATCTTTGAATATTCATAGTTAATATTGATCTGCTGTTAAAGCATAAGCCAATCTAAAAAAGACTCGCTTGCGAATAAATATCGTATTTTTCTACATTTTTTTCTAAGTTAAACCCAATGTTTATAATGAGTGTTCAAAATGATTCAATAATATTTAAACAGATCGTATCTTCCACTCGCAAGCACCTTTGCGGACCAAGCAGACAACCACCACAAAACTGAAAAAATGCGATTAATTACTTCAGTAGGTTTTGGCACAGGGGCGGACCCATGGGGCGGACCCATGGGGTGGACCCATGGGGCGGCCCATAGTGGAGATACAGGGGGGCACACGGCATAAAGGGCGGACACTACCCATTGGGCGGACCCATGGGGCGGACCCATCAGGGCGGATCCATGGGGCGGATCCATGGGGCGGACCCATCAGGGCGGATCCATGGGGCGGACCCATGGGGCGGACCCATGGGGCGGACCCATGGGGCGGACCCATGGGGGAGATACAAGGGGAACACATCATAATGGGCGGACACTATCAAGGGGGTGGACCCATAGTGGAGATACAGGGGGCACACGGACACTGCTCAACCCAAATAGGGGTAATAATGTACCGGTATGGTATATTTACATGCATGGCGTTACAACTGAGAGGAAGGAAATGCCTCTTAAACCCCAAGATCCGCCAATGTTTTTTGGCATCATTTTTTAACTCATTGTGTTTTCTTTTTGATACGTAGGTGCAACTTACTTTCTACAATGAGCGGTACATTTCGTACGAAAAAGCACAAGAATCCGTACATGGTCTAGCGAAGTTGGGAATTCTAGTTTTAGTAAGTAAATATTTTTGCCGATCTTATATACCGGTAACTTATATAATAATTGTTTTTAAACCGGTGCCTATACATGAGTTGATCTAGCCTATATCACAGATGTATCGCCGGTGTTTTTCGCTATGTTACCGGTAATTTTCTTTTTCATCGCCACATTTCAGTTTTACTTAATGACATATTTCATAAAATCAGTCATAAACATGGATTTACAGTGTATATATATTCCAAAATTTATGGTCGGTCTCGTCATAATAATTCATTTGAGCGTTATAACCTGACAATTAGGCTATTTAGTGAAATATTTTGTCTTCTTTTCTATAAGGAAATAAGCAAGTTCCGATGTAAACAAAACACGGGCGAGACATATTTAAAACCACACACTCGAAAAACATAAATGATCACAGTTTTACATATAACTTACTTGGTTTGAAATTGATGGCATCAGTTTATTTTGAAATATTTCAGCGTTATTTCAAGTGCTATAGTTTTAGTAAAAAAAAGTAAAACTATTTTTTTAAATTTGTATCCGTTTTAATGAAGACAAGAATTCCACACCGAAATGAATACAAATACATTTTCAATTTTTCTTGTAACACAAATAAATAAGCTGAATCTTTCACTAGTTGGTATTTGTGCAAATATCTTGATTTTAATAAAGTATGGATACATTTACAGACATTATACCAGAAGTATAGGCCTATAATGGCTTTAAGGTTACCCCCTTATATAAATTATATGATAAAAGTTACCAATATTACAATCGCATGCAAATCATGCTGTCAAGATTTAGACCCGTATGGATGATTGTTATTACTTTATACGGGGCTTATTATGTCAGGATCCCTGTCTTAGACATAAACAACATATAACTCGTATTATCCCTGAATATTTCTCAATGTAAAATCCTAAAAGTCTCATGCATTCCAGATGAAATGCGCACTTATAAATCTGGACAGACACAGAGGATAACCAAATGTCATTCATTTTGATTGAAGTAAAGAAGCATTTGAATTGCAATGAAGTCTTTTTTGAATTCAACGAGAATTGCGGATGAATCGTGGATGAATCAAATTCAAATAAGTGCACTCTGTTGACTACTCTGAAAGTTGTGCAAATGCCAAATTTGTAAATGTCAGGCTATAACTGTGAAGTGCTTTTTTACTTGCTGAGGTAATTTCCGTATTCTATTTCAAACTATTGTGGACTTCCAGTGAAGTATGTGTATTCCGTCTAATGAAAGTGCTTTATATTTTGGCCTATATCTATATAATGAAACATTATTGATGCCGGAACTGCATATGAATTACTAATCACGTGCAAGGTGTCATTTAAAGTCAGGGAGCTAATATTAGAAGTAATTGTATTTACTTTAAATAGATAAGGATTAAAAGATCATTTAAAGTATCAGAAATCTAAATTAGCTGCAAGAAAATACTATGACTAAACGCTAAAAGGTTAGTTTGAATAATTCACTGAAATACATCCAGGGTACTACAATCATTCCAGGATGTATGATTGAAATTAATACACCACCAGTCAATTGGGTTCTTCTCCTGTTTCAACAGGGAGGAAACAGGATCGCCATGTTGGACAATGTGATCTTCGAATTATGACATTTTTACTCTCTTCTTGATTTCACTCGAGAAGATCATCGGCACTGTGTGAATCCCTGCTCTATTTAATGGAGGGATACCTAGGGGATTACGACGTCTATTTGTTTCCGATAAATCCATGCAATCACCATGGTAACACCCAAATGTGTATTGATTTATAGACAGTGTTGTTGAATATAGGCCTAACATTAAAATTCAAAGTTTATTTGTTGTACATTAACATATATGAACTTGAATGTTATTTTAGTCATGGATTTACCTATTTCTTTTAACCAAAACAAAGCCATAAAAAACTATAGAAAGAGTTCGTCCAGACACGGTTCTGAAGCAAATACCCTAATCAGGTATTATGACGTCATAATATACATCAACATTAGGGCTGCACGCCATCAGTATAATACCGTGTATAGTAAGAAAACTATATATATTTTGTGAAAATGCAACGACATTTTGATCAAACATTCAGATTGTGCCTATAATATTGGGCCCAACCTGCATATATGAATTTATCCATGTGTTTCACTTGAGATATTGAGACCAACGTCTTCAATGCACCATCTTGCGTGTGGGATATATAGCTCCAGGTCCCCCACCCACAACAAACCAACTGGGGTTAATCTTCGATGATGAAACGAGAGTAGTTTGACTTCCACTGTGGGTAATGTTAAAGGCTAAACAGAAAGTGCCAAATGTGATTTAAATGGCCTTTGAGGCCCTATGCATCCAAGCAAACATAAATCTTGTTAAATTGTCCATGCACGAATGTCCATATGTTTGCGAGAGTACAATCTCCCACACATAAACATTAATTGAAACAGTTTTCTCATTAAGGAGCAAGAAAACATGAGGATAAGGTCTTTCGCAACCGTATAACTCACGCCCTCGACAAACTAATACGTCATTATTATACACCAACTAGCACGCCATCATTATTAAACATTAACGCCAATGATAATTCGTTCAAAATGGTAAATGGGTACCTGTGAGGGCAGAGTTGGTTGTTGTGTTTGATTAGCCCTATATGCGCTGGAATGGCAGCAATTGAGCTGTATACTCCCCAGGGAGCTGAGATGGTTTCAGGAATGATTTATGAGCCTGATGAGCAGGGGTAATAATATAATGCGCCTTGAGCACCAGTTTGGTGGATACGTGTGCTACGTAAGTCCTCCTCCTCCTCCTCCTCCTCCTCCTCCTCCTCCTCCTCCTCCTTCTTCTTCTTCTTCTTCTTCTTCTTCTTCTTCTTCTTCTTCTTCTTCTTCTTCTTCTTCTTCTTCTTCTTCTTCTTCTTCTTCTTCTTCTTCTTCTTCTTCTTCTTCTTCTTCTTCTTCTTCTTCTTCTTCTTCTTCTTCTTCTTCTTCTTCTTCTTCTTCTTCTTCTTCTTCTTCTTCTTCTTCTTCTTCTTCTTCTTCTTCTTCTTCTTCTTCTTCTTCTTCTTCTTCTTCTTCTTCTTCTTCTTCTTCTTCTTCTTCTTCTTCTTCTTCTTCTTCTTCTTCTTCTTCTTCTTCTTCTTCTTCTTCTTCTTCTTCTTCTTCTTCTTCTTCTTCTTCTTCTTCTTCTTCTTCTTCTTCTTCTTCTTCTTCTTCTTCTTCTTCTTCTTCTTCTTCTTCTTCTTCTTCTTCTTCTTCTTCTTCTTCTTCTTCTTCTTCTTCTTCTTCTTCTTCTTCTTCTTCTTCTTCTTCTTCTTCTTCTTCTTCTTCTTCTTCTTCTTCTTCTTCTTCTTCTTCTTCTTCTTCTTCTTCTTCTTCTTCTTCTTCTTCTTCTTCTTCTTCTTCTTCTTCTTCTTCTTCTTCTTCTTCTTCTTCTTCTTCTTCTTCTTCTTCTTCTTCTTCTTCTTCTTCTTCTTCTTCTTCTTCTTCTTCTTCTTCTTCTTCTTCTTCTTCTTCTTCTTCTTCTTCTTCTTCTTCTTCTTCTTCTTCTTCTACAATTGTATGTAAATGCATCCATACTGAATCACGATAGGCCTAGGCCGAAATGTATAAAACTCAACATGTGAAAGTTTCAGCCTATTATGTTGTGTGGATATTTCGAAACGTGGATATTCTGTCTTCGGATGACAGGAATTAATTTTGGAATTTATTACCACCTGAGACAGAACTATGTGATGTTTGATACCATCACCATCTTTACACCAAGTAAGTTGTTTATAAAACTTTGATAATTTCTTCTTTGTTCATTTTTGACAGGACCAAGCTTTAAGAATTGACAAAAAATTATATTTGTTTCACTACAAAAGTAATCACATTAACATGAAAAAAAATATTTAAAAAACAGTACAACTTAGAAACATTCCTCAAAAAGCAATTATGAATATGACATTACTAATGTTCACAAACCATGCATTACGATACAACAAAAAACAAGTTCGTTTATATACGGTCATTAGCGGTTTTTCAGTTCTGCAGTAGCGTAATCAGCTTAGCATTAGGTCGTACGATTACAATGTAAACGTATACCATCAGGTAACCGAGAGCCTATGAAATAATAAAATTGTAAATTTGAATAACAATGTTATTTTTATTTTCACGTTTGCAGTCTTAATGGACCAAAACATTAATAAAAATGTTAAAATGCACGCATACATGAACCAATGAGTGACTAGCTTCTCTACTCTGAATGAGGGCGATATTCAGTTTGTGACATCATATGCTTAAGGTCTATATCGTGTTATCGCCCAAGCTTAGCTTGCAGGATAATATGCTGGCTCCTTTTATGTGCTGCGAATCGGAGCTATGATCATTGTCTTTGCAGGGAATCTGACTTTAATGGCCGCAGATTGAACTTTGATATTACGAAGGGAGGGAGATTTAAAACCATTATACACTTTTCGTTAATGTCTGTAAATTCATCCATACTTTATACCGTAATGATCAAGAGATATGTACATAAACCAACATTGAAGTATCAGCTCATTTCATTATGTCGTTACCGAGAAAATAATGAAAATGTATTCACATTGATTCTATTTATGGAATGTGGAGTTTACGTCTCCAGAGGAAGACAAGCTTTCGTTTGCAAAATAAATTGATAACTTGTTTAACAAAATAATATTTCAAGGCAATCTGTGTGGCATCATTATCAAATTTACATGAAAATACACATAGGTTTAATACGTGAAATTTGTCGAGGGATGATGTCATACTTAGCATTTTCACATAAATACAAAACATGCACCATATGAAAGCCCGTAATATGATTTAGTTTCTAAAACAAATTACGTCATCATTACGTCAGTAAATATCATTTTATTCACATTTTAGTGTGACGCTGCGGGGGGTTAAGACATCTCGTTTATATATGTTTTTTCGAAAATAATAGTGTATATTGTATAAACTATAAAACTATAAAACTATATAACTATAAAACTCCTTCCACTTGAACGTGACAGCTACAATGGCGTGCAAAACCTGCTCGCAACCCCCCCCCCCCCCCCCACCTGCCCCATCAATTCAATGTTGGGTTAAAACTAGATTTTGAAAACATTCTTGCGGCGCGATATCCATGCCAATTTCAAAGTGCTCATTATTAGATGGGGAAGATGGGGCTTTCTTCCTGAGACTACTTCGTCATACATGTAGGCCTTATGAGCGGGTGATGATGTCCAAAATAAAGGCTCCGGTTATTATGTGCTCTTACAACTACCATAATATTATTGATCAATGCGTCCCACGCTCTTAACATGCTGAATAATTGTCTTTTGGAATATGAAACGGAGTACCGGTACGTCGTGTACTGCAAGGCTTATTGGGCCTACATGTAAACACAAGGTGAATGTACTTTGAAGATGTAGGCATATTTTATTTAAAAAAATTAATATCAGATGTATATGGCTTTAGTTTCACTTTTTCCCATCATCAACAAAATAACCCCAATATTTTGGGCGTGTTCATCATGAAAATAAGTAAAACTCTCTAAAAAATACCATATAACCCACACGCGAATGAAATTTAATAAATTCAAAGTGATGACGGACATGGTGGCTACTCTAGAGTTCACGTACTTCTATACTCGGGGCAAAGACGTGTTAATAATACACTACATAAAAATCAATGTTATAACTGAACTGGACACAATTAATGTTGTGCTGTTATCACGAAAGCTAAATGTGATCAATGTGTGTTAAGTATATCACTCAATTATGGGTTAACATAATACATGTATATCCATGTATTACAGCTTGGTCAACTTCAATACGTCCTCAATGAAATTTGAAATAACTATACCGATAATAATTGGTTTCAACAATTACTTCAATTCCAAGTAAAATGCATTAGTACTTCGTTAATTAATTAAGGCCTATGTATTTGTATGAGCAGAGGTCTGGGAGAGAACATATTTTTGCTGACAGTTTTTCCCCTGCTTTACCCTGCACAGCTAGCCCCTTCTAACACATCTATTGTCCTAAGATTAAATCCCAAAAATAAATAAAACTTGTATCAAAATCATTGCTTGAAATGTTTTTTTCTAAAACGGACTTTTATCCATATAGGCCCCGATTTATACAGTTGTGTACCAATCGATCGCACCCTTCTAGTGAAGGACTCTTTGACGCACCATATGATGTTATTTTTGTCTCTTGAAATAATATAAGTCACTTAATTTTTGTGTTATTAGACCTCAGACCATAATTAAATATTGTATTGTCCTTTACACCTCATAAATTAAACAGAAAATAGACCTATTGCAGTTGCATGTTAAAGAAGAAATCACAGTAGAAACAAAATATAATATGATTAATTCAGGTGATTAATCATTGCTTTACGCCATAATGCACTTTCATCTCTACTCGTCATGTAGATACAACTGTCCGCATCTGTCAAAGACCGAATAGGTGTGAAAGAAGACAGGAGTGTACAAGCAAAATCAATTTCCGTGCATCCACGCGAGATATTGTAGGATGTCCATGTAATAGTAATACCATCCCTTTTGCTTCATTGCATCTTGGAGTAAGAGCAAAGGAGGGAGGTTGCGGCCATCTCCACTGAAGATGTGTATACAGAAACTGAAGGTCATATCTTCATCTCTTGAAGTATTGACTGAAAATACACTCCAGATTTTAGAGTATTTTTTCATGGAAATAAACTCCGTTTTGTGGGTTCTTGGTCATGATGGTGGGCAAGTAAGATGTCCTGTCGATTTTAAGTGTTTCTTGAAGTTTTTTCCCTTGAAATCTGTATTTTTGACGAAGAGTGGGAAGAGCCATGACCGTGTCTGTTGTTGATGGGAAGTATGTGGGTCAAGCATGCTTCACTGTGTAAAGAGTATAGAAAACGACTTATGTCAATTTGCGAGGTCGGATGCACGTCTTGAATGAACGAACGTGTCCGTTTGTGTAATACGACCAGCATGAAAACGCACCGATTGACGACACAAAGAAATTATAACATGCTCGTAGAAGTATCTTTTGAGCCGGCTGTTATCATCTTAATCTTTTGACACATTCAGTCCCTTAAAAATCAAATGTTTTCATTTCAGTTTTGGGCTTGTTTCATCAAAACGGGATTTGAGAGGTTTATAAATGAAATCAAAGTCTTATAGACAGACCAAACGTCGGTCTATAAATATAATAATGCATGCATGGAAGATAGGTGAAACTAAAGGAGGGGGTACGGTCCCCTATGTATAAGAAAAGGGATTACAATTAACAAAGTGTACCTCGAGGGCCTCCCTGAAAATCCTGGTGCCCCCCCCCCCAAGTTTCCACCTACAGAACAGAATTCAGACATACACACGCAAGTATATAAGATGAAATTTAACCGTAGTTTTTGCATGTTAACCTAATAACGTGCACTGTGCCCTTTTTTCGGTCCGTTCAAACGGATACAAAGAGAAGGGTTGTAATCTTTTAATGGTCCATCATGTTAAAACAAACCCAAGAAACACTTCATTTACAGGGATGTTCAATAACTGCCCTGTTGATTTAATTAGCACTTACACTTATCAATTTAGTCTCTTCCAAACTGCGATGGAAGGACTGTATCAGTTTCACCGTCTCATCTCTCTGTTGACGCTGCATGTTAAGCGCCATTACTGGACATTAACATGGCCGGAAGTTAATATTTGCATTGTTCGAATCCGTGATCGAGAATCTATTTTGGTTTTTCTTTAATGGCGCGAAATAGAATCAAGAACCGTCGTTCGGTTACCAAAGAAAGTACACGCACCGTCGTTTCAATGACTCATACGGTCTCTTTGAATAATTAAGATGAAGCTCTTGATCATTACTTTAATTTCCTTGTAGGTTTGTTAATCTTCATTAATTCATTTCATAATGTAGTAATAATTCATAAATATATACACTTCTCTTATCAATTGAGTTTGTGCCTGTGTATGCCCTAAAAGTATGTTTTAATGTTTTTCTCTTTGGGATATTTCTTAAAAGCCGGTATACACTTTTAGTAAAATGTGTGTAAATGCATTCATACTTTATATGAATTAAAATATAAAATTAAGAAACAAATTCAACCTGTGAAACTTTCAGCTTATTTCATTGTTTCGTTAACGAGAAAATAGTGAAAATACATTCAGATTAATTTCTGTCTTCGACAAAAATAAATTGTGGACATTATTTCTTTAAGTCTTACTAAAAATTATAGCACCTGAAAAATATTTCAAGGGAATGTTTGATATCACCATCAAATAGGTTGCATGTAAAGCTGTGATCATTTATGTTTTCGAGATTTCGGTCAGTAAGATGTTAACAGAGCGAGTTTTCTTCATCAGTGCGATATTTCAAGGGATGTTTGATATCATCAATTTCTTCATCAGTGTGATACATCATACTTAGCCTACAAATGATACTGCTATATTGAAGACGGAGACGTGAGACCCTTTAAATCAGTTCATTCTCCTCAAGGATATACTCCTAGTCGGATCCTTACAATAAATCATAAAGTTCTGTTTCTCATATCTACCGAGCACATCAATTTGAACGTTCAGCGATAATAACTATTTACAGCCCACTAATTGGACTCTAGTTGAGAATGAGAATCGACTGCCGTCGACATCTCATGGAATGCACATCACCGCAAATGACTATTTACTGCTTCCCATTACAGAGTTCCTCGTCGTACCGTACGCTTCATGGTGTTGTCTTCAAGTTTGTCTATATTTTACCGGCCATTTCCCTTCGTATTCTATTCATCGGCAGTGTCTAACTTAAGGAAAGGAAAACATGCTTTAAAGTGACACAAAGGGCTTCGTGAGAATAATAATAATAATGTGTGGACTTATATAGCGCACGTATCCACCAACTAAGTGGTGCTCAAGGCGCATTATATCATTACCCCTGCTCATAAGGCTCATAAATCATTCCTGAAACCATCTCAGCTCCCTGGGGAGTATACAGCTCAATTGCTGCCATGACTACGCATATAGGGCTAATCAACCAACTCTGCCCTCACAGGTACCCAATTAACCCCTGGGTGGAGAGAAGCAATTATGGTTAAGTGTCTTGCTCAAGGACACAAGTGTCACGGCCGGGATTCGAACCCACATTCTGCTGCTAACACCAGAACTTGAGTCCGGTAAGCTAGACCGCTCGGCCACGACACTCCAGGGGTTTTACAGTAAATATGTGCCAAGTTTGACAAATTTTTTGTGAAGTATCTCATTCCAAACTGGGCGTTTGTTTTTCTTTCTGAAAATAAATTATCAATGTACCAATGGAAACAAACAATTCCCTGAAATTGCCGATAACATTGCATAGAAACACATGGGAATTGCATCTTGAAATTATAGTTTATTGTGCCATAAGTCAATATTGTGAGAACACAGCACCGGCTGTGTTGTGTATTACAAGAACACTTATGATTTGCAAATTATTGGAAAAGCTAAAGGCAGGCAAACTTAGAACTTCCCCACGAGGAATGTCTGTGGCCATTCCATTAATCCGCCCCAATAAAAAAACATAAATTGAATCACATGGTCACAATATCTCTGGCGATATACACCCGTCAAACAGCTTCTTTCATGTGACGATGTAGGGCCTACATGCCGTACGAATAATAACAGCGAGAACTGTAGATCATGTCACACATGTTTATAATTGAGAGTGTCCTTGGGATTATCATGGATTATATATAAGCCGGCAGCAGCGTATGTTTATATGTACAATTTCTGTTTTTACATTTTTTAGCTTGATCTCCACATAAAATTATTTATTTATTTATTTTATTTATTTAAACAAGCATAAATTATATACATGTTAAGATTTGCACAAGGGCTGTCAAGGATAAAACTGTCATTTGAAAGATGTGCCAGCTATCCAGACCCCTGCCAACGATGACATAATTTTTAATAAAAATTCACAACATCAATTATTGTAAAGTTACTGAAAAATAATGTTATGATTTAAGCTACGGTACTACCTAGCTTAAAATAATGTGTGTCTCATGTGATTTTCCTTTAGTTTACTTGTATTCATCCATGTTTTAATCGGATCACGGCTAATTTTCTTTTAGAAAAGAAAAAAACTTAGAAATGAGATATTTCACCAAATAATTATCAGCAGCTTAGTTACACAGTAATTTAATGCCCATATGAATATATGACGAGACTCATTTTTTAATCAAAATAAACATTTTCTGATAAAGCATGCTTCTCACGATTATTGTGTGAAATGTGTAATTGTTTAAATAGTTGGTTCATCTACTCATCTTAAATGGCAATATTTTGATGACAAAGATAATTGCCGGTAAAATATAAATAGCGAAACTCACGGGCGAATATACCCCTGGAATGTTGTTCAGCTGGCATTTCATCAAAGTTTAAGGATTGATTGGTCCAATGACCAGGAGAATACTGTAAAAAGTGCTCAGAGTATCACATCATGCTAGATAATTAGGATTGAAATGCTTTCAAATTTAGTATGGCATATTCTCTGAACGGTTTAACTTAGTGGAATGCATACTTATTATAGAAACAGTAAGTCGGTATAAAACTAATGTAAAATGTCTTTATTATTATCTTTTAACAGACTGGTAACGAAACAAGTCGAGGACTGAGCAAAATTACGACTGTTGACGTCTTGAAAGATATTGTCTACAGAGGTAAATACGCTGCAAAAATATGGTGGTTTTAAAAAAGTATTTCCATTTTGTTTATTTTTTCCAAAATTGTTCAAAACTAACACCACTGCTGTAGTTTTAATATCGCGGTTTCTGTAGCGTAAAAAGTTGTTGATGTTATTGTTACTGTTAGTTGTTTTTTACACATCATCCCCTTGACAGATCACTAAGGAACTAAAGAAGCCATGTAAGAGCCTCTGTGAACACCCATGTACCAAGAAATACACATTTACAACCTAATCTCCAAATATGTAGGAATAATATGCCCCTTAATTCCGTTTTTGTAGTTTTCCTTGCCCCCATTTTCAGCCATCTTGGATCTGCCATTTCCCCAATGCAAGAATGCATGCCAATGTGTTGCGTGTACTATAAGCATTTATTATTTCAGGCGTTCGAGTTGAGACCCGAACACCATTCAAAACGAATATTTTTCTACAAGGAGTTGATCTCGTGTGGGAATTGAACCTACACCTGGCTGCCTAGGGAGACAGAACCTGTTTTTTTTTTTTAATCATCCCAATGGTACTTCACCATTATTGGCTCATCGAAATACAAATGTGATTATGATTAATCTTTCGCGAGAACAAAAATATGAATTAAAGGGAAAATATCGTTACGATCAGAGCATACTTTCAACAGGGCATGGAATCGGTGTCCTAGATTAAAATGAGCACAGTGACTGGAAATTACTGGCTCATTTATGCAGCAGTAGCAACGGTGATATGACCTTATCATGTGGGGTATTATTTCAGTCACTGATTCCATTTTTGTTTGGTTCCTGGACCGTCAATGGAAAATTACTATGACAAAAAAAAGTATCGGACTACTTTGGAATTGAGACTTATGTTGATTTACATATGACTTGTGTTACCTACTAAAAGGTATCATTGTTATCCACTGTAAGTTGCAAAATTTTCCGTCAGAAATTTTAAAAATAAATTTGGACCACAGCCTATTCTCAGATGAGCAAGTGAGTACATAATAGGCCTCTAATTGAATTTAAACTACAGTTTGGATAAATGCAAATTTCTGTTCCACTAAAAATATGCTCTGACATTTTGTGACGTGGGTAGGCCTAAGGGAATTTATATTCGACTGAAAATGCAATTTTGTATGTGTGAAAAAAAATCAAGACATAGATTGCAGTCATTGTATTTCACAAATTTACGGCACATGCCACCATTTTATGTATAATTATGCATGTTTTCTATGCAATTAAGTATGCTCTAACATTTTATGACATTTAAAATATTTTCAGGGGCAAGGTCAAAATAATAATTCGACTGAAATTGTTCTTTCAATGCGTGAAGAAAAATGTTTTAAAATTAAAGAAATAGATTCTAGTCATTGTGTTTTACAAATTTACAGCACCCACACATCGTAATATGACCATAATATGATTAAACGACTACAGAGCAAAACCCGTCTTTACTGGCCGTACATCCATGGTGTTTCGATCTGCCAGAAGCTGGGTCGATTTCTACGGTTTGCCCGAACCACGTTCGTAGTTCATAAGGCACGACTTGATGAAATGCTTCCGTGGGGAGACTATAGCTGGACTGGTTGAAGAAAACCGATAAAACGTGAGGGTATCATAAGACGCGGATGCTGGAAAAGGGAAAAAATTGCGGCCGTAATAGAGCATGAAGAAAGCTGGAATGATGCACATGGCATTGTACGTGACATGTCACTTGAAAGAATGAACTGCGGGAGTTGTGGCAGTTGTTTCGTGCTCAAAGGCATTATACAATTTGGGTGATTTAAACAAACCTTAATTGATCACAGTTTTACCTCAAACTTAATTGGTTTAAGTTGATGATGGTACAAAACATGAAACATCCCTTTTTTTCTGTCCGAAGAACTATTAGAAAAACAATTTCCCAACTGAAATTCCCTGTTAAAATGAAAACAAAAAAATATGTAATTTCACTATTTCCTCTTGAACAACACTATGAAATAAGCTGCAACTTCCGTATGTTTTGTATATTTCAATGCAGATGCACAACAGTTTTGTTAATCGTTGGCGGATCCAGAGTGGGGTTAGGCAAAGGGGGGAATGTGCCAATTTGTTATCCATGCATGTAAATTTACCACACGCTATTTTGTTTTGTGTCCCTCCCCTCATTTGGCAGTGTGCACCCTAAACTGGTCCCCTGTCTTTATCCTCAAGGATACAGACAGGCTCCAGGCGTACCATTCAAGGGATTTCATTGGATACGTTGTGTTGAAGATCTGACGTCACGCTTCGATGCGCGCGTGCTAGCTACCAACCAAGGTCAAAGTTGAATCTCAGGGAAAACATGGCGGTCGTGGCCAGTATCTGGCGTAATTCACGAGCCTCAAAGCGCGGCTATGTGCAACACAACTGTTTGGCCACGTGCTCCCTTTTTTTCGAGACGTTGGATTCGCGCCTGTTGCGAATTGATGTTGAAGGGTACCAATGAAGTTGAAGGGTAGGATTCCATCTGACATGATTTTATTTTAGAGAAATCACGAAAACTAAGCACGTTTAAATCGATGGCGATCGTACGTTTGCTAAGTGCGTGAATCTATTAATTTGAGGTCAACCTGTAGGCCTTATATGAATTTTCAGGAATTATCTCGTAAAAACTGAGCTTAATTAGCTGAAACTTTTATAGGTCCGTTTAAATAAGCCTACATGTTATTTGATTGTCATAAAGTATGGGTGAATTAATGACCAGTATATCAGAGACTTTAAATAGACCCTCATCCATGTACGAATCGGTCCACTTGGATCGGTTCCTCTGCTCGTCCCATAACGGCTCATTTTATCACATAGGCCTAGCTCTAATTCCAATATATAGGCTATACCATTTACATTGGCAGATCCAGGGAGGTTTGCAAAGTGGGTAGGTCCCCTTTTTTGTTGCCATGAATCAAAATTATTATTATTATTATTATTACCATTTTTTGTGTGCCCCATATTGCCAATGTGTCCTCCTTTGTACGGGAACCTAGATCCACGCCTGACCTATTGGCTCCCGTAACAAGCAACCGCCTCATGAACTCGGCACCCCTTATTTGCTCCTGTAGCATCAGCAAAAGATGTTGCATTAAAGACGGGAGGAAGACGGATACGTGAGAGACCCAAGCATAATATTCTTGACAATGTTTTGACAACCGAGCCAGTGACTTTGCACTGCAGGCTATAGTTGAGCAAAAAAAGTGGAAGTCTTGTTTTGCTTTATAAAATTTCAAAATATTCATTTTATCTGGCAACATGCACCAACAGTAATGTCTAAGACGGAAAGGGGAGTCCGTCCCCAAGGTTCAACCCTAAGACTAAGAGAGGATGCGATTTTCTACGCCGTTGTACTGTTGAAGATAGAACAAACATGACCAAACTTGTATGAATTTGCCCAAAATCAGGACGGATGCACTGTCATGTAATAATATTTAATTCTTATAGCGCATTTCATATTATGTCCCAATGCGCTTAACATTATTTCCCCTGGTTACTGGGCATATCCAATAACGCAGATGTACCTTGATCACTGTTCAGCCATATATGCAACTAGCTTGCTTTTGAATACAACCACACTGAGTACGTGACCAAACTGAGGCTGGGTGGAAAAAATATAGCCTGGTTCCATGTTGGTATAGAGAATCAGCGCTGTTAGTCGTGCAAGAATACAGGGAATCTGACCAAGATGACCTCATCATGATAAAGGTCGATTCATTAACGTCAGTAGTTATTTGCTCTGATGGTTTGCGTCAATAATAAAGAGAAATACAACAAAACTAAAATTGTGTCAGGATTTTAAACCAATTTAAGGTCTCTGCACAACATGGAGTGAATGGTATATTTAGGTCTGACGAGACGAGACGAGAACCGAGGAAAACTATTGTCAATGCGTATTATCATGCATCTCTAATCATTGCATGAAGAGACAGACTCGGGCGAAATGGTTTGCTTAGAAAAGCTGTTAATATTAAGACTGTAGGTGAGACAGGAATTAAGACGGTGTGAAGATGATTCCCACAAGAGAAATGCAGATATTCATACATGTCTACGAGAGTATAGTCTTGAATGATTTAGCAAGGTCCAAATTGCTATATGCCCACTCAGGCTTTGATTGTATGAAATGTTATCCTGTCATGCATTGAAAGAGACTTCATTTTCTTAATCATTACATACGACGTTAGTGTTTAGAGATGTTTTGACTGATGTTATGTTAGAATGACAGTGGCGTAATTACAGATATTATTCAGAGTGAGGGAACATCTGGCACCAGCCAGAATTATGTCAATTATCACCTCCCTGCTTGAGGGCGCTATACATTCCAATTATATAGGGGTTGTGACTGACAATTATCGAACAAAATCTAGCTCATCTAGGCCAACAAGGGTGGGAGACACAGCTGCCGCTTTCCCATTATAGGTCCAGACAACCATACAAGCATTTAGTTGAGTAAAATACCACGAGTGATACATACAAAAATCAAGCTTCCATTAGTCCATGGTAAATCGATTACAAATTCTTTATATATACAGTGTGATTTGCGAATGGGGGAGATCCGGGGGAAAGTAGGGAAAGTGATACCTTTGATTTAGTTATCACCATGACTGTATGCATTTACCATAGTAGTTAGTTTGTGTATGCCCCCTCACCCTGTTCAGTGTGTTTTTCAATATTGCCACACTGTTGCTTACTGGACTAAAAAATGATATTGCCAAAAATAAAGCATGCAAACTCAAACGCCGAAAAAAATCTCCCGTTTCTGGTCTCTGCGCTCGTCGCCTCAGAGCCCCTATGAAACGATGTCCAATTGCAGCTAAAATTGCTGGATCGATTGGAATTCTGCCGTGCTGTGTTTTAAACGACTTTTTCACATAGATTTGTGAGGCCTCTCTTACTCTTAGCCATCATACTTTGTACATGGGAAATTTGGTCCCCGCGTACGTATCATGTATTTCCCTGTTGGAAAAAATATTACCAAAAAAAAACTATTACAAAAAAAAAAAAAAGCGTCACTGCACCGATTTTGAAGCCGAGCGATGACCAGAAACCAGAGACTTTTTTCGGAGGCCTAATGTGAACTATAATACACACATGAAGAGACTGAATATTAATGAATCTAGGGACATAGCGAAGGCATAATCTTTGGGAAATGTGAAAGCCAATGTGCGGACTGATTTCAGCGGCAGTAAGAAATTGAACACCTTCAAAATCGACGGAGGAGGGGGTGGGTTAGTTTTGAAAAAAATTTAAGGGGTAGGCGTGAGAAATGTTTGAGGGAGGGGGTAGTCATGAAAAATGTTCCCCCAATTGCTAAAACGGAGGGGAGATAGACGTTAGAAATTTCCCCTGAAATTAAAACACATCGGTCCTCGGGCACAAAAACTGCAAGCCTGCCTTATGGTTTAATTTAGTGGTTTATTTGCCAACCGAATGACGATTTGCCGACTGCAACTCGATATTTGGCGGTGTCACACCCTCCCCCTCTTTTTGGCTACAGCCCTGAATGAATCACGAGCTTTCATTCAGGATTTTCTGTCTTTTTTCAACAGGTGACGAAGTGAATGTTACAAATTTCAATATCAAACAGTTGTTACCGAGGACATTTGAATATCTTACGTACGAGGGGTCACTGACGATACCGGGGTGCTTTGAAACAGTTACGTGGATTATATCCAATAAACCATTACGTATCAGCTCGTATCAGGTAAGCTTTTTGATATAAACATGAATTTTTATTTTAAGGGAACTTGGTACAACTGTGGTAATGTTGACGAAACTGCTTCTATTAGCTTCTAATATTAGAACATGGGTAGGACTAAAAGTTAACCTACTCTAATGAACTTCCCTGTTTGGCCTAATTCAAATAGGCCTGAATAAAATAAAAAATACCTTATGAATTTAGTTCGAAAATACATAGTGTATTCTTTTTCATATTTGAAGACGTCGAAAAATCACAAGACAGAGCAGTTAGAACGCTGTCAATAAACCACATTTGAGGATAATACAAACAAAATAATGGAGCATAATTTTTAGCCAATCAAAACTCTTAAAACCTATGTTATGCACATTAAGTCAATAAAAGTTGCAACGTTCCAATTTCGCATATCAACAATGTCAGAATAATTGAAAGCCTATTACTTGAAAACCAGTGACTGCATTCGTGACGGGCACTTAAAATCGCTCCTAACAAATTAAAACGATTCACAGTCACAAAATAACATTCAGAGATAGAGACTTTCAGGAAAGCTAAAATGTGGGACCCATTTTAATTACATTTATCGGTATAACTTTTCCCCTTCACCTCGTACTAACCAAGATAGTTTTTCTTCTTTAGACCATTTGAGAACTGTGTCGATTGGATGGTCGTAATGGGATACCCCATAAACGTGAAAATAGGATGTGCTTACGTGTTAAATTGCTGGCGTCGTAGGGTCCAACACGGTTTCCCATGTCGTGCCATTCCTTGCCGGCCTTGTGGACAAGTTGTTCATGTTCCTGCTCACACATGTAATATCATTATCCTCCATGACTGCCAATGTTAAACAAATTCATTTCGTTGCCAAGGTGTTCTCAGTTGCTGCACAACTTGCACACACACCCACACGCATATTGAATTTTCCGACTCGTGCCCGCAAGCATGGGCAATGGAGGAGCAAAGTCAATCAAATTGAGGGAGTATCATTTGTCGAAGTTACATTCTTTCAGGTTCTTCCCCCCACTCACCATTCCACTCTGTATTCCTCTTGTGATTTATATGTAACAACACGGTCGAGAACTAATACTCAATTCATGGAAGTAGGCCTATGCGAAAGGCAGTATTTCATCCGGCTTCTCTACTGTGTATACCGACCCGAATGTGTCCAAAGAGCATAGTTATTGTATGTCGCCACGTTGGTCGTTGCACGTGTTTTGTAAGCACATTCTTCACACATTTTTTACAACATTCCACTCCAAAAAATGTCGCCAGCTTCTTGTACAGATGTGTTGCATATTTTACTCGAAAAAATGACATTCAAATGAGTGGTTTCAATCTAAACCGGAGAACAAATGACGAACATAATGGAACCAATGACACTGTTGCCCTTACAATGTCGTTTGTACATTATACGAACCGCTCCAAACTTCTGAGTCCAAAACGAATTTCCCGCGCTTTTCATTGTGTCGTCTGCTTTCTTAACTGGAATAGAGCGTATCATTTGTAACTCTGTTAAATGATGCTCTATCTAAACCAATGAGAATCAATATTATAAACGTCCATTCTTTCTTGTAGCTCAACAGTATGAGGGAGCTGGTCCAAGACTTTAAGGATGTTGATGACTTCCGACCGTTACGGAATACTTTTCGACCGCTACAGGACATCGGGAGAAGGGCGGTCCGGACGAATATTGCAAGGAAAACGGAGGACCCCGAGTTTGATAAATCCTGCCCAAAATCAAGAAGACAAATAAAATACACAGGTATAAAAACAGTAATTATCGCTAATTACACGTGTCCAAAAATAATGTTGGAGTGGGGATATTATTGAGGCCACAAAGAGCGACAAATTAGGGTGGCGGTAACTATTTATATTAAATTTTTATGAAATAAGTAGCGGCTATTTAGGCATTAAAGGGATACTGTCGTCACGATTAACAGGGCATGGAAACGGAGTGCTACTTTTAGTTACCGAAAAAAAATACCCCACATGATAAGGTCATATTATCGTTGCTGCTGCATAAATGAGCCAGTAATTTTCAGTCACTTAAACTGGGACACCGATTGTCCGATTCCATGCCCTGCTCTGATCGTGACGATATTCATAGTGTCCCTTTAAGGCTATTCAGACATTTTACCAAAAGTGTAAACTGGCGTTAAACGTAACATAGCAGCTTGGAGGCATCCATGAAAGCTTTTCCTTCGCACATTGTGATTTCATGTTTCTGAAACTAAAATTTTACATATCTTGCGGCTTTGTAAACTCATTTTCAAGTACGTATATGCCTGAAATATGAAAATATTTATATATGACATAAAACACAATAAAGGGGGTCACTTTGCATCCATCACGTTAGCAGTTTTTCCAATGGTTGTTATTTATTTTTAAGTACCTGAAACCGACCAAAAAGTGTTTCAACATGTGAATGGACATGCAGGCTTATACTAGAACTAATTTGAGTTGATTTATTTTATTTTTTTAATTTTTAATTAATTTTTTTACCCTCAAATTTCCATAAAAATTGGACGGAAAAAGTTACCTCACTTTTCCGTCCATTTGTTGATGGAAATTTTAGGGTAATTAAAAAAAATAATAGTAATAATCAACTCAAATTATCTTTAGGATAAGCATGCATGTCTATTCAAATGTTGAAATTCTTTTTGGGTGGTTTCAGATATTTAAAAAAAAATTACAACCATTAGAACAACTGCTAATGTGACGGTAGAAAAGTGGCCCCCTTTATTGTGTTTTATGTCATATCTGGTCTAATTCTTCGTTTTACACATGATTTCTTATTGCAGTAAACACAGTTCCTTGACGGAAGGATGCTTACTGGATGAGAAGAAATGTCAGCTGACGATGGAACCAGAAGATCTATAAATTTATATTAAACGAGGAACGGGTTCATTGATTTACTTCAAAACTACTTTTATATTTTAATTGTAAGGCTGAGTTCAAATATTATGTTGCATAATGCTTTCTAAAGTGGTCTTAGAAATTCTTAGAAAGCAAATTGTACAGTCATAAAGATGTAACATCGGTGTTTTCTGTTCTTTTACTGGCAATTTTCGAAAAATTTTGTTTTCATCGATTATATCTTTTTAGGAAGAAAAACAAATACTTCGAATTAAGGTATTTCAAAATATAGTTGTTGGAAGCTCGGTTTTTACTGTAATTTATGTATCCAAATGAATTTATGACGGACCGGCAAAAAAATTAATTTCGGGACAGCTTTACTGTAAAACCATGCATGCTTCTCGGGGTTATTTTGAGGAATGTGTCATTATAAATTATTTGTTTTCCTTTCCTAAATTAAAATATAAAAACGATGCCGGTAAAACAGTGAAAAACACGGACGATACATTTATAATACATGTTGGTATATTGTTTGCGGTCACGCCTAATTTTTCCTTCACTTTTCTCTTTCAGAAATATTGTGCGTGTGAAAGAATTTCAGGGACCACTTTAAATCGTTTTAGAATGCTCACTGCACACAGGGTTTAATGTTTTTAGTATTGTTATGACTGTAAAAACATTATTGTTCATTATTCTTGTATTACTTTGAAGTTGTTAAAAGGCAACGATATTTTATGCTGTTAATATTTAGGCAAGAAGAATTGTAAAGACACTTTTGTTATAACTTCGTTACTTTCTGTTGTACATGTGGGAATTAAATAATATTCCCAAACTGCATGAATGGGCAAAGAAATTACTTTTTATGTATTTGAGGAGAAAACAATTATAAGTTGTACATAAAACACCGGCTCTATTGTATAGCATTAGGTTTCTGTACAGGTTTTTGTTTCAACTCATTTTTATTTCAAATTTAAAATACTTGTAGATATTAAAAACAAAATGGAGTAATAGCAATGGCAATGATTTGAACTAAGACAATATATTATACAACGAAATGTGAAAAGATACGAAAAAGCCAAATTACACCCAAACTGAATAAGACTAAATTACCATATATTGGGCCTTACTATATATATATGGGCTTTCCAACATAGTAGCGGATAACAGTAAAAAGTTAATGGGCCTTTCCAGTAACCCGTATTAGCAGAACTATATTTCGTATAATTATATTAAATTTAATAATCAAGAATAGCTCCGAGTCGGTAGAGAACTAACTTGACTCGTATCACAAGACCAAAGTTCGAATCCCGGTGGAGTCAACTCAGTTTTACATCTCTTTGGGATAGTTACATTAAGTATCATTCCTTGACAATGGGGTAAGTACCAGGGGGTGTTAAGCAGAGCTGGCTCCTTGCTAACAGTGTGCAGGATTTGTCCTATACTGGGCCGATTTGTCCTACCCTGGCCGGTTTGTCCTACCCTGGGCCTATATAGGGCAATAAAAAAAGAGCAGCATGCATTACCGGCTATAACCTCATAACGGCTATATATGAAACACAATGAAATAATATACCGGACATTTTGTCTTCTCAATTTCCTCGATCCATGCAGTTCGGAGTATATCACTGTGGTAAAATCTCTATTGAGCTGTCGTAGAATTTAATCAGTTGCCCGCCGTACCTTTCTAAGTCTATATCCGCCATCATCTCTCATCGGTCTATCCATCTGCACATAAACCCGCATCTCGTCATCAGACTCATCTTCTTATATATACCTGATTTTCCATTAACTACTGAGCAGATATTGCAAGTTCAATTCCCTTAAGACGCATCCGATTGGAGACCAGGTGCTATGTTTTCCTTTCATCGTTTGCCCAAGGTCAAGACGGGCCAGATAAGATTAATTGTAAATGTTTCGTGGCTGATAATGTTGATACAAAATACATGTATACACTGTATTGAAATATTCAATATTGCACCATTATTAGAATGTCAATCATGCTTATACTTAGGCCTATATATGGAGAGAAGAAGAAAAGAAACACACACACAATCAATGTACAGCTGGCCCTACTGTAACACAATTATGAATGTCTCGGTTCACATTTTAAAGGTACAACATTGGTAATGTTGGCTGAATATGCTTACTGTCTTTGAATCAAGATATGCATTGATTAATAATAATAATGATAATAATGACCCATTCTTATATAGCACAAATCATGGTGATGGTGAGGTCCCTATGCGCTTATGGAGGAAAGGGGGGGGGGAACAATGCAGAAAGAAAAACAACCAGTTAAACAACCAACCTGTGAAAATGATAACAAAAAAAACAGTGTTACATGTAATAGTTTATGTTGCACTGACAGCTTGGCAAAACAAGCACAAAATAATACCAATGGGGTCAGATGGTAAATCCTGTGTTGACTGCATTGATAAGCACACTGTTTCAATCCATATGAATAACAGATTTGATCCGAAATGCTTCCCAAAAGGCGAGCCGTAGCTTTAAGCATTGAGGCTTACGAGGAGAAGACGTTTTCGTTCATCCCGGAAAACGGCAAATGAAACCTCAGGGACCTGCCTTGCACATTGGATTGTGGACGGTATGCCTATATTGTAAAACAATCTGCACTTATATAGTAATGGTGAATAGCACTTCACAAACAATTCCATTTTCATTCACGGCAACTCATTCTTTTTACTCAATTAAGAAGAAGTAATGGATGAAATAATCGTGTTAGAATTGTAATCGTGCGACGGTGGGAGTGCGTATCTATTGACAATAGGCACTACGTGACCCAATATAGGTCCCTACATGAAAGCTAAATTTATCGCATTGTAATTTTTCACTAATAATTCCATATAACCCACAATTGCAGTCATTCATTGTTGAAACTGCTCCATAATGAGGACCCAAGAGAGGAATTATCAGGATTTAGGAATATTGTAAAGGTAGAAGTGAAGGGAAAAGGAATATTGCGTGATTGGCAAATAAAATGTGCTTGGCACATGACCATAGCCATGCACAGTCATTACGCAGGTTGTATTCACATGATCTTTTAATAAAATTTGTACGAAATATTTGAAATTTTATAAATCTTTAACTCTTTATGTTCTATAAGATAACTTCCAAATGAATAATATTCACACCTTTGTTTTGAAATCGGAAGATGGATACAATATCCAGTGTAATTTGGATGTTCTGTGTGCTTTAAATCTTAAGGCCATGTAATTAAAAGCAATAAGATTGTGTATATTAATTTGATGTGTTGAATTCAAAGATCTTATATATTGTAAAATCTACCTTATAAAATGTGCTATTTTAAATTAAATTTATGTTGTAGAATGAGACTCACATGAATTTTTTAGCTGAATATTATAAATATGCATATAACATCCATGTTCTTCGCGCAATAACTTTCTATGCATCTACAAATGTTTTTGAGTAGTGGCTATTTCATGTCTTTTGTAAACTGAATTTCGCTTGGCTGATTGTATAGAGACTGTAGAGAAACCCATGTACATTACAATGTATTTTACATTGGATGTAAATCTTGTACATGAAATAGCTAATGTATTATTGTATTCTTGGTTTTACAAAACGGATGTGTAAGATAGGACATGGAATTATAATATAGTGTACAACTGATAGTAGAGAATAGAAAAGTAGAAAAATAAAGAATTTAATCATGAAAAACAATTGATTCATGTACACTGTGCAACAGTGTATAAGCCAACAGTGTAAGAAGCACGGGGTCGATGTCAACTAGACTTGCACAGGTGCTGTTGCCTCCCAAGGTAGGGGCGGATCCAGGATGACAGAAAAGGGGGGCACACGATGATAATGAGGGGCACACAGCCAAAATGGGGCATAAGCAGTGGCGTAACCAGAGGGGGGGGCTTGCCCCGCTCAGAACCCTTGCCCCCCCCCCTCTTGCCCCCCATATGAAATCATTAACATAGTAAATGGTAAGCGTAATGTAATCTTGCACTTCTTTGGCCCCCCCAAATTTATTCTTTGCCCCCACTTGCCCCCCCCAAATGAAAATGTCTAGTTACGCCACTGGGCATAAGACCCAGCATTGGAAATAGATGGTCAATTCTGAATTTGTTGTACATGGTTGATTTAAAAAGAGGAGGGCACACCCGCCGGATCCGCCACTGACCCAAGAATTTCCCAATTGGGGACCTTGGGAGAAAAAGGGTTCCAATCGGGATAAAAGTACATCCTATAATTACTGACATCGAGCCGTTAAATATACTATCCAGATTGGGAGATACTTCTCCCAAAGAGGATACTAATAGGGAAATCGTTGGATAACAACCACCCATTCTACGTGGGGGTACGGATTAAAAGCCACGATACACTGTTGGTTATCTAAAAACAGTACAGTATCGTCACGATCAACAGGGCATGGAATCAGAGTGCTAGTTTTAGATTAACACCCTCCTACTATTGCTGCACTTTAGTGGGAAGTTGCTATAGAGGTCAAAACCAGTCAACTGCCTGTTTTGACTGTTGACCCAAATGTGCACAAAGGGCATTTTTGACTGGTTTTCACTGTCATTTTGACCACCCTAAACAATACCAGACAATGCTTTTACCAGTCAAAAACGGTCGACTCATTTTGACCTGTAAATGTACTTACTACACGTAAGGTTTGACAGTGTTTGACTTTTAAGTGCACTGGATATACCTTGGCAAGTATATCAACATTTTGACTGATTTTGACTGATTTTGACCCTTGTAGTAGTAGGAGGATTAACTCAGTGACTGGAAATAATACCCCACACAATAAGGTCACATTACCGATGCTGCTGCATAAATGAGCCAGTAATTTTCAGTCACTGTGTTCATCTTAAACTTAGGACACCGATTCCATGCCCGGTTTAAAGTCTGCTCTGAGAGTGACGATATTGTCCCTTTAACTACCTTAGCCTTGGGTGCTGTTATAGTAGCAAAATATGTGAAATAATTTCAAAAATTAGTTTCTGTCAACTGAAGACAGAATGTCCACTTTGGAATGAATACGAACTATTGTAGATTCCATGTAGTTTAAAACTCCTGACATCGGTAAGACTGGCAGCACCTTTTGTCAACTAAACTCATTAAAAATATACTACTCAAAACAATTTAGGGAACACCGGATTTTTAACATCAAATAGGTTTGAAATGTTCCATGAACCGGGATTTTCATTTGCAACCCCCTCTCTCTTTCAGTAGTCATGTCATGAAATGTGTAATCACTACATGTATCCTTTATCATCTGTTTCATTGTGCAGTTGTTTCTCATCAATTCTGTGAAACATTGTGTTTATCTGAAATAAATGATCTTGCTTTAACTGAGATTATTCCGGTGTTCCCTAAATTGTTTTGAGTAGTATAGTTGTATGTTGATAACCCATCAATAACTGATTCTGAAATTGAAATAAAAAAGTAGTTTATAATTGATGAGCTGTCAACAAGTTGTGAAGAAAGTTTGTCTTTGGTGTTACCAAGTGTAATGGACAAGAAACAAAACAAGAAATGCACAAAAACAAGAAAGGAAGTCCATACTACAAGTTTCTTCTTGAGATGAATACATTTTATTCCCATTTCCAATCAATGAGGCCCGTCTATCACATTAGCACCAGCCATGGAAGTCTAGTTTCCTCGACGGTCTTTTTCATTTCAATTCTGGCTACAATCCTGCTGTAGAAAATTCCTTTCATGATTTTTCTTCCATTAATCTTGCTGAATCACACTTTGCAAGTTCCCTCTATCATATTCTACATTAGTTTGTGCAGTCTTATCACACTTATCCCAGATCCTGCATACCGTTGGCAAATCCAGGGAGTTAAAGTGCGGTATGTAGTACCCCCCCCCCCCAATATCTTTTTGATCACCATACATGACCATCTACAATACACCTCCTTTTCTTGCACTGTTACTCCACCCCAATTTTTTGATGTGCCCCTTCCCTAGCCACCTTGGATCCGCCCATGCATTCCAGCTACATACACATACAGCCTGCAAATCAATGACTTTTGTCCCAACTTCTCAAATGCACACCAAAAATGTGCCAATTTATTGAGATTTATCTCTACATTCATTGGTGACCATCAACAGATCTTTATCCCAGAGTGGCCCTCTTTTGCAGATTCTCCAAGCTCAAACACAATCATCAGGGTTGGCACTGATACCCCCCCCCCCCCCTAAAAAAAAGAGCCAACCTATTCACCTACCAGCCTTGTTATGGTCATGTAGATCTATATGGAAGGAAATCTACAGTGCTAAGCAGAACGATTAGCACACTTTGACACAGTAACATATCTATCTGAGAAGTCTCAACAAGAAAGCCGCCTGCCGCCCCCCCCCCCCCGCCCTGTCCAGTGTTGAATTTTGCTGGGATGTCGCGACACAGGAAAATCTGGTTTTACCTTAACACTGAATGGGGGGTGTGGGGAGGGGGTGTGGGAAGGGGGTTCTAATAGGGTTTGCATACTGCTGTATTTGGCCACATTGTGATAAAGATACATATTGATTAACACCACACTGCATAACCAATACGGTCACAATCTAGAACTGCGGCTATTCTTCAACAAAAACACTGTTCATATTTACATTATCTATACTTACACATCAAAGTTTTGCTTTTATACATTATTTTCAGGAAGGAACTCGAATGATGTAAACCTTCCTAAGATGACTCAACTAGTAATCTTAATCAAGGATTATTTCATTTTGAGAAGCTTCCGCTTGCTCAACTGATCATTTTGCTAAGCATGAGGTTTAAATAATGCAATTGATTCATTTGAAAATATTAAGCTGCAGTGGATAGAACACAATGTATTTAGGAAGTAAACAGATATATGATTACGCCATTGGTATTATTAAGGAAATGGTTGCATTATTTTGTCTTCACATCAAATGGAATATAGGTGAGATGAACACATCTTTCTTTTGAAATAATCCTAAATTTGTAGTTTTTACATGGAAAAGGGAAGGAAATTGTTCAAAATGTTCGCTATTTGCAACTTCTAGCATCAACATTTTGATACACTGAGGAATACTCGGTCAGTCCCATATTAATCAAAATAATCAAGGAATTTATATTTGTGCACACTGTTGGCGTAATTACTTCTAAAGCCAACCTTTTTCACATAATTTCTGTGCTGAGAAATACTCAACTTAAATTCTGACAGTCAAAGAAACTAAAGAATTAGTTATTTTGTATCACTCCTGTGGATAATAAAATGGTAGAAAAAGTTTGTACAATTATTCATCATATCCCTTTGGTACATATCTATAGACAAATCTATTTTAAAATGTACATTTCATAGTCAATAAATATTTCAGAATTTGGAAGCAACATTTAGAACAAGAGGAGAAATTCTCTATTGAGGTTGTTGGCTCTGAAACTGAAGTATGATTATGAGAGGTAATTCTAAAAAAGTGGATTGTTATCAAAACTTTTTTTTAAAACACATTCATTCGATCAGGCACATCTACGAGGGAGAACTAAACTTCACAAAGATTTACCTGACAAGATTTACCTGAGGTATATTCTTTGCAATGTATAAATATAAATAATGCCCACAAAATGTCTCAAAATTTAAAGAAAAAAGTACAGACAAGTTCTCTTTTTGTGACAGTTTGTTCACCTATCATTGAAGTACTTATAACCAAAAAGCCACTCAAGAAAATTTAATCTATGAAAAACAAATCTTTGAAATTGAACAAATTTAATCCTGATATTTCATCATCAACTTTCAAAAGATCTGCAGCATAATTGTTCAATGCATTTATGTTCACAATGAATTAATTTATTTAACTACCAGCAATAAAATCACATATAGTATCTCCTGAAGTTAAAGGACAATCTTGTGATGATAACTGGGAAAAATATAAGTTTTTTATATTAAAGGTAAGGTACAGGATTGGTAATTCAAAAATAACCAAATGGTGAAATTTTAATGTAAAACTTAGTGTAAAGCTGATGATGGTATTAACCGTCCTACTACTACAAGGGTCAAAATCAGTCAAAATGTTGATATACTTGCCAAGGTATATCAACTTGAAAGTTAAACACTGTCAAACCTTACGTGTAGTAAATACATTTACAGGTTAAAACGAGTCAACCGTTTTTGACTGGTAAAAGCATTGTCTGGTATTGTTCAGGATGGTCAAAATGACAGTAAAAACCAGTCAAAAATGCCCCTGTGTGCACATTTGTGTCAACAGTAAAAACGGGCAGTTGACTGGTTTTGACCTCTATAGCTACTTGCCACTAAAGTGCAGCGATAGTATGAGGGATAATCTTCTTTAGAAATATTTTTGTTTCCAGTTTCAGGAATGAGTACAAATATCTAAATACATTATCACAATATTCAGCTGAAACTTTCACAGGATTAATTCAAAGAGAATAAGCATACTCATAGAAGCAGTCTTGCTAACATTACCAATGCTGTACCTTCCCTCTAACCCTAACCTTCCCAAATCCTCCAAAATCCTCTTTGCTAAAGTGAAGGATTTTGAAGGATTTTGGTTATTCGGAAATTGCAGTGGTGAAGGATTTTGAAGGATTGAGGGCAGATGTGTGATTATCTGCTCGGTGGATTATGGAGGATTGAGGTTATCAGGCTGTATGTGACATTGGATGAAAATGGAAGATTGAGGTTACATGGTACATGTTGGTCTGTCCACTGATTCTGGAGGATTGAGGTTATTAGGCATACTTGCCTTCCTTCCTCCAATGTACATGTACATACAGGTTTGTTGTAGAGATTGCAAGGTCAGTGCTTGGGTCAGTGGAGACTGTTTATTGCTCCATGCATGCAGGGAGGGTCCCTGGCCCTGGGCCATGTACATGTATCACAGATTAGAAACACATGTGTGCATACAATGGTAGTAGTCATTGTGCTTGCTTTACTACTGAACAATCTTCAATGTATATCTTGATTCAAAGAGAGTAAGCATACTCATAGAAGCAGTTTTGTCAACATTACCAATGTTGTACCTTCCCTTCAATGTATATCTTGATTCAAAGAGAGTAAGCATACTCATAGAAGCAGTTTTGTCAACATTACCAATGTTGTACCTTCCCTTCAATGTATATCTTGATTCACAGAGAGTAAGCATACTCATAGAAGCAGTTTGGCCAACATTACCAATGTTGTACCTTTCCTTCAATGTACATCTTGATTCAAAGAGAGTAAGCATACTCATAGAAGCAGTTTAGCCAACATTACCAATGATGTACCTTTCCTTCAATGTATATCCTGATTCAAAGAGAGTAAGCATACTCATAGAAGCAGTTTTGCCAACATTACCAATGTTGTACCTTCCCTTCAATGTATATCTTGATTCAAAGAGAGTAAGCATACTCATAGAAGCAGTTTTGCCAACATTACCAATGCTGTACCTTCCCTTTAATTCCACATATTGCATTTGTTTCCCTCTAGCTTCGGAGACCTTATATTCAATTATATTTCATCTGTTAAGAACATGTTCTCTTGTAAACTCAATCATCAACCAAAACATCAAATTTTAAGTAATTCCCTTCCTTCACCTAATGTTTTAAATATTCCAGCTTCACAGACATTACCAGATAAGTCAACTGGTCTCTTGGGCTCACCTGAAGGGTGATGTTGTTATATTAACTGTGACTGAGTTGAAAGTTAATAAATAAAAGATGACACAGACATCACGTGTTGTCATCAGGCAATGCCCGTTCCATATGCAGACACTGTCATGATTATTAATGAGTAATTAAAATGTTAAAGGGAATGTACACTTTGAATAAAACATCTGTAAATGCAGCCATGCTTAATAAGAATCAAGCAAGAAACCAAACCTGTAAAATTTCAGCTTATTTTGTTGTGTCATTATGGCCAAAAAAGAAAGCCTCCGGTTTCTGGTCATAGGTCGGCTTCAAAATTGGTGCAGTGATGCGTTTTCCCTCCCTTTTTTTTGCCAATCAGTGAAATACGTGATACATGTATCCACGATTATTGGAACCAGACCAAATTTCCCATACACAAAGTATGGTGGCTAAGAGAGGCCTCACAAATCGGGCAAACGTTCATACCCCTATGTGAAAAAGTCGTTTAAAACACAGCACAGTAGCATTCCAATCCATCCAGCCTGCAATTGGACATCGTTTCATAGCACCAAAAAAAGAAAACTAAAAATGACAAAAATGACGCGCGCGCAGACCAGAAACAGGGGAATTTTATTTGTTTGGCCTAACAAGAAAACATTGAAAATGCAGTCAGATGTTTGTATATGCATTCTCAAGTGGAAATGGTTCATGTTCTTCTAAAAAAAAAAAAGAAAAAGACAGCATGTCAAATGGAATAATTTCTCAAGATGTTTGGCGCCATCACAAAACATTCACATCAAGTACGTTTTTAGATTATAATTCAATAATTTAACCCTCCTACAATGAGTGCTTTTTTTGAAACAACCCATTCAGGCCACTCCAAGCCATTAGCTGTTGCCAGTGGCCTCCTATGGTTACCCTTCTGTGCACTGTCACACCACTCCTACAATCAGTGCAATTTTTGAAACAACCCATTCAGGCCACTCCAAGCCATTAGCTGTTGCCAGTGGCCTCCTATGGTTACCCTTCTGTGCACTGTTACACTACAGATTGCAGGGTCAAGTGGTCTCCCATGGATACATTGTAGGCCATACTAATATGTTCAAACATTTACAGTGGCCTTGGGTGACACACAGTTGATTTTGTAAGATTACTTGGAAAGGACAGCAGGCTTGTACATGTACTGAAGGTTGCTAAAGAACTGAATTTCGTGGATCGGAGTGTCCTCCATGTGTAGGAGGGTTCATAGGGTAATTTTTTAATAGGGTAATTACCGAAAATGCCCGATTACCCAAAAGCTAAATGAATGTACCAATCGATCTGGCTGAAATGCTCTCATATCAAAGAAAACACACAAATATGTCACTGTTTAATTGTAAATGCTTTTTCACACTTCTGACTCATGACTTACACTCCGCATTAAGCTGAACTTTTCACAAATTGGTTGTTTATTGTATATGTTGTACCTTCCCTTTAATGTATATCTTGATTCAAAGAGAGTAAGCATACCCATAGAAACAGTTTTGCCAACCATAACAAGTAAATTTTGACCAGCATATCTGATAACACCTGTTTAAAAAAAATGCAGCGATCATGAACACATAATGTCCATACCAATGTTGAATTGCATGAGTCTATCATGGCACGCCTCCATTCGCTCTTATGGGATCCTGTGTTGCTTCTGTTTGCGATGTGGCTCTGCGGTAAACAAAGAAAGACAAATTAGTCATTTATAATTTGACACATTGATGATTTTTTATTGGTTGTTCCGAAGCTGTGAACTCATGTAAATTTGTATACACATATTAAAAATGGAATTCAATCCAAACTAGTCTGTGATACTCCAATTTTTACCTCTGTTCTTTTCAAAGAAATTATAAATAATGTTTTTTTTTTACTGTACTTATTTTTTTAAGCAACTTCACAATTTACTGTTAATGCTGCATATTTTTGCAAACATAATGTTGAAGCAATATAACCAAAATAGAAAGTCACAATTGTATTGTTTTGACATTAAATTGAAAGAAAATCATTGTTTAGATTATAACATTACCAAATACCATGTTATCTTTTTGGTTATTAAACATAGTCATATTCACTCTTAAGCCCCCCCCCCCCCCCCAAAAAGTCTCCGGTTTTTGGTCATCGGTAGGCTTCGAAATCGGTGCAGTGACGCGTTTTTTTTGGGGGGGTGGGGGGTAATCTTTCTTTTTTTTCAACAGGGAAATACGTGATACATGGATACGTGGAGACCAAATTTCCATATACAAAGTATGGTGGCTAAGAGAGGCCTCACAAATCGGGCAAATGTTCATACCCCTATGTGAAAAAGTCATTTAAAACACAGCACGGCAGAATTCCAATCGATTCAGCAATTTTAGCTGCAACTGGACATCATTTCATAGCAACAACAAAAAAAAACAAAAAAAATGCCGACGTTTTAAGAAAGGTTCATATGCGAAACAAAGTGGAGTCAAAAACTGATATTAGCACAACTAATTCTTTAAAAATCTTTATACATTTCAACAAATCTTTTGCTGTCAATTTATGAAGTATAAATCACTTTGCATTCACATGAAGTATGAAGTATGAACTGGGTTTAAGTCATCTCTTCCACTCATCATCCAAGATTCTTTCAAATAAGGTAAATTGATTGAGTTCACTAATGAGACTGGCTTCCCCCAGCATGAGGAGAAAGAAGGGTCAAGATGATAAAAAGTAATAGGTATATCCATGATATTGTGAAGGTTGAAGTTAAAATGAAACGACAAAATATCCTTAAGAAAAGGGTACGGAAGAACTAAAAAGTATTTCAACGTTTTTCTGGAACGCACCAACATAAATAATGAATCAGTACTTTTCATGCAATGAAAACTTGAACTAAACTTCAAGCTGATTATTTTCTGCATCAAAGTTAAACTTTAATTTGCTTTTTGTATAAAAAGGAATGATTTATAAGTGATTTGTGCTGATGATCCTTATTATCTATTTCCAGAGGCTTGGAAGAAAAGATTATTGTAACGGACGAGAGAACACTAATGAAATTCTACACAAAATGAGGTCGTCAATAGAGATGATAAAATAATGTGCATGCTCAGCAAATGATGATTTGAAATCACAGCAAAATGAAAATCTACCAATTTCCGGAAAAAACAACAACCCAGTTTGACATGTTCGGCAGCTTGCATGCAATGACACGGATTTCTCTTCACCATGCAACTACTGTTACCTGGGAAAGCCTGGTGGGCATACAGCATGGAATCTAGAGTAACCTGCTGGCGGTGCAGCAAACGATGGGAGTTTGCTGCGGATGAAGCGCTGCTTTGCATTGAATCCAGAACATTGCCTGTTAACAGTGAGGTGTGGGGGGGGGGGGGAATATGGCATGGAGTGTTGGTTAACGCTGTGTAACACTACGGCGGTTAGAACCTACAAAGCTTCCAGAGTTCAGCGGTTAAGTCTTTGTATAATGTAAAAGCTGATACCATTAGTTCCCCCCCCTCCCACCCCATTTAAATTTTTAAAGAAATTTAAGGGGTTTCTAGAGAAACCTTCCAAAATGGTTTGAATATAAAGGGAAGATACAACATTGGTTAAGTTCACAAAAATGTTTCTGAGAGTATGCTTACTCTCTTTGAACATAATGCAATCAACCTGTGAAAGATTCCACCCGTTACACTGTGTTTTTCACAAGAAAATAATGACAACACATTCTGATTTTTTTCGTATTCTTTCTGACAGGGAATTTAGGGAAAGAGTACTCTTTCCGTAATGAAAAAAGTATTTCAGCTTTTTCTTAACAGCAACACAGACAAAATTATTTTTGGGGCAGATTATATTTTGGGGTGTGACACAAAGTAAATTTTCGTTAAAGTTAAACAATTTGATCCAATCCAAATCCTATATCTGTAAGTAAACTCTATTTAAAAAAATGTCAATATTTTGTGGATTGTTTCTTTGCACCCGGTCAGTTACGGCCTGGTCAGTTACTGCAAAAGAAGAATTACGGTCATTTACCTGCATTTTGAGTGTGGTAATAAGTGCCAGGTGCCGGGCCTGTTATAATGGCATCTCCTGGGGATGTACTTCTTCCTGATGACCCTTGATGACCTGGTGACACATGACCCGACACCATGGGGAAGCTTGGTGATGCAAATGCTGGCGAGGTCGAAGGTTGTTTGCGAGTCAGATCAGCTAGATGACTGAGCTGTTGATACCCGGGTAACGTAGGAATGCCCGTCTGGTAACTTGAGCTGAAAGAGGAGCTGTGAATAGGGCTTGTTGATGGGGTACGCTGGTACTGAGAGAAACCAGACTTCTGTCCTAAGGGTGAGGTGTGACGTGGAGAACTAGAGGGTGGCGTCACCTGACTAGGGGAGGTGGAGTATGGGGATGTGCGTACAGAATGGGATGACCCCTTAGGAGGGGAAGGAGATGTGTGGATGGGTGTGGGGACTATTTTCCCTGGATGTTTGCTGGATGCAGAACGCTCCCCTGTCAGGGAAACGGAGTGAAATGCAGAATCTTTCCTTGAAAGATACAAACTGCTTGTATTACTCATGGGCAGGCTGATTGGTATCTTTGCAGGCAGTGACTGTGATGAGGATGTCGCCATTGTAGTGTTGCCGTGTTGCGGCAATCGGTGCGAAGTGGCAAGGGTCTCCCGCTTTGCAGCAGACCCACTGTACTGTTGTGAATGGGTGATTGGGGGTGACACCAACTTATGAGCGGACTGAATCGCTGCGTCAGAATTTGACTGGAGGCCTCCGGTGAGGTTTGAATGGCGCGTTAGCTTCACAACTGGCTGTGAAACGGAGATCGACGTATCCACACCAGAGGTGACTTTTCCAGCTAGCCTCAGTTTCTCAAAAGCACTCTTCTGCTGAGCTACTTTAGTATTACCAGACAGATTAACCTGTTGTGGTACTACAGAAGCCTTATACTTCAGTGTTCCAGGAGTGGCTTTTATTACTTCTTGTATTGCAGCAGGGTTTCCCTTTTGGGCCATACTGTACATCTTTTCAAACTCCATTTGGAAGCTTGTTTTGGGTGCAGTACCAGCCATCTTGGTTGAAGACACCTTTGACTGTGATTGTGTGTTTCTTACCGAGTTAACTATACTAGCTGACTGCACAGCAACTTGTGCTAAAGCTTTGATCTCATCAGCGTAAGGTGAATGTCCTTTCCTCATGGAGCCACTCTCTCCTGACCAAGTGTCTTGCGGTTGCAACAGCAACGACGCCTTTCTTAGAATGTCAAGTTGTAATGATTTAGCTTCATCTTCGGCAGTGTTTCTTTTACTTGAAGGAGCGACAACTTCTCTTTTGTGTTGATGCTTAACCTCATCCTCAGTTGCTTTCTTGGGAGGATTCCCAAACTTACTGTCTGGTTTATCGTGTAACGCCAGTTGCTCAGCAATAAGAAAATCCACAAAATCTCTTGAGTCCTTTACTCTGAGCAAGACGTTCTCAGGTGCATTTGAAGTTTTTGGTCTGTTGTTCGGTTTGGGCTCAGTCTGTTCTTTCTCATGTTGAGGATCTGCCTGGGGATCCTGCTGAGGATCCGAATCCACTGAAGGTTTGTCATTTGCATAATCCAGTAACGTACGAATGAATGAATCCTGACTGCTCTCCGGGGATGTGACACGTGCATTGGACTTGTCGTGTTTATGGTGGAAATCAGGCTCATCCACACTTGAATCCAAGGCATCTTGTGTTGAGGTGTTAGTAGGTGTAGGCTTCTTGGCAATAGGAAGTATCTTTCTTGGCTTAGGAGCGATTGATGTAATGCTTCCATGAACGGATCGAGTTTCCTTGAAGAGTGTTCTGGAAGATACAAAATATTAGACTTAGACTGTTAGACTTATTCCAAGTATTAGACAAAGAAGTATTGGTGCTTAACTAATTAAATGCATAAGAATAGTCCATCATAAATGCCTTCAGATATAGCCCAACTAGAATCAGGTCATTTTATTCCGAGTAACTATTTGGACCATATCTGTATAAAAAATAATTTCCTTGAAGTATAACAAATATAAGGTTGCGTTAACTCCATGTGAATAAATAAACTCAAAAAAAATTGTAATGTTCTGAAAAGAACCGTCTCAGTTTAGCATAAACTGGTTTTTATGCTATATCATCTTTATTGTTAAAATATCACACAAATATCACAAAGATAATGCTTTCCATTATTTTAGGGAAAAACTGGAAACTTCCAATCAACCTCTGATAAATTTCTCCATGCAGGCATTTTCCTGTTTTCTCTTTGCCTTGGTGCCCCTTAAAATGTCCCCATAGACATTTGAATATTCAAATGGTACTAATAATAATAATGTAATAATAATAATAATGTATAGATTTATATAGCGCACGTATCCACCAACTAAGTGGCGCTCAAGGCGCATTATATTATTATCCCTGCTCATAAGGCTCATAAGGCTCATAAATCATTCCTGAAACCATCTCAGCTCCCTGGGGAGTATACAGCTCAATTGCTGCCATTTCTAGCGCATATAGAGCAAACCATCTCTGCCTTCACAGGTACCCATTTAACCCCTGGGTGGAGAGAAGCAATTATGGTTAAGTGTCTTGCTCAAGGACACAGGTGTCACGGCCGGGGCTCGAACCCACACTCTGCTGCTGGCAACACCAGAACTTGAGTTCAGTGCGCTAGACCGCACGACAATCCACTTTACGTGCATTATACAACACACGGGACCTACGGCTTTACGTCCCATCCGAAGGACGAAGCAATTATGGTTAAGTACCTTGCTCAAGGACACAAGTGTCACGACCGGGGCTCGAACCCACACCCTGCTGCTGGCAACACCAGAACTTGAGTTCGGTGCGCTAGACCGCTCGGCCACGACACTCCACTGCCCTATACCAACGAAGAACATCTGGGGTGTGATTGGGTAGTTTTGAAAAATCCATGTAAATTTTGCTAGGGGTATTTGGGCCACCGTTGTGAATAGCGCTGGGGTGAAATCTATGGTTCTGAGCGTTTGCTTTGCGTTCCTTTATTGCTTAAATCTTTAAAATCCGGAGGATCACACCATTGCGATTTGTAAAAATCTGAAAAATTCAGAAAAATCTGAACAAATCACACCGCTGGAAGATTCTTTGCCCCTTCAAAAAACATAGTACAATGCCTTCAGGTTTGAGCTCGGTGCCTTCTTCAATAAACTTAACAAGAAACTTCATGTAGCTTTTTTTTTTGGGGGGGGGGGGGGGGCATCACATGTTTTAATATCCCCCCTCCCTTAAAAAATTGTAACAATTGACCTCATGACTGATCTATGTACCACTGTGGGGCCATCGATGGTACACACAGCAATTTATCACAAGAACATATCATTCACCTTGTCTGCATCCATCCAGAGAGCCAGAGGGGTTTAATATCATCCTCCAGGTATATCTTGAGGTAGTCTTCGGCTGATTGAGTGCGGATTTTAGACATCTTGTATGTTTGCATTTTAACACTTACAATGCTGCACAGCAGTTCCCTGGAATGAACAAAATCAATTAATTAATTTTTGAGGCTGACCTATTTCAGGGCTTAGGAATAATTTTAAAAATAGGTTCTTAGGTTTGGTGAGTTTTAAGCCCACTTTTAGTATTTTTTGAAAAACATAAATTAAATGGATTTAAATGAATCTTACTTGGTGTAAAGTTGATGATGGTATCAAAAATCTCTTCAAATATTACTGTCTGAGGTTGAAAATTAATATTTTGTCTTCTGGGGACATAAATTCAACACTGAACTGCATAAATGAGCCAGTAATTTTCAGTCACTGTGTTCCTCTTAAACTAGGACACTGATTCCATGCCATGTTGAATGTCTGCTCTGATCGTGACGTTATTATCCCTTTAATGGCACAATGAAATAAGCACTCTAATTTGACAAACTAAGTCCGTTAACACTCAAACGACCATGGTCCTAAAAACAACAAATCATCAAAGGTTTCCAATTGTTTTTTGCTAAAGTTTGTGACAAAACATGAGACTAGCGAACCAATCATACGCTATAGGCTGTTCCAAACTTTCAACCAGGCTAGGCGACTTTTGGATCAAATTACTGCAACTTTAGTAAACAACAGTTTGCAATGGAACTTATTCAAACACTGCCCTCACCTGATTTCTTCGGTCCACTGAAATCTTTTGGAAGGAACCTGCCCTCTTGATCCTTTCGGCTTCATTTCATCTTCTGTTGATCGACTTTTATTCATCATTCTGTACAGGTAAATAACACAGATATAAAACTTCCTTCTACTGAGAAAATGTCATGCCATGACGTTGTCTTTAATATTTTTTCGTCTTACCGTGAACCAGAGTATAAGCCAGGGTTTGGAAACAGGACGTCCAAATTAGTTTTTCTTTGAAAAAACAGGGTGTCCAAATATCTAACTTACAATACTTCTGTGTGTGTATTAGAACTAAAACAGGATGTCCATTTAGCAAACTGGACGTCCAAAGGACACCCAAAAGGTATTGCTGGCATGCCGTGAACAATTTCCATTTTTACTGACACCAGCAAGGTACCTGTGAGTCTTCATTCCAATTGGACAATCGGCATCTGTCAATCAATATTTCTTTTTGAACAATTAGATGTGTTGAATGGCGACATTTGCACAAAATAGGCACATCATACAAAGACATTATCTCCCACAGGCTTGATAAGCATGTGTCTTTTAACATGTTATAAATACGTAGTTTTTTTCAGGGGCCTTTGCATAGACACCAAATAAATATGCATACACATTAACAGTTTACCAACAGTGCCAATATAATGATAGATAAATGATAATCTAATCTCTGCAACATCTGCCTCTAGCACATTGTACAGAGAAAGCATTTCAAGTAATGTATTAATCTATCACCGTGTAGTAAATTATTATTATGATTATTAATTCGACCTCAAAGAAAACAAATACAACCAGAAATACAGAGCAAAGCAAACAGATAGAAATACCCGAGACAAATGACCTAAAAGCACAAAATACACAACAAATAATTAAATACAAACAATGTAATGATAGATGAGCAAAATGAGCATGATGAAAATGATTACGAAGTAAGAATGAGTATGAGAATGAGTAAAAGGGGAGCATGCAGATTACAGTTATTATTGCAGTAATTTACACCTATACCCAAACGATATTTATCACTGCCTAAAAAGTGCAGTTGTCTCGACCACAATGCCCTGAACAACCTATTAAGCATCCATCACTTATACACTGTAAATCATCTGTGTTTTTAATAGCATTCTAGATATAATTGGTTTATTTTCTTTCACATGATGTATGAAGCTAGTCACATGAATGACAGTGCTCATGATAATTTCTGTAAACCACAATGGGATATTTAAAATTGTCAGCAATCATTTATAGTGATTTTTGACCCATCATCTTAACAGCCCCCCAAAAAATCTCCAGTTTCCGGTCTCTGGGTGCGTCGCCTCAGACCCATGCACTGGCATTTTTAGTTTTCTTTTCTTTTTTTGTTGCTATGCAATGATGTACAATTGCAGCCAAAATTGCTGGATTGATTTAAATTCTGCCGTGCTGTATTTTAAACGACTTTTTCACGTTTCACATTCGCCCGATTTGTGAGGCCTCTCTTAGCCAACATACTTTGTGTATGGGAAATTTGGTCTTGTTCCAATAACCACGTATACATGTATCACATATTTTACTGGTTGCCAAAAAAAAAAGATTACCATAAAAAAAAAAATTATAAAAATTAAAAAAAAAAAAACGAAAAAAAAAAAAACGCATCACTGCACCGATTTTGAAACCAACCTATGACCAGAAACCAGAGACGTTTTTTTGGCCAAAGATGTATCACCCTTGTCACTATTTCACCTGCAATTTCCTTTTTCATCAGAACATTGTTATCTTTCTTGAAAAAAAAAAATCACAGGCATTAAAGCCACTATATACTACTGGTTATCTCCAAAAACATAAATGATTACAGGTTTACAAAACACTTATTTGGTTTCAAGACGATGATGGTATCAAAGTTATAAATTTGGATCCACTGGAAATATAAAATATCCCTTACGCATTATATTTGTCCTGTGCGGCTGCCTGACACTCCTGTTGGTATCTATCTAACTGTGCTGGCATTGCCTTGGCAATTGCTGAAAAAGAGATGAAAATAAAATTAAATAAAGTTATTCCCAGAAAACATGGTGGGAATCATTAATGGTTAATATCATAGCAAGGTTGCATTTTTGTCCTGTCTGTCATGCTTGTGCTGGCTACTCATCCAGTGAAAGTAAATTTTGTTTCTATATTCTGAATATAATTAAAATGTTGGGTTGATACCAATTAATTTTTTTTTCAAGATTTTGAATTTTTGGGTTGGTTGTTGGCATGACAGATGAAATGGCATGAATTTACCAAATGTATGAAGTATAAAAATGAAAACAATTACTTGATCGTCCTCATCTGACCTCTGATTTTTTTCCCTTCATATTTACAATATCTTCTAATGTAAATCTCCTTGCAAAGCAGTCCTTCAAATCCGGTCCTAATCTTACCTTCCTTCAGTTTTTGTAAGGGTTCCTTAAGGCAGCTGTCGTGGGCCATGAGACGTAATTTCTTGGCTCTCTTCAAAAGCGTTTCCTTCGTGCATGGCAGAATGCAGGCAAGATGGTTGTACAATGACGAACGTATCCCACAGGATTGGTCTCTGGACTGATTTTCTATTCTGTCATAGCAAGCACATGTCAGGGAAGAGGAGATATTAGCGACTTGTTTAAAGAGTTCAGAAAATAATTAATTCTAGATTTAACCTAGCACTGTGGAGTGCTCAATCAGCTAAGGTAATAATTCTTAGTTGCTAGCGATCCTAGTCTGAGGAAAAAAAAAAAAAACTTTAAAAAATCTCTGCCACATGACAAGGGGTAAATTTCACAGAGCTGCTTAGCAGATAAAATTGCTTACCAGAATAATTTGCTTCGGGAATTTCATTGGTTACCAGCCAAACTTTCATACAAAATTTTGGCTGGTACTTTGTTTTATATTGCTTAGCAGCTCTATGAAATTGGCCCCTGGAACCAGTCTCATCTTCATCAATTGAAACTGCGAGGCAACTGCAGCTTTTTTTTTTTTTAAACACGTCTTATTAAAACATGTCATTTATTACAATTTTATTCAATTCTGTCAGACAAGTTTAGATTGGATCTACAACCTAAAGTTTAATGTTTTTGTGATATGGGGAGTGGTAAAAGTTTTCAAAACACTTTGAACACAACAGTGAATACCCTCGGAACAAAACAATTCAAAGAAATTAAACAGCACTCACTTTAGAAGTAGATTATTTACAGATGCCGTGAAAAACTTGCATTTTCCTTCTACAGATTTCCTTGCAGCCTAAACAAAGAGATAATATAATAAATGTAAGGAGAAAATAAAAAAACATTATCACTACGGCCATGGGTCATTGCTGTTGTCCAAAGGTCACATGACCAAAGTTCAAATGACCAAATTTCAAATGACCAAAGGTTAAATGACAACAAATCAATGTACAAAAATCAGAGCTGCCAACCCCAGCAGACAAAAAATCATATTCACAATCCCCAAAAATACTATTTTTAACACAAAAATCATCTTCTTAATAAACAAACAAATCACAAGCATAGATATGTACATCTCGTTGTGTTAATGTCTTTTCTTTGATTGCACAATGTACGGCCATCGTGTCGTATACTCCTGCTTGAATGTTTGTTTCCTTATTTTGGATGACGAAGAAGCCATGATGATGGTAACGATGCAAAAACAATGCCGATGTTGATGACAGACAAAAAAAAACATGCACCTCGCACGACGAAAATCACCTCATGGAGGTCGCCATGTTGATCACATACGCTGCATGCACAGCCAGTACAGTACACACTCACGTACTTACACAAAATGTGGTGCACACATGCGAGCGATAACGTACACTCAGAACACATGCAGGCCTCGAAATTGCCGTCGGTCTGTGCCATTGCTGCGATGCCCCCAAAATCACTGTGACATTTCACGGCAATAAATTGCCGTGCCCTTCATTATATCTTGCATAACAAATGCCAACACTAGACGAGAAAAAAACGATCTTTTTGCTGTTGTTATAAATGCAAACAAACGTTAAAAAGCTATTCCAGTTGACGTAAAAAGACGGCAAAATTGGCTTACCGCTGGTGCCCATAAAACCAAAACGTGTAGTAAACACGTGTATCAATTGGTACCCAAGCAGTACTGGGAAACCCACATTAAAATCACTTGCGTGCATGGTAAGTAGGTTCAAAGGCAGACAGCCAATAGGAAAATTTGTTACGTGGCATATGTACTACATTTAATTTTTTTATTGGCTGAATTCCTACATAATGTCGGAATTCAGCCAATAGGAAAATTCGTTAGGCTGCCAAGTAGGAATTCAGCCAGTACTTTGTTTCATCAACAGTGGGTGCGATCGGTAACGACTACAAGAAACTTAACTCGCGCCTTTCTCCGGCTTTTGGAGCTTTGTTTTCTCCTGCAGAAAAATACCGTAAGGTTTGTGCGCGCGGACGGAAAGAAGTAGTAACCAGGCAATATAAATTTTTAGTTGGTATTTTTTTAAGAAATCGTATTTTTTTACATGTATATCGTAGTGTCGTATTTTAATCGTTTTATTGTATGAAATACGACAAAATCGTACTGGTTGGCAGCTCTGAAAAATGTATACCTCAGCATATATGAAAAACATTTTTTTGCATGAAAACCATGGAGTGCCATGGTCGAGCGGTTTAGTGCATCGGATTTGTGTTCTGATGGCTGAGTCGTCAGAATGTGGGTTCGAATCCCAGCTGCGACCGGGGTGCTTGTGTCCTTGAGCAAGACTCTTTACCATAATTGCTTCTCTCCACCCAGGGGTAAATGGGTACCTGTGAGGGCAGAGTTGGTTGTTGTGTTTGATTAGCCCATATGCGCTGATTATGGCAGCAATTGAGCTGTATACTCCCCAGGGAGCTGAGATGTTTTCAGGAATGATTTATGAGCCTGATGAGCAAGGATAATAATGTAATGCGCCTTGAGCACCAGTTTGGTGGATACGTGTGCCATATAAGTCCACATTATTATTATTATTATTATTATTATGTCACCTCTTTAATTTTGTCCACATATGACACAAGGGATGCTGGCAATCCAGTAGGTAATGGTTCCTGTCCATCAGTGTCCATCCCGTCATCCCCGTTATTTCCGGATGACCCTGACCCTCCCTCGTTATCCTCCAGAGCCGTTGTGTCGCCCGCACTCATAGGTCCTTTCAGAGCTTCCTCCATGGCAGCTGCCATGTCGCTGTCCATTTTCAAGTCTGACATGATGAGTCCCAGATCAAGCGAAGGGTCGATGTCCCCGATGGAAGCATTGAGATCTGTGACGTCCACCGGAGGCGGCAAACCGTTTGTCGCTTTGGCCTGTGCATTGTTTGTTGACGCTTTGGTTGCATTGCTTGTAGTGTTTGCGACAAACTCTGTCGGAGAATCTTTATCAGTCACCTGATATTTGGCTTCCTCTCGTTGCTTCAGTAGTTCGGCAACCGTTGGTATGCGACTGGATAAATTCTTCTTTCTGCCTGGTTTTCTAAAATTTGAAATAAAAATAATAAATAATAATGAGTACTTATATACACTGGTATCTGCCAAGCAGATTATTATTACTTCTTATCATTAGGCTAATGAAACTACATGAAACCATATGAAATAAAAAGTAAAGTACAGAATTGGTAATGAAAAAACAACCAAATTGTCAAATTGTAATGTAAAACTTACTCGGTGTAAAGCTTCTCTAGAAATAATTTTGTCTGAGGGGCTGTTACTTTTCAGAAAAGTTAAATAATTTCAATAACAAAATTATGAACGAGTACTCTTTCCTAAATTCCATGATAGAATGAATATTCAAAAATTGAATGCATTTGCGTTTTTTGTCATTATCTACCCTAACTCCTGAGGCATTTTGGCTAGAAACGTATATCGTGATTCAAAGAGAGTACATATACTCATCAAAGCAGTTTTGCCAACATGACCAATGCTGTACCTTCCCTTCAATGTATATCTTGATTCAAAGAGAGTAAACACACTCATAGAAGCAGTTTTGCCAACATTACTAATGTGGTACCTTCCCTTCAATGTATATCTTGATTCAAAGAGAGTAAACACACTCATAGAAGCAGTTTTGCCAACATTACCAATGTGGTACCTTCCCTTCAATGTATATCTTGATTCAAAGAGAGTAAACACACTCATAGAAGCAGTTTTGCCAACATTACCAATGTGGTACCTTCCCTTTAATGTATATCTTGATTCAAAGAGAGTAAGCACACTCATAGAAGCAGTTTTGCCAACATTACCAATGTGGTACCTTCCCTTTAATGTATATCTTGATTCAAAGAGAGTAAGCACACTCATAGAAGCAGTTCTGCCAACATTACCAATGCTGTACCTTCCCTTCAATGTATATCTTGATTCAAAGAGAGTAAGCACACTCATAGAAGCAGTTTTGCCAACATTACCAATGCTGTACCTTCCCTTCAATGTATATCTTGATTCAAAGAGAGTAAGCACACTCATAGAAGCAGTTTTGCCAACATTACCAATGCTGTACCTTCCCTTCAATGTATATCTTGATTCACAGAGAGTAAGCATACTCATCAAAGCAGTTTTGCCAACATTACCAATGCTGTACCTTCCCTTCAATGTATATCTTGATTCAAAGAGAGTAAGCACACTCATAGAAGCAGTTCTGCCAACATTACCAATGCTGTACCTTCCCTTTAATGTATATCTTGATTCAAAGAGAGTAAGCACACTCATAGAAGCAGTTTTGCCAACATTACCAATGCTGTACCTTCCCTTCAATGTATATCTTGATTCAAAGAGAGTAAGCACACTCATAGAAGCAGTTCTGCCAACATTACCAATGCTGTACCTTCCCTTCAATGTATATCTTGATTCAAAGAGAGTAAGCACACTCATAGAAGCAGTTTTGCCAACATTACCAATGCTGTACCTTCCCTTCAATGTATATCTTGATTCAAAGAGAGTAAGCATACTCATCAAAGCAGTTTTGCCAACATGACCAATGCTGTACCTTCCCTTCAATGTATATCTTGATTCAAAGAGAGTAAACACACTCATAGAAGCAGTTTTGCCAACATTACCAATGTGGTACCTTCCCTTCAATGTATATCTTGATTCAAAGAGAGTAAACACACTCATAGAAGCAGTTTTGCCAACATTACCAATGTGGTACCTTCCCTTCAATGTATATCTTGATTCAAAGAGAGTAAACACACTCATAGAAGCAGTTTTGCCAACATTACCAATGTGGTACCTTCCCTTTAATGTATATCTTGATTCAAAGAGAGTAAGCACACTCATAGAAGCAGTTCTGCCAACATTACCAATGTGGTACCTTCCCTTTAATGTATATCTTGATTCAAAGAGAGTAAGCACACTCATAGAAGCAGTTCTGCCAACATTACCAATGCTGTACCTTCCCTTTAATGTATATCTTGATTCAAAGAGAGTAAGCACACTCATAGAAGCAGTTTTGCCAACATTACCAATGCTGTACCTTCCCTTCAATGTATATCTTGATTCACAGAGAGTAAGCACACTCATCAAAGCAGTTTTGCCAACATTACCAATGCTGTACCTTCCCTTCAATGTATATCTTGATTCAAAGAGAGTAAGCACACTCATAGAAGCAGTTCTGCCAACATTACCAATGCTGTACCTTCCCTTTAATGTATATCTTGATTCAAAGAGAGTAAGCACACTCATAGAAGCAGTTTTGCCAACATTACCAATGCTGTACCTTCCCTTCAATGTATATCTTGATTCAAAGAGAGTAAGCACACTCATAGAAGCAGTTCTGCCAACATTACCAATGCTGTACCTTCCCTTTAATGTATATCTTGATTCAAAGAGAGTAAGCACACTCATAGAAGCAATTTTGCTAACATTACCAATGCTGTACCTTCCCTTCAATGTATATCTTGATTCAAAGAGAGTAAGCACACTCATAGAAGCAGTTTTGCCAACATTACTAATGTGGTACCTTCCCTTCAATGTATATCTTGATTCAAAGAGAGTAAGCACACTCATAGAAGCAGTTTTGCCAACATTACTAATGTGGTACCTTCCCTTCAATGTATATCTTGATTCAAAGAGAGTAAGCACACTCATAGAAGCAGTTTTGCCAACATTACTAATGTGGTACCTTCCCTTCAATGTATATCTTGATTCAAAGAGAGTAAGCACACTCATAGAAGCAGTTTTGCCAACATTACTAATGTGGTACCTTCCCTTTAATGTATATCTTGATTCAAAGAGAGTAAGCACACTCATAGAAGCAGTTTTGCCAACATTACTAATGTGGTACCTTCCCTTTAATGTATATCTTGATTCAAAGAGAGTAAGCATACTCATAGAAGCAGTTTTGCCAACATTACTAATGCTGTATCTTCCCTTCAATGTATATCTTGATTCAAAGAGAGTAAGCACACTCATAGAAGCAGTTTTGCCAACATTACTAATGTGGTACCTTCCCTTTAATGTATATCTTGATTCAAAGAGAGTAAGCACACTCATAGAAGCAGTTTTGCCAACATTACTAATGTGGTACCTTCCCTTTAATGTATATCTTGATTCAAAGAGAGTAAGCACACTCATAGAAGCAGTTTTGCCAACATTACTAATGTGGTACCTTCCCTTCAATGTATATCTTGATTCAAAGAGAGTAAGCACTCATAGAAGCAGTTTTGCCAACATTACTAATGTGGTATCTTCCCTTCAATGTATATCTTGATTCAAAGAGAGTAAGCACACTCATAGAAGCAGTTCTGCCAACATTACCAATGCTGTACCTTCCCTTCAATGTATATCTTGATTCAAAGAGAGTAAGCACACTCATAGAAGCAGTTTTGCCAACATTACCAATGTTGTACCTTCCCTTCAATGTATATCTTGATTCAAAGAAAGTAAGCATACCTATAGAAGTTTATCTTAATGTTATAAATAAAAATGTTACCCTAATTGTCTCTGCAGCTGTTTCCGCATCTTCTTGGCAGCTTTATCAGATGATGAAGACGAGTTTCTCTTTCTCTTGCCTTCCTTCCTCTCATCGTCTGCTGACTTCCTATGCTTCTTCTATAAAATACGAACAAAGAAAAACCCTGAGTACTTCTATTCATGTGAGTACAAATGACATTGAAATAAACAGAACCAAATTTAATAAACGAAATCAAGTCCAATGAAGTAGGTCGGGAAAACACACAGATATTTTTACATCGCTGCTCTTGAGGAACATTTTTGTATAACCATCGCCATTTATACATCAATTAAAACCCTCCTACTACTACAATGGTCAAAATCAGTCAAAATGTTAATATACTTGCCAAGGTATATCTAATGCACTTAAAAGTCAAACACTGTCAAACCTTACATGTAGTACCGTATTTTCCTGCGTATAAGACGCGGCTTATCTGACTTTCAAAGGTACGAAAACGTCACTGCGTCTTATCTAACGGTGCGCCTTATCTGGTGTCGCTTGAGATCAAAGTGATGATTACCGCTTGTGTAACTTTCGGTGGACCTCAACCTAACAAAGCGGCCGTGTTTTCCAATGAAGGTCGTTAGCGCAAGATTTTCATGCATTCATTCACCGTAAATAATACTCACGAAAGACCTCACTCGTGTGTCGCATCAAAAGCAGAAATCCCTGTTTCTAAAAATAGCATGCCCAACATCGCACACGATCGCGCATTTTTATCTACAACGCTTAATGACTAAGTCTCTATGCGATGTGTGCAAGGTTGTCAACTTTGCCGTGTCTGTTTTTCACCTCGATTATTAATCACAGTGTATTACGCACAACACCGCGGGATCACTTGGGCGCAACCAGACTACTTTCCTAGTACACGCCAGCGTGGTGGTGGCGGCATGGTCGTGCTATAGCGCTTCTGGCATGCACTGCACTATATATTGAGCGGTCATGGTGCGCCTTATACGGCGGTGCGCCTTGTACGTTGACACTTTAATCACATTCCCCCGATTCTGGGGTAATGCGCCTTATACACCGAGCATCTTATACGCAGGAAAATACGGTAAGTACATTACAGGTCAAAATGAGTCGACCGTTTTTGACTGGTAAAAGCATTGTCTGGTATTGATCAGGGTGGTCAAAATGACAGTAAAAACCAGTCAAAAATGCCCCTGTATGCACATTTGGGTCAACAGTCAAAACAAGCAGTTGACTGGTTTGACCTCTGTAGCAACTTCCCCCTAAAGTGCAGCAATAGTAGGAGGGTTAATGTTGTTTGAATTTTTGGGAAATTACAACAAGGGGGTGTGTTTATATTTTCTTTGATGAGAAAGTAGCAGGATTATAATGGAGGGCCAGGACAATTGGCAAAACATATTGATCTAAACATGTTACTCAAAATGTTCAAAGTGTTCTAATTTTTAATGAGATATGCGTATTTTTAATGGAACATATTTGTAAAGTGCTGTTGATCATTTTATGAAAACAGCGCTCTATAAGTTTTAAATTATTATTATTATTATTCCCTTTTTGGTCTTGTTGTTGTCATACCGTGCAAAATAACTTGATTAAATTTAAATAAAACCAGACCATACCTTTGGTGTCTTTTTCCTACGTATGACATCCTGAAAGTCGCCGCTGTTTTCAGAGTCGGACCTCTCTCTGAAATGCAGTTGACCCTGGTTGATGTAGAACCCTCCCAACTGGGTTGTCAGCACATCGGGAACCAGCTCATCATACTGGAGAAAATAATAATAGAAGTTAGTTTCCTTCTGTACTGAACAGGGACAGGGGAACTGTAATGGGACGAGTGGTCTGTCAAATTTAAAACAAAAAAATCAATAAAAATCATGTTTCCTTTCTCCCCTGTTTTTTACCCCCCCTTTTCCCCTGCTTTTATGTAAAAATTTGTTTACATAACAATTCCTGTTTTCTATAAGATGAAAGCAATTCCCAGGAAATAATTTATCAGGACGATTGATACAATCACCAAGTTTTCACCAAGAGAGTTTTTAGAAAATAATTTGTTATTTTGATAATCTGGTAAATAACAATGTTGTACCTTCCCCTTAACCCTAACTCCCTAGGCCCATTTGCTTACACATAACCTGAATCCTTCATAACTCCCTAGGTCCATTTGCTTACACATAACCTGAATCCTTCATAACTCCCTAGGCCCATTTGCTTACACATAACCTGAATCCTTCCTAACTCCCTAGGCCCATTTGCTTACATATAACCTGAATCCTTCCTAACTCCCTAGGCCCATTTGCTTACACATAACCTGAATCCTTCCTAACTCCCTGGGCCCATTTGCTTACACATAACCTGAATCCTTCCTAACTCCCTAGGCCCATTTGCTTGCACATAACCTGAATCCTTCCTAACTCCCTAGGTCCATTTGCTTACACATAACCTGAATCCTTCCTAACTCCCTAGGCCCATTTGCTTGCACATAACCTGAATCCTTCCTAACTCCCTAGGTCCATTTGCTTACACATAACCTGAATCCTTCCTAACTCCCTAGGCCCATTTGCTTACACATAACCTGAATCCTTCCTAACTCCCTAGGCCCATTTGCTTACACATAACCTGAATCTTCCAAAATCCTCCAGTAGTAAAGCAAGCACATGACATGTATGCACACATGTGTTTCTAATCTGTGATACATGTACATGGCCAGGGCCCCTCCCTGCATGCATGGAGCAATAAACGGTGTCCACTGACCCAAGCACTGACCTTGCAATCACTACAACAAACATGGATGTACATGTACCATGGAAAGGCAAGCATGCCTAATAACCTCAATCCTCCAAAATCCTTCACTTTAGCAAAGAGCATGTAGCATGTAACCTCAATCCTTCAAAATCCTTCACTTTAGCAAAGAGGATTTTAAAGGATTTGGGAAGGTTAGGGTTAATGTATTACTATATTTCCTTTCTGAAAGGAGATTGTAAAAAATACACATAAACTGGCCTCAAACTTAAGGATTGAGAGGGCACAGCCACTTTGGCCTTGGCTGCATCAAAATTTCAAGGCCAACCAAAGGGGCATTACAGCCAACTCAGAGGGGTACCACGGCAATGGAAACAGTGGCCGTGGTTAAAAACGAGGCCTGTATAAATGTATAATTTTTAAATTAAAATGTGAAATTATATTCTTTCTTTCATTTTTTATACGGAAAGGTCCGTGAGATATGTTTAATATTTTGTCATCTGGAAAAAAAATGTAAGATACATACACATTCCGAGTTGTCTACAAATGGGTCTGTTTCATCATACCCCATACCAACGTCTATCAGCTCATCAATGAATACATGTTTTCTCTTCTTTCCTTTCTTTGGAGCCTAGAAAAACAATCATCCAAATTAAAAATAAATTATGGTATCAGTCATAAGGCAAAAAAAAAATGTCTTCAGTTTCAAAATTGGTGCGGTGACGGGCTTTTTTTTGGTGATCTTTTTTTTTTGCCAACCAGTGAAATACACGATATATGTATACGCGGTTATTGGAACCAGACCAAATTTCCCATACACAAAGTATGGTGGCTAAGAGAGGCCTCACAAATCGGGCAAACATTCATACCCCTATGTGAAAAAGTCCTTTCGAACACAGCGCAGCAGAATTCCAATCGATCCAGTAATTTTGGCTGCAATTGGACATCGTTTCATAGCAAAAAAAAATTAAAAATTAAAAATGCCGACGCGCAGGTCTGAGGCAACGCGCACAGAGAGCAGAAACTGAACATACATTTAACATCATAAAGAGTTATTTATAGTTTGATGAAATTAAAGAGTTACTTTACACAGTTACCGAATGAACAAAATAAACCAATTTAGATAAAACCAACAATCGTAATTTGTGTATGACATGAAGAATTGACTTTAATAATATTTATTCATTTAGTACAAAATAGTGTAAATGCATTTAAAATATGTTAAAAATTATAAGAATGCTCACATATTTCTCCTCAAATTTCTTGGCAATGGATTCCAATCCACCCATGTCGTCTTCATCAAGATCATTGAAGGGCCGATTGATGCCATTTGAGTCTTTCTCTCCTTGCTAAACAAGATTTGATGAACAGTAAGAGATCAATTTATAAGAATGTAATGGACATCATTTTGTAGATGGAAAAAAGCTACATAACGAGGGCACAGCTAACAAAGATTGGAATATGCGCATTAATTGGAAAGCACGCTTGATAGAGCATTCATGAGTAGAGGGAACATTCATAAGTTTTATCATTAAGTAGCAGCTCGGCTGACAACACTTGTTCTTAAAAAAAAATTGCCACATAAAACCATGAAACTATTTATATATATTGAATCCAACACCATTACTAAAATATTATTTATCACATAATCATTAAGCTAATGCCATATGAAAAATAAAACCAATGTGCCAAAAAGGAATACATTTATTTATGCCATTTATGATTTTATATAACTGTAACAAACAAAAATACTAAATAGCTTCAAAGTTTATGATTTATATTTTTGAAATAAAGTCAAGACAAAATCACCCAATGCCACAAATTAACAGAAAACTAACATGTAAATTAATTGTGCAGTTAACCTTTACATAAAGTGATCAGGTACACAGTCACTGTATCCCTTCATCCATGATGTAATGAACATCACTTTACACCTACACAAACATCCACTTTATAACCAAAACCGCCACCACAAAAAAGAACCTTTTCACGACCGAGTAACATAATTTCCTGCGCGCGTGGCCACCTGACCCCTATTTAGTCCAATTATAAGGTCAACGTTAATAACACCACACTCACAAAACAATGGAATTTCAACCCAAACATAATCCCCACACGTACACACACACGTCCCCCCCGCACGTACACAACTATGACAGCCACACATATCCTACAACCCTGACATTCATTCATTCAATCCATTTCATATACAGAACAATTCGTACTAAACGAATCCACGCTAACTTCCCACATCCACACACACCCTTACAAACACCTTCAATTAACAGCTTACATAATAATAATGATAATTTGCCAACATGCAACAAAGACATTTATATATAAAAAATAACTAGTAAAAAGCACGTCTACATGCTTCAGTGATTAACATTTCCAATGTTCAAAACATATTCCAAAACCAACTTGACGTCACTACCATCAGTTGAAACTATCAAGCATGTCTAGGAAGATCCATCAATTTGAAAAATAAGGCTACAATTTGCACATTATCATAAAATCATAAAATAAATATGAAAAATGGTTAAAATATGCATATTTGTCACTCCTGTTTATTTCATTCAATCAGTGAAAAACCCGAAGCCGACGCAAGTTGAGACGTGTTAAAACATTTCCTGCATAGAATCTCATTTCCGATCGCATTCAAAATGTTGTCATCAGACGCAACAAAAACCCATTCAAAGAAAATTCCATTTTCTGTTTCCCTGACCTTTATGTTTTCCCAAGATAGCCCCTCCAAATTTCTTTAGTTAAAATTTGTCGATCTTGTTAAAATCAAAATGTAAGAAGCCACTTCAGCTAGAGCTTTCAAAATTGCTGAGATTTTGCTTGATCCTTGAGTTGGCGGGCTTTTAACACCAGACATCAAATTCAATGCGGTCACGACCGCAAGTGGGTCATCAATTATTCACGTTCACATGCAGTATACATTTAACATGTCTGCCAATTTTCAATACAGTCAACATGCATGGAAAATGCCCACATATCTTCACAAAATAATCAACAATTCTCTGTTTTCCCTAATCTGTCTGCTTCTGCCACAACTATCCACTTTTTTTTACCATGTCATGACGCGAGAGCTCCAAAAGCGAGACGGTCCCTTTCATGCAAATACAGAACCTCAACCACATGAATATTTTTCGACTCTTTCTTCCACAGGCAACGCCCGCGTTGAAAGAAATGGCAACAAGGGTTGGAAAAGCAAAGATGGCGACAGGACTGAAATCTAATTGTCTTCCTATGATGTTTTATACAGTTCTTGCACATATCTGACACAAACAAAAAACTAAAAACTACAGCAACCTATTCCCGTTCAAAAACCATGAAACATGGATTCCGTGTGCAATCATGATAAATGCAATAATGCAGAGGTCATGACTCTCGCATCTCTGACTTTAAAAATGGCTGGAAAAGCTTGGAAATACGTGTAAAAGTGAGGAAACTTCGTAAGAACATAGAACAGATGTTGTTCTATCAATATGCACCATTTTGAATTGGAATTGGAAACCATAGGATTACTTACCACAGCATTTTTAACGAGCTGGCAGTAGGAAAACACGGAGCAGGTTTTGTCGCTGGGTTCTTTGAGGGTCAAATCGAACCGCAATGTCGGCACTGTTTCCTTCTCTTTCTTCAATGGGAAAAGTGGTCCAACTGACGAAGGTATGATCCTCCTGCGTTCGGCCATCGTTTCCCACCTCTGAAACTAATGAAATGTGTCTCTTCCGGGCAAAAACTGCCAAAATTATCGTTCTACCTTCCAACGTCCGTCGCCATTTTGACCATGTCGACCGCAGCTCGCGCATGCGCAATAGACGAAATTGATGTCGCGGGAAACTTAATTGCCGTAGCAACTTGTGGTGTGTAGCGCGTGCAGTTTATTTAAAAAGTTTCCGTATTATTTGGATAACAATATTGAATTTGAATATAAAAAAAAGACAATGGAGTCTTTTGTGAATCATTTGCAAATGACTATATCAGAAATATTATTTAATACATTTTTGATCGGTGGATCATCACTTAGAATAATTAATTCATAACAGGATATTATATATTCCACATACAATAATTGTTATTGTCCTAATAATTATAATTATTACGTTTTAATCCTCAATATATCATTCACATTTAAGGAATAAAAAACAGGGAGAGAACAAATGCCGACAAATATTTTTAAAACAATGGAAAAACAACAAACGAATACTAGACTAAACTAGTCTTCGAGATATTTTGGGGCTTAATAATTGACACTAAATATAAAAACACAAATTCAGTCGTAGTTATTTTCCAATTCTAAAATTTATTTATACATTTAATTGTATTTATATGTTTTTTGTAAAAATTATGAATGTTTATTGTAGATTTGTATTCGAGTCCCCAAACCTGGAGTCGAGTCCTCAGTCCGAGTCATCATTGTACTCGAACGTCGAGTCCGAGTCCGAGTCACGAGTCCTTTAAAAGTGGAATTTTAGCAAGAAATCCAAATATTGGATCCAGACCACCAACATTTGATTTCGGCGATTCTAAACCCATTGTGATTCAGTAATGTGTATAAACTATTTGTTAAATTAAATTTTATTATTCATTATAAAGACTTTATCTAATAATTTCAAGGGAATTTATTCACAAGTTAAGCGATCTTTGCTGGGTTTAAGAATGGCTTATATTGAACATGTTATTTTGCTTCCGAGTTTGATTCACAACTTCCAACTTCATATCAAGTAACCTTTCGCGTAATAATTCGGTAATTTTGTATGGTATCGGGAAATTAACAATTTTTAAACTCCCTTAAAGCATATATTTTAATAATAATAATAATAATAATAATAATAATAATAATAATATTCCTGTGGTAGTGGGAGCACTGGGTATAATCCCGAAGGCGTTGGAGAAACATCTCAAGGAAATATGTTAGGAACATATGTTAGATAAATAAATAAATAAATAAATAAATAAATAAATAAATACAAATATAGGATCAATCCACATGTTCATGGCAACCTGCTGTTTGAATGACTTAGTGGAGGTTCATACCTTGCAACAAAGTGGCAATCATCGGTTTAAAGACACGACTTTGTACTGATTTCTGCTTACAGACTTAATTTAACCCTTTCATACCCAAACTATTTTTTCTACATTGAATTTTCAATGTATTTTTTTTTGGGGGGGGGAACCATACATGATGAATATAATGCAAATTTAATTATAAAATTTAAGTAATAATTTTTATTCATGGTAAAACTTGTAGCTTTGTATACTAATTGCGGTGACACCATGTGAAATTCTCTATTGAGTAGTAATTAGTTCTGAAAAGCACTGGGGGTTACAACTCTTAATTTTGATTTAGAAATCCCTTCAGACATGAATGAACTAAATAGGACCATTTTATTTTAAGTAGCACGGTGTAATATGGGCTGGGACTTTGAAGTCGGGCGTCAAAGAGTTAAGGGAAGGTACAACATCGATAATTACCAGAGTATCAAATGAACAAATTATTATCTCCATCTTATTTGGTGGCAAGTTTGTAAAGTATCAAGTTGGTAAAGTATCAAGTTGGTAAAGTATCAAGTTGGTAAAGTATCAATCATCCTGAGGAATGATTTCGTCTGAAGAGTGTTCATCTTAGAGAAACCAGCATTCGGAAACCTTTTGTAAAACATAAAAACAGAAAGAAACATCTAAGAGTTTATTTTTTATTTTCTCAAAACGTTATGATCTATTGGGATGAAATTTTCACAGGTTAGTTTTATGATATATTCCTTGAACACTAGAAATGAAAGCACGTTACCAAATATCTTCCCTTTAAGAACCAAACAAAATAATTACAAAGGTTTTTTTCACTTGTCCTTTAAATGGAAATATCTACTTCTCATTCATAAACTAAATTAATTCAGAACCATATACAACTGACGGAATAGTTCAATATTTTTTCTATGGCATTCTCAAACAATTAACCATAGAAAAACTCAAACTGAATACATGCAAATTGCAATTATGTCATATCAAAATTCTTCCCGTCCTTCTTGTTAAAGTTAAGAATTATTAATTAAAACATTACCAAATTGTCAAATTTTAATGTGAAAATTACTTGGTGTAAATCTCTTGATAGTATCAATCTTCTCTAGAAATACTTTTTATTTAGGTGCTGAAATATTTTAAGAAAATTTAAATAATTGCTTATTATTTCCGAAAAACTAAAAAAAAATACTCTCCTAAATTCTACACATTAGAATGATTACAAAAGACTGCATATTTCATAATACTGTTGCATATTTATTATTTCAATAATGAAATTCTCTCCAGAACAAGCATCGTACATAACCCCGGTATTTGAAATTCAAATATCAAATGTGCACATAAAGTAAACTAGAATTGTTGTAAATTTTCAATAATTCATAATATCTTTAAATTTCATGAATTCTAAATATATGACAATTTTTGCTCCATTCCAGCAGATTTCTATACATTAATTTAATAAGAGTAAGTTTTATTGACTTGGGGATTTTAAGGCATAATTTCTATGATTAACCAACACAGTTGTTTTCCCACATGCTTTGAATCATTCAAAACACAGAAATCATTTTCTTTACTTAGACCTTAAAATAGAATGGACACCTTTGGTGGTTACCAGATTACAAAATTACTGAATAGTAACCCACTTCTTTGATTGTGAAGTTGGTGATGGCACCAAACATCCTCCTGAGAAACTATACAAAATGTGAAATGAATTACAAATCAGAAACTGCCCATAAAATGACAGAAAAACAGGCAGAACAACGGTGCCAATCTGATCATTGTCTGCAGAGCATTATTAAATTTCTCACATACATAATTCTGTTAACAAATGTATGTTTAACCAGTTCGCGTCGGGAATAAAAAAGTTTTTCTGGGCCCCTGTGGCGGGTTTCTTTTTCCCACACACATGTTAATGGAAGCTTCCACAGCGGGTGGCCGGCACTTCCGAGCATGTCACCGTACACGCGTGGCTCAACTGAGCATGCATACAAATATTCCGGAGTTTCCTATGGCGTGTTTAGACGCTCTCCGATCCGTGGTGCAAAAAAAATTGCGTGTATACACGGCCTCCGACGTGAACTGGTTAAAGAAAACTATACTTGATTAAATATTGTTTTAATTAAATTTTGCAGGATTTAAATAAATCATATATAAATTGTCACCCTTTTCTGTTATTAAATTGTTTCCGATTTCTTTACGAGTATTAAGGATAAAAGCAAATACATTTACCACTTCATACAGGCTTTAAAGGGGCAGTATTGTCACGATGAGAGCAGACTTTCGACAGGGCATAGAATCAATGTCCTGGTTTAAGATTAACACAGTGACTGAAAACTAATGACTCATTTATGCAGTAGCAAATGTAATGTGACCGTATCATGTGGGGTATTATGGCAGCCACTAATCTAAAACTAAGCATTCCGATTCCATGCCCTGTTGATCATGATGATACTGCCCCTTTAAAGGGTTTTTCCAAACAGGTTACAATGGGTGGATTGACATTTATGTCACAGAAAAACTAGCACCCCAAGAGCTTTCTGTTTGGATCACCTAAAGTTGAAAGTTTCAATTTGCTACTGTTTGCCAGTCAATATCAGGGGTGTGATTGGGCAGTTTTGAAAAATCCACGTAAATTTTGCGAGGGGTATTGGGGCCGCTGTTGTGAACAGCGCTGGGGTGAAATCTATAGTTCTGAGCATTTGCTTTGTTTTCCTTTATTGCTTAAAAAATGTCTGAAATCCGGAGGATCACAACATTGCGATTTGTAAAAATCCGGAAATCCGGAAAAATTCAGACACCCTGCAATATTTCTTTGTAATGTCCTGGCACAATTTGGAGTTGTTGTTATTGACCTTCATCACATTGGATACATTTTTATCAGATTCCTTGTCAGCTCATAGTAGATTGCCATGAACAAAATCATTGTTTTTTAAAGGTACCAGTCTATTTCAGACACCAGCCTCATTTTGATTCCTATAGACTTGTGTATTAATAAAAAATCAAGATCGCCGCTCTGTGAAAAAAAAAAAAGGTCCATTGCATGTTTCTTTATCCATACTGTGAAATCACACCGAAATGGTGGCCTTCTTTGAGAAATCCTGGCTAAGAAGCCGCATGATATCTGCATGCTTCATGGAAAAGTTGCCCTTCTTCACCGACCCGTAGTTCTCTTTCACAAACATGGCAAACTTGTTCGGAGTCCGCACCTTAGACACTTTACCATCTTTGTTCAGCGGAGGGAGCAACACTATGCTTCCCTTGCAGTAGGCACAGCAGAACTTGGCAGTGTCGATAGACTTGGAGTGACGTCCAATTCTGCAATTGATAAGCAATCAGAGAGGTATCATTTAGAGTTTACATGTTTACATCAGAGATATTAAATAACTTGAGTAATACAAAGTACACAGTTATTGACCATCTGGTGCCTGAGGCTTGCGCCCATAGTAGGGGTGTGATTGGGCGGTGTTGAAAAATCCACGTAAATTTTGCTAGGGGTATTGGGGCTGCTGTTGTGAACAGCGCTGGGGTGAAATCTATAGTTCTGAGCGTTTGCTTTGCTTTCCTTTATTGCTTAAATCTTTAAAATCCAGTGGATCACAACATTGTGATTTGTACAAATCTGGAAAAATCACACCCTGCCATAGTATGCAATACTTATATAGAGCAGATTTTCATGGTAACTGATAACAAATCGTTGGTGCATTCAGGGCCTAAAATGTAATATTTTATTTTATTTTATTTTAATGAAGGGAGTGGGGTCGGGCGAGATGCTTGACAAATGTGAATACGGAATAAACAATGATGATGAAACTTACGTTGTTTTACATGTGACACACTGGTATTTGTACTTGGTAGTGATTTCGTAGTTATGGCAACGTTTGATGACTGGTATCGCTGGATGTGCATGGTTAGCTTTAGCTGCCCTGTGTGAATCAACACAAAGATGACATCATTCATATAACAATTTAAAGATGTATCGTCCTTTTACCAACAATTTCAGATTTTTTTTTTCATTGGAACATTAATAATTTCCTTCTAGAATGTACAACTACTTTTAAATGAGGTATTTTCCCAAATGGTTGTCACAAGCTTGGTTTAACAGTTAAAAGGTGCCAAAATTATTTATGACGGGACCCATCAAAAACTCAAAAACCACACTTCTCTTGATTATTTTGAGAAATGTCATTTCAAAGCATTTTTCCTTTTCTCAAGGAAAATAGCAATGTTCCGATGAAAAAGAAAACAACTGGAAATTGCTGTTTAAATAATGAAAAACACAATTGATACATCGTTAAAAAGCAGTCATTACATCTTGTAAAAAACAACCGACAGATAATCATCCTTGCCTGACCTACTTGATTTTTCCTCTGAGAATTGGTCAAATAATAAAATCATTATATGTACAGTTCCTTTTGTGTCTTCCCATATTCACCAGGTATTTGAATTGAAAATTATCTCCTGGACTGTCCGAGATTTGTCCCAGACTGCAGTGAAAGAGGTGTTGTCATGGGAATAAATTAACAAACAAAATTCCCTCCCTTTAGAACTGTTAAGCAAGGGAAAGAAATTGGCATTGTCCGAGTGTTTACCAGTATTTCCAGAATCGTCCATGTCCATCATTGACACCGTTAATCAACCAGCAGGCAGCGTGACATAACTCATGAATCAACGTGTCCCTCAGACGCTCTATAATGGTATATAAATAAATTAATTAATTAACGAATGAAGTGCAAGGCATATGCTGATTATATCAAACAACAATATAACAGACACTTGGTTAAGCCAAGTATTAGGCCCCCCCCAAAAAAGTCTCCGGTTTCTGGTCATAGGCAAGCTTCAAAATCAGTGCGGTGATGCATTTTTATTTATTTTTTATGGTAATCTTTTTTGGGGGGGCAACCAGTGAAATATGTGATACATGTATACATGGTTATTGGAACCAGACCAAATTTTCCATACACAAAGTATGGTGGCTAAGAGAAGCCTCATAAACTGGGCACATGTACACACCCCTATGTGAAGTCAATTAAAACATCACACGGCAGAATTCCAATCGATCCAGCAATTTTAGCTGCAATTGAACATTGTTTCATAGCAAAAAAAAAGAGAACTAAAAATGCTGACGAGCGGGTCTGAGGCGACGTGCGCAGAGACCAGAAACCGGAGACATTTTCTTGGGCCTTAGAACTGCAGTCTTGATTCGCTTCTACAAATGACCACTACAGTGAACATTTTGTGTGAACCCCACAAGTTTTTATTACAGTGGCGTTCCACGGTTATATATTTGGGCAATTTTTCTGCTAAATATATCAGATGTCAGGTGCTAAGCATTTTTTTGTTAATTTTTGTTTTTTTTACCTGCAGAATCGCAGACTTTTTCAGAGAGTTCAATCCTCGAAGTGCACTGTCCACCCAATCTGGTCTTGGTGTAGTAACAGTAACCTGCCGTCTTACGCAGACGATTGTTCCACTTGATGCTGAAGTCTGATGGGAGCTGAGGAAAGCAAATGACATACAATAGAATCAGGGTAGTCACAGACATTTGAAATTTGTTCTCATACCAATAAGCTTTGCTACAAGATTTCTTTTTTTTAATGGTTTTCCCAAGATCAAAATTCAAGACATAGTATGTAAATAATAATAGCTATTATTATGTAACTTGTTTATTATAAATTAATTTGTTTTATTTTAAATAAATCCCTTTCTCTATTGAAGTCAAATGTGCTAAACAGTTCCTAAGGACAAGCAGTCACTAGTGGCCCACATAGGTTAACTGTTCATCTCATTTTCAACATAAAAAAGTTGACCTTGTTATCAAACACCGTCTGGTTATAAATGGTAAACAGCTTCCGTGTGAGAGTCTCGCGTTGTTTTTTGAAGTCTTTGACATAAGGCGAGGAGGACATACAACCAACTTTTGGAGTCGCCAGCGACAGGAGGAAATCTGATTGCCTACTCCCTGGGTTGTCTCTTCTTTGACTGGATACAGGTGTGAACTTCTTGCTTGATGAAGAAACTGAAAAATAAAAAATATGTTGAATCACAAACACGTTGGGGTTTGGTAGCACATGGGTGTGGCAGTGAATGACATGACCAGGATAAAGAATAAGCTCTCCTGACGATGATTAGAGCACACTAATCGAAATGAAACAAAGACCCTGTGAAGTCCCTATAGTTCTCCCTGAACCACGTTCTAACTTTATAGCGATAGTTGAGAAACGAGCTGCCCGATACTGGTTCTCCCTGAACCAAAATCTCACTTAGTGACAGTTGAGATACGAGTTGCCCGATATTGGTTCTCCCCTGAACCACGCTCTCACAGAGACACAATTGAGAAACGAGTTGCCCGACATTGGTTCTTCCCTGAACCACAATCTCACTTAGCGACAGTCGAGATACGAGTTGCCCGATAAGGTTCTTTTCAGAACCCTGTACCCCACTTAGTGATAGTTGAGATAAACACATGGCGTTACCGCAAACCAAAACGATATCAATACTCCACCATGCAAAGTCTTTAATCTTATAAAAGAATTAGCTGTTGCAAACTGCATAACAACCAAAAGGACCTGCAGTATAAATTTATTTATTATTTTTTTTTTTATGAAAGGTTGCCAAGGCACAAGGCTCTTAAATGCCACTCAAAGTGCAGGCTAGAACTAAAGGAGGGGGGAGAGAAAAAACAATAATTAAAAAATAAATAAAAATACTCTCAAAAGTTTAAATTTGCTGTCAACTGACGCTTTTCTGTCAATACTTGGAGCTTTCCCATCTGACTGAAAGATTACTCCACTCTAAAATGTACAAATGCTAAAAATGTGTGTGTTTTTTTTTTTTACAAAGGCTATAAGGCCGTTATGTTCTACATGAAATATACAGGGAATTCCAACACTCACTGTTTGGTTTATGAGACCTCACTGCTGGTGGCTTTGGAGTAGCAAAAACATCATCTGCATCGTCACTGTCACTGAATCGCGGAAGGCGGTAATTCAACAAATGTGGTGTTTTCTTTACAGATACCTCTTGTTCTTTCTATGACGGGGGAAATTTAATTAAAAATGACTCGGAAATTAATTTTTTGCATTTTGTCACTCATCTCACTGTGACAATAACAAAACCTGTTAAAGCTTTAACCCTAACCCTCCAGGGTATTTTGGCTAGAAACCCTGCCAAACGCAGCAACGTGCACCATTTGTCAAAATGACAAGCCTGCCCAGTGCAGCAAGATCCATCTGGTCACAAATCTCAAGGCCGAACTGCCTCAGAGTCTGTGGTCACCCAACGCAGCAGGATACAACTCTGGCATTGTTCAATGGGACCAGCTCTCAATAGCCTCAGACTTGGCTGCTTATGCACTGGTGTTGACAGCTGAATGCATCAAAGTGCACCAGACTTTTCCACCTGATGCACTGTGCTGCGTCTGGCAGGGTTAGGGTTAATTGATGTACGTAATTATTGCATTAAGATAATAAACAATTGATTTGATCTTTGCAATTTAACGTGCTATAAAAAGTAGGACTGTGCCGAATATTCAAATATTCGATCAATGGTTCGAATATTCCAAGAAAAAAAATAGGTTTTTGTTGAATTTTTTTTATTTTTTTTATATCGACGCTTCCATCATTATCCCCCCCAATCATCCTCTTGTCTACATTTGGTCGCCACCTAGCAAGTCCATCCTAGTCCGGGTGGCATTGTTTTTAGTACATTTTTTGGCTCCATCGTGCATACTCATTTTATCACGTGGTGCAATTTACAATTGGCGGCCTTCGAATATCGAATATTCGATCGAAATCAAAATCCGAATATCCTGTTACCAAATTATTTGAAAACGCACAGCCCTAATAAAAAGGGTTATGGGTTCATGTCCCATCTGTCGTCCATGCATTTGTTTCTGAAGACTAATAATCACTGAGTATACAGTAGCTTATAGAAGGCTAAAAATCAAATTAATGTAATAATTTTAAAATAAATTTTCAAGACAGGAAGACAGGAAGACAGGAAGGGAGAGGGGTTTGTAAATTTACTTATCATCTTTTAAATGTTTATCAGTTAACGATAAGGTAAATAACTGGTAAGTCAAAAACGACAAAATGTTTAAATTGGAATATACAACTTACTTCTTACCTTGAAATATTTGTGCTGTCATTTAAAATAAAAAGTTAAATAAATTTTCTGATTAAAATTCCACATTGGAATGCAATGCAAGAAATCTGAAAGGATTTTCAGTTTTCTTGTTAAATAAGCTGAAACTTTCACAGTTTTAGAGAGAGTTAAAGCAGTTTTGCCAACATTACCTGTAACATTTTTCATTATAACCTTTTTCTTTGCGAGTCAGAAGAGGTCAATGAGAAAAAAAAAACACCTTTCAACATTATGATTGGTCTACTCACCTTTTTATTTATAGATTTCTTATCGGAATTAATCAGTCCGTGGTAGAAAATATCCTCACTGTCTTTGCTGTCTAATGGCATATCATCGATGAAGGAATCTTCATATTGGTCCTCATCCACAATTGGGCTACGTGGCTTGCTGGCCTTGGGGGGAGGGTATGAAGATTTGATGGCGTGAAGAACTAATAAAAAGATTGAAAGACCAAAAGTTGATATTGATAACTTGTTTTTGTAATAAGGGTGAAACGTTAGCTTTTTATATTTCAAAATGCTGCATATTACAGTAGTAGTAATTTTTTTCTTACACTGCATAGCAAAATGCTACGTAAAATTAACCCTCCTACTATAGCTGCACTTAAGTGGCAAGTAGCTATAGTGGTCAAAACCAGTCAACTGACTGTTTTGACTGTGCACACAGGGGCATTTTTGACTGATTTTTACTGTCATGTTGACCACCCTCAGCAATACAAGATAATGCTTTTACCAGTCAAAAATGGTCGACTCATTTTGACCTGCAAATGTACTTCCTTCATGTAATGTATGGTTTGACAGTGTTGGCAAGTATATCAACATTTTTACTGATTTTGACCCTTGCAGTCACAGGAGGGTTAGAAACTTGCTCAACAAAAATTAAAAACTTGCTAGTCAAAAAAGGCATTTTAAACACACACAAATATTTCTGCCTGTGGTTATTTTTGGAATGAAATTATTCCTTGTGTACTAGACATTTTTTACAAGTGTAATTTTGGAAGACGTATTATATCAAATTATTTTTAATCCTTAAATGATTTTCTGGCTCTTCTATGTGTTCTTTTGTTTCATAAATCATGTTAACTTTAACTTTTGAAATGGACGACAACTTCTGAAATTGATTTTCAAACAACTGTTAGAAAAGAAATGATCGGACTCACATGATTCAAAGTCATCATCGTCGCTGTCATACTTGTGCATTTGGGGATTCTTTGCAGTAGAGCTGAGTAAAAAGAGATTACATGTTTTTCACATAGGTTTTAACAACACATTGTCCAGATAAATGGTAAACATTCAATTGCCATTGTTGACTTTAGGCTAAAAACAATAAAGTTTTGTTGAACTCATACATATATTTCCTGGAAATATACCTTTTTATAAACAAAATCACATTTCAATATTTCATTTGTCCTCCTGCTTAAGAGTAAGTGACAGCTTAGATATTTTCTTTGTTCTTTGAAAAGAAATTAATTTAAACATTTATAACTGGAATTTATCACACAGTCCAAGGGAATGAGTTGATAATTTTACATAGAAATTGACAGAGTTTTAATTGGAGGCTACAGAAACCATGTCCTCTGTTGCCCCATTCTTGGACTTGGTGTCCCTTAATTAAAATTTGACATTCTAATGGAAGTGCCTTTTACTCAGGAATTATACAAAAAAATTGAGTAAAATTGAAATTGTTGAAAAGAAATTGACACAAAGCCCTAGCTAGTACCTCTCTTTAGTACTTGTATATTTCTGATTTGTTCTCCATCCATAACCATCTTTCTCCTGGTCACTATCTTCACTACTGCTACAGTGCCTTGCTTGAGCACCATTGCCAAGCTGTGTCTTCTTAGATGCAGATTTAGTAATGGTCTTCTGTTTCTTGAAATTCTTTGCCAGTCTCTCGCTGAGACTTAAAGTATGTACATCGACACCACAGGGGGAATCCGAGTCTGAATCACTGAAGGTAACCATGGTAATCTTTTCTATTGGATTTGTTTTGATGGGTTTATCTTTTGGTGGAGGGGTAAGAAGCCATTCTATTGGTTCTGAAGTTTCCGAATAGCTCTGTAATGGTGAGAACAGCATGTCTGGTTTATCTTTGGATTCTCGAGATGGAAATTCCACTGATGAAATCTTTGTCTCTTTTGCAAAGTCATCTTCATCACTTGACACCGACAAAGGTTTTTCCCACGCTTCGGCCTTCGTGAACCCTACTGAGTCCTCAATATCTGCACATGGCATTGTTTTGTTCAAACTTGTCAAATGATCTTCAAGTTCATTATCACTTCTTGATTCACTGGTGCTGTGATAATGTGAGATTGTTTTCTTTTCATTTACGATTCCTGTCTCATTTTCTAAACACAGTATTTCTGTAGCTGACTCAAACAAACTCCTATTTCTATCAACATATTCCAAATCTTTTCCTGTGTACTTAATAGATTCAAATGTTTTGTCTGGACTCTCTGGATGAGATCGTTGGATTATGTCTTCTGCATTGGCAGTGATATAACTGTTATTAAGACATGTTAAAGGCATGTCTGTGACTCTGTTTGAAGCCCATCTTTCAGTCTTTTCCTCGGGTTTGCTCAGTGTTTCTCCCAGGTCTGTTGGCAGACTTGTAAATTTGACATGACTCTCGGTTTCATGGTGGTTTCTATGTTGGTTGCAACCATTTACACTGTTTTCTTTGTCTGAGGAGGAACTGGTGTCCTTTCTTGATTTCCTGGGTGTTTTCTTCGTAATGCTTCTAACCGACTTTTTTTTCTTTTTGTGTTTGGCACTTTCTGATGTCTGAAAAATGCAAAGAAAAAAGCAAGATGTTATCATAATAATATGCTCATAATAATATCATCACCATGACCCAATGGTTTTTACTGTCATTTTCACCACCCTGAACAATACCAGACAATGCTTTTACCAGTCAAAAACAGTTGACTCATTTTGACCTGTAAATGTAGTTACTACACGTAAGGTTTGACAGTGTTTGACTTTTAAGTGCATTAGATATAACTTGGCAAGTATATCAACATTTTGACTGATTTTGACCCTTGTAGTAGTAGGAGGATTAAGGGAAACATAACCCAAACACATAACCAATGAACTGTTTAGCCACTATAACACTTCATAAAAAAGTATTTGGCAATATACACAGCATAAACAAACAGTTTTTCATCCAGTGTCAAATATAGCCTGATAACCTCAATCCTCCCCTTTATGGGAAAGAATGTCGTACCCGACCGCCACTTTTTCTCATTCAATATAACCAATAATGTAATCTTACCTACCTAGTAAGGTGGAGAACATATTGATTATGGACGAATATACTTCAAATTATTCCAGGATATTTATTTCATGAAAAATCGGGCATTTTTGGTATACTATGACTTCCTCAGTCATGTCGGTTTGATCTTGTCAACTCTCCTGTTAGTGACCAACACGGTCATTGTACATGTGCAGTGGCAACTGTAATATGATCCTTCTATTTTCTGAAGGGGAGGATTTTTTTAGAAGGGAAATTGTTTTGTTTGATTTAATTACATTTTAATTATCTGTATTTTGTATGCAGTTACTTATTTTTTATTTTACTTATTTATTTTACTCAGTATTTTGTTTAGCTAGTTTTCTATTTATTCTATTTAATTGTAGCTGTAAATGAATTGTTTCTTGTAATATTTATTTTCGTTAAATAAAACGTCAATTGAAATGATTTTCATGTTTGATTTACTCTCTTCAGTCTCACTAACATTAACGCCAAATAATTTACCACATAGTTATAAGACTTAAAATTAATAATTGGATTCATTAACCCTCCTATGTACAGTGCAGTTTGCCATAGAATTGTCAGACCTTTCAAAACCTTTCAAGTTTGCTGTACTGAAGGGTTTTGAAAGGTGAGAAAACTGTCTGACAAAAGGGACCTATGAAAGGTTTCGAAAGGTGTAACAACTCTCTGAACAAACTGGTGTTGAAATGTTTCAATACCTTTCAAAGGGTATTGAAAGGTGTGGTTGTTCAGTAGCAACAAATTCTGGAGGGTTTTAAAGGGTTCATAATTATTGATAGCCATTTTGGCCCGTAAGCAGATTTTGAAAGGTTTTGAAAGGTCAAACCATAGGAGGGTTAAAATAGTTATGTCCCCATACATCCTGCCTTTGTTATAATGTTTTAATAACTCTCTTAAACCAGTCTCAGCGTGAAATGCATACAAAAATTACAGGGGGCGAGATCGTAGGGGGGACGAATTTGCTGGGGGGGGGGGCGAGTTTGCCGAGGGGTGACTTTGTGAGGGGCGAGTTTGTATTGATAGGGGCGAGTTTGTCAAGGGGCGAGTTTGTCAGGGGGCGAGTTTGTAATGGGCGAGATTGTAAGGGGCGAGTTTGTAAGGGGGCGAGTTGACTGGCATCCATCATCCACTCTGAGAAATGTCAGGGAAATCCTCCTTTTTTAGATATCTTTCAGCAAAAATCGGTTCTCCAAGACTCCAACTAAAGAGGCAGTTAAGAAGTTACAGTTCCTGCATTTCCTTGGTTTAGCCAACGAAGTCAGGTAAAAAGGGAGAAAATTCAGTGCAAACTTTACAGGTACATGTATACGAACGGGAAGAACTCTTAGTCTTACTCAGGACCCTATTGTCTAAAGACCTTGGAAGTGTACTTTGCACTTTAGAGAGGGTCCTATCACTCAGGCCCAGTCAAGCCACCCCACCATTTTGTTTACCTTACGAAACGTTGTTTCCACACTTCCCGTATCATTTTGCCAGCCAAGTTTCCTGGAAACACGCCCCAACAAGTCTTCTAGATCATTTCCTTCATCTGATGACATTTCGAGACACTGTTCAGATGTTGGTTAAGTTATTTAACAGTGTTTTTATTCAACTCCAACTTCTGACAAGTTTTGGTGGCTGACACCATATTTTTAATGACCCGCGTCGCAATGCTTGATGGGTAATATTCTTCACAAATTCTATTAATGTCGAACACATTTTAACATTTAAAAAATAATTTTTTGGTGAACAAATTATAAAATAAAATTTAACACACGCATACCCTTTTTTTACTACTTTAGAACAAATATATGTAAATAGTTTGTTATCTTTTTCTGATATTTTTGAACAAAGTTTTTGATGAAGCCATTAACGTTGATTGACAGATATATCAGCGATATCGGATCCAAATAAAAACATGGAACCGAAAAGGTATCATTTCAGGACTCGCATATGGAGTCCTCTTGTGTGATATTTCACCGAATTTATTTGGAATCGTCACAATCGTTCAGCTAACACAAGTGGTCTTGAATCTAGTAACCATGCATAGTGGTTCTGCAGGGACGAAAAAGCCTGCTTTGTGTCGTTATTGGGCGGCAAAAAAGACGTGTTTTTATGGGAACGATTGTCAGTTCATGCACGCTGACCCCAACTCGCCATACAGTAGATCGCCTGCTTCATCAGACGGTTTGTCCACGCTCGGCCACATTAGTCAAGATCTTGCAGCAATGGATCGTAAGTTTGCTTATATAACGTTATAATATTTTGTTTATTTATTTGAAGTTTTTGGGGTGAGCAAATGAAATAAAGCAATATACTATTAACTTTCGTTGTGATTATTCGCAGGGCTGCCCTGCGAATTGCCATGTAGTCCGGTATTATTCGCAGGGCTAGGGCAGTACAGCAGTGAACGCGGTAAAACTCGATGATTCAGTCGTGCGCATGCGCACTGCACGCGTAATTTAATAGACCCATGTGTAGGCCCTAGCCGGCCCTAGGGCCTAGCCTAGGTTAGCCTAACATTAACGTTATACAGTGTAGACTAATGTTAGGCTAACTGAAAATTGTGATACTACATTTAATTTAGCTACGTTTAATAATGAACATGCATGATGGAGGGCAAAGAATTTGATTCTTTTATAAGTTTTAAAACTTTTCTAGACCAGTATAGCAAGGAGAATAATACTGTATACTGCATTGCTGACAGCAGGACTGCCCAATATTCAAATAAAAGCCCTGCGAATTAGCCGTAAGTGTAACACAATTCGCAGGGCAGCCCTGCGAATTAGCCGTACGTGTAACACAATTCGCAGGGCAGCCCTGCGAATAAGCCCCACCATTAACTTTAGGGAGTAATTGTAGAATGCCCCGCGTTTTCGGAGTGACCCCAAAAATTACCTGGCTACACGGAGTTTGCGGAACACAATCAGTCGGTCGGTCTATTTGAACTGATGTGATAATTCATGGTGCGGTTTAATGTAGGGGACCAGTCTATCAGCCATCCTGCAGAGGGGATGGTCGGTGAAGTGGTTGTTATGTGTCGCTTGAGGGCAGCAAGAACATTCGTTGTTGCGTTCAAAAGTATGGGGGATTGGAAAATAGTCCAAGTCCAAAGTGTCTGTGGTACAGTGGCTACGCGGCTACTTTGGCTACTGTCATTGATCCATTATGATAATGTGTAAAAGCAGTCTTGCGTGTAAAAGCAATGGGAGGATTGGAAAATAGTCCAAGTCCAAAGTGTCTGTAGTAAAGTGGCTACGCGGCTACTTTGGCTACACTGATTGTTCTATATGAAACACGTGTAAAAGCAGTCTTGCGTGCAAAAGCAATGGGAGGATTGAAAAATAGTCTAGTGGCTACGCGGCTACTTTGGCTACATTAACTGTTCTATATGAAACACGTGTAAAAGCAGTCTTGCGTGGAAAAGCAATGGGAGGATTGGAAAATGGTCCAAGTCCAAAGTGTCTGTGGTACAGTGGCTATGCGGCTACTTGGCTACACTGATTGTTCTATATGAAACACGTGTAAAAGCAGTGTTGCTTGAAAAGCAATGGGAGGATTGGAAAATGGTCTAAGTCCAAAGTGTCTGTAGTAAAGTGGCTACGCGGCTACTTTGGCTACAGCGACTGTTAAATATGAAACACGTGTAAAAGCAGGCTTGCGTGCAAAAGCAATGGGAGGATTGGAATAATAGTGCAAGTCCAAAGTGTCTGTGGTAGGCCTACAGTGGATACGCGGCTACTGTAGGTACAGTGATATGCCCATTTGAAACGTGTGTAGAAGCAGTTTGCTTGTAAAGGAATGGGAGGTTGTAATAATAATTTATAAGTTTTTATGGGCCATGACGACATGAAGTAATTTTAAACAAAGAAATTGACAGTTTTAGAAGAGGATGTAATTATGTTGTAAAGAAAGCAATTTATTACAGCATTTTAATAAACATAAAACAATATTAATTTAATTGTTGCGTTGCATTGTAACAATGGATGGTGTATGAAATAACAACATAATGATATTCGGTTTGTAGAATGTTATTTGTATAACTTACGAGGGCTGAGATTAGAAGAACATGGAGAAGTCAGATATTTTCCCGACGGACTTAATTAAATGTGGGATTTGAATAGGAAAGTCGCATGTTCTAAAATATGTAAAGAGTGGGAAGAATGTAATTCATGAATTATGTAAAGTAAATGTATGACATTACTTAGTAGCATGTTAAAAATATGCAATTAATGACTTATATGAACGAAGCAATATGTATCATGACTTATGAGAAAGAAGCAATATGTATCATGACTTATGAGAACGAAGCAATATGTATTATGACTTATGAGAACGAAGTAATATGTATGATGACTTATGAGAACGAAGCAATATGTTTCATGACTTATGAGAACGAAGCAATATGTATTATGAACGACTTACGGTGAGCACGATCAAGGTAATGTACCCCGTGGGGTACATCACTCATGTTCCCCTGAGCTAGTGCGTCTTTGTAGCACATCACTTGGTGTTTTCTTTGTTGAAGTATTGCGGTTTGTACATAAAAAGGTGTTTGTAATGTTAACTTGTATAGGTGGGAAATGCTCAGATGTACTTCTTTAGGAAGTGTTCCAAATAGCAAGTACATGTAGGTTATTATACACGGAATTGATAGAGCCATAAAATATATGGTCCTCAAAATTTTACTTAGTCATGGCACAACCTTACTAAATGTATACGCAACCTAAAGTGATGATGTCATTTCACATGTCATGTTGATGTGGGTTCGAGGCCCGGTCGTGACACTTGTGTCCTTGAGCAAGGTACTTAACCATAATTGCTTCATCCTTCGGATGGGACGTAAAGCCGTAGGTCCCGTGTGTTGTGTAATGCACGTAAAAGAATGCGCCTTGAGCACCACTTAGTTGGTGGATACGTGCGCTATATAAGTCCACACATTATTATTATTATTATTATTAAACACTTTGATGTTTGTTTTCAGGTATTATTACGTAAATAAATTAAGACAATGTAACTTTGCCTCGAATTATAAAGTAGTATTTAAATAGTCAGGAGCATCACTTTATTGAAAATTTTCATCATATTCAAATAACCAGGAGCTTTTATAAAACATTTGATTTCACAAGAATTTTCATGACATGATATGATATGATATGATGTGATCTGTAGTGTGATCTATAGTGTTCGACCACGTCCTAATGGTCGAGAGGAAATGAATCCGCTTAGTAATAGTTAGGTTATGAGTTGGACGGCGTGGTTTTAGAATTGGTCTTTTCATCCCCCAAAAGAACAAATTATTTTGTATTATGATAAATTGACTCCTACAATATTGAAATAGATAGTATGACCTGTTCTTTTTCTGATTTGTGGCTCTCGAGTGAATAAATTTGTGGCTCTCAAATCAATAAATTGCGAAGTCCCAAAAAAAAAAATTTGCGAAGTCCCAAAAAACAGTCACTGCGCATGTTCAGTGACATTGACCTCCGCTTGGTTGTGTCATGCTCTATTTGTAACCGTGGGTAATACCTGACCGCGACTTTTTTCTCAGACACGCTGGCCATGGAGTAAACAGTAAAGGGATAGGAAGAACTCTCTATCCCTTAACTGTTGACTCCATAGCCAGCGTGATCTCGCCCCGGACATGGTCCCCTGTCGAATCCGTGGCAAAACAGGCCTTGTAGTTTTCTATGGTTTAGCAGTGAAAAAAATCAACGCACTGAACGGACCCCAATGTTCTTACACGACCTCGAAGTGTGACGTGGATGAATACACAACGCCTATGGGTCGTTCATCGTTCGAGAGGCTGGCTGTGAACAACAAGTAGCGCAGCAGTACAGTACACAAAGCCGATCAAGCGTGACGTACATGTAGTATTTGTAGCAGTAGCCGTGGCTACAAAAGGACTGTGTGAGTTGCTGGGTATTAGACAATTGTGCCCACTTTAGGCCTATAGCTTTGTGAAATTTCAGAGAAAATCTTTTGTTTTGTGTTAGGCCTAACGTTAAGTTGTACTTGTAACATAGTTTTTCTACAAAAAAAGTTGAAAGTAACGTTAGGCTAACAAAGTCTAATGTTAATAAATACTAAGATTTTTATTATGTTAACTTTATGACCTACACTATTTGGCATCAACAAGCGTCGCCAGCATCTCCAGGTAGAATGTCGTATCTGGCCGCCACTATTTTTCATTAAATATAACCAATAATGTAATCTTACCTACATGTACCTGGTAAGGTGGAGAACATATGGATGATGATGGAAATATACTTCAAATTATTCCAGGATATTTATTTCATGAAAAATCAGCATTTTTGGTATACGATGACTTCCTCAGTCATGTCAGTCTGATCTTGTAAACTCCACAATTAGTGACCAACACAGTCATTGTAAATGCGTAGTGGCAACTATAATAGGATCCTTCTATTTTCTGAAGGGGAGGATTTTTTTAGAAGGGAAATCAAGTCCGAAAACCATCATAAAATTTGATTTTAAAGATAGTTTTTGCTTTCTGTACCACCAAAAATCGATAGAATGATTTTTTAACTGGTTAGTGGTTGCAAAAAAAATCCAAAAAAGCCCTTAAAAAGTGGCAGCCGGATACGACATTCTTTCCGCATCTCCGAACGTCATTACAGTAGGTTAACAAGTAGAATTTGCCGATAAACATTTTCATCTTAACACAAAAAAATAATGTAAAAAAAATTCTTACCTGATTTTCAGCTCACCAAAGTCGGAGAAACATTTTTTGGCCAAACTAAAACAACCCCGATGATAAAATCTATTGTGAAGGAAAATCTGCTGTATCGTCACTCAGAACTATACTCCTGTACTTTATTTTAACAAATACTATAACGCCCTGCTGCCCTCTATTGATTCCTTATAATATATATAAATATTTTTTCTTTTCCTTATGCTGTTAATTGATCACACATTGAAGACGACTCTTGAAATATGTATATTTCCCATTACATTAATTGGAACCGAAAATAATTATATTTCTCACCAATTGTGGTTGGCATTGTATTAGCCAGCAATGGGCATAGTTGAAATACTCATAATCAAGTACAATTTTCTATACTCGTACTCATGAAAAAGTACCCGACTACAACTATAGAGTTGGACTACTCGTACATTTGTCTTTACTCGAGTCGTACTCGTAAAAATTGCTCAACTGCAAGTAGACCTGCATGTATGAGTGACTTTTGGACACCTTGTTTTATTTGAATGCATAAAGCATTGTAAGTGAAACGAGCAGTGAAACATACAATACACTCTGTAAATTCAACTTTCACACTCAGATTGATGTCTAAAGACTTATTTTGTTAACCCTAACTCCCTAAGCATTGTTACTGAACAATAAAAATCCTTCAAAATCTTCCAACTGCCTTTGTTGTCTAGGGAGTTAGGGTTAATCCACATTATTTATGAATGCACAGTCTTGATGAACATTTGCTAAAGGTTTTTTTTATTTATTTATTTTTATTTTATGTAAATCGTCCCACACAAGGCCAATGGCCACTCCAAGGTGGCTGGCTACTAAGTCATTGAGCTGTTACAACAATTCCACACTGAAGAAACCAGCCCCTCACACCGAAACAAGACAAGTTAATAACCAGCCTCTTCAGGGTGCGAATAGGACTGGGAGGGGTAACTAGTCCAGAACAAGGCAGTTGTTAAACTGTGCCTCTGTCCCTATAAGCAATTATGGTTACACTGTAAGTGTCTTGCTCAAGGACAATGATGCAGCTTTGAAATGTAACAATAAAGTCTAAAAAGTAAAGACTTTAAAAACCAAATAGTGCCATTGTAAACAACTTCACATCATAGTATTAGCCAGCGATACCTTTGGGTGTCTGTTGGATGCCCTGTTTGCTAAATAGACAACCTTTTTTAATTGTAACACAAATGCAAAAGTGTTGTAAGTAAAATATTTGGACACCCTGTTTTTTTTTAAAGAATGACAAATTTGGATGCCCTATTTCCAAATCCTGACTTATATTCGGCTTGACATTGTACATGTTGTGGAGTGTCGTGGGAAACTTTGACATCTGTATTCTTTTAGGACAGTTGAGCATCTTTAGCGACAGAAATGGTTAATTCTGGTAGTGTTGCGTGTTACATTTGGTTGTGTACAAAAAGTCAAAATGTGTATTCATACTCTTATGGAATCAAGAAATGAGAAGCCATCAAGTGAAAGATTTTAAGCCAAATCTCATTGGTGACTCAAAATAGTGCTTAGATTTGGCTGTTAAATCAACAAGATAAACTCTGTGTATATTGTATAGTAGGTCTGGGAAGATCAGAGACTTGTAGCAGGGTGTGCAAAGTCTAATCTTAATTAATGAACTGGAACTGTTAACAACATCGATCAAACATGCAGTTTGTACAACGGAACCATCTCTGTCTTAAAGATAAGGTATAGAATTGTTCGTCAAAAGAAAATAATAAATAAACAAGATCCAAAAATTTTGAAATTTTAATGTTAAACTTAACCCTCATACTCTCGGTTAAATTTTCAAGTGAGTTGATTGACCATTCAAAACTAGACAACTGTCTGTTTATGAATGGTGGATAAGTGTACAGTTTAGATGCATTCACCACACAGAACCATTTGGCAAGCATTACACACACTTGCATAGTACCTTTATCATTCAAAAACATTTGAATGATATTGAATGATTAATCAAGAGGAGGGTTAACATTGGTTCTAAATTGATGATCTTCCCTGAAATAATGTTGTCCGATGCACTGTAATTTTTAAGACAAGTGAAATTATTGCCAGTATGTTTATCGGTTCCACAGTTTTCTTTCTTGGGGGGGGGGGGTGCTTTAGTGACACAACATAACAACCTGAATGGTAGACTGGTCCCCTGTGTTTATCCTCAAGGGATTTCATTGGATATGTTGTGTTGAAGATCTGACGTCATGCTTCGAGGCTCGCGCTAGCTACCAACCAAGGTCAAAGATGAATCTCTGGGAAACAAACATGGTGGCCGCACGGCCATGCACGGATTACCGCACGGGCAAACTGGGCACGTGCCCCGGGCCCAGGAGCCAATAGGGGCCCTTGGTTTTCAAAAAAATTAATTAATTCATTTAAAAAAAATTTTTAGGGAGGGGGCCACGGGTCAAGGCCCCCCCCCCCCCATTTTAAAAATATTGGAGTAAATGTGATTTTGTAAATGTATGACTATGGCATTGTTTGAATGTAAATCACGTGTTTAATAAAGCCAATTAAATCACGTAGCCTACAGCGTGACGTAGGCCTATGCTGTGTGGTTGTTTCTGTGCTATTGTGCAACAAAACTATGTAGGCTATCTGGGGGGAGGGCATGCAGTGAGTGCGTGTGCGTGCGCGTGCAGGCTAAGTAGCATAGTACTAGTAGTATTATGCGCGTGTATGGGCCCGTGGTGAATTTGTGCCCAGGGTCTGTGCTCATGATGATCCGTCCATGCGCACGGCCGGTATCTGGCATAAATCACGAGCCTCAAAGCGTGAAAGCATGAAAAGATATGATGTCACTAGTCACTTTATTCACAGAAGTCATATTAAAATTTCCTATGGTTTTTTGAGATAGAAATTTATTATTTTTCTAAACCTGCCACCAGAGGGCGCTGTGACAGGTGATGACATCATCAGTCACATTTTTAAAAAGGTCACATGTCAATAGTAATTTCGTCCACTGAAGGCATGTCCAAATACCATCATGTTGGCTGCAGACCCTATATAAAAGTCCTTCAGAATATTTTTTTTCACTTAAATTTCCGGTTTCGACCGGAAGGAGATGTCAGATTGGGGTCATGTATGTGTACGAAATGTCACATAATTCAAGATCTGTAAGATGATGCAAAGCTTGTGTAAATATCTTTTGTGGTTTATGAGATGTGGCTTTATGAAATATTAAAATTTGATTTAGTGTAATTCTATATCTGATGACGTCACCAATGATCTGTGAACTTAACAACTATGGTTTTTTTGTTCGATAAGTTTCATCGAGAAGAAGGAGAAAAAAAAAACCCAACAATTTCAAAGAGGTGTTTGTGCTGTCATAAAATTCTCAAAACCAAAATATAAGGAAAGATTTGATATCAAGCCAAATACAACATGTACACTCATGAATGTTACAAGTCCTTGTAATACATCTACATGTATGTACACATATTCACATGTGCATGTACATATGTTCACCCACACATGTACACTGTACGCATGTGTATATGGGTCACTCCATGAAGTTGGGGCAGATGTACAGTTAGTGCTGATCAGAGTTTTCTCATCAAGTTTTTTTGTATTAAATGTTCCGCAGGTATGAATAATTGTTGTCTCCAATGAACAATAACTGAAGCTAAAGTTAAGTCATAAAAGTTATAACTTCTAAACATTTTCTAAAAAAAAAAAATGAAAAAAAATCAGTGGTGTCCATCAGCATTTCTCACTCGAAAATGTGACATTCATTAAGTTAATTTTATAAATAAATATTTCTTAAGGAAAAAAAGACTGAACACTCGATTTCACCCACACTAATTTATACCGGACGCGTTGTCATTTCCAGCACATCGAAAGAAAAAAAAACGGTCGAACTAGCACCGCAAAAATACCCAAGTCGACGCTACGCATGGTGTCCATGAAATAATCATTTGTAGCATCGGGAATGTGATAGAATGCATGGACCAGAGAAAATTGTACATCTGCTATTTACAGTATGTTCAGAAGTTGCCGGAGTAAAACTCTTAAAACGTTTGATAAAGTGACAATAAAATTCCTTCACCCAAACTATGTGTTTTCGTCTGATGAATGAGAAGCTTACGTGATGGTGTCCAGTGTCAAAAATGTGGCGTCGAGGTACGATCCGTAACCTCCCATGCAAAATTACCCCCCCCCCAAAAATGGTACGTGCCTGGAGCTTGTTGCCGGGGTCGAGGGTCATCCAATAACGTACACAGTTAGCTCTAAAAGCTTAACAAGTGTCGAGTTTTTTCGGCGGGAACAATGGCGTCCTATAGTGACATCGATGGGTGGGTTGTACTAGATGTGGCGTCGGTCAGGAATTTCGGGGGATTAGTGGACGATTATTGCTAGTCACGGCTAGTATCGTCGAATGTGAGTATTTATTTCGTGTGTGTTAATGTTTGTGCATTAAAATGATGCCACGTTATGTATAAAGACTGGAATAGAAGGTTTTGGGTCTTCGTTTTTTTCAAATTCCTGTGTAATGGGACAATAGCGTCCATCGTAGCATCGGACATGTCGGAGGTAGTACCTTCGATAGACGCTTGGAAATTTGGATTGTTTTATGCACGTCTCACTGTAAATAAATTCAAAACATGTGGCACTATAAGAATATGGGTTTCTTTGTACATTTATTGATAAAGGTACATGTTTTTTGATGATGTCAGACATAGGCCTACCGACATGACCGATGCTCAATTATCGTGCTGGGATGTGACGTCCAGGAGCGTCGGTACGGGGCCTGGCATTTTAAGCTATATAAGTGGCCCTTTTCAATCTCGTGAAGTGGGCATGTTTTTTGTGGGAAAAGGCACCTATAATTACATGTGTAGGCCAACACGTGGTGCGTTCAGTAATTCGTTGTGAACCCCAAATTCAAATAAATGTTGCCCCTAAACCCTAGGCCTATGTGGTATTGCTAAGTTATGTTATAAATGCATTATTTGTGAGGGGGGAGGTGCAATTAGCCCATGGAGAAAATTTTCTTTAGTAATAGTAGGTCTACATTTCAAGTTTTGTTTGTGGACTAGGGCCTTCATGATGTGGCAGATTGTTGATGTATTTAAGATAGGCTATCAGTATCATTGCCAAGACCAAACTTACATAAAAAAATACTTGTTTAATATTTTTTCCCAATTTTTTTCTATGGCCTCAATCAGATGGGAGATCTTTATTTTATTGGGGTTTTTTTTCGTTTCTCTTTTTTTTTGTATTTAGACCTTCTATTAGTTTTTTTTAATTTTCTTGTTTTATTTTTTTTGGGGTTGTTCTTTTTGTGTGTGAAGATCGCTAATGTTGAAGGCTTATCCACATACTGGTAATGGTGGGGGGGGGGGGGTGAATGCCCCCAAAAATAATCAGTATCGCCAGTGCTATTCCGTTTTGAATTTGAATTTGAATTTTTTTTAGAGAAATAAAAAATAAGTAATAATTAAAAAAAACCAAGGTCGGGGCCTTTTCAGAAAGTCGGGCGGGGATGCTTAACAATTAAGTTTTTATTTAGCCTAAATCAGAATTTTGAAAATAAATTTTATTGGCATATTTTTTGGCCAGATTGTCACAAGAGCTTTGTACCCTCAATACCTAGGCATTTTTAATGAGTGGTGTTCAGAAAGCGGGTTTTTTAAAGAAAAATCTGACAAAATATCCAAACGATATTGGCCTATCATAGGGACAGTATGTTCAGCCTGTCAATATTTACTTGATATTTAATCAATGTATTATTTTTTTTATCACAGAATTGACATCCGACAACAATGACATCCCACACAAGAAACTTTAAGCTACGACTGCTCACTGCAAAATCACACTGAAATAAGAGAAACTTATAGCCGTTTCAGTGCTAATGACTGAAAAACATTGCATTACAGAGATTGAATTGTGACTGGCTGTGAAAATATCGTTGTTGTGGGGTCAGAAAAAAATTGACTTGAGCTGAGTTTAAGTCAGCGACCTCTGGAATGTTGTACCAGAGCTCTACCAACTGGTCTCCAAATTAGTCAATTTCTTTATTCAAGGGATGCTTGCCAGAAGGCATTAACCTGTATATTGTATACACTGTAAGTCACGATGCTAGCAACATTAGCAATGCTGCAAATCTGGAAAATTGCAATCAGGATCATTCGGAGAGGATATGGCTGGCCACATGGCAGGTACAGGTTTATAACTTTTGACGAGCGTCCATTAAACCAGGATATTGACTAATTGGAAGATCGTCAACTAGGCCTTGGTAGCTCAGTTGGTAGAGCGCTGGTACAGTAGTCCAGAGGTCGCAGGTTCAAACCCCCTTCAAATAGATTTTTCTGTGTTTAAACCCATTGATTTTAATTGATGTTGTTAGTTTCCCTTTGTGGTTTGATATAATTGTTATTAAATGGATTTTAGTTCAATTTCTATTTCAGTGAGGGGAGAACACGTTCACCCTCCTGTGAACATGTGAATTTAACTGAATCCTATTAAGCACAAACAGGATTTTAAACCAAATTTATTGTAAATATTTCATCCGTTGGTTCTATAAATTTTATGAATTTGGAATTTGAAGTAATTTGTTTTAAAACACATGTAAATGCATTGTGTCCCGGCACTAGTTATGATTCCTAAAGAGTTCCAAAGCCAAAGTTGTCTGGGACCATCTTCAGCTCAAGGTACACAAGGTTACGTATTCACAAAAATGCAACTTCAGCAACAGATAGTTCTAGTAAGTAAAAGAAACGCCTTGTAAAATTATTCACTGTAGTTATGTAAATGAAGGTTATACAGGCTGAAATTAGAATTTACATGATGGATAAAATGATCACAATGGAAATTAGGAAAAGTAAAATATTCTTTACTTTTAACATCATTAACCCTCCTACTACTACAAGGGTCAAAATCAGTCAAAATTTCTAAGTTCATGCCAGTGTATATCTACAGCACTTACAGGTCAAATACTGTCAAACCTAATGTGTAGCAAGTACATCAATCAGTCAAAAACAGTAGACTGTTTTTGACTGGTAGTGGTAAAAGCATTATCATGCAATGTTGAAGGTGGTCAAAATGAGTTGACCATTTTCGACTGGTAAAGGCACTTTGGTCAAAATGAGGTGACTGTTTTTAATTGGTACATATAATAATGTGGATGGTGGTCAAAATGAGTCAGCGTTTTGGACTGATATAAGCACTATGGTCAAAATAAATTAATTTATCAGTCAAAACAAGTCATTGACTCCTAGCCTAAGTGGCCCTGCATTGATTTATCAGTCAAAAACTGGCAGCCTTCAGCACCCCTATCATTGTTTGTTCAGTCAAAACAAGTCAGTGATCCCCTGAAGCTGATAATGATCTTATCAGTCACCAGCAGTCATAGCACAGTGTGAGGCAGCTACCCAAATGGTCAAAACAAGTCACCAGTGCCCAGGGACGTGCACAGGGTTGTAGAGGGGCAGGGGCTCAGAGTCTGAAAAGGGCAGTGTAATTCCATGTGAGCGCGCGTAGCGCGCGAGCTAAAAAATTTGTGGGCGTTTATTTGTGCGTTTATCAGTGACAGCGTGTGCCTGCCTATCAAAGACGTATAGGCGCGGCTATGCGCGTGAAATCTAGTTTCGCTGGAGGGGCACATGCAGGCCCGTGCACAGGAATAGTAAGGGGCATCTCTGCTGACCTAATATTTATTCTAATTTTATTCTATCCTGACATCTTTCAACTAGGCAGGGCAGTCTATGCGCAACAGGAACTTAATAATTCATTAAAAAAAAAAACTAAAAAAAAACCTTGGGCTAAAAAGGGCACTTTTTATACTAGGCAAAAAGGGCAGGGGCTCAAGCACCCTTTGGGACCTATGTATGCACGTGCCTGCCAGTGCCCATGTGTGCACAGTTGATTCAACAGTCAAAAACGGTCAATTGACTGATTTTGACCACTATAGCAATTTCCCACTAAAGTGCACCTAGAGTAGGAGGGTTCTAAAGTGCACCTAGAGTAGGAGGGTTCTAAAGTGCACCTAGAGTAGGAGGGTTCTAAAGTGCACCTAGAGTAGGAGGGTTCTAAAGTGCACCTAGAGTAGGAGGGTTCTAAAGTGCACCTAGAGTAGGAGGGTTCTAAAGTGCACCTAGAGTAGGAGGGTTCTAAAGTGCACCTAGAGTAGGAGGGTTCTAAAGTGCACCTAGAGTAGGAGGGTTCTAAAGTGCACCTAGAGTAGGAGGGTTCTAAAGTGCACCTAGAGTAGGAGGGTTCTAAAGTGCACCTAGAGTAGGAGGGTTCTAAAGTGCACCTAGAGTAGGAGGGTTCTAAAGTGCACCTAGAGTAGGAGGGTTCTAAAGTGCACCCAGAGTAGGAGGGTTCTAAAGTGCACCTAGAGTAGGAGGGTTCTAAAGTGCACCTAGAGTAGGAGGGTTCTAAAGTGCACCTAGAGTAGGAGGGTTCTAAAGTGCACCTAGAGTAGGAGGGTTCTAAAGTGCACCTAGAGTAGGAGGGTTCTAAAGTGCACCTAGAGTAGGAAGGTTAATAACTGGACAGTGCATTTCATACTTTAAGGATATATATGAGAGCGCCCCATGTTAAGGATATGGTGTCCATGTAGCATCTACAGCACAATCGGGGTCAATTCTATTAACAGTGAGAAAACTAAATGTAAATCATTGCACTCTCTTTACTAATAGCAACATTGATAAACTGGACAGAGCATTTCATACTTATTAGAATGGATCAGGTCTTATAGTCCCGATGTTACAGGACACGGTATCCATGTAGCATCAGCAACAACTTTTATTCTTCAAGGCATGTATAAACATGTTCCGCATGCATAGTTAATGGTTAAACAATGTTGATGTTTACAGTTTCTTCAGTACTGTGCAACACTTAACAGTTGATGTCTGTTCATATTAACTTTTTAATTAAAACTTTAAAATACATTTGTACTCTCTGATGAGCCAGAACATGAATGAGTAAATAAATGATGTCTCATTATTGTAATCTATGTTAAGACATGATACAGTGGTTTACTTTCATGTGTTTATGGTCTTGGGTAGTTCATCAACAAACAAAGACATTACAAAAATTATGAATTTTTTTATCAGCAAATGATAAGGAAATCTGAAATGGTGTCCATGTAGCATCAGTATTTTTGGAAATGACGTGCAATTTTTGAGTAACTATGGCCATTTTGATTTAAATGTTAGAGATTTATCTCTTTTTATTTCTTAAACTAGAACTCTTGGAATACCTAAAATTGGAAAAAATGCGGGAAAAAAACACTTTTGAAATTTTGACCTTCATGTCACACTTTGTGCCCCAACTTCATGGAATGACCCATATATGTACATGTACTTTACATTGTACACTGTACATTTTCTGATATAATTGTTATTGTTTTATCTCAAATTTGTTTTGGAAACTTGATAATAAAATTGTTCCATTTTATCATTTTATGTTGACTGAAAAATTGTACATTTAATTATCATCTTTTCTCTTACTTGTCTTAATTATCAACTTATATAGTTATAAATCCATTTTTATTTTGCTCATTGATTCGTATTTCGTTATGTATTTATTTATGTATATTTTGCAATTCAGTTTTGACTATTGACTTTTATATTAATGTATATTTATGAATCCTGTCTGTGACTGGACCAACAAGCTTTCGGGCTACAGTGTTTTAATACACTTTTGTTGATCCTGGCCATCATAGATTGGTTTAAATGTTCGTTTGTCTTCACTGTGTACTCTACCATTCCCTCTTAGTCTTAACTGTATTATTGTATATTGTTCCTAATGTATTGTTCATACAAAATGTATGTTTTATTGGCCAAATAAAGAATAAGAATAAGTGTACTGTAGCCAGGATTATTGGAATTTAGTCGAAAATCCTTCATTAAAATTGTTTGTATTATGTCAGTTAACTTCATAAAACTCTTGATCCTCTTCTTGTCAACTTTGACATTAACAAATGCCAAGATATTAAAAGTCTTATCTGTAGAAAAGGCTTAATGGAAGCCATGAGGGTTTTGGTTGTAGGCCGTTCTGGATCTTCACAAATGTGTAGTGTAGACAGATGAATAGCCTGGAGGTGTATAACTATCTGATATTTAAGATACTGTCTGAAATATCATGTTTGTCACTTTCTTAAAGCCACAATACTGTATACACTATTGGTAAAAAATAATGTAACTGATCAGTTTAACATTTATATAAAACATAATTGGTGGTATAATACATTAATCACTGAGGGGATAACAGTTTGTCGCATTGTTTGGGCATGGTCACGGGCAATAAGGACCTCGCCTTTGACTCAGTTCTTATTCCCCATGACCACGCACAAATCCGGTCGTTAACCTGCAGTAAAGACCAAGCGTCAAACTGTTATTCCCATTCATAAATGCCCGTATCCATTTTGTTTTCAAAATGTAACAAAAAAAACCCAGTAATTTTGGTTGAATAAAGCCAAATAGAAATGGGCAAATTCACGTTTTGGGGACACGCGGAACACAAAGTACATGAGTCAGGCACGTGATGCCAATCTTTGTCACTCTGATTGGTTGAAATCTGCATCGCACGTTGCACAAAACAGCTGACGAACAGCTGGCACATACGCGCTTTTCTGGGTTAGATAAGTCTATATCATCCGTTAATACACCCTCACATGATTACGTTTTGGCCAATCAGATTATCTAAAATGCCTTGGATATTTATGAATTGGTGTTAATGATGGTAAAAAACATTTGTATCATGAAAATGAGATGAAAATTACATGTTCAATGTAAATTTTGGTTTGGATAAGTTTGTTTGGTAATTTTCAACATTTCCAAAAGGTTAATAAAATCAACATAAACAAACAACAGGTAAATCCACAAAGTTTCAAATTCAGTCAAAATTTCAGTAAAATTTTAGATCTGATACTGAAATTGTCAAATAAGCTGTCATGTACAGTACACAAAAGGCCTATCCCTGGAGGCTATACATGATATACAATGTACATGTATTCATATCATGATCATGCAATATGTGCATGTTACTAACACTAGTAACAGGGAACAGTTTTGTAAAGGAAATTTGCGTAGCAAAAAAAACCATTTCCGTTTCTTATTATGCTAATTTTGAATAGCAAATCTTGAATTTGATTAACGAATTGTAAATTTTGTGATAGCATTTTTCTGTGCGATGCAAGTGAAATTATTCATTGTTTACATGTACAGTATCCATGCTTTATCCAACATGAACATTTATTTACAATGTAATGGTTGAACTGCCTAGTTTGATCTTGATGATGTTGGTGAAGACTCTGGAGCAATTCAATCATTTATAGACAGTCGGAAATATACATTGTCTTGTAACATATAAGACTGTGCTGGGTATCTGGATACCCAACCAAAACTCATTACCTGGTTCCATTTACCCGTAAACGACTTGAAAATTTCGAATAATAATAATAATGTGTGGACTTATATAGCGCACGTATCCACCAACTAAGTGGTGCTCAAGGCGCATTATATTATTATCCCTGCTCATAAGGCTCATAAGGCTCATAAATCATTCCTGAAACCATCTCAGCTCCCTGGGGAGTATACAGCTCAATTGCTGCCATTACAGCGCATATAGGGCTAATCAACCAACTCTGCCCTCACAGGTACCCATTTAACCCCTGGGTGGAGAGAAGCAATTATGGTTAAATGTCTTGCTCAAGGACACAAGTGTCACGGCCGGGATTCGAACCCACATTCTGCTGCTAACACCAGAACTTGAGTCCGGTAAGCTAGACCGCTCGGCCACGACACTCCAAAACATGTAAGACACATGTATGAACATGTAAGACACACAAATGGAAATCTCCGATTTTTAGGGATGCTACGAGTTGTTTTTAATATAGAGGCGGGAAATTATTACAGTAACAGATTTATTATGACTCTAATAAAACAAGAGAATCTTGTGTTTATATTGGTTATTTTATACATTCGGGAGTATTTGTGTTTATACAAAATTGTTTACGGGTACCCGGGTATCCGAAGATTTCCAATTTCGGGTATCCGGTTCCTGAAATAACCGAAAACGCACAGCCTTAGTAATATAGATTTGCTATATAATGTACATTACCTGCAAGAAACCCAGTGTAAATGATTGGGCCTTGGGGCCTTCACTTGTACATGCCATCTGAGGTCCCTTGTGATTCCAGTGTTAGACTTTGTTGGCTTCCAGTTGTATGATTAAATTAATGAAGTATCACTTGTCCAGCAGGTTATCCTTGGTTAGTGATTGTAATGTTAACAACCCATTTACTCGCAGCAGGTTGACAGACCAGCCAAAACCTTTCACCTACTAGTTCTATTAAGGTGGAATAACTGTAGAACATACATGTAGTAATTCATGTATGTGCAATGACATGTAATGATTTTGCTTATTCTAAAGCTACAAGTACATGTAAATTCACGAAAGAGTATTTTTTCTGATAAAACTATTGGCAATAATTTCGCTTTTCTCAAAAATTACAAAACCTCACCCAAAATAAGTTTTTAGGGAAGATTAAAACCCTCATCAGCTTTACACCAAGTAAGTTGCACAATATAATTTGACTATTTTGTTATATTTGACTTAACCAATCCTACATGTACGTATAATGCACATTTACCAAGCACAATGTATGCACATTCACATGGTATTGTGTAAGTGTATGGTAAGTATGAAAAGTATATGTTGTAAGGCTGTGCGTTTTCGGTTATTTCGGCAACCGGATACCCGAAATTGGAAATCTTCGGATACCCGGGTACCCGTAAACAATTTGTAAAAACACATACTCCCGAAACTATAAAATATCCAATACAAACTCAAGATTCTCTTATTTTGTTAGAGTCATAATAAATGTGTTACTGTAATAATTTCCCGCCTCTATATTAAAAACAACTTGTAGCATCCCCAAAAATCGGAGACTTCTATTGTGTGACTTACATGTTCAGTCAAAATTTTCAAGTCGTTTACAGGTAATTGGAACCGAAAAATGGAACCGGGTAATGACAGTTTCGGTCGGGTATCCAGATACCTGGCACAGCCTTAGTGTGTTGTTTGTATTCTGTCTCATTTTGCCTTTGAGAAAGAACCTGCTAGGTTCAAAATGTAAGGCCAATAACTACTATTTTGCGTTTATACCACAGGTCCTTTTGGTTGGTAAGCAGTTTGCAACAGCTAATTCTCTAAGTATGAACAGTACTTATGATTTGTAATAATATATAGTTTGTATTTCATACTGTGTGCTTTATCACACAATTTCTTCTGGAGCCTCATAATTGAATATGTACATGTCATATGACTGTACTGTCGTGGTTTTATTTGTAATTAGACCCGTATTGTTACATGATTGATTAGTAGGATCGGGAGGAAAGTCATCGTGTGTCATGATTCAGAAATTATGTGTCATAAGAATTTGTAAATCATGCACCGTACCTACAGACCTGTGTGTATAGTAAGGAACTGTTGAGAATTGTCAACATTTTCAAGTTAGAGAGAACACTACAGGGGGGGGGGGGGGGGCCTGGCCTGGCCTGGCTTGACTTTTGGGTGTACACGTACGTCTTAGAGCATATTGATAACATATACCCGGATATTCGACCGAAAATGTCATTACCTGGTTCCATTTTTTGGTTCCAGTTACCCATAAATGACTTTTTAAAATTCCGACTGAACATTTTAAGCCACACAAATGGAAGTCTTTGATTTTTTTTTGCTAACAAAATGAAGAAAACTAGGATGAAGGCTTTAGAAGTAACATTTGCTGACAGCGTCTCACAGACTTGCTGGCTTTTGTTTGAAACTTGTGTTTGTATTACAAAATTGCTTACGGGTACCCGGGTATCCGAAGAGTTCCAATTTCGGGTATCTGGTTCCTGAAATAACCGAAAATGCACAGCTTTAGGAAAGACAGGGGTGAAGGGGGTGGGGGATTTTTTTACAGGTTATTTTTATGATATATTTCTTGAAAACTAGTGGGTTAAAATATAGAACATTTCCAAGTACCAATGTTGTAACTTCTCTTTCATTATCAATTTCATATTTACACTGCATCATTATTATCGTCATCAACAATTAGTATTTTATAAATTCATCTGGGTATTTGGCACACTTAACCAGATGATCAAATTAGCAAAATTTGATAATTATCTAAAAGCTTATTGGGTGAAAAGTTGGTGTCAAGTATCAGTCATCCTGAGAAATTATTCCTTCTGAAGTGCTTTCACCTTAGAGAAAGAAATGAATTGTTATGTAAAATTCTTGAAAAAATGCAAGTATGTAAAACATAAAAACATAGAATTTAACTGTAATAGTTTTCATTATTTTCTCAAAAGAAAACATGAGCAATTATTTGAAAATATCACAGGTTAGGTTTATGATATAATTTGTTTAAACTAGTGTTAAAATGAAGGTATGTTTCCAAAAACCAGTGTTGTACTTACCCTGAAAAGAGACATTACATGTACATACATCATAGAGGAAGGATTCCTTCATCCATGCATACATGAAATACTTGTGTGGGTGACATAATATCAACATACAAGATATGGCAGATATGGTTTCTCAGAGGAGAATATGTAATTCTACACAGTGACCTCTGAAAGATTCACTGTTTTCCTGTAATTGTTGAAAATAACAAAGTCACCTGATTTATTGTACCCAAATGTTGGTCATTGTGTATACTTTATCATATGTGTTTGCAAACCTAAATGCCCCTTTAATAAGCGCTGGATTACTGATTCACTTCATAACCAACATTACTGTTGTGTGAGCACTGTACACTATCTAGTGCAGACTGCAGCATACTGCACCAGGCGTTAATCTAGTACAGCTACAGTACATAATTGTATACATCGAATGACTCACTTGAGTCACTGAAGACTGACATGAAGTGTAAGTCTTGCAAATTACTGCAGTCCGTCACATGTGCATGGATAGTCAACACCTGAACACAGCCACATACATGTACATGGAGATCTCGGAATAAAGAAATCAGTGTGGTTTAGCAGTTTAAATACATGCAATAAGTTAGACATGTCATGTTAGATGTACTGTGTATTTTCACTATAGGACATTACAACAATGGATCTGCATGTGCTTCAACAGTATGCAGGTAAGTCAAGCCATGGAATATGTACTGTACAGCATAGAGCTTGTACACGTATGCCTTTCTGAATGTTACATATACAAGAAACTTAGTGGAAATAAGGCTACAGGCGTCACACTCATTATATATGAAAGTCCTGTCTTTGTGAATATGCATGCATGACTGATAGGACAATGATCCGACCAAGAACAAGGCAGTGAAATGTTTTCTACTGTCCAGCTAAAAGTAGCACATATCAGACCGATGATTTCTCAGGAGTTTTCCTGATTTCGGGATTTTTGACAAATCTCCCTTTGCCTCGATATTTTCTTGAAAGAAGAGAAGTAGCATGTATTGTGTGGGGATGTGGAGAGTCTGTAAATCCTCCACAGGTAAACATCCAGGAGGTTCAGGGGGTTTTGTCCTCTAGACCAAAGAGAGACCCAGGCCCACTACCAACTTCTAAGGATTTTTTATTTTTGTCAAATCACTCCCCTGACATGTATGTATATGTACTAATGCCATCTACACGTGTACACATGTACATTGTACATACTCATTTTCTTACTATTTACAATATATGCAAGGCTACAAGGTTTTATATGTACTGTTAATACTAATTTTATATGAAATGCCCCTCTGTATTTAAATATAAAATTAACGATCGACTTGTATGATTATCTGACCGAGAACAAGGCTACGATATTAGTGTCAATGGTTTTCATGCATACGTTATGAGAAAGGCATACGTCCTGTACTGAATTGGAAAATGGGTCATGAAGTACCAATTAAACTTGACATTTAACACAATTTGATTATGGCACATGATAAAGACAGGCGACCAGTTAGCCTTCTTGCCAAGCGACCCAGGTCTTGAAAATACATGTGGGAAGATACATGTATACAAGGCCCCCAAAAAAGTCTCCAGTTTCTGGTCTGTGCGTGCGTCGCCTCGGACCCATGCATCTGCATTTTTTATTTATTTATTTATTTATTTTTTTTTTTTTTAAACGATGTCCAACTACAGCCAAAATTGCTGGATCAATTGGAATTCTGCCGTGCTGTGGTTTTAGAGACTCTATCACGTAGGAGTACGTTTGCCTGATATGTGAGGCCTCTTACTCTTAGGCACCATACTTTGTATATATGGGAAATTTGGTCTTCACATATGTACAATCACGTATTTCCCTGTTGGCAAAAAAAAAAGATGGCCGAAAAAAAAGCGTGTCACCACACCAATTTTGAAGCTGACAAATGACCAGAAACCAGAGACTTTTTTTTTTGGCCCAAAGGGCAGGAGATTATTAACCTGTCCAGTACATTGCAATGACTGTTATGGGTCAATGCAGTTTAGGCTTATCTGTATAAATCTATGATATATGTTGTCTAGTGTACTGTGTGCAAAGGACATGTGCAGGGCTTTTATTTAAGGGCAAATTCCACACTTAAACATACACCACATATCACTTGTTTACAACTGTACCAGGGAAATTCTGTATTATTTTTTATGGCAAGAATGATACAATAGTAATTTGCAAAAATGTCTCTTAGAACACTTTGATAGCTACATACACTGTATGTACATAATGTAAGTCCATGATCTCAATGATAATTCACTGTTCATTTCAACTGTATAATGTTTTATCAACATAGCAGTATAATGTAAATATTATCTAGATACATACATGATTTGTGCTTGCCACAAAACAGAGGTTTGAGGCATCAGGTTTATTTTCTCCACAGACTCACAAATAAATGACAATAACATTTTAAACAAAATAATATTTCATACTGCAGAAGTAATCTGCAGGACTCCAGGGGCCAATTTCGTAGAGCTTCTAAGCAGAAAATTATGCTAAGCGAATATCAGCGAATAAAACACTACCGGCCAAAATGCATACATTTTGTATGAAAGTTTGGCTGGTAACCGATGAAATCTGCTAAGCAAATATTTTTACTAAGAAATATACAGCAGACTACCAGCCAAAATGCATACATTTTGTATGAAAGTTTGGCTGCTAAGCAAATATTTTTACTAAGCAATATACAACAGATTACCAGCCAAAATGCATACATTTTGTATGACGGTTTGACTGGTAACCAAAGAAAACTACTAAGCAATTTTTTTTCTTCTGGTAAGCAATTATGTATGCTCAGCAGCAGTATAAAATTGGTCCCATTTTCATAAAGTTGCCGAGCAGGGAATTTTGCTAAGCAAACTTTTCTGCTTAGCAATATATAAAAACAGACTACCAGTCAAAGTGCAGTCTTTTATGGATAATTTTGGCTGGTAACCAAGAAAATCTGCTAAGCAAATGTGATGTGATCTGGGAAAACCTTCCACATGGTGAAATTTATCATTTTTATGTTACATACATCAAATTAACGAGGACACTGTGCTGTTTTCAAAACTGTTTTATTCATAATAATAATAATAATACAGAAGATTTATAATGCGCACATATCCACCAAGAAGTGCTCAAGGCGCTTTACAGTAAACAAGAAATCATACAATATTAACCCGTGAAGTCCCCATGGTTCTCCCTGAACCATATTTCTCACTTAGCGACAGTAGAGAAAAACGAGTTGCCCGAAATTGGTTCTCCCTTGAACCTTTCTCACTTAACGAAGGTTGAGATACGAGTTGTGCGATACGGTTCTTTTCAGAACCTGTATCTCAGCTTCACGTTAGTTGAGATAAACACATGGTGTTACCGCAAACCGAAACGATATCGATATTCCACCATGCAAAGCCTCAAAACTTATAATACAATAGCAAATGCAATATAATACTAATCAAAAAGATTTAAAAAAATGCATAAATGAATGTTAGTAGTCCTTATAGGCAATACACATAAGATGAGTTTTTAAGTTTTTCTTGAAGGAGTAATCAGTTTGAGATTCACGAATGTACAGAGGTAAATCATTCCAAAGGCGTGGAGCCACAACTTCAAAAGATCTGTCACCCCAAGAATGTTTAGACTTTTGTTCAGCCAGCAGAAATTTTGCACTGGAACGTAACTTGCAAGATGGGGCATAACATTTCAACAAGTCAGATATATATAATGGTGCACAATCATTCAAAGATATGAAAACGATAAGCAATATTTTATAAATAATACGATATGATATTGGCAGCCAATTAAATGCAGATCTTTCAGGATGGGGGTGATATTACATGATTTTTTAGAGAGTCACAATACGTGTAGCAGTGTTTTGAATCTTTTGAAGTCGTCGTAGTTGATCCTGAGGAAGTCCATAAAGCAGTGAATTTGCCATATCAAGACGAGATGTTATGAAGGAATGAACTGTTTGTTCTGTTGCATCATAATTAAGATATTTGTGTAACTTTCTAATGTTCCTAAGGTGAAATGCTGCGGTGCGAGTAACATTTGAAATATGAGGTTTAAGTGTCATGTTTGCATCAAAAATAACTCCAAGGTTCCTTGCTTGAGAAGAAGATTGCACATGAGTCACAAATAACAATATTTGGAATAGAAATCTAAGATAGTTGTTGACGAGAACCAAATAGCACAAATTCAGTTTTATCATCATTGAGTTTTAAGAAATTTTCCTTCATCCAAATGCGAATATCATGAATACAATTTTCAAGGCGATTAATTATAGAGGCACTCTGTTGTTGTGATGGTTTGAAAGCTAGATAAATCTGAGTGTCATCTGCGTAGACGTGATAAGATAGGTCATATTTCATGAATATGTTACTAATTGGGTAAGTATAAATTGGAAACCACTGAGGGCCGAGGACAGATCCCTGAGGTACTGAGTAATTCAGACGAAACGGTTCAGAGACGGCATCACGAATACAAACATGTTGAGGTCTTTTAGACAAGTATGAGCGACACCATTCCAGTGCATGGCCATTAATTCCTATATTATGTTTTAAACGTGCAAGTAAAATATCATGGTCAACCGTATCGAACACAGCGCTAAGATCAAGAAAAATTAAGGCAGTTATATTTCCATCATCGAGTGCAGATAAAATGTCGTTGTTGACATGAAGCAGTGCTGTATCTATTCCATGGTGTGCTTTATAGGCAGATTGGAAAGGATCATATAAATTATTTACATGCATATGATGTGATATTCTACAAGATACAGCTCGTTCTACAGTCTTTCCCAGGAACTTCAAGTTTGATACAGGTCTATAATTTTTCAAAATGTTCTTGTCGAGACCAGCTTTTTTGAGAAGTGGACGAACATGTGCAATTTTCAAACTGTCAGGAAACATTCCATGAAGCAGAGACTTATTTACAATCAAGGTTATATGGTACAAAAGCATGAATACATTGTTTTAACAAGAAAGTAGGCACAGGATCAAGTTCGCATGATTTGGATGGTGACTTCATAATTATTCTTCTGATTTCTTCTTCACTTGCAGGTTGAAACAGAGAAATAGATGTGTTCAAAGAAGTTATGTCATTTGTTGTTAAAGAAGAATCACCGGAATTGGTAGTGAAAGATTTGTGAATATTGTCAATTTTCTCAACAAAGAAATTGTCAGAGTCACTGGTGGGGAGCGTTGGTTCCTTTGATTTATGCAATAAGTTATTTATAATTTTGAAGAAGTTGTCTTTAATTTGAGTTATGCTCTCGGGAAGTTATAGCCGCCGCTGTCCTTAAAAAACAATGGCGGAAACGAAAAACAAAGATGGCTTTTTAATTATCTGTCATCATAATTATCTGTCATCATAAAACTATGTTATTACAGATAAAACCATGGAATTTTTATTTAATATTTTCAAGAATGATCATTTAGATATTAACAATTAAAATGGTAACAAAAATTCAAATTGTCAACAACAAAATTGGGGACTATTTTGCCATTATCTTCAAAACAAGTTCACCGACATCTGACGGGTTTTCCCAGATCGTATCATAAATAGTTCTGGGGCCAATTTCATAGAGCTGCTACTTCTTCTTGTCGTGTCTTCGATACAATAGGAGTTGGTGTTACATGTCGTGTCTTCGATACAATAGAAGTTAGTGTTACATGACGTGTCTTCGATACAATAGGAGTTAGTGTTACATGTCGTGTCTTCGATACAATAGGAGTTAGTGTTACATGTCGTGTCTTCGATACAATAGAAGTTAGTGTTACATGACGTGTCTTCGATACAATAGGAGTTAGTGTTACATGTCGTGTCTTCGATACAATAGGAGTTAGTGTTACATGTCGTGTCTTCGATACAATAGGAGTTGGTGTTACATGTCGTGTCTTCGATACAATAGGAGTTAGTGTTACATGACGTGTCTTCGATACAATAGGAGTTAGTGTTACATGTCGTGTCTTCGATACAATAGGAGTTAGTGTTACATGACGTGTCTTCGATACAATAGGAGTTGGTGTTACATGTCGTGTCTTCGATACAATAGAAGTTAGTGTTACATGACGTGTCTTCGATACAATAGGAGTTAGTGTTACATGTCGTGTCTTCGATACAATAGGAGTTAGTGTTACATGTCGTGTCTTCGATACAATAGGAGTTAGTGTTACATGTCGTGTCTTCGATACAATAGAAGTTAGTGTTACATGACGTGTCTTCGATACAATAGGAGTTAGTGTTACATGTCGTGTCTTCGATACAATAGAAGTTAGTGTTACATGACGTGTCTCGATACAATAGGAGTTAGTGTTACATGTGGTGTCTTCGATACAATAGGAGTTAGTGTTACATGTCGTGTCTTCGATACAATAGGAGTTGGTGTTACATGTCGTGTCTTCGATACAATAGGAGTTAGTGTTACATGTCGTGTCTTCGATACAATAGGAGTTAGTGTTACATGTCGTGTCTTCGATACAATAGGAGTTAGTGTTACATGACGTGTCTTCGATACAATAGGAGTTAGTGTTACATGTCGTGTCTTCGATACAATAGAAGTTAGTGTTACATGACGTGTCTTCGATACAATAGGAGTTAGTGTTACATGTCGTGTCTTCGATACAATAGGAGTTAGTGTTACATGACGTGTCTTCGATACAATAGGAGTTGGTGTTACATGTCGTGTCTTCGATACAATAGAAGTTAGTGTTACATGACGTGTCTTCGATACAATAGGAGTTAGTGTTACATGTCGTGTCTTCGATACAATAGGAGTTAGTGTTACATGTCGTGTCTTCGATACAATAGGAGTTAGTGTTACATGTCGTGTCTTCGATACAATAGGAGTTAGTGTTACATGTCGTGTCTTCGATACAATAGGAGTTAGTGTTACATGTCGTGTCTTCGATACAATAGGAGTTAGTGTTACATGTCGTGTCTTCGATACAATAGGAGTTAGTGTTACATGTCGTGTCTTCGATACAATAGGAGTTAGTGTTACATGTCGTGTCTTCGATACAATAGGAGTTAGTGTTACATGTCGTGTCTTGATACAATAGGAGTTAGTGTTACATGTCGTGTCTTCGATACAATAGAGTTAGTGTTACATGTCGTGTCTTCGATACAATAGGAGTTAGTGTTACATGTCGTGTCTTCGATACAATAGAAGTTAGTGTTACATGACGTGTCTTCGATACAATAGGAGTTAGTGTTACATGTGTCTTCGATACAATAGGAGTTAGTGTTACATGTCGTGTCTTCGATACAATAGGAGTTAGTGTTACATGTCGTGTCTTCGATACAATAGGAGTTAGTGTTACATGTCGTGTCTTCGATACAATAGGAGTTAGTGTTACATGTCGTGTCTTCGATACAATAGGAGTTAGTGTTACATGTCGTGTCTTCGATACAATAGAAGTTAGTGTTACATGACGTGTCTTCGATACAATAGGAGTTAGTGTTACATGTGTCTTCGATACAATAGGAGTTAGTGTTACATGTCGTGTCTTCGATACAATAGGAGTTAGTGTTACATGTCGTGTCTTCGATACAATAGGAGTTGGTGTTACATGTCGTGTCTTCGATACAATAGGAGTTGGTGTTACATGTCGTGTCTTCGATACAATAGGAGTTGGTGTTACATGTCGTGTCTTCGATACAATAGGAGTTAGTGTTACATGTCGTGTCTTCGATACAATAGGAGTTGGTGTTACATGTCGTGTCTTCGATACAATAGGAGTTAGTGTTACATGTCGTGTCTTCGATACAATAGGAGTTGGTGTTACATGTCGTGTCTTCGATACAATAGGAGTTAGTGTTACATGTCGTGTCTTCGATACAATAGGAGTTGGTGTTACATGTCGTGTCTTCGATACAATAGGAGTTAGTGTTACATGTCGTGTCTTCGATACAATAGGAGTTGGTGTTACATGTCGTGTCTTCGATACAATAGGAGTTGGTGTTACATGTCGTGTCTTCGATACAATAGGAGTTGGTGTTACATGTCGTGTCTTCGATACAATAGGAGTTGGTGTTACATGTCGTGTCTTCGATACAATAGGAGTTGGTGTTACATGTCGTGTCTTCGATACAATAGGAGTTGGTGTTACATGTCGTGTCTTCGATACAATAGGAGTTAGTGTTACATGTCGTGTCTTCGATACAATAGGAGTTGGTGTTACATGTCGTGTCTTCGATACAATAGGAGTTAGTGTTACATGTCGTGTCTTCGATACAATAGGAGTTAGTGTTACATGACGTCCTTCCACTTCTCCATGCATCGTTGTGCACAGTACTCTGCCAGATGAGCTGCTAAACAGACAAAATTGCTTATCAGAAACATTTGCTTAGCGGATTAGATAAGCTTAGCAGCTCTATGAAATTAGCCCCAGATGGGGCTAAGCTTGGAGGCATGGGTCCCTAAATGCAAGCATGGCCAGAAAATAACTGTAAAAAGTTTAACAATAGGTTCCTGCCCATGCAGCATTTCACAAAAAAGGTTACATAAGACACATAAGGGGAACATAAACAGGACAAAGCAAAGAATGTGTCAATCCACAATAAGAGGAATGTCTAGAACAATATAATTGGAGATCTACTGGACACGTACTTAGATGTACAGGTACTTGCAGAACTGTACTACATGTATGTTCAGAATACTGGTTTAATAATACAGATTTAAAGCAACTTTTTAAAATATATAAGTTCTTTGAACTTTTCGATAACACTGGCAACATGATGTCTATGAACCCAAAATGGAGCAACTCACAGAATGTATGTAGCCTACATGTGTGAAGAACCAATTATTGACATTGTGCATTATGTACTGTGGGAGGTTGGGTTTCCCGATTTCCAACCATTCATTCTAGCCATAAGGACACATTCTGTGAAAGTCTGCATTATTCATTTCCGTCGACATCAAATTTAGCAGTGAACTTTGCAGGCTGTCACTACATGTACATGTAGAAATCACCCAGATTTTCCATTGATCTACAAAATGGTGGAGCACACAATGTGGCCTACATGTACACTGTATATGTGCAATCACACCACCACAAAGCCTTTGTTTGGCATAACCAAGTGTGTGACAATTTCTAAAGAATAGCATTTGTGCTTGTTTTGTACATAATATTCCATTATAAAATGAAGATGTACTGTACATGTACATGCATCGTTGTAAGCTAGTGTTACATATGGCATGAAATAAAGTGCACGTTTATGGCAATATATTCACTGTGCAGTGCAGTGTCTTGTACACTACAACAGAATTCTTCAACTATTCCCTGGGGGCAATTTATTTGTTATCATATTCCCTTTGCAATCCTCAACGTTATAAAACTCTGCTGGAAAAAAAAAGATCGCCTGGACATGATCACTGACCTTTTTGAGTGCACGTATATGTTCAATGAACTGGCAGTAGCTGTGTGTAATTACTGTAATGCCAGTCCCTAGATTGGATTATCAGCTGGCATGTTCTTACATGTAAATTGCCTACAACTGAAATCCTTTGTTTCTTTTTAAGATTCTTCCCTTCATAATTTAAGGTAAAGTGTGTGGAAAATACTGTGTTTGTTTCTCTGTTGTTGGAATGAAAGTTCTTTTTGATGTCAAGCTTTGATAAATACATTGTATTAAAAAATAATTGTATTACAAAAATATTCATTGTATCAGAATTTAAAAAACCTAAAACTTTATAGAGGCATTCCAGTCATATAATAATGTATGTGTAGTTCACAGCATTAGAAACAATAGATTTTAGGCATTCATTGACATTGTTTATATTCAAAACCCATTTCTTGAAAGTTTACCTTCTTCTGATGCATAATGTTTGAGCAATATGTTAAGGCCAAAAAAGTCTTCGGTTTCTGGTCCCCGCACTTGTCGACCAGCGCATGAGCATTTTTAGTTTTCTTTTTTTTCTTCTTTTTTTTGTTGCTATGAAACGATGTCCAGTTGCAGCTGAAATTGCCGAGTCGATTGGAATTCTGCCGTGCTGTGTTTTTCACATAGGGGTATGAATGTTTTCCCGATTTGTGAGGCCTCTCTTAGCCACCATACTTTGTGCATGGGAAATTTGGACTGGTTCCAATAACTCCATATACATGTATCACGTAATTCACTGGTTGGCCAAAAAAAAAAATTTTTAATTAAAGAAAAAACACATCACTGCACCGATTTTGAAGCCAACTAAGCTTGGGCGATATCGATTTTTTTTTCATCCACGATATATCGGCAAACATATATCGCGATTTTCGATAGTATCGCAATTATTTTTTTTCATTTATGCATGATTGCTTTAGAGCCGATAACCACAGGTATGTACCCTTCTAAAAGCATCACAATAAATCGCAAATTCGTTTGCATAGCGTGTGTGTACTTCTGAAGAAGTTCGCTTTTGTTTCTCACTTCCAAAAGTTGAAAAGACTCATAATGTTATTTACATGTTATTTCTGACATGGCGATTTTTTTTTTTTAATCGCGATATTTTTTTTTATTCGCGATTTGCTGATATCTCGATAACTTAAGAAGGTTCTCGATATAAAAAAGGTATCGCGATATTCGATATTATAGTGTTATCACCCGAGCTTAAAGCCTACCAACATGTATGACCAGAAACAGAAGCATTTTTTTGGGGGGCCTAATATGCTATCGTTGCCGCTTGTTGAGAAGCCTGTTTATATATTGTGGCCTTCTATTTATGGTCCTGACAAAATGTTCTTATTCTATCAGTTGCTTACTTGGCCAATGGCCATTTTACACAGTGTTGATTGTTATAATAACATTTCCAACCCTGACTGACTGAAAATTCCCGAAGCACTAGAAGAAGATGACAGCATTTATTATTTCAGTGAGATGGTCAGTGCCTATGGCAGTTACATTTTATCATTAAAAAGACCTTAAGAACTGCATATTTTCATCCATCTCTGATTCTCGTTCTAATCAAAATCCTGAGTTTCTTTAATGCAATTATTTCATTTTTATTAGCCTACATACATGTATGTAACCTTGTGCATGTACATTGCAGTACCTCACAAATCGAGCTTAATGCATTTTTGCATTGTCTAGGATTTAAATTCTGTTAAATTTAATTTCAGGTGCTTCAAACAGGTTCAAGAATTTTTACAGATACACAGAGTAAACAAAATACAAGATCAGCTATTTAATTAAAAACTACATGCACACCCAAAGATTTCTGCCTAAAAATGGTATAAAGGAAGGAAATTTATTGTTCCCTGGATAGTAAGTCGTGTTTGTCATCCTCATGCAGGTGCTGATTGGATTAACACCATTCAGGTGACTCAGGGGTCAATCTGGGGTCAACCAGGGGTCAAACAACATGCCTCAAGTGTTACTCAGATTGTTACTGTTTGAAATTGAAATGTTCCCTGTCTCTTTCCCTTATTATACAGTCGCAGATCCCCACATGGCACCAGACCATTTCTTCACAGTTCCATTCGACATTGACAATGACAACTTTGGGTCTTCAACTAGCAAGTTCCAACATTTCATGCAGGTACAGTGTGTGCCTTTAAACTTGATGTAATTTACATAGTAACCCTTCTGTTGAGTGATCATATAATATCATTCAAATGGTGTTCAATGATAAAGGTACTATGCCAGCGTGTATGCTTGTCAAATGGTACTGTGTGGTGAATGCATCTACACTGTACATGGTGCTGTTATCTACACAGCTAATCTACCATTCATAAACAGATAGTTGCCAAATGGTACTGTATGGTGAATGCATCTAACTGTACATGGTACTGTTATCTACACAGCTTATCCACCATTCATAAACAGACAGTTCTCATGGTACTGTGTGGTGAATGCATCTAAACTGTACATGGTAGTACCAGTGTTCTAGCCAGGATTAAATTATAGCGTAGGGGCATTTGTACGACACGAATCTGCGAGCGCGTAGCGGGAAGCCACAACGGCGTGGGGTCCGGGGCCCGCTTAAGGGCCCTGGGAAACTTTTAGGTTGTAGATGCTCTCTGGTGCAATCTGAGGCTATTTAGGGGCATATTGCATAATATAATTTGTCACACAAAACCATATTTTTTTAGACATAAAAATATTTATTGCTTTTCAATTGGTAGGTTTTAACATGTTTACATGTGCACATGTAATTCTGTCACATTTTTCTCAACTAATATCAAACTTAAACATTTTAAATGGAGTAGGGCCTACAGGACTCATGTTGTTATTGTCTTAATTATTGTTTTATTCACTTTACATTGGATTGTTGTTAGTAATTGTAGCTTTAAATGTGTGAGTAAAGTTAATCGTTGTTATCAATAATTCAAAGCCAGATATGATCCAAAAAATTCCATACAATACATTACAATGTATGCCTCGACTTATGCCTACTTTAAATTAAACTTGACAAAACTATAAATAAAATGGTTCTTACAAACGAAACCCTGCAGTGCAAGCTTCACCCAAAGTATTTTATTGGACAGCAGGTAAGAGCTCTATTTTCCAAGTCCACAGTTATTGCGTAAATAAAATAAAAAAGCTCAGCGAAAAAACATAGGCCAGCTGTAAAGACGCCTTAGAATTATCCTAGCTCCAGTCTGTTCAAAGTATTTTAAAAGAAAAGAAACAGACAACCGCAACCAAAAAGACACAATTTCTGGGTCACAAGTTCACATCAAAGAACTGTCTGCCGACTTTGGAACGTTGAATGTATCAATTTGGGATTAGTGCCAAGACAAGAGTTGGGGCTATTGTTCACTTGACAATGACTGACAGGTTGTGGTTTTACAATCCCAGACCAGGTGACATTAACCTCTGGGACCTGGTTCTTGGCTGGTTTCCAAGCTATATAACTATACATGTATGAAACAACATACCAGGATACAGGATACCAGTATACATTGTCCCAAGGCTAAGTAGCTCGAGTGAGTGATCCAACTGTCGGCAAAAATGCGTCTTTTAATCAGTTGTTTCAAAGCATAAAATTTAAAACAATAAATTTAGACCTACTTAAAAAGTTATGACTGGTTGGAGCAGAATGGTGACATCTATTTATTCGACTGAGTGCAAACTATTAGTGAATTTTTTACCTCGGAAAAGCTTCAGAAATCTTTGACATGTTTGGTTTTGTGGAATTAAATTCTGTGGATTAATACCTGTGGCGGAGAATCTCAGCTCAGAAATAATGCTTTCAGCATTATATAAATAGCGGTCGGGTATGTAAATTAAGAAGAAAAACAGTTTTAGAAAGTGTTTACCGTTATTCCTGATTTACAAGTAAATGGAGGCCTGTTTGCAGGGTGCAATTGTGCTATAGTATACGCCCGCCTACTGAACATTAATTATCTGCCTACCGAACATATCCTGGGGAATAGCCGATCAAGTCTTGCATTTCCGATTTTCGTTTTTTAATTTTTCTCATCAATAACATCTTAATTTATTTCTTCTTAATTAACAAAACAAAAATATATCAGCTTGGTGACAAAGTGGTGGTAGGGAAATGATACTGGAATGAGATTTACAAATGTTTTGATTCCGTGAAGACGAAACTGTTTCCATAGGTCGAACTTCTGCTGGCGGCCGGCGGACATCAGCCAGCGCTCAGCGGACATCAGATGTTCAACAACTACCGTTTGCTGATGGTTGTTTTTGTTGTTTTTAACTTTCACTCAAAACAAATTTCCGACAGAAAATATGTCATAGCATGATCATAGTAACTCACAACAGACACTTTTTAGACTTCGCTCTTTCCCGACTCTGCGTGGCACGCGGGTACCCCGGTCATCTGGTTTTTGCCTAAGCAGTGTGGTAGCGGAACCAGTGTCAATGTGTTTAACGTTGAATGCCATAAATAGATCGCGGCAGGCCGCATACAGTTGCAAATGCGGCGCATCAAAAACATTCTCTTGAAAAGAAACAAATTTGTCGGCCAATTAAAATGTATCAATAAAGCTTCCTACAAGATGAAATAAATGGCTCAGTGGCAACAAATTATTGTTGTTCACAATTAGTTCTCGAACTGAACAAAGGAATTTTTTTTTTTTTTCAACCATGGAATAAATTATAGCGTATCGATAGCGTATCGGCCGATTTATAGCGTATCGGCCCGATACGCTATTGTATGCCTGGCTAGAACACTGTACTGTTATCTACCCAGCTTATCCACCATTCATAAACAGACGGTTGTCTAGTTTTGAATGGTCAGTGAATTCACTGGAAAATTGTACTGGGAGTAGGAGGATTAACAAAAGGCGAGAGTTTGACTCATGAAGATTTTGGCCAGTCTACAGGTTGAGGGTTAGGGTTCAGTCTGATTATACCATAATTATTGTGTTTATGTTTTTTTTTGTGTTATGGTTATATTGATAACTTAAACCTTTGTAATTAAGGTCAATACATGCTTCTTGTTCATTTCAGTATTAAATAGTCACATCCATGACTGAATCAATTGATTTGAAAATTAAACAAATTCCCCCAAGTACGCCCCCCAAAAAAAATTTAAAAATAAATAAATAAAAACAAAAAATTTATAATAATTTAAAAAAATATATATTTAAAGAAAAAACAATGAAATTAAAAAAAAAAAAAAATTTACACTTTGATCAAAAAATTTTTTTTTTTTTTTTTTTTACACTTTGATCAAAAAAATGTTATTCTTAAATGTATGATTGACTTTTTGATAACAGAGATCGCATTCAGTAGGTACTGGTTTGTCCAACTATACGGAGCATGGGGGACGCGGTGACGAAGAGGGAAGACGACATATGAGGTCTCATGAGGTACCCATGGTGTTTGGGTCTATGTCTCCACAAGGTAACCCTTCCTGTCCCCATCATCACATTCCCTACCATCATGTCCATATCTACTTCTCTGTCAAGGTTGGATTTCTGCCAAAATCTAAACCATTTAGAAGATACAGGATCTATTTTTCTTATAAAAATTCACTGGCTCTTTTGATATTTTTTTACTTTTATTTTTAAATTTGTTATCACTCAGTAGCTTTGCTTTAGTGCAGATTTTCATATAGCAGGTAATTCAATGATTTTAAGAATTTTAACAATAATTTCCTTTCAAAATAATTGTGCAGAACATCAAGTTTTGAATATGCTTCTGTGACTGCAAGGGTCAAAATTGGTCAATATGTTGATATACTTGCCAAGGTAGATCCTGCACTTATAAAGTCGAACACTGTCAAACCTTACGTGTAGTAAGTACATTTACAGGTCAGAATGAGTCGACCGTTTTGATTGGAAAAATCATTGTCTTATATTGTTGAGGGTGGTCAAAATGACAGTCAAAACCAGTCAAAATGCCCCTTTGTGCACAGTTGGTTCAACAGTCACAAACAGGCAGTTGACTGCTTTTGACCTCTATAGCTACTTGCCACTAAAGTTCAGCTATAGTAGGAAGATTTTAAAGCTTGTATTCACAGATCTCTGTAGATGCATCCATGCTTTATAAGAATCAAGATATTTGCGTGTGTAAAAACCAATATGTGGAAGTTTCATTTTATTTCATTATTTTGTTAATGAGGAAATAGTGAAAATCATTCAGATTATTTGTATTCATTCGAGCATGGAATTTCTGTCTTTGCGTGACGGAAATTCATTTTTGAAATTATTTCAGTGAGTTTATCACAATGATAGCACCTCAGACAGAAATATTTCAAGGGATGTTTGATAACATCAGCTTTACACCAAGTAAAGTTACATGTTAAACTGTGATCATTTAAGTGTGATCAATTAGTGTGTATTGTCTTTAATGATGTGTCTGACTTTAGGTGCCAACTCGGACGCAAGGATGCCTGGTTTTGGTGGGATGAAGGTTTCTCCTCCAAACGACGTGGTGAGTTGCTCATTTTCCCCTCTTAACCCTAATTCCCTAGGCCCATTTGCTTACACATAACCTGAATCCTCCAAAATCCTTCAGTAGTAAAGCAAGCACATGACATGTATGCACACACGTGTTTCTAATCTGTGATACACGTACATGGCCAGGGACCCTCCCTGCATGCATGGAGCAATAAACAGTGTCCACTGACCCAAGCACTGACCTTGCAATCACTACAATAAACATGGATGTACATGTACCATGGAAAGGTAAATATGCCTAATAATCTCAATCATCCAAAATCCTTCACTTTAGCAAAGAGCATGTAGCATGTAACCTCAATCCTTCAAAATCCTTCACTTTAGCAAAGAGGATTTTGGAGGATTTGGGATGGCTAGGGTTAAGCTTCAAAGATGTTAGCTTCAAAACCATTCGTATTTTAACAAGAATAAAACAATGACTGCAAATAATCGTAAAGATGGTTCATACTTTATGCAAATGTGAAGTGATTTGTGACGTCAATACCTAAGATTGGCACTAATGATTTGCTGAAGTAGAACACCTTTCAACTTAAGCGAATCATTTGCATCAAATTGATGTTTAAATTAGCATGAAGCATGTACTGGCATTAATTCAGTTAGTATTTTTCTTAAGCAATACACAACAATTATTATTATTTTTTTCTCTCCAGAAATGACTTCTGGTAATTAAAAAAAGTGAGATGAATTATTTATTTAATTTTTTTAAATTGAGTCTAAGATCTTATAAAATTTAAAAATTCAACCGAGCAAGACACAATCATAATGAGGAGTTGAAAAATTATAAGTTTCAATGTTGGCCTTGTAAGAATACACATGTAGATGTTATACCCTTCTAGAATATTTAGAGTAAGTAAAGACTGTTTGCAGTGACACTATGTAGAAATTCTCTTTTGAGTAAAAACTAGTAGTTAGTTATAAAAAGAATTGTTTGGTACAACTTGCTAGAACAATTCACTAATCAAAAGAGAATTTCTACATGGTGTCAACCACAAACAGTCTTTACTTATCCTTTTCACCATGCAAAGCTATAAGTATTACTAATATTTAAGTGTTTTAAGTGTTTAGCTGGTCTGATGAGATTCCAGATACACTGATTGTATAATATTTCTAACATCAGAACTCCAACATACAGGGCATGCAGTTCTACCCCGGCGCTCGCAACACCGGCACCATCAAAGAGTTCACGCCCCGCAACCAAAATGCCAACCCGGGCTCTGCCGAGTTCCTGCCAAATGTGAGGAACATGGCCGACTTCAAGCAAGCCAACACAACCCAGAATGACATGATCTCCAAGATTCCTGAGTTTGTGCCGAGATCACACACTCAGCCGGGGAACGGAATCATCAATGATTCCGGCGGAATGAGAGGAACTAATAATTCAGCTTCGTTGATGACCCACAACTCTGGAGGGATGCATGATCAGTACAATTCAGGTAAAAAAAGAACAAAATTGTCACATTTTCCTTTAACATTTTCTGACACATTAATTGGTATTGTTAAAACTGAAAAAAAAAATTAATAAATAAAATTTAAAAACAATTTTAAACAAGTTGTTTGACATGAGGACATACAAACCCAGAAAAATAATTTCTATTTTACAACATGGATAACATTGTTAAATCATTTCTGGCAAGAACTGGCAAGTTTCTGTCAATAACTAAAATGATAACACTTTAGTCGGCAGCTGTGACTGAATATTCATTGTTTTCTCGGAATGATGAACTCTGATTTACCGGGAGTTTGCATAAGTAGATTTTTCTAGCGAGTTGACTGACCAGACAAAAATAGAGAGCCATAAATTTGTGAAAGGTTGTATAACTTGGTTGATAACATACTAGATGTACATGTATCATTTAGATGCATTCAGCATATGAAGCCATGACCCTTGCTTGACATGGTTCTCACCTTACATAACCATTCAATGGGTTTTGTCTGCTCAAAACCATATAAGGATTATAATGATCTTAATGAAGTATGAATGAACGTAATGATCTTTGCATCAATTGTGTGTGGAGACTTTAGTGTCGGTCAAATATGGTAAATTTTGAGGCTTTTTTTTTCTCTAATATATTCCAGTTTGTAGTAGATATTCTAGTTTTTTTTTTTTTTGGGGGGGGGGGGAGGGAAGGGTGGGGGAGTAGGAAATTTAAATGGATGAAGTCCTGTGTATTTTGTTTTGTGTCGATGTAAAGGTTGTCTATTTTAGGCTCAACTGATAGACTGCCAAGCTTTCACATATGTTAGCAGTTTCCCTTACAGACGAGCCACAGAAATAGTCCCATAATGACTATTATCTGTATACCAAATGGCATTGCATTATTAGTTCCAGTAACTGTAATGAGCCAAGTACCAAGTCCTATATCATGTTACATCATATTGTGAATTTTTTCTCCATCTTATATTTCACTTGATGGTGTTTCATCTTTTGCCTTGACTTCTTTGTTACCTACTTCAGCGAACGGTTTTGTTAAAAAGAAATTTGTATTTATAGCAAAATAAAAGTGTGCGAATGTAACTTTGAATAGTAAATCTTGAATTTTGATTAGTAAATTGTGCGATTCTGGGGAAATCGTTGACTGTACTTCTTGTACTCACTTTAATAATAGTCTTTATCTTCATGTACAGTGAATGTTATCGTGACCTCTGTTTTTTTTAGTTTTTTTTTATATATATATACACACTTGTAGGGCTGTGCCGGGTATCCGGGTATCCGGATACCCGACCGAAACTGTTATTACCCGGTTCCGTTTTTCGGTTCCGAGTACCCGTAAACGACTTTTTAAAATTGGGACTTACCATTTCAGCGTTGTGAACAGAAATGTTTGACTATTGAACAATGTACTGTTTACACTTTTAGGAGCAATTTTATTCAAGATAACGCCTTTGTAGTGTTTTACGGACATTTTCCATACACTTTTGTCCAAACGATACATTGTATCCTATCATTAAGACTCAAATAGCCTGGCTGCGGCATGCTACAAACAAGTATCAAACTAGCTGCTCAGGATGGAATGTTTGCCTATTGTTCACAGTAATTGGATTAGTGGAACAATAACTGCTGGTTTATGTCTGCACTGGAGCATGCACCATGATGTGTTAATAGAGGGGATTTTATTATCGGGGACGTCCACATTAATTGTTGTCGTAATAAAAAAGTAGTGTTGAAATTGGTTTTGTTGTGTAATTATTTTGATGTGCCACTGACCATCCCTCAGCATATCACCAACATTTACATTTATTTACCCGCCGATACCGAGCTCTCTTGTGTATTACATTTGCCGACAAGGTGACAGTTTGTTTCAAAAGAAAGACATAAAAAAGGAGGTGTTAAGTGGGTCATTGTCTTTGAAACCGACAGTAGGATCCATAATCAGTCGGATTTGAAAGGTATTATTGGTTGCGGTTTGATCCTTTCAATTGGGCAGCATATTTTACAATCACCCTAATCTCCTATCAGTTGAAAAGACGTTTATGAGGGACGAAATGCGGTTGCTTATGATGAGCTGCGAATTATGGATCGTCAAACATTGATGGAGGGGACAAATTGGCTGAATACTAATTAAAAAGTAGACAAAACTTACACTGATACGTTTTGTTAAGTTATTTTTTGATGAGTGCGCATCCTAAATTTTAGACTCATTTCTTGACTGACCGATCAACACGATGCCACGTTCAACAGGGAATAGTCAAGTTTGGTCCCATTTTGAGAAAAAGGGGCCCAAATTGGTAAAAATTCATTCTTTCAAGAAACAATGTTTATTGACAGGTTTATTGACATTTAACTAAAGTTCATTGTGATAGAAACATATTAATATTCAAGTTTTTTGCAGTTTGTTAGTTTAATAATATCAAATATTATTTTAGTACGCAAAATCATGTCCTTATCCAAAGCCAACATGGCGTACGGGATATCCTTATTTAGAAGGCAGGGGCGCGGCAAAGCGCAAGCACATGAATGTTTTCTCACAACGGGTTAGTTCCGCCACATCGCCTTTGACCAATGACATTATTCAACACGTGTTTTGTGAACATTAAAGTCAACTTGCTGCTATACGCATGCGCTCTGATCACGCACGCACCAGTGATTGTGTCTTCTGATGATGGTAGATCACTCACTCACTCCCCTGACACAGTCACGCACGTGCGAGGCCACTGTAGCTGCGTGATGCACCGGCCATGCACGCGCGTGTGATCAATTTTCACGGTTTTATTTCAGAAATAACTTTCCGTAAATTAATACAATATTTTGTCACCAAGATGTTATACTTTAATAAAGATCGAATTAAATATGGTATCCTCTGTATTATAAAGGTCAATTTTGTTAACGTTTACATCAGTAGCGGAACAAGTTACCGCCGGGCCGGGGGGGCAGAGCGCACGGTCGGGCCCCCCCCCCCCCTCAGGCATCATTCCCTAACCACACGTGATTTCCGAGAGACCCGTCATGATTACACTTCATGTTTTCAGGGAGCTCAAAAATAAAGAAAGGCCCGGTTGATTTGTGTAAGTTCCAGCTCGGGCCCGGCCCCCAACCATCCCACCCCCACCCCCCACCACCAGAATGTTTAAAAAAAAAAAATTCTTTGGGGAGGGTCCGGGCCCCTCCGGGCGGGGGCAGCTGCCCCCAGCCCCCTGACGGTCCGCCACTGGTTTACATGTATTTGTACACCAAAGGAGGCATGTTTTCAACAAGAATGAAAACGGGTATCCGGGTATCCGAACTTTCCTGATTTCGGGTATCCGGTTCCAAAAATATCCGAAAACGCACAGCCCTACACACTTGTATTATATTGGATGCCAGGTGCATTTCAGTGAAATCTGAAAGTACTCGGTTATATTCTCGATACCTAAATTCGCTCTTAGATTCTCCGGGATTCAGTTCTGAGAATAAAACATACTGATTAGCATATAATGTCGTGTTTTATGGACAGAGGACTGCTATTGTACCCTTCAATTGTTTCCATTGCTTTATTTTTTTTTTATTTTTTAAAGCAAGCCCCATAGGATTTGCACCCAAGGTGCAACCGACGGCATTTGAGAACACTAAACCAGTGACTGAGGACTTATTGTACCCTTTGTTAGAAGTCATTGATCTGTTCTGTATTGCATTTACATGTATTGCGTGGTCACGAACCTTGTTTTTTTTTTAATTATTAATTTTTTGTTAACACATTGCTGCATTATGATGCTTGATGCTCACCTCAATTATGTAATTATCATATTTAAAATCGGTGTGCCAGGCTGTTCAATTACATACGTTTCTGTACACTGTACAAATGTAGCCGCATACATGTACGTGCAGACCAATGTGAGACCTGGCATATAAGATTTAACATTTGTTCACATGTGACTAATGCGGGAAACTGAACTTAAGCTTTGTAAAGGAACTCGATAATTATCTGTGGTTACCTGGTTAATAAAGGAGTCCTCAAATAATAGCTACATCAAGATATCTATCAAGATATCAGCTTCCTCCCCCCCCAAAAAAAAAATAATAATAATAATAATAATAAATATGTTGTACATATCGTTTGTGCAAAAGCCACACTAAGCCTTTTAAGTAATCTTGTATGTAAAACTCTGAGGCCACTGGAGACCACTGTAAAAAAAAAACTGTCATTGGGATTTTCAGCAGTTATTTTGTAAACACAGACTCTCAAGAGTAAACCGCCACTGAGACTGGAACATAATAGTATGCCCTGCAATACATCAATCACAAACCACTAAAACCAACAGACATATGAGGTATTATGTTACTATGCAGTATAGCCAGTATGAGCCGCTGCCTTCCATAGCAATGGCTTGGAGTGGCCTCAATGGTTTGTTCACAAATTTGCACTGATAGTAGGAGGGTCAATGGTTATAACATTGTTTTTACTGAGTCGTTTTTTTACGTCCACTTCATAGGTTCCCTGTCGGCTGGTGCCTCACCCCTACACTCCCCTGGTGGTTCCCCATCCATGAGAAGAAAAGGAGGCCCTCCTCCGCCTCTTGATATCCAGGGGAACTTCTCCGGTGCAACCATCCAAGAGAACATCGGAGGCACAACATACTTCTACACAGAAGACCAGGTGCAGCCGTCAATGCCACGAGTTGTAAGTTAACGATTTGAAACAGTTTAGATTTGAAGGTTTGCATGGTGGAAGAACAGTAAGAAGACATTTGCACTTGCAGTAACACCATTTAATATCTCTAATGAGTTGTTATAGTGTATGGTTCTGAGAAAGACCAGTGGTTTGACAACTAGACGGTGTGATTTGTCCGGATTTTTCAGGATTTTCTGATTTTTACAAATTGCAATGTTGTGATCCTCTGGATTTTAAAGATTTAAGCAATAAAGGAAAGCAAAGCAAACGCTCAGAACTATAGATTTAACCCCAGCGCTGTTCACAACAGCGGCCCCAACACCCCTAGCAAAATTGACGTGGATTTTTCAAAACTGTCCAATCACACCCCTGCTAGATGTTGCGATCAGTAGTCCAGAGTATTGCATTCTGCTGCAGACAGAGTATATTGATCAGAGTATATCGATCAGAGTATATCGATCAGAGTATATCGATCGAAGTATATCGATCGAAGTATATCGATCGAAGTATATCGATCGAAGTATATCGATCGAAGTATATCGATCGAAGTATATCGATCGAAGTATATCGATCGAAGTATATCGATCGAAGTATATCGGTCGAAGTATATCGATCGAACAGACAATAGAATTATACAAAGAACAAAAGACATGAGACAAACAGAAATGCACAATGAAATTATTACAGTAGGTTAAGACAATAAGTCATGACACATTGATGGATATAAATTAGCCTTGTCCCTAAGGTAACCTGTACATAAACAGCAATTTGTAATTGCATGAAAGAGGCTGACGAGAACATGTATTTTTCTTTCTACATTGTTTTCTTCTTTCCTCTGTCAGTGCATAGGGACCTCACGGTGATATAAGAATTGTTTATTGAGATTTTTCCTTTCTCCAGGTGTATCCAAACTTTCACGTGTACCACTCCATGCCTCCCCACGTTGCCTACATGAAGCCCAAACCGAACGCACCGACGTTCTTTGTCAGTGAAGAGCTAAAGATGGATGTTTACAACAAACAGGCTGCGTCAATGGCACAGGTCGACCCATCAGACCATCCTGGTAGGTGGATGACAATTCGCAAACACTTCGAAATCTGTCTTATTGAAACCTTTAATTAACTGACAAAATCCCTGAATGGTTTTGAAAGGTGACAAGCACTGTCCAGTGAAGGTCATGGTTTGAGGTGCTGAATATATCTAGACTGTTTTCTGCAGTTATCCTACCATTTGATAGAATTACAATATAAATATGCAGGATTTCATCAATTTATCTCACATGTACTTGTTCATGTTGTATATATCTTAACCCCTACCTCCAACTGCTCACAGAACAATTAATATGAACAATTGTTTTGTGAAGTTCTAAATTATTCTGCATACATAATCTATTCCCATATGTTAGCCTGTATGGAATCAGATTTGCCCAGCACTTCCTCCCCACATTAACCAGTGTCAAGTTACCATCAAAAATTCTACTTTGTCATCAGACAATTTCATGCAGGAAAAACTTCACATTTCCTCAAAATTCTGTTCCGAATTAAATATCCAAGTTCCCTTTTCCATTTTCCCCAACACAAAGCCGCATGTAGGTTTTGCCCAAAAAAGCCTGTTTCAAATTATAATGCCTGACGTCTCTGGCGTATTTCTACCCGATAGACATTCCACAGGAAGTAGATAAGTATCACACGTTGTTCCCGCTGGAACCCCCACCCAAAAACCCATTGGAGAAATCCAGTACTTTCGGCTACACCACGACGTGTTACAAGGCCATTAACAAGAAGGATAACAAGCTGTACTGCCTCAGGAGAATACACGGTGAGTCAGACTTGACACCCTTAAGCCATCACCACAACAAGCACAATTTGAAATATTGGTTAGCTGCTGTATCTCTCTACAAGCAGGGCCCAATTTCATAGAGCCGTTAAGCAGCCATTTTTTGCTTACTGTATGTTTTTCATTTCATAGTGCTGCTGACCGTTAAGCAGAGAGAAAAGCATGTTAAATTGCCGGCCATTATTTCTAGCAAATGAGTGACGCAACAATACAAATCCATGGTGAACGAGCACGCACTGCACTGAATTTTCTTGTTAACGTGTGAAATATGCTTATGCTTAAGCAAATTTTTCTGCTATAGTTTACCTTACCGGTAAGCAGCGTTATGAAATTAGGCCCCGGACTGTATCTTTTTTGACACTAGCCAGTCGGCAGGTGACTCAAGAAATAAATGTCCAACATCCAACAAACCTTTTACCAACATGGGGCCCATTTCATACAGCTGCTAAGCAGAGAGTTTCGCTTAGCAAATATTTTTGCTAAGCAATAAAAAGCAGACAACCAACCAAAATGCTTGTCTTTTGTATGAAAGTTTGGCTGGTAACCAAAGAAATCCCCTAAGCAATTTTTTCTGGTGAGCAATTTTTTTCTGCTGAGCAGCTCGATGAAATTAGCCGCTGGAATTTAAAAGGAAGGTACAACATCAGGGTTCGTACGGGTCATGGAAAACCTGGAAAGTCAGGGAATTTTGCTTTTGCATTTTCCAGGCCTTGAAAGTCATGGAAAAGGGTAAACTTCTTTAAAAGTCATGGAAAGTCATGGAATTTTAAGACTTATTAAAACCAGTTCGCGTCGGAGGCCGTGTACACGCAATTTTTTCGCACCATGATCGGAGAGCGCCTAAACACGCCACAGGAAACTCGGGAATATTTGTATGCATGCTCGGTTGGCGTGATAACGAGCCACGTGCATAAAGTGGCGTGCACAGAAGACGTGACCACACGCTGTGGAAGCTTCCATTGTCCTTTCGGTGACGTGAAAACACGCCATTTTGGCAGAGCTCGGTTGGCGTGTTATTGTGCAACACTTGTTCGGCACAAGAGCGGGGCCGTGTAAATGCGCTCGCTTCACATGGGTGGTTGTGCGGGGGCACTCGTAAACCTGTTCCACACCTTTGTCTTTGTCTCCATTGAAATCTGTAAAGCTGCGGTGTACTAAGATTTCTATAGACCAATTACCGTGCACCATTGTCCCATTGTTACTCGGTACCACGCCACTCAGATAATGGGGAAGGAATCCTTCCTCCACGCTCGGTTGACGTGTAAATACGACTAAGAATTCTTTCGAGGGCTCGGTGGACTTCTAAAGACGCAACACCAAATACGCCCTCCTGGCTATAATTCCCACGGGAAAACTCGCCAATTTATCTGCTAATAAGCTAAATCAAATGGGGGTGTCTCGTCTTAATAGTTTCATTGACGTAACCCAAAAAAAATTCACGCAAAAAAAACAACGTGTTTGTGTGTGAAAAAGAAACCCGCACAGGGGCCCAGAAAAACTTTTTTATTCCCGACGCAAACTGGTTTTAAAAGAAAAAGAAACAAGACAACCGGCAACCAAAAAGACACAATTTCTGGGTCACAAGTTCACATCAAAGAAATGTCTGCCGACTTTGGAATGTTGAATGTATCAATTTGGGATTAGAGCCAAGACAAGAGTTGGGGCTATTGTTCACTTGACAATGACTGACGGGCTGTGGTTTTACACTCCCAGACCAAGAGACAATAACCTCTGGGACCTGGTTCTTGGCTGGTTTACAAGCTATTATAAACTAAACACGTGGGTCCCACTCTGCCTGGCACGCTGGTACTCCGCTCATCTGGTTTTGCCTAAGCAGAGTGGTGGCGGAACCAGTGTCGTTTAATGTTGAATGCTTATAAATAGATCGCGGCAGGACGGCGTAGTTACAAATGCGGCGCATCAAACACATTCTCTTGAAAAGAAACAAAGTTGCCGGCCAATTAAAATGTATCAATAAAGCTTCCTTCAAGATGAAATAAATCCCTCACTGGCAACAAATTATTGTTGTTCACAATTAGTTCTCGATCTGAACAAAGGAAATGTTGGGGTGTTTTTTTTTTCACCATGGAATAAATTATAGCGTATCGATAGTGTATCGGCCGATTTATAGCGTATCGGTATTTTTTATAGCGTATATCGGGCATGCCTGGCTAGAACACTGGTGTTATGCGAATCTACTTAGATTCGCATTGTTAATGTTGGGCGCGAATCTTCGCGCGAATCGAAAAGTCATGGAAAAGTCATGGAATACTTGTTGTAAAGGTCATGGAAAGTCATGGAATTATCTAAGTAAAAAAGTGTACGAACCCTGAACATTGATAACTGCTACTACCAGTATGCTTACTATCAATGTACATGTACATTAACCCTCCAATTTTTTAAACGACCCATTCAGGCCACTCCAAGCTGTTGTAGTTGTTGCCAGTGGCCTCATATGGTTACCCTTCTGTGCTCTGTCACACCACTGAGATTGCAGGGTAACGTGGTCTCCCATCGATACATTGCAGGCTATAATAATATGTTCAAACAACCAGCTACAACCAGCTGTAAACCTGACCATGTATTTTTACTGTAACCACACCTATACAAAACCACTAAAGACTGGTTTGTAATGGCCTTCAGTGTGTGTTGTGTACGTAATCGGAGATGGTCTTATTGACAGTGGCCTTGGGTGGCACTCAGTTGATTTTGTAAGATTACTTGGAAAGGACAGTAGTGGCTTTTATGCTGTGATAGTTCAGCTAATTGTGTTGTGTTGTCACTGGTAATAATTTTCACGTTTCATAAAAAATTAAGGCCTCCAGACAAAATATTTTCTTGGGAATGCAGACTCTTATAATTGCATGTTTTGTTTCGAACATACATGTGAGAATTATGCAATAAAATATTTTAAAGATTGACCAAAAAAAAACAAAACACCTAAGAAAATATCAACCTTTGGAAACGGAATAAAAATGATCTGGAGGTCTCTGCAGAGATTCCTGGGAGCAGACTGCCTTTTGTTGATGGTTATCTGGCTTTTGTAGTTGGTCGTTATTGATCTCACATTGTAACATACAGACCATGTGACGCATCACAGGGTCCCTAAGGTCAAACTGTCACCAGGAAAAAGTTGTACATTACTTCTTTGGCAACTACCATGAATTCTTGTATTTTGAGGATGTCAACAGAATGTGTATTGCTTTTTAAATGCAGTTTATCTCGAATCTTTTTCATTTTTAACCCTACTGTGACTGCAAGGGTCAAAATCAGTCAAAATATTGATATACTTGCCAAGGCATATCTAGTGCACTTAAAAGTCGAACACTGTCAAACCTCACATGTAGTAACCTCACCAGCCAAACCTCGGCAGTCAAAATGAGTCGACCGTTTTGGACTGGTAAAAGCATTGTCTTGTATTGTTCAGGGTGGTCAAAATGACAGTAAAATTACCAGTAGAAATGCCCCTGTGTGTGCACATTTGGGTCAACAGTCAAAACAGGCAGTTGACTGGTTTTGACCACTAGAGCTACTTGCCTTTAAAGTGCAGCTAAGGTAGGAGTGTTATTTTTTATAATACTTGTTATAAAATGTGAAACTGCCCATATAATCATGTAAACTCTCCCTGCTGGATTCACCCTGTTACTCTCAACCCCCCCCCCCCCCCTACAAGTGTAAACATTTGACATGGTCCAATGTCATGAGAATAAGCCATTGAATCTAAGGTAAACACGGGCATATTCGAGAGTCGTTTCTTTTGTACATAAGACATGTAAGAGAACATTTGCTACCATGTTAATACTGTGTGAATTTACCCTTCAAAATAACGTATTTCTGTTTGTAACTGATGGGGTAATATGCCAAAATGAATGTATGAAACAGTGTGAACAAATAATTGCTAGGTAATGCTTTGGTCAATTATTTTGCAAAAAAAAACAAATTTGAGAGTAATTTACTTCCATTTTTTTCAGGAAATTTTGAAGTGTAATAATAATAATAATAATAATAATGAACATTTGTAATGCGCCGGTATCCGTCAAAAGAGACGCTCATGGCGCAGTGACACATTAGAGTAAACAATAAAACAAAATACATGGTAAGAACAATGCAATATAAAATTACAAGGAACAATGATTGTAAAAAGGCTGACTGGCCCTGGTCAGAAAATGCTAGACAAAGACGATATTCTGACAAGGAAAAACCCTGCATACACAACCATGCAAACAAGGTTGATTTGCAAAAAATATATATAAACATATAAACACCGCAGCGATATTCTTGACATATTAAACAAACAAAAACTTATAAATACATCATCATGAAAGTCAATAGTTAAACATAAGTAAATTATACATTAATTTTCATCAAATGAGTTTTGAGAGCAGTTTTAAATGAAGCAAGAGATGGAGATTGTTTGACATGTACCAACAGAAAAAGATATTGCTGGTGAACAAGCAAACACTGAATATGTATCTTTAAAAATTCTGGAAAATGATGCTTGAATAAAAATAACTGAAATAGACTAAACTATAATAATTCAAATCTAGCCCGATATGAGCCATGACCCTTTGACGTGTTCATCCTACCCCCATTCATAAATATTTGGTATCTTACACCCCAGGTTTCAGAATGACGAACACTCAGTGGATGGTACTCGTCGACAAGTGGAAAAAACTACAGCATTCCAATATAGTCACCCTGCGTGAAGTGTTTAGCACCAAAGCCTTTGGAGAACATTGTAAGATCTATGAGACTTCTGACATTTGGGTTTTCTAATGAGGATGATTGGGGCAGAATTACATTTCTTGACTAATGATGCATTATCCAAGTTGTCCTTTTGTTTGTGTTTGGTAAATTTTACCTGTAAATTTCTTAATTGGCACCATTTTCTTATTTGTCTGCAAATGTTTACATTTTAGCTTGTAAAGTGTCTATGAGAATGTGTCAGGCATGAGATTCTTCCAACTTTTGTAGGAAATCCTACCTTTTGATTTTGAAAATCCTACCATGAAACCGTGTTCCGACTAACTTCAGACCATGGAAACTTGTAAATACCGAGATAAAAAACAGTTTTCATGCTGTACATGGCTATAGAGGTAAACCGCTGTAGGCTAGTATATGGCTAATAATAATGGCAAACATTTTTTCTATCTTTTCATTTTCTCACAATATCATCCCTGGAATGAGTAAATAGACCCTACCGCCCTATGTGTAGTTTTTGTATGTGTCTGGTAATTTTTACATTTTAGCTTGTTTATTAAGTGCCTTGGAGCATGTTTAAATGAATTGGGTGATATAGGAATGCTTATTGATTATTATTATTCATATTTTAAAGCTAAGAAGGAATTTCTGGTCTCACTTGAATTTATCTAATTGATTTAATTTTGCCCTACACCGACGTGTGTATAGCACTGTATACTCGGTGCTTTCTGAGTGTCTGTGAAAAAAACCTTCACAGGCGACTTGGGCGGGATTCGAACCCACAACCTCCTGCTTACTAGTGCAGACGTCTTAACCTCTCGACCACCGAGCTTGCCCGATGTCGATTGGCTGGCTTGAATCCTATATAGCAGCGGGTGCTGCAATATTTATAGTTTGATGAAATTCTTGCGTCGGGTGATAAACAATTGATTTAATTTTGCCCTACACCGACGTGTGTATAGCACTGTATACTCAGTGCTTTCCGAGTGTCTGTGAAAAAACCTTCACAGGCGACTCGGGCGGGATTCGAACCCATGACCTCCTGCTTACTAGTGCAGACGCCTTAACCTCTTGAATTTATCCGTTATTTCTACAGCCACAGTGTTTGTCCACGACTTCCACCCAACTGCCCTCACCATGATGAACAAGCACTTCAGCGGTCCTGGAACCCAGTCTAACGGCTTCGGCGGCGGTGGGGCCAATTTTGGGAAGGGTCAGCACAAGGGCGGTGGTGGCTTCATGGGTCAACACCACTCAGGTCAGTCCATAAACACATTGACTTTTAAAATAAATTTGACAGAATATACTGCTCTGATATGAGAGATAATGAAGGCTTTTTTTGTTTTCCGTTACTCCATTTGCTAAAAATTATAGCACCTGAGACGATATCACCCGAGCTGAGTTTGATACGGACCAAATTTTTCCCTTTCAATTCCCTCTGGCAATGACATTCCCCAGCAGCGCTCTGGTCTTCTTCCTTGCAGTTTTATTCGGCGTCTCAAAAGTCTCCCACTCAGCAAGATCTAATGGGTTTGGAGATGTCCATTCTTCTTCCTTTCACAACCTTTTTTATCCGACAAATTGTAACAAATCTGGCTTTTTAATCCCCTCACCCCCCAGGCATGAACGGTCCCCAGCAGCGCTCTGGTCTCCTACCCGAGAGTCTCATCTGGACGTATGTCGTCCAGCTCTCTTCTGCCCTGCGGACCATCCACGCTGCCGGCCTGGCCTGCCGCGTCATGGACCCCACAAAGATCTTGGTCACTGGCAAGTCCAGATTACGCGTCAATTGCGTGGGGATTTTTGACGTGTTGACATTTGATGGTGGGAACAACCCACTGGCTATGATTTCTCATTATCAGGTAAATACGGCTTTTAATTTTTTGAAGAGGAAATTTATATATAACCTTACTGTTTCTTTCCTTTTGGTTTCCCTTTGATTCAAAATTGTGCATATATTCTTTCTGGTTTTTCTTTGCATTCATAATATGTCCTGAGGACGATCAGAGCATACTGATCGAAACGTCGAGTTGTACCTTCAGTTCTTTTCAGAACTAATTACTACTCAATTGAGATTCCACATGGTGTCACCGCAATTAGTCTTACTCATTCATAATATGTTGTGTTATTATTATTATTTCTTGCATGCTTATCCATTTTTGTGTGCTCACAATCCATAGACTTTTTTCAATGCAAAATTTCTTTTCATAGTAGTGCTTATAATTACATGTATTATTGATTCTTGATAATTATTTCAAAATTAACATTCAAGTATTAACTTTTCCCCCAATTTTAATATAAATACAGTATCTTTCATTTTAAATTTGGATGTCATTAGTTCACATGTTAAATTATTATGTGAGGCTTATCATTTTTATACAATTCGTATAATAAGTATTATAAAATTGTATCCTATTTTTTATAATACATTGTACTTTTGTACGTTTTTGGCAATTCGTACAATAATATATTGTACTTTTTATGCGATTCGCACAATAATTATTTAAATATTGTATTATTATTATAGTGCATTGTACTAAGACATACCTTCTTCTGGTCCTAAGGCCATGTTCGAATTTGTGGCTATGGCTATGGCTATTGGCTTCAGCAGCAATATGCTGAAGTATAAGAAGAAACAGTGATCTAGCCATAGCCGTAGTATTTGTGGCTATGGCTATGGCTATGGCTATGGCTATTGGCTTCAGCAGCAATATGCTGAAGTATAAGAAGAAACGGTGATCTAGCCATAGCCGTAGTGTTTGTGGCTATGTCTATGGCTATTGGCTTCAGCAGCAATGCTAAAGTATAAGAAGAAATGGTGATCTAGCCATAGCCGTAGTGTTTGTGGCTATGGCTATGGCTATTGGCTTCAGCAGCAATATGCTGAAGTATAAGAAGAAACGGTGATCTAGCCATAGCCGTAGTGTTTGTGGCTATGTCTATGGCTATTGGCTTCAGCAGCAATATGCTGAAGTATAAGAAGAAACGGTGATCTAGCCATAGCCGTAGTGTTTGTGGCTATGGCTATGGCTATTGGCTTCAGCAGCAATATGCTGAAGTATAAGAAGAAACAGTGATCTAGCCATAGCCGTAGTGTTTGTGGCTATGGCTATGGCTATGGCTATTGGCTTCAGCAGCAATATGCTGAAGTATAAGAAGAAACGGTGATCTAGCCATAGCCGTAGTGTTTGTGGCTATGTCTATGGCTATTGGCTTCAGCAGCAATGCTGAAGTATAAGAAGAAACGGTGATCTAGCCATAGCCGTAGTGTTTGTGGCTATGTCTATGGCTATTGGCTTCAGCAGCAATATGCTGAAGTATAAGAAGAAACGGTGATCTAGCCATAGCCGTAGTGTTTGTGGCTATGGCTATGGCTATTGGCTTCAGCAGCAATATGCTGAAGTATAAGAAGAAACAGTGATCTAGCCATAGCCGTAGTGTTTGTGGCTATGGCTATGGCTATGGCTATTGGCTTCAGCAGCAATGCTAAAGTATAAGAAGAAACGGTGATCTAGCCATAGCCGTAGTGTTTGTGGCTATGGCTATGGCTATTGGCTTCAGCAGCAATGCTAAAGTATAAGAAGAAACGGTGATCTAGCCATAGCCGTAGTGTTTGTGGCTATGGCTATGGCTATTGGCTTCAGCAGCAATATGCTGAAGTATAAGAAGAAACGGTGATCTAGCCATAGCCGTAGTGTTTGTGGCTATGGCTATGGCTATTGGCTTCAGCAGCAATATGCTGAAGTATAAGAAGAAACGGTGATCTAGCCATAGCCGTAGTGTTTGTGGCTATGGCTATGGCTATTGGCTTCAGCAGCAATATGCTGAAGTATAAGAAGAAACGGTGATCTAGCCATAGCCGTAGTGTTTGTGGCTATGTCTATGGCTATTGGCTTCAGCAGCAATGCTAAAGTATAAGAAGAAATGGTGATCTAGCCATAGCCGTAGTGTTTGTGGCTATGGCTATGGCTATTGGCTTCAGCAGCAATATGCTGAAGTATAAGAAGAAACAGTGATCTAGCCATAGCCGTAGTGTTTGTGGCTATGGCTATGGCTATGGCTATTGGCTTCAGCAGCAATATGCTGAAGTATAGGAAGAAACGGTGATCTAGCCATAGCCGTAGTGTTTGTGGCTATGGCTATGGCTATTGGCTTCAGCAGCAATGCTAAAGTATAAGAAGAAACGGTGATCTAGCCATAGCCGTAGTGTTTGTGGCTATGGCTATGGCTATTGGCTTCAGCAGCAATGCTGAAGTATAAGAAGAAACGGTGATCTAGCCATAGCCGTAGTGTTTGTGGCTATGGCTATGGCTATTGGCTTCAGCAGCAATATGCTGAAGTATAAGAAGAAACGGTGATCTAGCCATAGCCGTAGTGTTTGTGGCTATGGCTATGGCTATGGCTATTGGCTTCAGCAGCAATATGCTGAAGTATAAGAAGAAACGGTGATCTAGCCATAGCCGTAGTGTTTGTGGCTATGTCTATGGCTATTGGCTTCAGCAGCAATGCTAAAGTATAAGAAGAAACGGTGATCTAGCCATAGCCGTAGTGTTTGTGGCTATGGCTATGGCTATTGGCTTCAGCAGCAATGCTGAAGTATAAGAAGAAACGGTGATCTAGCCATAGCTGTAGTGTTTCTGGCTATGGCTATGGCTATGGCTATTGGCTTCAGCAGCAATATGCTGAAGTATAAGAAGAAACGGTGATCTAGCCATAGCTGTAGTGTTTCTGGCTATGGCTATTGGCTTCAGCAGCAATATGCTGAAGTATAGGAAGAAACGGTGATCTAGCCATAGCTGTAGTGTTTCTGGCTATGGCTATGGCTATTGGCTTCAGCAGCAATATGCTGAAGTATAAGAAGAAACGGTGATCTAGCCATAGCCGTAGTGTTTCTGGCTATGTCTATGGCTATTGGCTTCAGCAGCAATATGCTGAAGTATAAGAAGAAACAGTGATCTAGCCATAGCCGTAGCCAAACTCGTCATTTTTTAAAAGGCCTATTAGACGTTTATGTAAGAAAAAAACAAGATGGAAGCTCTCTGTAAATAAAGCTGTTTGCAGCTTGGAAATTACATTGATATGTCAACTGAAAATTCCAAGAGTAAAATTATTTTCTAATTAAATTTTCTTATTTAAAAATTTGAACCCCATTTCAGCAAGAAGATCTGGTATCCCTCGGCAAAGTTGTCCTAGTGTTAGCCTGTAACTCAGTCCAGAGCATCCAGCGACAGCACATACAGTCGTCCCTGGAGCTTGTTGCGCACAGCTTCTCCAGTGATCTTAAAAACCTGATTCTGTAAGTGCACATACACAATTCAAGGGAAGGTACAAAATTGCTGATGTTTGCAAAACTACTTTGAATCAAGATATACATTAAAACAACCAACCTGTGAAAGTTTCAGCTCAATGTCCAACTCATGAGAAAAGTATGAAAAAGTAGTCACAATTTTCACAGAAAAACACTTTTGAAGAAAAAAAAATACCGACTGCAACTGTTGGTAAATGTGCAAATCGTCATGTGACCGGTAAAAGGTCGTAAGCAATTAATGAGCAACATTTGTGTTTCAAGAAAACTGAGTGTTCAAGTTTGGTCATTTTTCTGCCATTTATAAGTCATTGTATTAAAGTCAAAGTTAAATTCCGCATGGGAATGGAAAAACATGTCTTGGAAGTAATTCTAGCAACAAATATATAACAGGAGCCATTTTATTGCTTATGACCTTCTGCCGGGACAAAAAGTTGTACTTTGTGTGCCCGGAAGAAGGTTGTAGAGCCTCACGACCTTCTTTCGGGCACACAATGACATTTTCTCTGATAAGGCCAAAAAAATAAATTTGTTGAGTTGCCCTCCAGTGAAAATATTTGAAGGGGTCGGTCGGTCGGGATTTTTTTTTTTTTCTCCTTGACTGTCATTTTAAGATTGAAATGCATTGGAACTGAAACCACATACCATGTTTTTCATTTGTATACCTATCAGCAAGGAATTTTGCTTCAGAATAAAAGTATCCCAAGCATTTTTGTTGTACTTTTCGCTGTGATTGACACAGCAAATTCATCCATATTGCATGCAATGCTCAACATGCAACATGTGAGTGGCCATTCGATTTGAAAACGTGTAGATTGAGTCGCAATCGTTGACACACGTACATGTACATGTACAGTGCGGGGTGCCAGTGCACAACGTGTAAGGGCCATTCGATTTGAAAACATGTAGATTGAGTCTTGGGTACCGGTAAATTTACCGGTAAAAAAAGTGGAAAATTTCACAATTATGTTTTATACAAAGAAAATTGGTAAGTTTCATTAATAAATAGGCCTATGAATGACAGGGAAAAAAAAAAAAACCCGACCCGAGATTTCAGCACTTTTGGGTCGGTCGGTGGAGGGCAACTCAACATCTTTTTTTTTTTGGCCTAATGAGACCACTTCAGACACATTTTTCAGGATAATTGAACCAAAAAATTACCAAATTCATTTCAATCAGGTAATTACCAATGTTGTACCTTCCCTTTAACAATTTGTTATCTGAAAGGTACAAATCATTCTGAATATTTATTATTTCTGATAATTTGATTATTTTAACCCTAACCCCCTAGGTATTCTGGCTAGGAACCTTCCTGAATCCTGCAAAATCCATCAAGTGCACTTTTGGAAACATGCCCTTGTCTTCAAAATGCAATATGCATTTTTGTTCATCTTTCATATTCAGCACTTATGGCCTGTACTTCTCACCAGGTAGTAATTTTGCCCCATTTGAAGAGGTGAAAGTACCCGTTTCCAACAGTGCAGAATTTTCCCCAAAAAGTGCCCCTTGGATGATTTTGCATTTTTTGGGGTGGTTTAGGGTTAAGCTGTATCATTTTTTTTCCTGATAGATTGTTTATTTTCCTTCCCTCAGGTATCTGCTGACGACCCAGCCCAGGCCTCGGTCAGTCAATGACATCATGCCAATGATTGGTGCCAGGTTCTACACCCAACTGGACTCCGCCCAGATGCGGGGGGATGTATTGGAGGAAGAGGTGGCCAAAGAGGTCAACAACGGACGATTGTTCCGTCTACTGTGTAAACTGGGCACTATGAATGAGCGGCCAGAGTAAGTGATAAGTTTTGAATACTTTTTTTATAAACTCATGTCTGGTTTATTCCTTCAGTGTTTATTCATTATATTCATCTTTATGATTCTTGCTCCTTAACCCTAACCCATTTTGGCAAAATACTTACCAAAATCTGCCAAAGTCAATCAACATACACTTAACAGTCGGCCAGGTGTTTTTATGTTCATTTGTTGTTAAGTGATCTTGTTGAGTTTTTCCAAATACAAAATATTTTACAGGGAAAATTATTTTAATTTGGTGTGTTATGTATCATATGCTTCTATAATGCAATAGAAATGTACTGTACTTTTTTAATGAGTGACTTAATTTTTGATATTAATCGAATTGATGAATGATTGATTTGAAAGGTTTAACGGAGACCCAACCTGGGCAGAGACCGGCGACCGATATCTCCTGAAGCTGTATAGGGATTACTTATTCCATCAAGTCACTTCAGATAGCACACCGTGGATCGATATGGCACACATTGTACAGTCCTTGAATAAGGTAATGCACCAGCATACCCCCTCTCCCCCACCTCCCTCTTGGCACCTTCTCAATGATGGTTCTTGCCGGTAGATATTAATTAAGGTTGCTGAAATAGAACTAAGACTGTTTGCGGTGACACCATGTACAAATTTCTTTTGAGTAGTAAATACTGTAGTTCTGAAAAGAACCAGTTGGTTACAACTCGACGTTTCGATCAGTATGCTCTGATCGTCTTCAGGAGAAATAGAACCCTTCTTGTGGTATATTCATAGACTGGGTGTAGAAACAACACTGTGTTAAATGGCCATTGGCAGATTAGGCCCCCAAAAAATGCTCCTGTTTCTGGTCATACATGTTGGTCGGCTTCAAAATCAGTGCAGTGATGTCGCACGAACACCTCCTTTGAAATTGTTTTTTTTTTATTTATTTATTTTTTTTTTCTCTTCTTCTTCTCCTTCTTCTCCTTCTCGATGAGACTTGTCGAACAAAAAAAACATAGTTCCAAAGTTTACAGGGCCTTCAAAATTGACACATACTTAGACCATAACATGTAGTTGTCAATAAAGTTGTGACATACAGTTTCAGGTAAAGTTGTAACATCATGGTGACGTCATCAGATATGGAAATACACTAAAATCCAATTTTAATATTTCAAAAAATCGTATCTCATGAACCACAAAAGATATTTATACAATTTTTGCATCATCTTACAGATCTTGAATTATGTGTCATTTCGTACACAGACATGACCCAATCTAACCTCTCCTTCCGATCGAAACTGGAAGTTTAACTGAAAAAATATTCTGAAGCACTTTTATAGGGTCTGCAGCCAACATGATATGGTATTTGGGCGTGCCTTCCGTGGACGAAATTACTATTGACATGTGACCTTTTCAAAAATGTGACTGATGACATCATCACCTGTCACAGCGCCCTCTATCTCAAAAACCATAGGAAATTTGAATATGACTTTTGTGAATAAAGTGATTAATGACATCTTATCTTTTAAAAAAAATATGTTTGGTGACGTCGTCAAAGTTCAGAGCACCCCCCTAGTGGCATTTTTAAAAAGGGATTATTTTCCAATCTCGGATATTGAACCAAATCAGGTACTAATGTTATTTTTTATGATCATGAGGAAGTTTTATTGTGTCATATATATGACCTTCAAATCACCTGATCTGACCTTTACTTCCGGTCTAAACAGGAAGTTCAAATTCAACACATTCTAACGCAAAATTGATAGGTCTTTTGAATATGAAATTGATATTGTTATAATAAAAGATGATACACCTTTGCAAAATATGATTGACATCATCGATGGTAATTTGATTGAACCGGAAGTTGACACGAATGCTGTGTTTGTTCTAACAAACACTTGAGCTCTAGTTGTATTTTGTATTTCTCCCCAATATAATTTCAATTGGTGATTTATTGTGGCTGTTTTATTTTTTGTCACCACTCTGACAAAAGAACAGCAATTGTTGTATGAATCATCAGTTGCACACAGTCATTTTTGTAGTTTTTGGTTATTCAGTCTACTTCAATTCACCAATCGTTTTGCCGATGATGTCATATAAAAAAAAGTAATTGTGGTCAGTGTCTCTGATGGGACGTTTCTTACCAGCTCCACTCTTTCAATCCATACCTCTAACTAAAATAGTCAAAGTTAAAGACAATATGTTTTGATTGCTAATGGTGACTATCCTCACCTAAATCGAAAAGATGAGCAAAATGGATGATGGGAGTTTTAAATTCAGCAAAGCTTTAATATCAATCTCTGCTCAGAGCAGACACCTCGGAAAGGTCACATTTTAGTCTCCCGACGACAAATAGAGCATGCTAGTACAAACGTACAGAAGAGCAATATGGTTCTTATCAGAACCACAATCTCACTTGGCGATAGTTTAGATAACCCACATGGTGTTACCGCAAACCAAACCAATTAAAATCAATTTCCTCACCAGTTTTTCCGCTTTCTCCCCCTCTTTAGTTGGACGCCGGAGTGTCTGAGAAGGTCACCTTGATGTCCCGTGATGAACAGAACATCCTGGTGGTGTCCTACGCTGACCTGAAACGCTGCTTTGAGACAACATTTGATGAGATCCAACATAGCCATAGTTCCCCAGTGGAAGTTGTCGCTCAGCAGTAGATGGTGATTACTTGCGAGGGCATCATCTTATTGTCTTAACGCATTGACATGACTCACTGTTGTGGAAAATGTTTCTGCATACTGGAGACACAATGTGGACAACAATTATGGGCGCCTGTTGACTTGAAATCCTGAAAACTGAAGTTTGCCTGTGAAATTATTGACCGATTTTGCAAAGGAAACACTAGAGGGAGCCCTCTACTGGCAGACATCCACCAAGAAATCCAAATTGTAAAAAGCACCACGAGCACAAAAATTACACATCCCTGTAGCACGGTCTGCGAGTGTCTTTCATGCTACCAGCGGCATAACAGAAAACGTGGATGATTAATGAGCTTGATGTGTTCCTTATAATGCTATGTGGACATGGTGTCCTCTGTAGAAGATGTAAAAAATCGATATCGAAATGTGGTGTAGCTGTATATACCGCAAAGAAGATGAATGATAGTTTTGGTTGATGTACCACTGAAAATGATTCCCGATCTTTTCTGTTCTTTAGCTGTGATTGTTTGCATAAAGATTACTAGTACAGGATAGTTTTGTAAAAACAAATTATTTTTGTTTGAGAAATGTAAATTTGGTTCTTGTATTTTTTCCCTGTTACTCAAGTAAAATAGCAGTGTTCCAATGAAAAATTAAATTTCTGGAACTTGCTGCTGGAATAGCAAAAAAACATTTCTTACAAATTACAAATTAATGATATGCATGATGTAATTGAGTGAAGAACATTTTCATTGGTCAGTTAGCTTGATGTGGGCGGAGCTTTGGGATTTATCTGTTATGCTTCCGATGTACTTTGGAACAACCAAACTTAGAACCAGATCACCAAGGTAGTATCTCTGATTACTTTCATTCAACTAGTTTTCCGTTTCGGTAAGAACAAGTTTTCACCATGGCATTGTTTCGGGAAAAAGCAGGGGGTCATTTTCAACTGGTGCGTATTGATATTGTCTTAAATTTCAGGTACAAAAAGAAAATAGCATGGTCACCACTATATAAACTTGATTTAAATTTTTCTCTTACCACTGCAGGTACGAACCTTCCATGAGTTTTATATGTATAATTATAATTAACTGATTTTAATGGGTTCTTCCCTTAAAAGGATTTTGTTTCCCAAGGAGGCAATGATTTGTAAGATATAAACAGTAATTTTGGGATTTGTATTAAGCTTAAATTGAAAACAAGTTGAGATTCTACTAAGTGTATTTTACTACGATTATATAAAGTGAACTTTATACAGCCGTTGCAAGAATTTTACAAGGAAGAGGAAATTTAGCGTAGAGTTGTTTGTGGGCATGAAGCCCAACCTACCGCCTTGCACTGTGAATGTTTGCTGGACTGAGAGATTGAAGACATTGCTTGGGAAGATTTGGAGATGTTACAAGGGTAATTGGACAAGTTTGCTCGTCATGACAGAGAGATTATGCAAAGGTGTGTGGTGCTATCCAAACTATTTTTCGTGAAGTGCCTGTTGTTAGAAAAAAGTGCAAGACTGTGAAGAAAGGACGCTTACAAGGACGGATCAAAGGTGACAACAAATGAATGTCTTGTTTTCCTCTCCCAAACCCCCTCCACCAAAAAAAAACAAAAGGTACAAAATGCTGTTTAAAAAAAAAATAGAATGTCAACTTCAATTCCGGACAGAGCATTGGAACTTTGATACATAATGTCAGTGACACAGAATCGCACTTTTATTCTGCGTTATTCTGCATCTGCGTCATTAATTATGAAATGTCAGCAAACTCTGCAGAGACCATAAAACAAGAATTTGATGTTTTTCGGTGATTATAAGCCTAGAAGAATAAAACGCGTACAATCAACTCTTCAGACACAAGATGTTGGTTCGTCTCATGCTTCCATTTCGCACGAACCAGTTATACATATAGCCAAAAAATAATTAAAAACGGTTGAATGACTAGCTTTGTACAAGCTCCACGCAGACAAATAAATGATGTTTTCTATGTAATAAACATGCTAGCAGAAAAAAAAAGACGACACCAAAGTTGAAGTTTCTGTATATGGAATTATTGAAAAGCTATCAAATGTTGATGGTTTTTTTTTTAAAGATTTCGCTCAAGTCCAAGATTAGAATGGTCACTGCAGAAAAGAGTGGTTTTATCAGAAAGCAAGGTTTATCAAGACTCCAGTAAGAAGAGTTTGTTGGGTGTAGTCAAACTGCATTAACATAAGTTTTCATGTGTCGGCTGAAAATAAGCCTGCTTCAGTACTGAAGTTTAAAAACTCTCAAGGCAAACGGCACTCTGAAATCAGTGTACTGGAAAACACTAATAACAAACCATTGTGTATTCCATCAATGAATTCCATCAAAAAAACACCATTACGTACTCTGCCACTGTTGGCCGATGCATATTTGGAGAAAATGGAGCATATATTATCATTCTCTTATGACATTATGTCACAAAACTTGATGCGGAAGGTCAGAGGGCCGAGGTATGGATTGGAATATTCAGTGCAACTTGGCGAAGATCACATCAGACACTTAACGTTTGGATTGCTGTACAGATTGTTGCAATGCATGGCTATCGATTGTATAAGATGCTTCAAGTTGGAGAGGGGAAAAATAAAGTTGTACAGAGTGCTTTTCCCTCTTTATTAAGCAAGACACAAAAACAGCTTTCAGCTGTTACCATAGTGTGGCTGCTTCTGGAATCACCAGTGAATTAAACTTCCCAATTTCTGGACAAGATTTCTCCACTTTTCGTTGTGAAATCCTTGATGCTGATTGCTGACAACGAATACACCAGTGAGACAAGTAGCTCCTAGAGAAAGCCGTCGCAAGATGCCAAGAGGATGGAAGAGGATCTGGAAAAGAACCTCATTATGTAAATAGTGACTTTTTAAAGTGCCGTACTGTACTACTGAAGTACTGACTGCAGAATGCTTAAAATATAAACCTAATAACGTTGAAAAGTGCCGCAGTACCAAGGAAAATCATAGTACTGAACTTGTAAAAAAATTATAGTTTTGTTTTTAAAATAATATTTTTAAAAGGAGCCTTTCATATACTAAGTGAAAATGACTGAATACGAGAGACTACTTTTGGTTTTCCCTATGGGAATGAAGAACGGCCTAGCCATACAGTTGGTGGTTGCATTTTATTCAGACAGTTATGAGCATCAACACAGATTGTAACCTTTAGACTAGTTGCAGTTTCGCAAAAGTTAACAGATTTTTCAAATAGGATTTGTCCAATTGAGAATGACAAATGTTTCCCATTGTATAGTTTCACTGTTTGTACCCCAACTCCTTTGTATAGCTGACGGAAATTTGAAGCGCCTTGAGCTATGTAAGACTTGGTTATTATTATTATTAAATTAAACAGCTGACATCTGTTATGATGAGCTATTCTGTAATGGGAACAACCGTTACTATGGCAAACCTCAATATGGATACCGACATCTTGAATTGTTAAGTGCTGAGCATTGTGGTAGTGTTATTCTATGCACAACTGAATTATAGTTTGTAACATCAGTCAATACATACAGGTTACCATAAATCTATTGAAATAAACATGGAACAATCAGGGACCAATTACATAGAGCAACAAAACACAAAAATGTGCTGAGCGCAGAAAACTTACGCTTAGCAAACATAGGTTACCGGCCAAATTGTCATGTAATGTATACTACTCAAAAACAATTTAGGGAACACCGGAATAATCTCAGTTAAAGCAAGATCATTTATTTCAGATAAACACAATGTTTCACAGAATTGATGAGAAACAACTGCACAATGAAACAGATGATAAAGGATGCATGTAGTGATTACACATTTCATGACATGACTACTGAAAGAGAGAGGGGGTTGCAAATGAAAATCCCGGTTCATGGAACATTTCAAACCTATTTGATGTTACAAATCCGGTGTTCCCTAAATTATTTTGAGTAGTATATATAGCCTGTGGCAGGTTCACAGCTAACTTTTGCTTAGCAGATAAACTTGCAAAGCAATATTTTCTGCTTAGCAGCTCTATAAAATTGGGCCTAGCTTAACCCTCCTACAATCAGTGCAATTTTTGAAACAACCCATTCAGGCCACTCCAAGCCATTAGCTGTTGCCAGTGGCCTCCTATGGTTACCCTTCTGTGCACTGTCACACCACTGAGATTACAGGGTAAGGTGGTCTCCCATTGATACACTGCAGGCCATACTAATATGTTCAAACATTTACAGTGGCCTTGGGTGGCACACAGTTGATTTTGTAAGATTACTTGGAAAGGACAGCAGGCTTGTACATGTATGTACTGAAGGTTGCTCAAGAGCAGAATTTTGTGGATCGGAGTGGCCTCCATGTGCATGTGTAGGAGGGTTAAAAATGCCATTTCTGTGTATTTTAGTATGTTTTGTATACTGATTGTATAAGCAATGACATACTTGCGCTTGTCACTGACAACGATGTACATGTAATGCTTAAGAAAGTGTACAAATCATTGGTACTCCATGGAGTGCCATGGTCGAGCGGTTTAGTGCATCGGATTTGTGTTCTGACGGCTGAGTCGTCGGAATGTGGGTTTGAATCCCAACCACGACCATGGTGCTTGTGTCCTTGAGCAAGACACTTTACCATAATTGCTTCTCTCCACCCAGGAGTAAATGGGTACCTGTGAGGGCAGAGTTGGTTGTTGTGTTTGATTAGCCCATATGCGCCGAAATGGCAACAGTTGAGCTGTATACTCCCCAGGGAGCTGAGATGGTTTCAGGAATGATTTATGAGCCTGATGAGCAGGGGTAATAATATAATGCACCTTGAGCACCAGTTTGGTGGATAAGTGCACTATATAAGTCCACATTATTATTATTATTATTATTAATATTATTATTATTATTATTACTCGGGCACAATCACCTATGTATTGTCAGCACATGCACGCTGGCTCATAAATGTGTTTGAATACTTTGAATTTATTCAAATGTGACATAATGTTCTATATATAGTAATGGTGACAAGTACTACTCTTGGGAAATTCCCACAATGCAGTATCTGCTCTGTGCACATCATAGCCCTCTATTGGTGAAAAAACACCCAATATCCGTGTCCAGGGCACTTTGCGGCACCATTTTATGGTATTGAAGTGTACTCCACAGTCATAATTGTCAAAAACTCTTCCATGGTAACCATTAACACTTGAATGAAAATGGAGTCAAAAGTGCACGCTTACCAGCGATATGCTTAATGCCCTAGCGACAGCTTTTGCTGATGAGGGCTCCCTCAAGAGGTGGTGCACAGAGAGGATACCCACAAGTTCCAAGATGGTGGCCTCTCTGAAATGTTCAATTTGTCCTCATCCCAATGTTATTCTTAGTCTCTTGGGTATGAATCACTTCATGTATGAACTATTTTGACATGATTTTATTGAGTAAGGGATTGTGGATCTTGCTCTTATTCTGGAGCCGCAGTTGAGGAAAATCAATGAAATTACTCAGAGCAGACTTTCAACAGGGCATGGAATGGGTGACCTAGTTTAAGATGAACACTGACTGAAAATTACTGGCTCATTTATGCAGCAGTAACGGTAATATGACCTTATCATGTGAGGTATTATTTTCAGTCACTGAGTTAATCTAAATCTAGCACTCCGATTCCATGCCCTGTTGATCATGACGATATTGTACCTTTAAGTTATTGAGGATCAGTATACTTTTATGTGCAGCTGTAATGCAGATACACTTGTTACTGTACAATGATGGCATTAGAATCTCCGAATGCATACTTCCATACTTCCATACTGTCATTTCTATAGCACCCTTTGAAGAGGGTATAAAGCACTCTGTATTGCCATCTACGAGTCAGTCTAATGATCTTACTTCATGATCACTGGATTGAGAGTTGAGCTTAACATTATATCGTATTTTATTAAAGTATTCAACATGTTACCCATCATACTTAAATGAGCCGTGAAAGTTACCTGACTACATTGAATGTTGTCAAATTTGGTTAATTATTAAATATTTCAAATTCATGATTTGTTATTACACACATCCTTCACTTTCGATTTTCTTCCAATTACTGGCTATTTTAGGACATTATTAAAGGGAAGGTACAGCATTGGTAATGTTGGCAAAACTGCTTCTATGAGTATGCTTACTCTCTGTGAATCAAGATATACATTGAAGGAAAGATACAACATTGGTAATGTTGGCATAACTGCTTCTATGAGTATGCTTACTCTCTGTGAATCAAGATATACATTGAAGGGAAGGTACAGCATTGGTAATGTTGGCAAAACTGCTTCTATGAGTATGCTTACTCTCAGTGAATCAAGATATACATTGAAGGAAAGATACAGCATTGGTAATGTTGGCAAAACTGCTTCTATGAGTATGCTTACTCTCTGTGAATCAAGATATACATTGAAGGGAAGGTACAGCATTGGTAATGTTGGCAAAACTGCTTCTATGAGTATGCTTACTCTCAGTGAATCAAGATATACATTGAAGGAAAGATACAGCATTGGTAATGTTGGCAAAACTGCTTCTATGAGTATGCTTACTCTCTGTGAATCAAGATATACATTGAAGGGAAGGTACAGCATTGGTAATGTTGGCAAAACTGCTTCTATGAGTATGCTTACTCTCTGTGAATCAAGATATACATTGAAGGGAAGGTACAGCATTGGTAATGTTGACAAAACTGCTTCTATGAGTATGCTTACTCTCTTTGAATCAAGATATACATTGAAGGGAAGGTACAACATTGGTAATGTTGGCATAACTGCTTCTATGAATATGCTTACTCTCTTTGAACCAACAACCAATCATTTAAAATTTCAGCTTATTACATTGTGTCCTTGACAAGAAATAGTGATAGATGCATTCACGTGGTGTGTAGTCATTCTAATGTGAAATTTGGGAAAGACTATTGTTTGTGATAAACTTGAACAAATGACGGCACCTCAGATTACAAACATTGTCCTCTGAAGATAGGACAATAGGATACTATCAAGGCATTTATGCCCACACCGTTATTGTTGGATCAAAATATATACACGCAGGTCAGCAACCTCCCAGTAGAGGAAAAATACAGTTATGAAAATAAATGAAATAACCCTTAATTTGACAAATGGAAAATGAATGTGTCGGATGCTCTTAAAAATGACTCATTTGAGTGTGAACTACTATCGGTTTATATTATTTTAAATATATATATATATATATATATATTTTTAATGCAACATGGTGTTGGAAACACCTTGTGCATGATGTAGGCGCTTTGGTCACCGTTATTGTATAACCCTGTAATTATTAATTGGCTGTCTAAAGTTATCATTTTCACAGGTGAAGAAAGTAGTGTACATGTAAAATACAGGGACTAACTATTGCCTGGCGAAAATATGAAAGTTATGTTTTAGTTTGGGAACAAAATGCTTAATTCATGAGGACGGGTGTTCATTGACATAACAACCAAAATCCATGGTGAAAGGTCACGCTACTCCCTAAATTATCTTGCAATCCTGTGAAATACGCTTACGTCTAGCAGATTTCTTTTGCTACAATTAGCAGAAAAAATTGCTTACCAGTAAGCAACGCTATGAAATTGGTCCCTGAGTTCAATTATAAAGAGCAGTGACCCTCTATCAAGTCAGTATAATAGATACCAATGGGCAAGTTTTCTCTTCAGCACCTGTACACAATACCTGCATATTTTCGATAAAATATTTACCCGGTTTTACAAAATGAGGTGGTAAGTTAACTTTATAAACTTCTAGCGAAAGACCCTGGTGCTTTGTGTACAACCTATTTCATGCTGATGGCTATTGTGCGTCCGCTGTTTCACATTTGTACAGTGTAGTTGACCTTTCTCACGGTGCGGCCATCTTTGTGACGCAGAAGGCATAATAACCATGACAAACAAACCTATTCAGCTTCTCAGCCATTAACTGCACAGAAGGTGTCAAGCATAATTGCGTCAGTGGCCTGGCTATGGGTGTCCTATAAATGTATTGAAAAAAACAAAAATGGAAGCGTCTTGAGAAAGGTTCATAAGCCGAGTACACGCATATTCCAAATGTTGGATTGTCATAACATGTGTTTCTGTAGGATTTCCATAACTTGGCCCTGCTGTTTCTCAACAACAACAAAATTGAAATCACCAGAACATTTTACTGATCAAATTTGTATGCAGTCAATTTCATGTCAGTATGTTCTTTTTAAACTTGGGTCGTATTTGACCATCTGTTAATGAAAAAGGTAATAAAAATTATACAAAAAAAATAATAAAACGTATTATGTACGGACTGGTACCAATAGTAAGTTGTGAAAGTCAGTCTGTTTTTTTTAAATTATTGTCTGATTGCTCATTTTCATCTCAAGAGCTTTAAGCATATCCATCGAATTACTTAGAATGTTTATCTCACATGGAAACTGAATAACATGAATTTTATTGTCTTACCGCAATGTAAAATATCGTAAGAAGTAATCTTGAATTCCAAAAAGCATGTTGTACACTGGGGGACGGATGGCCTTAAGTTTCATTTACACTTACGGCAGCACCAACAAGTGTTCAACAAATGATGCCAATACTGGAGTAATCCTGTATACTGAGAGGGTGACTTTGCAAGGGCGACATCAGGAAAGATATTTTTAAACGTCTGTGGCTATTTGTTTTCCCCCACATATTGTGTATGTGGTATTCATGCACTACACCTCTGGCGTTTGTGAATTCGAGACAAAAAAGGTTGACTATATTTACCGTGTGTGTAGATGTGTTGTTTAGGTTTATTATGACAGAAATGGGGAAAGGTAAATTGTTAATATTTGCTAAGTACCCTGTCTTTAAAGGGAAGGTACAACTTTACAACTTTCTCAAAACTACCACTGGTTGTACTTGTACGGACACTGTTAAGCCTACAATATGCCAAACCAACGTATTACCGACTTCCCGCCAATGGTGGTCCGACCTCTTTACATTCCCTTTGTCAACGTATTGCCGATTTCAAAAAATGGGTAAAATTGTGTGTGGGGGTGGCTATCATTTAAATTACATGATGACCGCCCAGAATGACGTTGTACCAATGGGCGGTAATCCCAGGGAACGGGTGGAACATGTCCCTCCCAATATTTATGACGGGGAGGGGGACGGGAACCTTAATGGCAAATGTCTTCCAATAATTATCGCTTCTTAACGAAACCTTGGTATTTTTTATATTACAGACACTCCCATTAGTCTATTTAGGTAATCTTTTTCCCAGTATTTTATTGGTGCCCATTAATAGTGTAGGCCTATAGCACAAAACTTAAACAAAAACCTTTTTCGTGAACAAAATAATACTTACATTTGTTGGTCGGGGAGGCGGTCAGTTGGGTAGGGGGGGGGGGGGGGTAGGGATGGTCATGAGTCCCACTCCCAACCTTTCCCTTAAAGGGGCAGTATCGTCACAATCAACAGGGCATGGAATCAGAGTGCTTGTTTTAGATTAACTCAGTGGCTGAAAATAATTTCCCACATGATAAGGTCATATTACCGTTGCTGTTGCATAAATGAGCCAGTAATTTCCAGTCACTGTGTTCATCTTAATTAAACTGTAGGACATCGATTCCATGCCCTGTTGAAAGTCTCCTCTGATCGTGACGATACTTTCCCTTTAATAATTAATTGCCACCGCTGGTTGTACCGACACTTTTACTCAATGACGTTACGGGCCGACGACCAGAATAATAGTTTCTTCAAAATATGATTAGCCATGAGCAACAGTATATGCAAATAATAGTGTTTTCATTTTAGAGCGCTCCCTTAGCTCAAACTCAAAATAGTCAGATCAAAAAACCATCATGAAGCTGACATTACGTAATATTTTTCTGTTTGTTATGCACCAGACTTTATACTTTGGCACGATCTTCCTGCAGACATGTCTGTGGACATGCAAAGGCCGGAAGACGTCGTGTACTGCGACGTATTAAGGTCGGGGAGGACTACAATAAATCAGCCCATGTTCTGGACGTCGTCATCCGCCCGGATGCATTCGTGGTGGAGAACGAGTTCCCGCTTAATTTCGTTGCGACGCATCGGAGTTTCGAGCACCCAGAGTATGTACTAAAACCGACGGTTTCGTTGTTTTCTGTCACTGAAGATGAAGTTCCAAAGGATGTGGATATCTACGATACAAGGCGCCATCCATTATTCTTCGTGGCTCAAATGCGGTGTGCAATACGCGTGGTACGGCTCCCGTTCTCCTCTGTACATCGCATAGCAGCAGATATCGGAAACCCACCAACGAAAATGAAAATCCTCATGATCCACCACACTGGGCGGTGTAGAGGAACACTCTTAATGCAAATGCTTAACCTACTCCCGGGTCAAGCAGTGTGTATGAACGAACAACACTGGTCCCTAAATATTTCAAGGACCATCTATCTAGAGACGAGTACAGAGCCAGACTAAGGAGCATATTCCGAATAGTCTGCAAAGTAGACGCACAGTTTATCTGTATGAAAACATTCAATATAAACTGGTTGTCTATGGCTAAGGACATCCATGAAGTATTCCCATATCTTCAGCAGATGATGATGTACAGGAATCCCCTTCCCCACGTCAAGTCTCGCTTGAAGACATTCAGTTACATGTACTCATTTGAGATGCTGTGCAGAAATACCCCTTACTTAGTAAGCTCTTTGGATTCGACCGGGAGAAGATCCTGAAACAGTGCTATGGAGAAGACTTCCAGTCTGCATATGATGGTATCAAAGAGGAAATACTTGGACTGAATGAAGGCGAAACGCACTGCCTCCGGACGGCGATGTGGTATCGATTTTTTTACATCTTCAACGGGATGGCTACAATATATGTCACTGCAGCAGGTTGTGCAGTGAAAGTTTACCTTTTTAATATTTTTATATTTACATTTTTTGTAGTTACTCTTAGGATTAGTTATTTTTTAAAGTTCTTAAAAACATAGTTATAGGAAGAGGATGCTAGCAGAGAATTAGTATTCATAGCAAAAGAGGCGGAGCCAACTTAATTTTACTGACAACCTCCTATCCTGAGACTTCCTGTGTATGTGTATGCAACTGTACACAGTGTGGGTTTGAGTGCTACAGTGAGTGGAGTGAAGCCGCCATCTTTATTGAACATGTGATTCACAGAGAGTTTAACTAAGTATAAGTGCAGAAAGTTCTCATAGTTTTCCAAGATTATTCACCTTTTATTGGACTTCAAAGACCCCAATTCGGTAAGCAGTGTTTTCCTTGTTATTATTAGTAATATTCATGAATCATCAGAGACAGAAGGTTGTGAATTTTCATGAGATTTACAGCTGATTTATATCTGCAAATAAGTGACTTGATTTAGAAATGGTTTATTCTTTTATATTCTTGTACTTGATATCTTATAAGTGTTTTTTGTTGTATATTAAATTCCAGATTGTTATCTCAACATCTCAATTCTGAACAACCCAACAACTGGACAAATAGACAAGTGACTCAGCGTCTCCTTTGTTGTACATGGTTGTCATGGTTGTAGTTGTGAATACCAGTCATTTGGGTGCCTTTTTGGTGTGTGTCTCAAAAGTTTGAGACTATTTGTTAGAGTGAAACTCCTCAGGGTACATGTGGACCCTGGGGCAGCCACAATAACAATCGAAGTCTACATTGAAGGACAATCGAAGTACAGATAGTTTCACAAAGTGAATGAAGTCATGTCGACCTCACCGTCACAGTCATCGTCATCCAGACACAAGACCCATAAGTCTGAGGGTAATCATCGTACTCGTAGTCATGCCAGTTTTGTCAGGTCTGCCGTCAGTTCTACTAGTACTAGGCAGGAGAAATTTGAACTTGCAAAAGCAGGAGGCGTCACTGAAGGTAAAACTTGCATTTGCTGAACAAGAGAAGCGTTTGAGGATACAAGAGCTGGAAGAGTCATTAAAATTAGAAGCAATGAAAATCGAGCGGGATCAAAAACTTGAACAATTGAAGATCGAACAGAAACTTGCTGAAACGAGGGCGGTTATGAACGTCTACACTCAAATAGAGAGAGAAGACAATTCCATAGCAGAGTCAGAGTTGGCTATTATTCCAGTTGATGAAGACCAACATGTCATGAGGAAGTTCCTCAATTCTCAGCCAGCTTCACAAAATTCCGTTTCTCATCCATACCATATGTCAGAAAACGGCCGTCCCCCTGTCCCTTCACGCATGCAGCTGAATCCAGAAGCTAAGTCATTCATTGCTGACGACGACAAAACATCACTTAGAGGTTCATCATATACTTCAGTTTCTTCAGCCGAGCAGTGTAAACATTCTGGGCAATCAAGTTCATGTAAAACACGTGACTCCTCTGGATGGAACCTGATAGCCTCATCATTTGAGAAGTGTGTTACACAGCTGACCGAGGCCAACAAACAGTAAAATGACGTGAACAAGCAGCTTGCTGTATCCAGCCAACTCCCAAAGATATCTGTTCCAGTATTCAACGGTGACCCGCTGCAGTACCCCTTGTGGAAAAACTCCTTCAATTCCCTAATTGACAGCCAGCCCCTTGATTCCACAACCAAGCTCAACTACTTAAATCAGTATGTAACAGGGAAACCAAAACATCTGGTAGAACACTACCGTATTTTCCTGCGTATAAGACGCGGCTTATCTGACTTTCAAAGGTACGAAAACGTCACTGCGTCTTATCTAACGGTGCGCCTTATCTGGTGTCGCTTGAGATCAAAGTGATGATTACCGCTTGTGTAACTTTCGGTGGACCTCAACCTAACAAAGCGGCCGTGTTTTCCAACGAAGGTCGTTAGCGCAAGATTTTCATGCATTCATTCACCGTAAATAATACTCACGAAAGACCTCACTCGTGTGTGTCGTACCAAAAGCAGAAATCCCCTGTTTCTAAAAATAGCATGCCCAACATCGCATTACACGATCGCGCATTTTTATCTACAACGCTTTCTAATGACTAAGTCTCTATGCGATGTGTGCAAGGTTGTCAACTTTTGCCGTGTCTGTTTTTCACCTCGATTATTAATCACAGTGTATTACGACAACACCGCGGGATCACTTGGGCCGCAACCAGACTACTTTCCTAGCAGCGCGTGGTGGTGGCGGCATGGTCGTGCTATAGCGCTTCTGGTATGCACTGCACTATATATTGAGCGGTCATGGTGCGCCTTATACGGCGGTGCGCCTTGTACGTTGACACTTTAATCACATTCCCCCGATTCTGGGGTAATGCGCCTTATACACCGAGCGTCTTATACGCAGGAAAATACGGTACATGCTCATCGACACTGACGATGCATATACAAAAGCAAGAAGCGTGTTAACCGAGAGATATGGCAACAGCAGTGTCATTAGCACAGCCTTTACCAACAAACTTCGGCCAAAATTAGCACCGAGAGATGCCGCAAGCTTGAGAGACTTCTCTGATTTCCTGGGGAAGATTGAAGCAGCAAAGCCATCCACTCCTAGTCTGGGTGTCTTGGATTATGCGAGTGAAAATGCACACCTGGTTGAGAAGTTACCATATCATCTCGAGGGCAAGTGGCGTGACAAGATCGAGCAGTGGAGACACTCTAATGGCCAAGGCAGTTTTCCCCCTTTCACAGAGTTTGTGAAGTTCATCCACGCGAGCTGCAGACAAAGCAAACATACCAGAGTTGGAGTGTTTGTCATAAAATAAGGAAAAACGGAGCGGAGGGAGCAGTTTCACTAAGAACACAAAAGGTCCGAATGTAAAATCATTTGCAACTTCAACCAGACAGAGCGACAAACTGTTCGTGAAGACAAATGCGAAATCCAATGAGGGCAGTTCCTGTTTGTTTTGTAGTAAACATCACAAGCTTGATGAGTGCGACGACTTCATGCGTCAGCCATTCAAAGATAGAAAGGATTTCTTTTACCTGCATAGAATTTGTATGGGATGTGCCGAGAGCAGTCAGCATCAGGTAAAAGACTGCAAGAATAAAAAAAGATGTAGCACATGTTCAGGTGGACATCTTACCTGTCTGCATCGAGGTTATAAAAAACAACCCAGCGTAGAAACCTCCCATCTAAACAAACCAACCGAAGATAAAGTAATTCTTCACCAACCTGATGAAGGAACGTCTAATTGCACAAATGTGTGTGCCCATCCTGATCAGCGTGGAAAAGGTGATCATTGTATGATAATTCCAGTTCGAGTACGGTCAAAGAATGGCCACAGCAAAGAGTTCATCCAGTATGCAGTTCTTGATGACCAGTCAAACAGCTGCTTCGTGACAAAGAGTCTCTGTGATCGGCTTAATAACATACAGGGACCAGAAACTCAGCTCCTGCTGACAACTATGCATCAACGAAATGCATGCATCACAAGTAACCGAATAATGGGTCTAGAAGTGCTCGACCTTAACAGAGATCATGTTGTTAAACTTCCAGTCTGCTTCACACGTGATAATGTACCAGCCAAACACTCTCAGATTCCCAAACCTGATGTCATCAATCAGTGGAGCCATCTCAAGCCAATTGCAGGGACGCTCATGCCATATGACTCCACCTTAGAGATTTCCTTGCTGATAGGGAGTAATTGCCCAAGTGTGGTTCGTCCCCGGGAAGTCATCGCTGGGGGAGAAGATGACCCCTATGGACAGAGGTCACTGCTAGGTTGGGGCGTTATCGGCAGGGTGTGCAGGTCTCCTTTACGTGATGAGGATAAGGGCGTCTGCAATAAGACAGTTGCTGCAGAAACCTACCAGCACTTTGTGTACGGCACAAAAACCAAGGAAATCTTCAATGCAGATAAAGTGTTAAAAATCCTAGAGTCGGATTTTAACGAAACAAGCTGCAAGAACAAGCCATACTCCACTGAAGATTCCAAGTTCATCAGTATATTGGAAACTGGGACCAAGAAGAGATCCGACGGTCATTATGAAATGCCATTACCCCTAAAGTCAGACAACATCTCCTTACCATACAACCGGTCACTTGCAGAAAAGCGATGGCATCAGTTGATTGCAAGGTTCAAGAAAAAGCCAAAGTTCTTTGAAGACTACAAGGTTTTCATGAGTGATGTAATCACAAATTGTGCAGAGAAAGTACCTAGTGAACGCCTTGAACTTCGAGACGGAAAGGTTAATTATGTCCCTCACACCGGTGTGTACCATCCCAAGAAGCCAGACAAAATCCGTGTTGTCTTTGACTGCTCTGCTCAGTATGGGGGAGTCTCCCTAAATGATTATCTTCTTCAAGGTCCAGACATGATGAATGGGCTTGTTGGAATCCTATGCAGATTTCGTCAAGAAGAAGTTGCATTCATGACTGACATCAAGGGAATGTTCCATCAGTTCAATGTTGCAGAGGAGAACCGAGGTCTGCTGCGTTTCCTGTGGTGGGATGGTGGTGACCCAAACAAAGATGTTGTGGACTACCGGATGAAAGTCCATCTTTTTGGCGCAGGCAGTTCACCAGGATGTGCAAACTTTGGACTCAGACGAGCTGCTGATGATGGTGAAGAACAGTTCGGTGCACAAGCGGCCGACTTCATCAGAAATGACTTCTATGTAGATGATGGACTGAAGTCAGTACCTACAGTAGAAGAAGCAATTGGTCTGATCAAAGCCAGCCAAGGGATCTGTGCAAGTGCAGGCTTACAACTTCACAAGATCATGTCGAACAAAAAAGCAGTTTTGGAATCTGTTCCAGCTGATGACAGAACTAAAGGTGTCAAGGATCTAGATCTGAAAGTTGATCCACTACCCATGGAGCGAGCCCTAGGAGTAACATGGTGCGTTGAGAATGACACATTCCAGTTCCGCATCGAGTTACGAGACCGTCCCTTCACAAGACGCGGCATCCTATCCACAGTCAGCTCAATTTATGACCCCAATGGCTATGTAGCACCAGTTTCACTGAAGGGAAAACAAATCCTTCAGCAAATGTGTCGTGACAAGCTTGATTGGGATAGTCCGATCCCGGATAATCTCCGTCCACTGTGGGAAAGATGGCGACTTGAGTGCTTGGATTTGGACCGACTCAAAATCAAGCGATGCTTCAAACCTGACGAGTTCGGTAGTGTGAAGGCAGTTGGGCTCCATCATTTCTCTGATGCCAGTGAGGAAGGTTATGGTCAATGTTCCTATCTCCGTCTAGTGAATGAGTGTGACAAGTCTTATTGCTCGTTTGTCATCGGTAAAGCTAGAGTGACACCTTTGAAACATGTGACCATCCCCAGGCTAGAGCTAGCTGCAGCAACAATCTCTGCAAAGACAAGCAAATTTCTACGTGCTGAGCTCTCGTACGAGAACATGAAAGAGTTCTTCTGGACAGACAGTAAGATTGTACTTGGGTATGTGATCAACGAAGCCAAGAGGTTCCACGTATATGTTGCTAACCGAGTTCAACAAATTCGTAATTCAACCAACCCAGGTTCTTGGCACCATGTCGACACCAACTCCAACCCAGCTGATGAAGCCTCCAGAGGTTTGACGGCCAAGCAGTTGGTATAGAGTTCCAGCTGGTTAACTGGTCCTGAATTTCTTCAGAAGGATGGTCCTTTCCAACCTCAACAAGTGAAAACTCTGGAACTGGATGAGACTGATCCGGAGGTGAGAAGAACAGTGGTTCTTGCGACTCATGTTGATCGTGCAACAAATCTTCCAGATCATTTTGAGAAGTCTCGATTTGATCGCTTTTCCAGTTGGCATCGTGCAAAGAAGGCTGTTGCAATCTGCCTCAAGTTCAAGGCAAGACTTCGTCATGGAGAAATCAAGAAAAAGAGCCAGTCAAAGACGACTGAAGTCCAACCATTGCCGAGAGTAAATATTGGGGTGCCTGATATGGAAGAAGCAGAGAGAACCATCATTAAGTGTGTTCAGCGAGAACATTTCAAAGACGAGGTGCAAGCTCTTCAACAACTCGGAGTGGTAGGCGAAATCACTGGTAGAGAATCTGCTAGAGCAAGAAATCAAGCAATCAAGAAAACAAGTTCGCTCTACAGATTGGATCCATTTTTCGATGATGAAGGTGTTATCCGTGTGGGTGGCCGCATCAAAAGGGCAAATGTTCCTACTGAAGTCAAGCATCCAGTCGTTCTGCCTCGTAAAGATCATGTGACTGAGTTACTGATCAAGCATCATCACCTGAAGGTCAACCACATGGGTAGAGGAATTACCCACAATGAACTTCGTCAGCATGGCTATTGGGTGATCAATGGATCTTCTGCCGTATCTAACTTCATCTCAAAATGTGTGATGTGCAAGAGGCTACGTGGGTCTCTGCAGCAGCAAAAGATGGCAGATCTTCCACAAGAAAGGCTTGAACCTGCACCCCCATTTTCGTACTGTGCAGTTGATTACTTTGGTCTCTTTCTCATCAAGGAGAGAAGTGAGGTCAAGCACATGCATGGCTTCAAGAAGCATTCACCTGGAGACAGCCAATTCCCTCACTGCCAGTTCTTTCATCAATGCACTCAGTCGATTCTTGAACAGACGTGGTCCAGTAAGACAACTCCGATGTGACCAAGGTACAAACTTCGTAGGTGCACGAAATGAGTTGAAGGAAGCCTTGGCAGAGATGAATCAAGATAAAGTGCAAGAGTACTTGCTTGAGAATGGATGTGAGTGGATTCCATTCAAGATGAATGTTCCCCATTCCAGCCACATGGGAGGTGTCTGGGAAAGACAAATCCGGACAGTTAGAAGTGCCTTAGAAACACTACTCAACAAAGCAGGTAGCCAGCTTGATGATGAAGCATTCAGAACCTTTATGACTGAAGTAGAATGTATTGTCAATTCAAGACCTCTTACCACGACTAACCTCAGTGCATCCGATGCCCCTGAACCTCTCACTCCAAATCATCTGCTCACGATGAAGCCCAAAGTAGTGCTACCACCTCCAGGCAAGTTCCAGAGAGAAGACCTGTACTCCCGCAGATGGTGGAGGAGAGTACAGTACGTAGCTAATCAGTTCTGGTATAGATGGAGAAAGGAGTTTCTTCAAAACCAGCAGGAGCGCAAGAAGTGGATTCGACCAGAGCAGAATCTCCAGGTAGGAGACATAGTCATATCCAAGGAGAGCGCGGAGACTCGCAACCGATGGCCATTAGCTCGAGTGGTGGAGACGTTTCCTAGCAAAGATGGCAGAGTGAGGACGGTGAAGCTCATGATGGCAGACAGCGTACGAGATAACCAGGGCAAACGTCAACACCCTCCTTCTTTCTTGGACAGACCGGTACACAAGCTTGTTGTGCGATTACCTACTCAGACTACGTGTCAAGCTCAGAAGACCAAGGACGTCCCCGACAAGGAGCCAATGACTGATGATGCACCGTAGATGACTTTAAACTTTAAGTTTACATACTTAAATCTTGAACTGTTTTGAACTAAGTTTTGTTTAAAGTTGCAACTGCTGCTGAGCATCAGTTGGGGAGCCATGTCACTGCAGCAGGTTGTGCAGTGAAAGTTTACCTTTTTAATATTTTTATATTTACATTTTTTGTATTTACTCTTAGGATTAGTTATATTTTAAAGTTCTTTAAAATATAGTTATAGGAAGAGGATGCTAGCAGAGAATTAGTATTCATAGCAAAAGAGGCGGAGCCAACTTAATTATACTGACAACCTCTTATCCTGAGACTTCCTGTGTATGTGTATGCAGCTGTACACAGTGTGGGCTCAAGTGCTACAATGAGTGGAGTGAAGTCGCCATCTTTATTGAACATGTGATTCACAGAGAGTTTAACTAAGTATAAGTGCAGAAAGTTCTCATAGTTTTCCAAGATTATTCACCTTTTATTGGACTTCAAAGACCCCAATTCGGTAAGCAGTGTTTTCCTTGTTATTAGTAATATTCATGAATCATCAGAGACAGAAGGTAGTGAATTTTCCTGAGATTTACAGCTGATTTATATCTGCAAATAAGTGACTTGATTTAACATGTTTAGAAATGGTTTATTCTTTTATATTGCTTTTCTTGATATGTTATAAGTGTTTTTTGTTATATATTAAATTTCAGATTGTTATCTCAACATCTCAATTCTGAACAACCCAACAACTGGACAAATAGACAAGTGACTCTGCGTCTCCTTTGTTTTGCATGGTTGTCATGGTTGTAGTTGCGAATACCAGTCATTTGGGTGCCTTTTTGGTGTGTGTCTTAAACGTTTGAGACTATTTGTTAGAGTGAAACTCCTCAGGGTACATGTGGACCCTGGGGCAGCCACAATATATCTGCCGTTCGTTACGAAGATCTCATGTCCAATCCCCAAACAACACTCCGGGTTATTTTGAATGATATCTGTGGATTGGCCTCGTACAGATATTGCGTTGACACCATGGCGTTGGCTATAAATCAGGATTCCCAAGACGGTAGCACGGTTAGCTGGGTTACATTAAAGAAGAAACCACCGGGCATTATTTCACAGGAATCTCTTCAAAGGTGTGCTGAATTTTACCAGAAGGTACCCCAGCTTCCGCCATTTGAGACCGATCCCTGGTGTCCGATTGGTGAAACTGTATATAATCATTCAAAACATGTTGAGGCATTATAGAGAGCCGACGTCATGACGTCATGTTAACAGGATAACCGAATCATTTTGATGTTTCATCATAGAATTACACTGACTGTCACACAAACACCTAATAAAAAATCTGGTCCCGTCAGTGGAATGAAGCTCATGTTGAATTCACAATGTATATAAACTTACCCATTGATTTACATGTGTAGCCTAATAATCCAGGGCGCAAATGAGTATTGAAATTAATTACAGAGCGTAGAATATTGTTTTCTTCTTATCCATAATTTTAATACTTAAACGCTATCATAATATTAGACTATTCATAATATTAGACTGGCGCTGTTGTAGCGGCCGGCAGCACGTCTCAAATCGCTCCGTAATTTCCAGTGTTTTTCACTCTTATCTAGTCAGATTTGTGTAAGTAGTTGATACAGTGATGTTATTAATATTGTTATGTTTCTATATTGTGACATCGACTTCGAGATAACCTTTGATAAATATTTATTGGAAATTTTTACATCAGTTTTGGAGTTTGGCGATGGCAGGAAAGTCAGTGTTTTGGGCGGTTGACATGTACTCACAGTGCACTGTTGGATATACGGAACAATACTAGCATTACCGATATAGGAATTCAGGCAGCTAAAAGGATTAAGTATTTCATTCATCCACGTGGTAGAAGAGCTGGTGCTTACAAAACAATACGATCGGCTTTTGTTTATTCTTCTGTTCTGCCTACTCAAACGGAGTTTCCAACACTGCCCATTGAGACTATAGTTGGAAGTAGGCCAACGATTCAACTAGAGTTGTGGATGAAAGGATTTCAGTGCTTACTGAATTACTAAATGCAAGCCTTTCAAGTTGTAAAGAAACTCAGTTTTCAATAGACACTGTTGTTGGTCATCGCCCAAATCAGCTGACCAAACTCCGTCAGCTGACCAAATCCAGTCACCTGACCAAACCTAGTCACCGAGATCGTGTTTTGGTTCAGATTCCAAGATTTTCCAAGTATTTTCTGTCATTTAGCCCGATTTTCATTATGGAACGCTTGTTCTCTGGATAATAAACTTCCTATGCTCACGGATTCTATAATTGCCAATAAAACTGATGTATTTATTGTGACTGAGACTTGGTTTAGAGACTGCGATGACTCTGTTGAAGGCAGATTTAAATCTGTGTGTGATGGGTTTGCTATTCATCAGATCCCAAGTAAAGGGCAGAAGGGGGAGACGTTGCTGTTGTCTCGAAATTAGGCTTGAACTGCTCTTTGAATAAAACTTCTCAATTCAAAACGTTTGAAACACTTGATGCAAATGTGTCGTTTCTGCCTGATGACGTCGTCCAACTTATTGTGATTTATCGTCCGCCTTATAACCCCCCTTCTTCGAAGTGGACTATTTCAGAATTCATTACTGAATTTGCCTCGTTTTTAGAGAATCTGATTCATGCCAGAGGTCGACTGCTCATCGTCTGAGATTTCAACATTCATGTTGATGATCATAATAATAGCGACACCAAAAGATTTTTGGATATGCTTTATTCACTGGACTTTACTCAACATGTCATGTGTTTGACTCATGACAAAGGGCATACATTTGACCTATTAATCACGAGGGCTGAAGATACACTTGTTGCCAGCTGAGCATTGATCATGATTGGCTCTCTTACCATCTGACCACTGCACAATTCATTTTACCTCAAATTTTACTAACCCGTGTTCTGAAAAAGTCACACGAACTTCTCGGAACGTACGCAATATTGACATACCTGATTTACAGAAACGTATTGCGTTGGTCGTCCCCCTTACGGTCTCGCTTGGAAGCGGTGTCTCGGGGCTAGTCAATGAATACAATACCAAGATGAGCGCAATCATTGATAAAGTCACACCTCTATTGACAAAATCCTATATAGATAAGCCTCGTTCGCCGTGGTTTGAAGCAAGCCACCTTGAGAAACGCCGATGTCTCCGCAGATGGGAGCGCAAATTTCAGAGCACAGGATCATCAGTATACACAGAGCAATTTTCAAGATTGTCAGAAATGCTTATCATAGTGACCTTGACCGAACACATGCGTCCTATCATCGCGAACGGATAGCTGGGGCAGACCAAAAGATGATGTTTCAAATAGTTGATTCCATCATAGGCAACAGGAAGTCCATGGTATCTATTGCTCCTATGAACATTGACAAGGCCAGTCTACCAAATACATTTGCTGAATTTTTTGTTTCAAAAATCGCATGTATTCGTCAAACACTTCAATCAGTTTACCAAGTGACCCCCTTTGTGTCATTCCTTCGTTTTTTTTTCTTGTTTCAGAGCACTGTCGTGTGATGAAGTAATGAAATTTATTATCAGTCTCCCGAACAAGTCTTGTGATCTTGATGCTATCCCAGTGTCACTTTTGAATGACTGTGTTGAGCAAATGACTCCCGTTTTTATTGATATAATAAATTTGTCATTGTCTTCAGGCGAATTCCCTGAGCCGCTAAAACATGCTCTTGTTCGTCCACTGTTAAAGAAATACAATTTGGATCCAGAAATATTTAAAAAATTATAGACCAGTGTCGAACCTTTCCTTTATTTCCAAATTGATTGAGAAACCTGTTTGTAGTCAGCTTAATGAACATTTATCTTGTAATAATCTGTATGCAAAGTGTCAGTCGGCTTATCGAGAGGGTCACAGTACGGAGACTGCGCTTCTTCGGGTGCAGAATGATGTACTGCGTTCTCTCGATAGAAGGCGTGACGTTATTCTTATTAGGCTTGATTTATCGGCTGCTTTCGACACGATTGACCATGACATCTTGTTGCACAGGCTGCGTTCGCGGTTTGGAATTGACGGTACTGGATTGGTTCGGTTCATATTTGAGGGGTAGGACGCAGCGTGTAAAAGTCGGGTCGGCCGTGTCGGATGCAAAACCTTTGAATTGTGGTGTACCCAGGGTTCCGTGTTGGGTCCAGTTTTATTTAGCTTATACACGGTTCCATACTGGAGGATATTATTCTCCGTAATGGTTTTCAGTACATAATGTATGCTAACGACACCCAACTGTACGTCACATGCGATAGTGATCGGGTTCCTAAGGTGGCAATCGAGGACTGTGTGGACGAGATCCGCCATTGGATGCGAGCAAATATGCTCGCATTGAATGACGGTAAGACTGAAATGATGCACTTCTCCTCGAAATTTGCTGGCGAAGGTCCGGTTCCTTGGTGTGATGTGCGGATTGGTGGCGTTGACATAGCTCCTTCAGAAACTAGACGTAATCTTGGAGTCATTATGGATGCGGCTGGGACCATGTCGACTCATGTTGCGAACCTGTGTAGATCGGCATCTTTCGCGTTGTGGAAATTGGGACGAATTAGGAATCTTTTAGACCAAAGCGCTACTGAAAAATTAGTTCATGCATTTGTCACATCCCGGCTTGATTACTCTAATAGTTTACTTGTTGGTCTCCGTGCACAGGAAACTAGAAAGTTACAACTTATTCAGAATTCTGCTGCGACGGTCTCATCACTAGGACAAACAGATTCGAACATATAACACCTGTACTACAGAAACTTCATTGGCTTCCGGTATCGCAGCGAATAAAATTTAAAATTATTTGCTTTAACGTATAGAATTCTCCACGGCGCAGCTCTGATCTACATGGAAGAGCTCCTGAGTCTTCATGTTCCTAGCCGCAGTTTGTGTAGTAATTCAAACAAGAAACTCTGCCTGAGGCAACCTTTGTCATGCTATATTTTGTTATGGTGAGCGTGCTTTTTCGTTCCGTTTGCGCCCCACGTTTGTGGAACAGTTTGCCTCACGAACTTCTTTTAACTGATAATTATACTCATTTTAAATCTAAACTGAAGACTTGTCTTTTTAGAGATTATTTTAATTCATAATTTTTTATTTATATATATATATTTTTTGTACTTTTTACTATTTAGTCGCTTTTATGGTGTTATAATTGATTTTCAACTTTTTATAATTTGATTTATCTTTTTATACTTTACTGGTGTTAAAATTGCTATTTTTGTATATTTGTCAGACGCATTGGGCCGGATAAATAAAAGTTAGCAATTGCTTATCTAGTAAAAGCTCAAGCAATAGCAATTGCTTAACAAGTAAAAGCTCAAGGTTAAGCAATTGCTTAAAAATGTATAAATAACCTTCTTCTTTGACTAGCACCTGTTGCTTGGGTGGGTTAGCAATTGCTTATGGGTATAACAATGATGGGAGGTCAGTTCCGATTAGCCTAGTGGTTGTATATGAGGCATGTGTTAGCAACATGGATGCTGCCGAAGAATTGGGGAGTGGTACAAATGGTGAGCAATCTTTGAACGAACTGTTCGTTAGTATAATCAAAGAGTACCCTGTTCTAATCGAGAAAAGTCAGTTGCCGGGGGTAAAAGACATGAAGGCAAATGCACTTAAAAAGCACAAATGTCAATTGCTACCAACACAGGTAAAGCCATGGATGAGAAGCAAATTTTGAAAAGATAGCAAACATGAAAAGTCAAGTGAAGAAGAAAACAGATGGAATGCAAACAGGAAATAGGAAGATTGTTTTGGTTCCATGGGAACAAGATCTGTACAACATCTTCAAAGGGGATGAAAACCCGACTATTACGAAGATGCCATGCGCCATTTCTGCTGGTTTCAAACCAAGTACTTCGACTGCTGCTAGCCACTCCAAATTTTCAAAATTGAACCGAAATAATTTCCGGTATCTGGTAGGATTGACTTCATCACGATTTATTCTTTCATTGTACACCTTTTCATGTTCCCTTACATGCATAAACTCGGCCATGATGGCAGGAGTAATGCAACATGCAAGTGTTAGCAAATGCGTAAGCTCCTCATTTAGTATCTTGTAAAAATATTAGCAAGTGCTACAAGTCATTAGTAAAAGGTCTGGTTTATTTATATGCTTCCAAGCAAGTGCTAATCTCTCTAGTAATTGCTTAAAAATCATAGCAATTGCTTTTGCTAACTACTGGAAGCAATTACTTGCAAGTAATTGCTCACTTTTATTAATGAAGATTTAAGAAAATGACTAGTAAAAGCAATTGCTACTTTTTATTTATCCGGCCCATTGAGATGTTTTAACATGTAATGCGTGTTACTAAGAATAAATTTACATTACATTAAGTTATCAATAATAATAAAAATCACCACCATATACACCAACTTGGGAATAGATATTCAGTAGAAAAACAAATTGGTGAACAGCAAATTGGTTGGGATTAAGATGTTCTCTAGCCTTTGACACAAGTCGCCTTCTTACAAAATCAAAGTTCACTGTAAAAATGGTGTTTAGAGTTCAAACACATTATTTTCTAAACACATGGCTTGTACTCCTTTTTTCACATGTTGAGCCTAAAACATGTTTAGATTATGCTTTTCTGTGATGTGTGTTTGAATGCTAAAAACCATATGAACAGGTGTCCAAATGTTAAGCACGTTTAGCTTTGGTGACATGTACAGAGGATGGCCGTTTAGCATTTAAACGCATTCCTAAAACGCGTTTATTTTGCTTATGTTTACATTCTAAACACCATTTTTAGTGTTCCTTTTGATAACATAATTATTATGTCTTTTCAACACTTATGATAGGGCTTACTCAGTTATAATGGACAGCTTTGAAATAAATGAAAAAATAAACTCTTCAGCGACAGGCCATTATTGTAGGTTGGTGAAATTCTTGCGTTGGGTGATAAACAATTGACTTATTATTGATAAAAACCAAAAAACTATTTAAACAAGCACGCGTTTGTGGCTCTCTTTTTCATTTGAACATCGGTCGCTGGTTTAAGCTTCAGCCGTACTATATACAGTGGTGGCGCCATCCCATACTACTATTTCGTTTAACGTCCAAACGAATAATTATACTTAATAGAGCTAGCCCTATACATTTATAATAAAAAGGGTTTTTTAATTAACAAAATTACAAATTGTTTTACCCAAACCGCATTACTGGGCACGTTGCGTCACGGGCGGTGGGAGGTGCAGGTATATTGGAATAATTTTCATTTGCAATTATCCCCACCCCCTTGCCCCCCCCTCGCTTTCCTTCTTCCCCCTATAAAGCATTTTGGGTTGGCTCCGCACACCCAATACTAGTATCACTTATTTAGTGTCCAAGACCGTGACCAGTCGCCGATGTAAACCCTAACTTTTTCAGAAGATCCAAATCAATATTAATACCACAAACGGTCGTCTCCTCCTCCTCCTCCCCTCCAATCACCCGATGAAGGAACCACGCACACTTCTGGTCGGCACTGATCTTATGTGCCGGTCTTGTCTTTCCCTGGCGCCCGAGAGCAAGGTGCCATCCTTCGGCCGAGAAGCGGCGTGGCTGGAAGATGAAGTAACGGCCGGACGGATCGAACTTCTCCAAGAACTCACAAGATTCGTCACGCTGGGTCTGTGGATTTGAATATTTCCACAAACAGTTAACGGAATTGGCAGTGACAGACTGCCAGATTCTGCACGTCGCAGCCTATAATAAAAATTATTTTACGTCATGCTGGAAACTAAAATCCGAAATTTGTTTTAACCCTCTCGGTGATCTTGTTCAAGGCCCTATCTCATATGACCTGAAAAAGGCAAATGTTCACCTCCAAATATTACCGTAGTAAATCTTTAGAGTGTCTCTTTAAACACCCCAATAATTATATCTAGCATATTCCTTATAATTTGTTGATTGACGGTTATTATAAAATCTTCACTTCAATGCGCAATCATTTTTCATTTATAAATGCCACGAACATGAATTCCTGTATTTATTTCAAACGCGGATCCATGGTTTCAAAAGAGGTAGGCAGTATACTATCAAGCCGGTCACACCCTCGTACTCAGGGATATTCACTGCTACCACTTGTTTGAAGTATGTTATACAATGGGATCGAGAAGTTGACGCGGTATAATAAATACACAGTGCATTGCATGATGTGAGATGGCGCGCATATGACAGTATCAATGAGGAAATCATTGGACCGAATGAAGTTGAAACGTACTGCCTCCGAACGGCAATGTGGTATCGATTTTTTAAATCGGTATATGAGATGGCTACAATATGTCTGCCGTTCGTTACAAGATCTCATGTCCAACCCCCAAAAAGCAATCGAATTATTTTGAATGATATCTGTAGATTTGGCCTCGTACAGATATTGCATTGACAACATGGCGTTGAGTAAAGACTATTTGCGGTGACATCATGTGAATTCTCAATTGAGTAGTAATTAGCTCTGAAAAGAACTGGAGGTTACAACTCGACTCGAGGTTACAACTCGACTCGAGGTTACAACTCTCCTGAAGACGCGACCACCCCTATACTGATCGATGGCGTCGAGTTGTAACCTGCATTTCTTTTCAGAACTAATTACTACTCAATTGAGAATTCACATGGGTGTCACTGCAAATAGTCTTTACTTATCTTCTTCACCATGCAAAGCTACAAGTTTTACTTAACATGGTGTTGGCTATAAATCAGGATTCCCAGGAAGGTAGTATGTTAGCTGAAAGAAGAAATCACCAGGCATTATTTCACAGGAATCTCTTCGAAGGTGTGCTGAATTTTACCAGAAGGTACCCCAGCTTCCGCCATTTGAGACCGATCCTTGGTGTTTTGGTGAAACTTTATATTTGAGGCACTAGGGGAGAGCCAAAGTCGTCACGGTGACTTCATGTTAACAAAATAACCGAACCATTTTGCAAACTGCCTCCCCAAAAGGTGGCAAACAAACAAAACGTATGATAAATTTACATTAATTATTCCATTGCAATTTAAGAAAGGGGGACGGCCCCTCCCCCCACCAATAATTTGTTTTTCCATTGCAGATAAACATTTTCTTTGGTGATGTCTTTTTCAATCAGAAAAATTGCAATAATTCAGTTTGGCGTGCGCGAAATGTGCGCTGGTCTTCTGGATTTTATTTCTTTGTTTAGTTAACATTAATGTTGCTTGACAGGGATAGATTATTAGACATGGTGAACTGAATAACAAGCATTCTTTAAATTCCTACAAATTCTTTAAATATATCACACGAGCTGTACTCGCATTAAAATAACGAGCTTCAAAAACGGAATGAGAAATTTAGAGGGTAAAATATAGCAGCCCTAAAGAGAAAGCCCTACAAATTGGTTCACGAATTAAATCATTACAACAAAATATCATCTAAATGCTTTGGCAACTTGGTGTTATCATCCCGATAAAATGCTTTCATCTTAGATAAAACAAAACTCTTTGTTTTCTCAAGAATATGAGCAACTATTGTGTTCACAGGTTAGTTGAATGATGTATTTCTTGAAAAATCTAGGGTTGAATTGAAGGTAAGTTACCAAAAACCAACATTGTACGGTTCGTACCTTCAAGGCTTTGAGTGAGCCGTTTTTTAAATTCTGACTTACCTAATTAATATTACAACTACACACAATACGTCCCTAATTTGCCATAGTGACCAATCCCAAATTACAAAAATAGCCAGTTCGAGCATTCGTCATATTTTGAATGCATAATAATAATAATAATAATAATGTGTGGACTTATATACCGCACGTATCCACCAACTGAGTGGTGCTCAAGGCGCATTATATTATTACCCCTGCTCATAAATCATTCCTGAAACCATCTCAGCTCCCTGGAGAGTATACAGCTCAATTGCTGCCATTACAGCGCATATAGGGCTAATCAACCAACTCTGCCCTCACAGGTACCCATTTAACCCCTGGGTGGAGAGAAGCAATTATGGTGTCTTGCTCAAGGACACAAGTCGAACCCACATTCTGCTGCTAACACCAGAACTTGAGTCCGGTAAGCTAGACCGCTCGGCCACGACACTCCACTGCATACTCCAAAACTATAAGGAATACATGCATGTGGATTAGATGGTAGTTCTCTTCCAGAATGTACTAACGGGCGGGGAAACTTAAAATTGAAAAAAGTCGGATTGGTCACTATGGCAAATTAGGGACGAATAATGTGAAAATCACTGTCTTAGGCAGTGGCGGATACAAGACCGGGTCAAAGGGCAGTCAAAGATTTTTTACGGATCCAGGGGGGTGAAAGATTTTTGAAAATCAACTAATTGAACATCTATTTCCAAATGTTGGAATCTTGTGACCCCTTTCGGCTGTATATCCCGAGTCTTTAACTTCGCGCCCCCCACCCTCCCTTAATTTCTGCGACCCTGGTCTTGATTTACCTTGCCGTGTGGTTTTCCTGTCTCGTCAATAGCCAAGAACATCCCCGAGTGAACCGCTTTCATGGTGATCACTCCCGACTTCACAGTCATCACCTCAAAAATCGCTGAAAACGAAATAAAAACTGATTGAACCGCCACCAAAAAAATCAAAATAGCAGTTATTTGCCTTACACATCGGCTAAAACATGGTAATATTATCTGCACCGTGACGCGAGCTGATGGGAATAGGTTGGCGTAGCGATACTTTATTCGCCTTTTACCTCTGAGTCTGATGTGGACCCGCCGTGAGGAATCATTGGTTTCATTACTAGAAAGATATTATATAATAATGTAATAATATCAAAGAAAGTAGCGCAGAAACAGACAGGGAAAATATATATGTTTTTAGTTTCATGATGATGGTATCATAAGGAGGATGTTTTCAATGCGATGTATACCCAATAATCATCCGGTAACGTACCGTGTACGATAATAAGTTATAGTCATAGTGAGGAGACCATGTATAATATGGTTTCTTACCGTTCTTGTGTCCCGAGCGATTAATACCGCTCACCTCTCCACTAGGGTCGATCTGGAGAAAATATCCCGATTGGCAGTAATACTCTCTCAACGGAAACGTCGACATTTTAATAGTTAATTTATAGATCTGAAACTTGTATGTATCTTTCAGTAACCAAAAGTTATTCCTCTATGAAAATATGCCTAGCCAGCACTCCCCAAAATTGACTCAAGTTGCCGTCTTCTTTGATACCGTATGGGCATATGACCAGACGTACTATCACATACCGTCGGGGTGGGAAAACTTTCGGTATAGTACAGTGTGGGTTTGGTATGTAGACCTATATGATTACTCAGATGCAAACCATTATTTCCCATCATCGGTGAGACGAGGAATTCCAAGTTTAAACCCAACACCTTCATCACTGTCCAAGAACCGATAACATTACAAAGTACACGACGTGCAAGCGTTTGAGGTATAAAGGTTTATCACTGTGACAGCAATTCGAGTTTGTCCACCGATAAAAGATGGAAACGGAAAATGGAAGACAAATTATTGACCTTCAATTAAGCGATAGACCGTCCGTGTATGGACATAATCCAGCTACATATCTTACATTAGGGATGGCTTTCATGTTTGGTTTCCTAGCCACAATATTAACATTGACCAGCAAATGAGCTACAACGATCCCTTACGTCTTATAGATTCACACGTGAACCATGACAAACCTTAAAGGTAATGTACAACATTGGTATCTGGAAACGAACGTCTATTTTTATCCATCTGGTTTTAATAAAATATTTCAAAAACGAACATGTGAACGCTTCATCACAATAGGTGATCACGGTTTTTTTTGGTGAAAAACGAATAACAGTTAAAGATGTTAAGATGTTTTTCACAAAGTTGCCACAAGACAACATTTTGAAATTCAACGTAATTCTGTTTTCTCTAAACTGAAAGCATGTGATATAATAACTATTCAGGATGACTGATACTTGCACAACATTAACACCAAGTCAACTTTTAGATAATTCTTTAATTTAATAATCTGGTTATTAGTTTACTGAATATGAATTTATCCATGAGTATCCAAATTGCGCAACGTCATAAGAGTTTCACTCATGTAATGAATTCCACACGTGACTAATAAGTACATCGTCATTATTCATCAAATTCATATGTGTACACGTCGATTGACTTTAATAGATTGGCGGTCATTTGTCCACGCTGGTATCCGGATGTACGTCAAGATAAACCTCTAATGTTCTCGGTATTTTGATAGGTGTTTGACGTACTAACAATTTCTTGTTTGTGTGTGTAGTTCGAGGTCACGTCAACCTTCAGTATCTTGAAGATGGAGACATCATCAAAACAAAGATAAGACGTACAGTGACCGAGAAATGATGGGGTTGACGACTGGGGCATGACCATGTTAAATATGATCCTGTCCCCGCTGTCATTGATGTGTTTAATGCACCCCCGTTATTACCGTTTTAATTGAACTAATTTGGATAATGAAGAACTCAAAGTAACTACAGAAATAGCCGCAGACGATATTCGAGCAGAACCAGCATTCTGTACTGTAAATTAAGTTGTAATTACAAATTATAGGCATGTTAATTCAATTGATCATCCCGCGCTGAACAGACACTAGCTCTAAATTGGAAGAAAATATCGTAAGTTCTTTCTGTCTTTAAACGATGAAATTATTTAATGAAAAAAATAAAACAACAAATAAGCTCTTATTTTCAATATTTATGTTATTAATGTATCAATATATAGCACACTTATAAGCTGATATTATGATATCAATATAATTATATGCAGGGATGATATTGTGAGAAAATGAAAAGGTAGGAAAAATGTTTGCCATTATCATTAGGCATATACTAGCCTATAGCGGTTTACCTCTATAGCCATGATACACAAGTAAAGCTTCCATGGTCTGAAGTTAGTCGGAACCCTGATTCATGGTAGGATTTTCAAAATCAAAAGGTAGGGTTTCCTACAAAAGTAGGAAGAATATCATGCCTGTATATGTTAAAGGGAATGTATACCATTGGTAGTGACTTGATTACAAATTTACAGAAATTATTCAAAAGTAAATGTGAGGCGATGTTGACAGTATCAATCATTCTGAACAATTATTATCTTTGAAGTGCTCTCTGTAAACCTAATTTTTATCATGACTTAACTGAATTGTTAACAGTTTGTTTTTAAAATGCATATCTTCATACAAAAAAGTATGCATAGTCAAATAATTAAAAGCATTTTTTCAACATTTCCAATGTTGTACCTTCCCTTTAAATATATATGTCAAATTACTCATTATATTTTACATAAATATAATATTAATAATAAAAATAATGGAAATAATGTCGTATCCGACCGCCACTTTTTAAGACGTTTTTGGGTATTTTTTGCAACCACTAACCAGTTAAAAAATCATTCTATCGATTTTTGGGGGTACAAAAACCGAAAACTATCTTTAAAATCCACTTTTATGATGGTTTTCAGACTTTATTTCCCTTCTAAAAAAATTCTCCCCTTCAGAAAGTAGAAGGATCCTATTATAGTTGCCACTGCGTATGTACAATGACTGTGTTGGTCACTAACAGGGGAGTTGACAAGATCAAACTGACATGACTGAGGAAGTCATTGTATACCAAAAATGTCTGATTTTTCATGAAATAAATATCCTGGAATAATTTGAAGTATATGTCCATCATCATCCATATGTTCTCCACCTTACTAGGTAGGTAAGATTACTTTATTGGTAATATTGAATGAGAAAAATTGGCGGTCGGATACGACATTCTACCCAAAATAATGATGATGGTGGATTCTTATGTAGCGCTGACTCCATTATGATGTGATACTCAAGTCGCTTCACATTATTATTACCCCTGTTATCAAGGTACTTTAGCTTTCATTCCTGGATCTTGCTCAACATTCTGGGAAGTAATCCCTTGGCAATAGTATTATCCAGCAATGGGAAACATACTGTTACTTAAAGGAACAATATCCAGTAGTAGTTTTAGATTAACCCAGTGACTGAAAATAATATCCCACAAGATAAGGTCATATATCGTTGCTGCTGCATAAATGAGCCCGTAATTTTCAATCCCTGTGTTCATCTTAAACAAGGACACCGATTCCATACCCTGTTGAAAGTCTGCTCTGATTGTGACGATACTGTCCCTTTAAGAGTGTATACATTCATAGTTCTGTCAAAATATGAAAATATTGTATTGTGTATTAAAATATTATATTGCATCACAATTTAGGTAAGACACTTCACATTTGAGGTAAAAATTGTTTGTTTGACTTTAATACACAATGGTCCCTTCGTGGTTGTCTTGTATGTTATAGATTTGCAAAATTTATTATGACAGAACATTATATTTGTGTAAGCACTGATCCATAAACACATTTGAATATTTTGTAATGTCTATCCTCTTTGTTAAAATAATTTCACATAAAAAAACCACAATCACCTTCAATATGTTTTCTTTGGTATAAATAGAAAGATGAGAAAAAAAAACATAACTAAAATAAAATCGGCTATATTTGCACTAAAACTCATTTTTGGTTATTTCTCATTGGTGTTTTTCAAATGTGGATAACTCTCAACCGTTTTCTGGATAGCCTCGTCGAGTCCAACCAAAGGTTTGTACCCCATATCCCTCTTGGCCCTTTCGCTGCTGTAATAATGGAACGTTCCGGCCAGCGCCACCCTCATGGGAGTAAAGGTCACTTTGAGGGTCACAAGAGGACTCAGGAGCCAGCAGATGAGTTGAAGGAAGACAGCGAGGTAGTAGATGAGAGTGTAGGGAAGATGATACCTGGGAGGTGGGTAGTGAAGACCCACAAGAATCCGGCTCATGAAGTCCCAGAAAGGGATGGGGTCATCATTAGTGATGTGATAGGCCTGTTAGAGAGAAGATAATAATTTTAAAAAATCAGTAGGATGCAAGATATAGGCTACAGAAGTGTGATGTCACGTTGCCATGGCAGCATGGCGGTTGGTTTCACAATTTTCTGAGGTTTGAACCAACAGAGTTGAGACATATTTTCTTGATTCTCATGAAGTTTGAGTGCATATTGAAACATATCAGAATCGTATCAGGGCTTTCTTCCAAAGTAGGAATGATGAAATTGACGAACCTTTCCACACACTGGTGAGTCTTTGCCAAGCTTCTCTGCTGCCAAGATATGACCATGTACGACATTCTTGACATAGGTGAAATCAACCAGGTTGCTTCCATCCCTGAATACAACAACGAACAGATATAATGTTCAGAATCATCCCAATATTTGTTAATTTGACCAAGAACCCTGAAAGTAAAGGCTCCTAAATTAAATTGGGAACAGGACATTACAACACTGAACCCAGAAAATTAATATAAATAATAATTTAAATAATTTTCCTAATATAAAGCAACTAGTGTACTACAGATCACGGTGTTAGCCAGGATTTAGAAATAGGGTGTCCAAATTTGCTGGATATTTCAAAACAGGGTGTCCAAATTGTTCACTTACAATACATTTACATGTAAATGACAGATGAAATAGGGTGTCCAAAATTTAAACAGGGTGTCCAAAAGACACCCAGACACCCCTATGGCTAACACTATGTTGTCAATATCAGTAAATAAGTTTAGTATACAGCACGTAAGTATTACAGTTTTGATATGTATCATTTGAATGTCAGCCACTGACATAACCTTTGACCTTTAAACTTACTTACATAACACTGGTAAAATTCAATGTTAGAATGAATCATTTGAAATCCTCACCCAATCATAAACTTCATCCTGCCAGCTTGAGCAGTCTCAACCAGCGTCGGTACAAGCTGTGGATCTCTTGGTCCAAAGATTCCATGTGGTCTGATTGCAACGGTGTGCAAATCGCCACTATTTGCTTTTAGGACAACCTGTGTAAAGTTTTCAAGTTTTACACATAGCAGCCATTTTTGTTGTGTTTCTCTGAGTATATGGCACAAATCTTATGAAGTTGGTCAATAAGATAAACAGGCCTCCCAGTGCCTAATTTACCAAATATAAGTTTTTAAATAGGTTTTTAAAGCAAAATACAGGTTATTATATGTTTACCAAATGCCAAAATATAGGCTTTTATAGGTTATTTCCCGTGATTATGCAGTGTTAAGTAACAAGTTTGTGGTAAATTGCCTACCTTCTGAGTACTTTTTGCAACAAAGTACATTACCCCATACCCTGTCCGACAGAAAATCTAAGAGCGGTACACATGTTACAGTTTGGCTACTGTTTTGGCTTCATCTCTTTATACTTAGGAAGTAATTTTTCTTCTAAGCCATGAGGATTTTATGTGTTGCAGGAGATTAAAAATATAGGTTTTTATAGGTTAAAATAGGTTTTGGGGGGAAATAAAGGTTCCCATTTTGAAATATAGGTCTTTATATGTTTTATAGGTTTCACTGGGAGGTCTGGGTAAGGGTACCAGTCTAATTGATTCAAGGTTATGTTCATCTGTATAAATATATGACTCTTAACCAATAATGCTAAAATGTTTGACATTTTTGCTTGATGGCCCAAATGCTATGATGAACTAAATTTGTTGTCTCAACAGATGCAATTTAGTAAGTCTGTCCCGGGTCAAGTTGCCTCATCAGGTGGGTATTTATCTCCAGTTTCACCTATACCCTTTGGATGGAATTGCAGGTTTCTTCCCCAACTATTGCCGGTACCCAATTTTACTCCTGGGTTGAGCAATTACAGTAAAGTGTCTATTTCAAGGACAAGAAGCACCACGGTCACAGCCATGATTTGAACCCACAGTCTGATGACTCGGCCATCAGAACACAAGTCCAATGCACTAAACTGCCTGGCCATGGCACCCGTACCATTTAGAATACACAAATATTGTGGTTATTTTGGTTATGCTGAACCGATTCACAGGAAATCCAAACATGCAGGTATGAACACACACACACTGCATCCAAACACTTTACATACTTTCGCTTAAAAAACAAGAAAAATACCAGGATGAAATCTGGCCTCAATGAAATCCAAACTCCACTGAGAATGAAAACGGAGACATATGCTGGTACTAACCTTTTCCTGCAGTATTTTTGTTTCCGTGTAGTAATCTATGGGTTGGCTGGCATAGGGAAGATCTTCACTACCATCTTTGATGTCTTTGCCTTCATAGCTTACACTTGCACTACTGGTTAGTACCAGTTTCTGTTGATTAAATATTCTATTATTATTTTTAAGATACACGTTTTATATACTCCTTTTGATATGAAAACCGCCGTACACTATCAGGGCAATTGCATGGTTACTCACGTTACATTTTTGAGGTATTGGGCCCCCTCTTAATAATACAATAATTTCCTTACTTATATATTTCACTCAACAGTTTTTTCACAGAAGTTGCATTATACCTAGACCGTACAAAAAAATAATTTAATAAATTTGTAATATGTACGCTGTATAAGAGAAAAATGCTGGTTACCCATGTTACATTTTTCGAACATGCCTAAACTGTTGCATTATCTTTTATATAGCGCACATATAACACATTTCTGAAATTCTTATTTTGTGCTGAGTAAGGTCGGGGTAGAATGTAACTGCTGTGAAAAACTGATGAGTGAAATATATCTTATGGCATTAAGAGTGGGCCCAAAACCTTAAAAATGTAACGTGAGTAACCATGGAATTGCCCATCAGTATTCTCAAAAAGCGTAAATAATCATAGATTTATATGAAAATTACTTGGTGTAAAGTTGATTGAATCAAACATCCCTTGAAAATGAAACTGTCTGAGGTGCTATCATTTCAAGTATAATTATTTCCCAAATAAATTTTTGACTTCCTGAGATGAAAATTCCACATTAAATGACGACAAATCTGAATGCATTTTCATTATTTGAAATAATGTTTTTATACATATCTCTTGATTCTTACAAAGTATGGATGCATTCACTGACATTTACTGGCTTGAATCAATCTGAAATGTAATCATACCAAACTGGAATCAAACATTTCCTTGTCATTTATTCCTTACCTTGACACCAGCTTCCTTACAAGTTTCTATGATGTTCTTTGTGCCATCGAAGTTGACGCTGTAATATAGCTCTCTGTAAATACAAACATTGAATCAAATGAGACTTCAGTTAACTTATTTTCTCCTTAGCCCTAACCCCCTAGCTATTTTGGCTGCCCAAATCCAACACCATGCAGTAAAACTACCACCCAACTGCTTTTTTTGATCACTTGGGTTTTTTTGAATGACAAATTCTATTATATGTTATATTTAACCCTAACCCCCTAGCTCTTTTGGCTAAGAATCTTCCTGAATCCACCAAAACCCAACACCATGCACAGACACTACCAACTGTTGGACTTAGCTGGAATTGGGACACCCGGCCCCATGTAAAGTATCCCTGTCTGGGCTATACAGTACTGAGTCCATCAAAATACAACACCATGCAGTAACACTACCACCCAACTGTTGGACTTAGCTGGAATTGGGACACCCGGCCCCATGTAGTAAAGTATCCCTGTCTGGGCTATACAGCACTGAGTGCATCAAAATACAACACCATGCAGTAACACTACCACCCAACTGTTGGAGGGACACCGGACCCCATGCAAAGTATCCCTGTCTAGGCTATACAGTACTGAGTGCATCAAAATACAACACCATGCAGTAACACTACCACCCAACTGTTGGACTTAGCTGGAATTGGGACACCAGGCCCCATGTAAAGTATCCCTGTCTGGGCTATACAGTACTGAGTCCATCAAAATTATATATATAACAAACCCAGATATTGGAGTTTGAATCACCGGTGGTTAGGGTTAGTCTATTTTTAAGGTCTAAACTCTAAATATTTTCCCCTAAAAAAATACAAATTAATTTTTGAACGAAATTGTAATGTTGGTAACAAAATCTAGATAAGACACATTTATCAGTTTAGTTTATAAAAGAAACCTGTTGGAAAGAATGTCGTATCCGGCCGCCACTTTTTAAGGGCTTTTTTGGATTTTTTTTGCAACCACTAACCAGTTAAAAAATCATTCTATCGATTTTTGGTGGTACAGAAAGCGAAAACTATCTTTAAAATCCACTTTTATGATGGTTTTCGGACTTGATTTCCCTTCTAAAAAAATCCTCCCTTTCAGAAAATAGAAGGATCCTATTACAGTTGCCACTGCCCATGTACAATGACCGTGTTGGTCACTAACGGGTGAGTTGACAAGATCAGACTGACATGACTGAGGAAGTCATCGTATACCAAAAATGCCTGATTTTTCATGAAATTAATATCCTGGAATAATTTGAAGTATATGTCCATCATCATCCATATGTTTTCCACCTTACCAGGTAGGTAAGATTACATTATTGGTTATATTTAATGAAAAATAGTGGCGGCCAGATACGACATTCTACCCTAAGGGCGCAACCACGTGTTGAAAGTTGGGGGGGTCCCAAGCAGCCAATAGCAACGTGATCTGCGGGCGTTGGTTCAATATCACGTATTTCAGCGTGTTGATGGAAGTGTTGCATAATTGTGATGTCATGAATGACATTACTAGGATCATGTATACATAAAATACCAAAATGTTCCAGAAGTTGGGGAGGTCCACATAAAAGTAGGGGGGTCGTGACCCCCCCGCCCCCCCAGTGGTTGCGCCCTTGTTCTACCCAACCTGTTATTTATTTTTCTTTCTTCAAAATTTATATATTGTTTAATTCACCGACATTTTCTCTGATCGGTGCATAGTTTTTTTTCTGCTTTTTATAAGAACCAGTATATTCATTATTCACAGGTTTTATGTTTAAACATTTTTTTTTTTTAATTGCCAGACAACAAATATTTTGAAATTCAACTTTAATACCATTTCTTTTTTCTCTCAGATGAAAGCACTAAATACAGATATTTCTCAGATGGTTGATTCTTGTATCAACTTTACACCAGGTAAGCTGGTTATTACAAATGTTTAATCTTCCTGGAGAGGGAGAGGTTTTTCCATTTATTGCCGCTAACTCCCAGCTGCTTACCTATTGTTACTAGATGGTGGTGGGGAGGCACAATTGAAGACGACCTCTGACCCCTGGATGGCTGGTAGAAGGTCCTGCACATAGAATATGTGTATGAATGACAATAATTGAATCAATTTTGTTTTCTTTATGTTTGGGTGAAAAAAACATTTATAAATATCATTTATATGCTTAGAAAATGCAAAACAAAAATTCCATTAGGACATAAAACATCCATACTAGGAGAAGGATACTTTAAAAAAAATTATTTTTAAAAACATTTTTACATACCTTCTTAGAGCAAAGATTGCCCACAAAGAACTTGACACATTTATCTTCGAATGTGCTCTTGATGTCAAATACATTGACTGTGTAGCCTCTCTCCTGTAAACCTTCAACAAGATGCCGACCAAGGAAACCACACCCACCAATCACAGTACACTGCTTTCCCTTAAATCATTAATAAAAGAAAAAGACAAATTTACAGAATTTCATGCATTTTGTGTGTCATTCACAAAACCAAACTAACGTTACTTAGTATTTATAATAAAGTTCTTAACTGAAGCCCTGATAAAACCATTGCTTTGGTCGTTTTCTAATACAAAAATACTAGGAATAGGTTATAGTATACATCCAATAAACTTTACTTTTTGGGGGGTAAACTTAATGTTAGTTGCGGATCAAGGGTAACTGTTAGTGTTAGGGGACACAAAAAAACTGTATAATTCACATGCATAGCAATAAAAAGGGGTGAATATAACCCCCCCCCCAAAAAAAATCCACCACTGATTGGGTAGGTATGTGCGTATCCCACGCATTGTCGCAAATATTTTCGGCCGCGGCCTCAATCTCGGGTTGAATCGCCGTGGCGAAGACACCGTGGAGATAGCGCTTTGTAACGTTTCGCTGAGGCTGTTCTTTTTGACGTACCCAGGAGTTTTTTTTTCCGAAGACGTAGATCACATATTCTACTTCAACGTCGTTCTCAAATTTTCTGAATGCGGCATCGAGAAGTTTCCAAAAAAAATTCTCGAAGTTTGGGTTTGTTCTTGCTCATCAAAACCATCGACGATTTACTCAAAGGTGATTAAAACACCTTATCAAACCACAATATTAATTTTTCTATACTTGTTTTCTACCTCTTGGCCAATTTTGACGCCTTGATTGGAGGATTAGCAGTTACGTTTTTGATGCACAGAAATCGATGTCAACCAAAGATTTTATTGCGCCGCGTTCAGCACACGCTAGACCTACCAATTTTCAGTCCGATAAATCGTCCGTGTTAAACCTAATATACATCGGCGTAACACAATAAATATTAGTTCTCATGAACCTATTTCATTTTTTTCCTTCATATTTTCAGTCCAATATCATTTATTATTTTTTATAATGTTTAATTAAATCAGGGATAAGAATTTCTCGCGGATTTCAGTATAATTTATACTATAAATATTAAAAATTCTCAGATGTGAGTAATTTTTTTTCTATTTTTTAAAATTTATTTTCATTATTTTGTTTTATCTTTCCAGTCCAATATAATTTATAAACTGTTCTAATATTTAATTAAATCTGGGATGAGAATCTTTCGAAGATTTCAGTGTAAAAATAGGAAAATAATCCTCAGATTTGAGTATTTATTTTTTTTCATTATTTTTTGTATTTCTTATTTGTAAATCAGCACTACAAAACAAACTAATCATTGAATTAGCCTGGAAATAGGTTATTATTCTTCCTCTTTTCCCAAGCATTCCAGTGATACCAACCTTTTGAAAATCGGACAAGAATTAAGAAAGTTATGATATGGAATCCGAGAAAATCTTGGAAACGGGTCACAAGTCAAATTTACATTTCTTATGTTTTTCCTTATAAAATAATTGCCATTTACGGGCCTAAAATTGCCGGATTCAACATGTCATAACTTCCTTATTTTTGGTCACAGGAAGATGATCCTTATATCATTGTAATCGTCTATTCAAGACCTTGACAATGACACCAGTTGTATTGGAATCTGTTGATTTTGAAAATTTTTGTCACATAGCTAGATTGGGACCTGACTGATGTTAGCACGAAAATCGGGCCTGAATTCCGGCCAGCACGATTTTCGTGTTGGCACGAAAATTACATTTTGGCTGTATGTCAATACGGTGGCCCAGAGCGGACAAACTGAAAAATGGAAAATCTTTTAAATAATTTCAAAAATTTTGTATATTGTCTCCTTCAGGCATACTTCTTTTTCCTGACGGCAATTTACGCCATTTGTAAAGGCAGGCCGATTAATTTGATGAAAACACTGATTTTGGTAAAATAATTATTAGGTTACAATTTTAACAATAAATCACAATCAAGTAAACAGTTAATTTTTATAACTGAAATTTGGCGACAAGTTCAGCTATTGAGCTAAACAATTTTGGCACATGGTGTCACCGCAATTAGTACACAAAAGCGCATTTTATTAATGAAAAATTGCTACATTTCTCGTATAAAATATTAAAATATTATTATAACACCCCCTTGTACCTACTGTCTGGTAGACTTTATTTTGGCGACGACAAATTCTGCCATTAGTTACTGCCTAGCCCAATTAATTTAAAAATTAACAGTTTTTGGTAAAAAAATCTTTCAAATCCTACACAAATAGTGCAAGAAAGCGCATTCCTTGATGAAAAATTGCCACATTTCTCGTCTAAAATATTAAAATATTATTGTAACACCCCCTTGTACATACCTTCTGGTAGACTTAATTTTGGCGACGACAAATTCTGCCATTAGTTACTGCCTAGCCCAATTAATTTAAAAATTAACAGTTTTGGCTAAAAAATGTTTCAAATCCTACACAAATAGCGCAAGAAAGCGCATTTCTTGATGAAAAATTGCCACATTTCTCGTCTAAAATATTAAAATATTATTGTAACACCCGCTTGTACATACCTTCTGGTAGACTTAATTTTGGCGACGACAAATTCTGCCATTAGTTATTGCCTAGCCCCATTAATTTAAAAATAAACAGTTTTTGGTAAAAAAATGTTTCAAATCCTACACAAATAGTGCAAGAAAGCGCATTTCTTGATGAAAAATTGCCACATTTCTCGTCTAAAATATTAAAATATTATTGTAACACCCCCTTGTACATACCTTCTGGTAGACTTAATTTTGGCGACGACAAATTCTGCCATTAGTTATTGCCTAGCCCAATTAATTTAAAAATTAACAGAGGCTGTTATAAAAATATTTTAACATTTTAGACGAGAAATGTGGCAATTTTTCATCAAAAAATGCGCTTTCGTGCACTATTTTTGTACGATTCAAAACATCCCTTTTTTTAAAACCCAAAACTGTTAATATATAAATTAATTGGGCTAGGCAGTAACTAATGGCAGAATTTGTCGTCGCCAAAATTAAGTCTACCAGAAGGTATATTCTAGAGGATGTTATAAAAATATTGTAACATTTTAGACGAGAAATGTGGCAATTTTTATACAGAAATACGCTTTCGTACACTATTCGTACAGGATTCAAAACATCTTTTTTTTTTCCCCGAAAACTGTTAATATTTAAATTTATTGGGCTAGGCGGTAACTAATGGCAGAATTTGTCGTCGCCAAAATTACGTCTACCAGAAGGTATGTACAAGGGGGTGTTACAATAATATTTTTATATTTTAGACGAGAAATGTGGCAATTTTTTTTTGAGAAATACGCTTTCGTGCACTATTTGTGTGGGATTCGAAACATTTTTTTACCAAAAACTGCCAATATTTAAATTAATTGGGCTAGTCAGTAATTAATAGTAGAATTTGTCGTCGCCAAAATTAAGTCTACCAGAAGGTATATTCTAGAGGATGTTATAAAAATATTGTAACATTTTAGACGAGAAATGTGGCAATTTTTATACAGAAATACGCTTTCGTACACTATTCGTACAGGATTCAAAACATCATTTCTTTTTTTTACCGAAAACTGTTAATATTTAAATTAATTGGGCTAGGCTGTAACTAATGGCAGAATTTGTCGTCGCCAAAATTAAGTCTACCAGAAGGTATGTACAAGTGGGTGGTACAATAATGTTTTAATATTTTAGACGAGAAATGTGGCAATTTTTATAGAGAAATACGCTTTCGTGCACTATTTTTGTAGGATTCGAAACATCATTTTTTTTACGCAAAATCTGTTAATTTTTATATTATTTGGGCTAGGAGAATTTGTCGTCGCCAAAATTAAGTCTACCAGAAGGTATGTACAAGGGGGTGTTATAATTTTTTTTAAATATTTTACACGAGAAATGTGGCAATTTTTCATCAAAAAATGCGCTTTCGTGTACTATTTGAACAGGATTCGAAACATTTTTACCAAAAACTGTCAATATTTAAATTAATTGGGCTAGGCAGTAACTAATGGCAGATTTTGTCGTCGCCAAAATTAAGTCTACCAGAAGGTATGTACAAGGGGGTGTTATAAAAATATTTTAATATTTTACACGAGAAATGTGGCAATTTTTCATCAAAAAATGCGCTTTCGTGTACTATTTGAACAGGATTCGAAACATTTTTACCAAAAACTGTCAATATTTAAATTAATTGGGCTAGGCAGTAACTAATGGCAGATTTTGTCGTCGCCAAAATTAAGTCTACCATAAGGTATGTACAAGGATGTGCTATAAAAATATTTTAATATTTTATACGAGAAATGTGGCAATTTTTCATCAAAAAATGCGCTTTCGTGTACTATTTGTACAGGATTCGAAACATTTTTACCAAAAACTGTCAATATTTAAATTAATTGGGCTAGGCAGTAACTAATGGCAAATTTTGTCGTCGCCAAAATTAAGTCTACCAGAAGGTATGTACAAGGGGGTGCTATAAAAATATTTTAATATTTTACACGAGAAATGTGGAAATTTTTCATCAAAAAATGCGCTTTCGTGTACTATTTGTACAGGATTCGAAACATTTTTACCAAAAACTGTTAATATTTAAATTAATTGGGCTAGGCAGTAACTAATGGCAGATTTTGTCATCGCCAAAATTAAGTCTACCAGAAGGTATGTACAAGGGGGTGTTATAAAAATATTTTAATATTTTACACGAGAAATGTGGCAATTTTTCATCACAAAATGCGCTTTCGTGTACTATTTGAACAGGATTCGAAACATTTTTACCAAAAACTGTCAATATTTAAATTAAATGGGCTAGGCAGTAACTAATGGCAGATTTTGTCGTCGCCAAAATTAAGTCTACCAGAAGGTATGTACAAGGGGGTGTTATAAAAATATTTTAATATTTTACACGAGAAATGTGGCAATTTTTCATCAAAAAATACGCTTTCGTGTACTATTTGTACAGGATTCGAAACATTTTTACCAAAAACTGTCAATATTTAAATTAATTGGGCTAGGCAGTAACTAATGGCAGAATTTGTCGTCGCCAAAATTAAGTCTACCAGAAGGTATGTACAAGGGGGTGTTATAAAAATATTTTAATATTTTACTCGAGAAATGTGGCAATTTTTCATCCAAAAATGCGCTTTCTTGCACTATTTGTGTAGGATTTGAAACATTTTTTTACCAAAAACTGTTAATTTTTAAATTAATTGGGCTAGGCAGTAACTAATGGCAGAATTTGTCGTCGCCAAAATTAAGTCTACCAGAAGGTATGTACAAGGGGGTGTTATAAAAATATTTTAATATTTTACTCGAGAAATGTGGCAATTTTTCATCCAAAAATGCACTTTCTTGCACTATTTGTGTAGGATTTGAAACATTTTTTTTACCATAAACTGTCAATATTTAAATTAATTGGTCTAGGCAGTAATTAATGACAGAATTTGTCGTCGCCAAAATTAAGTCTACCAGAAGGTATGTACAAGGGGGTGTTATAAAAATATTTTAATATTTTACACGAGAAATGTGGCAATTTTTCATCAAAAAATGCGCTTTCGTGTACTATTTGTACAGGATTCGAAACATTTTTACCAAAAAAACTGTCAATATTTAAATTAATTGGGCTAGGCAGTAACTAATGGCAGATTTTGTCGTCGCCAAAATTAAGTCTACCAGAAGGTATGTACAAGGGGGTGTTATAAAAATATTTTAATATTTTACAAGAGAAATGTGGCAATTTTTCATCAAAAATGCGCTTTCTTGCACTATTTGTGTAGGATTTGAAACATTTTTTTACCAAAAACGGTTAATTTTTAAATTAATTGGGCTCGGCAGTAACTAATGGCAGAATTTGTCGTCGCCAAAATTAAGTCTACCAGAAGGTATATTCTAGAGGATGTTATAAAAATATTTTAACATTTTAGACGAGAAATGTGGCAATTTTTCATCACGAAATACGCTTTCTTGCACTATTAGTTTAGGATATGAATTTTTTTTTACCAAAAACTGTTAATTTTTAAATTAATTGGGCTAGGCAGTAACTAATGGCAGAATTTGTCGTCGCCAAAATTAAGTCTACCAGAAGGTATGTACAAGGGGGTGTTACAATAATATTTTATTGTACGAGAAATGTGGCAATTTTTATAGAGAAATACGCTTTCGTGCACTATTTGTGTAGGATTCGAAACATCTTTTTTACAAAAACTGTTAATTTTAAATTATTTGGGCTAGGCGGTAACTAATGGCAGAATTTGTCGTCGCCAAAATTAAGTCTACCAGAAGGTATGTACAAGGGGGTGTTACAATAATATTTTAATATTTTAGACGAGAAATGTGGCAATTTTTCATCAAGAAATGCGCTTTCTTGCACTATTTGTGTAGGATTTGAAACATTTTTTACCAAAAACTGTTAATATTTAAATTAATTGGGCTAGGCAGTAACTAATGGCAGAATTTGTCGTCGCCAAAATTAAGTCTACCAGAAGGTATGTACAAGGGGGTGTTACAATAATATTTTAATATTTTAGACGAGAAATGTGGCAATTTTTCATCACGAAATACGCTTTCTTGCACTATTTGTTTAGGATTTGAAACATCATTTTTTAACGCAAAACTGTTAATTTTTATATTAATTGGGCTGAGCAGTAACTAATGGCAGAATTTGTCGTCGCTAAAATTAAGTCTACCAGAAGGTATGTACAAGGGGTGTTATAATAATATATTAATATTTCAGGCGAAATGTGGCATTTTTCATTAATAAAATGCGCTTTAGGTGTACTATTTGTAAGGATTTGAAACATTTTTTTACCAAAAACTGTTAATATTTAAATTAATTGGGCTAGGCAGTAACTAATGGCAGAATTTGTCGTCGCCAAAATTAAGTCTACCAGAAGGTATGTACAAGGGGGTGTTACAATAATATTTTAATATTTTAGACGAGAAATGTGGCAATTTTTCACCAAGAAATGCGCTTTCTTGCACTATTTGTGTAGGATTTGAAACATTTTTTACCAAAAACTGTTAATTTTTAAATTTAAATTAATTGGGCTAGGCAGTAACTAATGGCAGAATTTGTCGTCGCCAAAATTAAGTCTACCAGAAGGTATGTACAAGGGGGTGTTATAATAATATTTTAATATTTTACACGAGAAATGTGGCAATTTTTCATCCAAAAATGCGCTTTCTTGCACTATTTGTGTAGGATTTGAAACATTTTTTTAACCCAAAAACTGCTAATATTTAAATTAATTGGGCTAGGCAGTAATTAATGACAGAATTTGTCGTCGCCAAAATTAAGTCTACCAGAAGGTATATTCTAGAGGATGTTATAAAAATATTGTAACATTTTAGACGAGAAATGTGGCAATTTTAATACAGAAATACGCTTTCGTACACTATTCGTACAGGATTCAAAACATCATTTTTTTTTACCGAAAACTGTTAATATTTAAATTTATTGGGCTAGGCTGTAACTAATGGCAGAATTTGTCGTCGCCAAAATTAAGTCTACCTGAAGGTATGTACAAGGGGGTGTTACAATAATATTTGACTATATATTGTACGAGAAATGTGGCAATTTTTATAGAGAAATACGCTTTCGTGCACTATTTGTGTAGGATTCGAAACATCTTTTTTTTAACGCAAAAACTGTTAATTTGTAAATTATTTGGGCTAGGCGGTAACTAATGGCAGAATTTGTCGTCGCCAAAATTAAGTGTACCAGAAGGTATGTACAAGGGGGTGTTATAAAAATATTTTAATATTTTACACGAGAAATGTGGCAATTTTTCATCAAGAAATGCGCTTTCTTGCACTATTTGTGTAGGATTTGAAACATTTTTTTTACCAAAAACTGTTAATATTTAAATTAATTGGGCTAGGCAGTAATTAATGACAGAATTTGTCGTTGCCAAAATTAAGTCTACCAGAAGGTATTTACGAAGGCGTATTATAAAAATATTTTAATACTTTAGACGAGAAATGTGGCAATTTTTCATCAAAAAGATTCGCTTTCGTGCACTATTTGTGTAGGATTCGAAACATCATTTTGTTTTACCCAAAACTGTTAATATTTAAATTAATTGGGCTTAGCAGTAATAGCAGAATTTGTCGTCGCCAAAATTAAGTCTACTAGAAGGTATGTACAAGGGGGTGTTACAAAAATATTAAAATATGTTGGACAAGGGAAAATGGCAAATAATTGGTCAAAAACTTTTATACCAAATAAGGGGGAAATGTTACAATTTAAAAACTACAACAACAAAATCATTCGAAAACGTCCTTCTGTGCACTACTTATAATATACCAAGAAACTATTGGCATTAAATAATGGGACAGTCTTTAAAAAAAAAAACACTGAAAATGGTTTATGTTTCTCATTAGTTTGTCCGTTCTGGGCCACCGTAATGAAATACAGCCAAAATGTAATTTTCGTGCCAACACGAAAATCGTGCTGGCCGGAATTCAGGCCCGATTTTCGTGCTAACATCAGTCAGGTTAGATTGGGTTGGCAAGTGATTTTGTCGTCTGCTGAATTTAAAGTGAAACATTCCCCCATGTTTGCGAAAACATTTGATAAGCACGGGTTACTGTTAATACCTACCATAGTCATGATAGTTCAGTTGTTGCAAACCTGCCTCATCAGAATAAATGACAGTATATCGATATATAAGGCTTCTAATCTAAGCTCTGCAGTCTCAGTCCAACTCTCGCGATCGCGTTTACAGTTCATACATATGTGCGGCGCATATGTACCCGCACAAAAAATGCACATGAGAAACCTAGTCTGATTACTTTATACGTGCGAGTTGTATTCACAGAGAAAGACCGGTAAGAGGGAGGAAACTAGACGCGTTTACTTTATCTTGTGGAAAGGATGGGGTTGGAGGAGACGGTCAGAACAAAATTATTATTATTATTAACCTTCGCTCCTGAGAAACCCCTTGTTGGGATGGGTAGCCTGCCCGGCGGAGCAGCAGAGAGTATACGGAGCCGAGGGAATGCCTGCTCGTTGGGATAGCGGCAAATTATGAAGAACAATTAACATACCTAATGATGTCACATATAAAAAAAATACACTAACTACGAATCAATTAAGTGGGGGTCTGCAGCTTATTTTTGTAGCTTAGGCATTTCATCACCAATCGGGACCCAAACATGTAGATAACACTCTAACTGTATCTCATCCCATACATCATCAAATAAAAAAATTGAAAAATTATTTTAAATAAATACTAAATACATCAAAGCAAAGTAATAAAATAATAATTATTATTTAAGTAACTTATTTTAAGCATTGAATTATTACAAATACTGGATTTCTTTTACTAAAAATGACATTACGGTACCATAATTTGAACGAGGTGTTTACGCAAAGTTGCGTGTTACAGTTATTGTCATTGGTCAAATACATTACGGTCTTGCGATAAGACAAAAACCATGAGCCAATCAGATTCAGGCTATCAAAGGGTTGAATTGCTGTTTGTACCGCCGTTTCGAGGCTAAACAGAACAATTTCCCACGGCAACTATGGTAAGTTAACACTTTCTGAGCCGTCAAATTAACATAACATAACATAACAGATTGTGATAAAAGATCCCCACAACAAATCTGGAAAGTGGTGTTTTCTTGAGACATATACACACATATTATGCAATTTCGTGTATTTCCGAGAGTAACAAAGTCAAACTTTCAAAGCTCGGCAGCAGCGTTAACGCAAAAACAACAGCCACACTAATTTAGTAATAATAGTAAGGGTAGAATGTCGTATCTGGCCGCCACTATTTTTCATTAAATATGACCAATAATATAATCTTACCTACCTGGTAAGGTGGAGAACATATGGATGATGATGGACATATACTTCAAATTATTCCAGGATATTTATTTCATGAAAAATCAGGCATTTTTGGTATAGGCCTACGATGACTTCCTCAGTCATGTCAGTCTGATCTTGTAAACTCCACAATTTTGTGACCAACACAGTCATTGTACATGCGTAGTGGCAGTTCTATTTTCTGAAGGGGAGGATTTTTTTAGAAGGGAAATCAAGTCCGAAAACCATCATATAGGTATGTGCGTATCCCACGCATTGTCGCAAATCTTTTCGGCCGCGGCCTCAATCTCGGGTTGAATCGCCATGGCGAAGACACCGTGGAGATAGCGCTTTGTAACGTTTCGCTGAGGCCGTTCTTTTTGACGTACCCAGGAGATTTTTTTTCGAAGACGTAGATCAAATATTCTACTTCAATCCTCATTCTCAAATTTTCTGAATGCGGCATCTAGAAGTTTCCAAAAAATATTCTCGAAATTTGGGTTCGCTCTTGCTCATCAAAACCATCGACGATTTACCAAAAGGTGAGTAATATCACTTATCAAACCACAAATATCATTTTTCTATACTTGTTTTCTACCTCTTGGCCAATTTTGACGGCGATTGAACGTCTCCCAGTTATGTTTTTTGGACTCTACAAACATCGATGTCAACCAAAGATTGTATTGCGCCGCGTTCAGCGCTATAGACCTACCAATTTTCAGTCCGATAAATCGTCCGTTTAAACCTAATAAGTAATATACATCGGCGTAACACAATAATATTAGTTTTCATGAACTTATTTCATTTTTTTTCTTCATATTTCCAGTCCAATATCATTTATTGTTTTTTATAATGTTTAATTAAATCAGGGATAAGAATTTCTCGCGGATTTCAGTATAAATATTAAAAATTCTCAGATTTGAGTAATTTTTTTTCTCTATTTTTTAAAATCTATTTTCATTATTTTGTTTTATATTTCCAGTCCAATATAATTTATAAATTGTTTTAATATTAAATTAAATCAGGGATGAGAGGCTTTCGAAGATTTTAGTGTAAAAATATGAAAACAATCCTCAGATTTGAGTAATTTATTTTTTTCATAATTTTTTTAATTTATTATTATTTTTTTTAACACATTTTTTTTGTATTTCTTATTTGTAAATCAGCACTACAAAACAAACTAATCATTGAATTAGCCTGGAAATAGGTTATTATTCTTCCTCTTTTCCCAAGCATTCCAGTGATACCAACCTTTTGAAAATCGGACAAGAATTAAGAAAGTTATGATATGGAATCCGAGAAAATCTAGGAAACGGGTCACAAGTCAAATTTACATTTCTTTTGTTTTTCCTTATAAAATAATTGCCATTTACGGGCCTAAAATTGCCGGATTCAACATGTCATAACTTCCTTATTTTTGGTCACAGGAAGATGATCCTTATATCATTGTAATCGTCTATTCAAGACCTTGACAATGATACCAGTTGTATTGGAATCTGTTGATTTTGAAAATTTTTGTCACATAGCTACATCATAAAAGTTGATTTTAAAGATAGTTTTCGCTTTCTGTACCACCAAAAATCGATAGAATGATTTTTTTAACTGGTTAGTGGTTGCAAAAAAAATCAAAAAAAGCCCTTAAAAAGTGGCGGCCGGATACGACATTCTTTCCATTAGTAACACTAACACTGTTAACGTTAGTGTTACTTGTGTAAAGAAGCCTACTTACGTAGGCCTTACATTCTGCACAATCTGGAGATCGTGCAGCGCAATCTTGAGATTGCGCTCCTCTTGATGCTGCGCAAATTAGGAATTATTTGCATTAGATAGGTATGCAATAATTTCACACTAAAAGTAAATTCATGGCAACCAACACAATTAATGAAATTATTTTCTTTTTCAAAAGTTTGGGGTTGGGGGAGGGGGGGAATAGTTGCCATGAATAACTTAAATCTAACGTTAGCGCTCACAAAAATTTCGAGATAAACAAACTTTAAATAAATAATAAGTAGAACAATCAACCATGGAGGAAGGAACCTTTATGCCATATTTTGTTCCCTTCGTAAGTGATATTGTTTTGCTGGTGGCATTTGAGCCATCGCAGACGAATCCAAAAGAATTTTCATCAATTTCACTTCGTGGGTTAAAAGTTAGGGACAATCTCGAGATTGCGTGCACAATCTAGGTTGGCTAAAACAAGGCTAAAAATCTCTAGGTTGCGCAGCACAATCTGCAGATCGCGCAAATCCCTAAATTGCGCTCAACATAAGCACTGGGCCACTGTTAGGCAGATGTGGGCATTTTGACATGGCTCATTCTGGTCACTAAACTAAGCCTCCAAATGGGGAAATTCAGTCGCAGTTTGCGTAAGGAGATTTTGGCGTAATGTAATGTGGAATACTGATGGTGATTCATTTGAGAAGAAAGCTGTACAGGATTTTTCTAACGTTAGTCTGCAGGCTTCTCTTCACTGGACACTGTTGAAGGGTAACGTCAGGCCAATGAACGCTTGGCCTGTCTGCTGATTAAAAGTTCTATGAACCACCTTGAATTTCAAGTGGAGGCCATCACCTCTGTTGCCCTGGTTCTGGTCCTGGTGCCTCTTTGAAATGTTCCCGTAAACATTTTGATTTTATAGTAGAAGTGCCCTTTACCATGGAAATATTGCCTTGCCCCTTCAAGAACAAAGTTCCAGGCTTGTCATGGTGTGCCACTGCCACCACATTGATTATAAATTTCTTAATTTCTTATATGACAATTACTTTCAGACGTCCCGATACACCAAAACGTCCGTGGGAGGGGGTCAGAGAAAGAAGACAGGGCCCAAGCCAGAGTTGACCGAGGAACAAAAACAAGAGATCAGGGAGGCATTTGATCTGTTTGATACGGATGGCACTGGAACGATAGATGCTAAAGAACTCAAGGTGCGAGAATTTCTTTAATCCTAACCCCTTATAGGCATTTCACAGGCACCCTGCTGAATGCAAAAAAAGTGCAACAACAGAAAAGTGTGCAGTCTGCTCAATGCAACATGATCCACCAGCTAGAACAATGGTTCTGTTGTTCTCTGCCAAGGGAAACATTTTTCACATTTGTTGCATTTTGTTGCATTCAGCTGTTTGAGCATGTTAACGGTTGTTTAATTTATTTTTCAAACATCAGAGATTTTTGGGTGGCGGGTCCATAATCCAAGTTAGCAAGGGAAAAAAATGGCCTAATCTATGACATTTGACACCTACACTGAAAATGTGTGAAGTCTATGTAGGAATCTATCCTTAGATTGGATGAGCAGGCTTTTGAGCCCTGCCCTCTCCTTCCTTCCCCTTCCTACCCCTTCCCACCCCTTCCTACCCCTTTCTACCCCTTTCCTACCCCTTTCCTACCCCTTTCCTACCCCCTTCCTACCCCTTTCCTACCCCCTTCCTACCCCTTCCTATCCCTTCCTATCCCTTCCTATCCCTTCCGACCCCTTCCTACCCCTTCCTACCCCTTCCTACCCCTTCCTACCCCTTCCTACCCATTCCTACCCCTTCCTACCCATTCCTACCCATTCCACCCCTTCCTACCCCTTCCTACCCCTTCCTACCCCTTCCTACCTACTCCATCCCTACCTACTCCATCCCTTTATCTATGACCAGTTTCTGGTCATAGGTCGGCTTCAAAATCGGTGTGGTGATGTTTTTTTTTCTTTTTTTTTCCTATACACAAAGTATGGTGGCTAAGAGAGGCCTCACAAATTGGGCAAATGTTCATACCCCTATGTCAAAAAGTTGTTTAAAACACAGTACAGCAGAATTCCAATCGATCCAGAAATTTTGGCTGCAATTGGACATCGTTTCAGAGCAAAAAAAAAGGAAATTTAAAAATGCTGACGCGTAGGTCTGAGGCAACATGCACGGAGACCAGAAACCAGAGACTTTTTTTCCCTAATGTTTCCATTTTATTATTTTATGTACTGTTTGTTTGCATCGTTGGTGTTATCTTTGGCCGAATAAATAATAATAATAATTTAGGATATTGAGCAGTCAGCCGTCAGCATTTAACCATTAATGTTGTTTTCTTTCTAGGTGGCTATGAGAGCATTGGGCTTTGAACCTAAGAAGGAGGAGATTAAGAAGATGATTACAGATATAAACAAAGAAAATACTGGTACCATTGACTTCAACGAATTCCTAACAATGATGACAGCTAAGATGGTAAGTATGTCTAGATTAACCCTAACCACCCCAAACCATTCAAACTCCAACAGCAGGGTTTGTTTGATTTTGATGGACTCAGTACTGTATAGCCCTGACAGGGATACTTTACATGGGCAGGCCTGTGAAATCTCCGCGTTTTAGCGGATTTCCGCTTTTTTCATTTCCTCTCCCGATTTTAATTTCCGCTTTTTTTAAAATCCGCCCGAAAAAAAAATTTCCGTTTTTTATTTTGTTGTAAATTGCGCATTGCGTGTAATTATTGTTTCACGCGGATCTCGATCGGCGATCCGTACGTTGGTTCCCACACCAGATACCGCCTGTTGGATATAGAGCGCGCGAACCAGCGGTATGGCTGATCGTCACACCGTATTTCGGCTGTGTCCTACTTCGTTGGCTATGGCTGGAAAGTGTGCCTACGGAAGCCAATAGCTAGCGGCTGCGGTCAATTCCCATAGACTTGCGTGTTATTTCCGGCCGTAGCCAAGGAATTATACGGCCTAACAACACACGCGACACACCACAACAACCACCATTTTGTATTCTACGTCCATGTGTGCACTACGTGGCACGTGCATGATTACTACTTAGTACTCACGATGTTCTCCATTGACACCGGGTCTTTTTTAGGTTCTCCTCTTTTTTCCTCTTTTTTTATCAAACCCCACTCACAGGCCTGCATGGGGCTGGGTGTCCCAATTCCAACTAAGTCCAACAGTTGGGTGGTAGTGTTCGTGCATGGTGTTGGATTTTGGCAGATTCAGGAAGGTTCTTAGCCAAAATAGCTTGGGGGTTAGGGTTAAATATAAGGTATAATAGAATTGGTCATTCAAAAATAACCAAGTGGTCAAAAGTAATGTGATTTTCTTTTTGGTGTAAAGCTGATGAGGGAATTAATTTTCCATATAAATAACTTTGTCAGAGGTGCTGTCATTTTTAGGTAAAGTGAAAGAATTTCAAGTTAAAATTGTAGGAATAAGTATTTTTCATATTTTAGAATTAACTTTCACAGGTTGCCCTCTAGCTATTTTGGCTACGAACATTCCTGAATCCATCAAAATCCAACACCATGTACAGACACTACCACCCAACTGTTGGACTTAGCTGAAATTGGGACACCCAGCCCCATGCAAAGTATCCCTGTCTGGACTATACAGTACTGAGTCCAACAAATCCTGCTGTTGGAGTTTGAATGATTTGGGTTAGAGGGGTTAGAGTTAATGTTTATTTTTAGCAGTATGAATTTTAACTTTTTTTAATGAGACAAACCAATGTACAAACACTGCGCCTCATTTTCTTGCTAACTGGTGACAAATTTGCTAACAGGTATACAGCACTATGAAATTGGCCCATTATACGAAAGGAATATTCAGCCCAAGATTTTCCCTTCACTAGATTGTTGATATTATCTTCTTGTTTTTTTTTCCCTGCAGAGTGAAAAAGACTCAAAGGAAGAGATCCTCAAAGCATTTAAGTTATTTGACGATGACAACACGGGCAAAATATCCTTCAAGAACCTCAAGAGAGTTGCCAAGGAGCTAGGAGAGAATCTCACAGATGAGGAGCTGCAGGTAAGGGCGGAAAATGGATGATAGAAAACTCTCAAACTGCCATTTGCATGTAAATTTATTGTAAACCTGAGAATGAAATTTACACTATTTTGCCCTTTGTGATGATCAAGAGCCTTAAGCTGCATGGGAAGGTATTCCAAGATGAACAAATCTGAAAGAAAAAAACTTGAATTTTCAATAATTTCAAATATTAACCAGTTTGCATCGGAGGCCGTGTATACACAAATTTTTTTTTTGCACCACGGATCGGAGAGCGTCTATACACGCCAGAGGAAACTCCGGAATATTTGTATGCATGCTCGGTTGACGTGGCAACGAGCTGAGTGTACAGTGACATGCTCGGTAGACGTGGCCACGCGCTGTGGAAGCTTCCATTAACGTGTTTGTATGGGGAAAAGAAACCCGCACAGGGGCCCAGAAAAACTTTTTTATTCCCGACGCGAACTGGTTAACCCTTCTACTTTAGTGGCAAGTAGCTGAACTTTAGTGGCAAGTAGCTATAGTGGTCCAAACCAGTCAACTGCCTGTTTTGACTTTTGTCCCAAATGTGCACACAGGGGCATTTTTGACTGTTTTTTACTCTCATTTTGACCACCCTGAACAATACCAGACAATGCTTTTACCAGTTAAAAACGGTCGACTCATTTTGACCTGTAAATGTACTTACTACACATAAGGTTTGACAGTGTTTGACTTTTAAGTGCACTAGATATACCTTGGCAAGTATATCAACATTTTGACTGATTTTGACCCTTGTAGTAGTAGGAGGGTTAAGTGCATTAGATATACCTTGGGAAGTATACTGAACAGCAAAAGAAACGTCGTGATTTTAAATCGTTGACATAACTCAACCACAAGAGTTTTACATGTATCATTTTCGGGAAATATGCAGTCTAACATCATCCTGAATCATGACTGTGCCTGAAAATCCTATAGGCGGATGGAATGCGACTTGAATGGTTTTCAAAGTGTACGTTACAAAATATACCTGTTGATATCTTGTATTCATACGACGTTTCTTTTGCTGTTCAGTATATATCAACATTTTGACTTATTTTGACCCTTGTAGTAGTAGGAGGGTTAATGTACTTACTACACGTAAAGGTTTGACAGTGTTTGACTTCTAAGTGCACTAGATATACCTTGGGAAGTATATCAACATTTTGACTGATTTTGACCGATTTTGACCCTTGTAGTAGTAGGAGGGTTAATGTTATCATGTGTCGCCATCATTTGGAACCTATTTTTCTTTCTTTTCTTGACAGGAAATGATTGATGAAGCTGATAGGGATGGTGACGGTGAAATCAATGAGCAAGAATTTCTAAGGATAATGAAGAAAACCAGTCTCTATTGATGATCTGAAATACAATTAATTCATTCCATGGTATTCCTCACTGTTTGTACACGTGTATAGTACATTAATTTGTTTGCACTGTTAGGTAGCTTGGTATCCTGTTCGTAATTGTGACATAATTCCAAAAAAAACGCGCCCACTTCACACGTGCTGGCTCCAACGATCATCAGAAGCCCATTGGAAACACATTGATCACCCTTTTCCTTAAGGATTTATGCAAGAAATTAGAAAGCTCGGGACTTGCCTTTTAAAGTATGTGTTTCTAAAAAGTGAAATTCTGCCTCAAGAAGCACTTTTGAACGGTAACATCAAGGAATTTAGGTTAATTAGTTTAAGTTTGCCCTACACCGACGTGTGTTCAGCACTGTATACTCGGTGCTTTCCGAGTGTCTGTGGAAAAAACTTCACAGGCGACTCGGGCGGGATTTGAACCCACAACCTCCTGCTTACTAGTGCAGACGTCTTAACCTCTCGACCACCGAGCTTGCCCGATGTCGATTGGCTGGCTAGAATCCTATATAGCATCAAACTATAAATATCGCAGCACGACCCCCCCCCCATAGCTAACAAACCATCACTCAATATTACATATCAGACAGTGTGTTCAGACCCACCACTAGGTAAAACAAATGACGGTAGAAATTCTAGAAATACTGCACTTGCAATTTTTTTTTTTTTTACAAAAATATCAGTTTTCACATGACCTTCAACCAATTTCATAATGCTGAAATGCATAAGTTCTGAAAAGAACTGGAGGTTACAACTCAACGTTTTGATCAGTATGCTTTTGATCGTCATCACCGGTGTCACCGCAATTAGTCTGTCTTATCCTCTTCACCATGCAAAGCTACAAGTTTTACCTATGCTGCTTACTGGTAAGCAAATTATAGCAGAACAAATTGCTAGACGTAAGCGTTCACCAAGGCTTGTCATTCATTTGCTAGTAATAACAGCTGGCAAATTAGCATTATCCATAATGTAACGTGCTCCATTTACAGCTTTGAAATATAAGGGTCATATTCTCCATTTTATTGAATGTAAGACAGACATGCCATTTCTTCATGTATATACTTAACGTATCAATCTCTGTATATAGTTCTATGAGTTTAATGTATAGAGTAATTACTTTGTAAATGTATCAATTGTCTGTGAATTGTATTCAGACAAAATATGCATGACACTGAAAAATGAAAATTATTAGTATTGATTTTGATATGAAACTTGCATCAGTAATTGGTATTTATTGATTTTTCAGTTGAATTTGTTGTGATGTCACTTATAGTTACTGCCTATGCTAATGTAACAATAGCCAAATAAAAGTAATATACCGTTTAAAATGTCAATTCCATGTGAAACATTTTATTTCCATGCAGGCATGCACATTCCTCTTTTTGCTAGTATAAAGCAAGTATTTTTAAATTCAAATAAGTTATTTCACACAATAGTTGGACTGGGGCACGGATAATTAATTTATGATGCAGGTAGATGGATTATTTTGGCACCTATAGACTGTATAAGGCAAAAAAAAAGTCCAGTTTCAGGTCATCGGTTGTGCACAGAAACCTGAAACCTTTTTCCTTTTTTTTGGATTCACAATATCGTCGTGTCAGTGCAAAAACGTATGTTCACAATGCAATAAGGTCGTATGTACAGCACGTCGTCAATCTGCATAAATTTACATGCATTAAAAAATGTTTGTGCAACAACGTCGTATCTCAGCCATTGTTTTTGTGCATTCATCCGGGAACTTGTTACATACGACCTTTTTGCACTGACACAAACTGGTTTTGCGCAAAAACGTCGTAACTCGGAGATACAACGTTTTTGCACTGACACAACGATATTACAGTCAATCATTTTGTGGAATATCTCATTTGAAATTAATTTACTTCTTTTCGGCAAGGAAAATAGTATGCCGATCACTGAAAAACAAAATTGCAGTTGAAAAAGCAATACTCATGGAATATGTATCTTTAACCACAGAGGACATCCACACTTTGCTGGGGTTAAACACTTGATTTCATGTATTTGCATCAAAAGTTTTATGTTTTAACCCTCCTACTGTTTGACCATTTGAAACCATTCAAAATTTCCACTTACCAAAATGCCTATTGGTTTTGTACACACATGGTGATACCATTTGAACAGTGTTGGTAGCAAGCTTTACTACCATTCAAATCCATTCAAATGCATAGAGGGTCCATTGATTCACCACTTAGAAGTATCCAAACAAGGTTTTGTATTAGCTGTACTACCATTTGGAAAGATCCAAACAAGGTTTTGTATTAGCTGACCTACCATTCAAAACCATTTGGGGGAATCAATACTGTACACAGTTATTTCACCATTCAAAACCACAAAAGCGAATGGTTTAAAATGGTGGATCAACTTGTATGAAAAAGGTAGCAGAAGTAGGAGGGTTAATGTAATGTCAGCACTACAGTAAGATTGATCAACTCATTGTTTAACTGAATTCAAATCAATCTACAATTGTCCCTGTCCCGAAATAAAATATTGAGTGCTAATTGTGTATTTAAAGGGGCAGTATCGTCACAATCAACAGGACATGAAATCGGAGTGCTTGTTTTAGATTAACTCAGTGACTGAAAATAATTTCCCACATGATAAGGTCATATTACCATTGCTGCTGCATAAATGAGCCAGTAATTTGCAGTCACCAGAGATGCTACATTTCCGGATTTTTCCGGAATTCCGTTTTTTTTTTTTTTTTTTAAATAAAAAAAAATATATATATATATATATAAAATAAAAAAATAAAAAATGGTAATAAGGCAGACTGCAAATAGAAAGAGGCATGCAGAGCAGCAGACAGCACCCAAAAAACTAAAAAAATGAACTTTTACTTCTATGCAACAGGTAAGCAATGGTAAAATTAACTTCCAAAAAGCTTGAACTCATGCATTTTCTGTCTTAATTTGTATGTTTTATCCTGTGAAATATATGTTCTAGAAGGGCCTCCTAAGGGTTTATTAAGCCTAGAAACCCAGGAGCTTCGGGGGGATTCGCCCCCCTCGACCCCCACCAGGGGCCCTTAAGCAGGTCCCTGGACCCCACGCCGTGAGGGGCGAGAGCTCCGCTCGCTTTGCTCGCTACGCTTCGCACAAGTTTACTTTCAGGATTTTTTTTGGTCTGCCTGTAGCATCTCTGAGTCACTGTATTCATCTTAAACTAGGACATCGATTCCATGCCCTGTTGAAAGTCTGCTATGATCGTGAGGATACAGCCCCTTTAACTTTGATTTGGTAATATTTAAATGCATGCAGCGGGGAAATGCGTGATGAGGCAAGCCATATCGTTTGCAAGATAACACTGTTTTGGGGACATTTTGTCAATTATTATTTTGTTCAGGTTGATGTTGAGATATTCAGGCCTGCCTTGACATATACACATTGTATGCTTATCATTTCCAATGCATGTTACATATTTTTATAATAATTATTTTGCTATTGAACTAATATAATAGAAAAGTGCATACAATCTTTCATATTTTGTTGACAGCCAAGATGAAGTGTTAGCTTTTAGTATAATCATTTCGTTTTTGTGAATTTGATAAGATTATGCTCATTTGTAAGTTTTGTTGTATAGAAATGTCAACATTATAAGTATGTTTAGTTAATAAAATAATAACATTCCTGATGTAAAATTTGTTTGCGTGCTGTAAATTTGTGCTGATCAGAGGATTTAATGGAAATGATTATTGTGCCTATTGAAAGGGACATTATTGTCACAATCAGAACAGACTTTCAACAGGGCATGGAGTCGGTGTCCTAGTTTCAGATGAACACAGGGACTGAAAATTACTGGCTCATTTATGCAGCAGCAATGGTAATATGTGGGGTATTTATTTCTGAGTTAATCTAAAACTAGCACTCTGATTCCATGCCCTGTTGATCATGATGATATTGTCCCTTTAAAGTCAGACATGTCCAGCAGTATATAACAAAACTAGATATATCATGACTGTTCTAGATGAAGGGCTCAAGGAGAATTACTTTTTCTTTTCTTTTTTCATTTAAAAAAAGATTCACAGCAATGTAAGGCCATGAAAAGTCTGTTTTTTGTATGAGTTTGCTGTGCGTTTACAGTCAGGTGATTTTACATACTGTTTGCTTTGGTATACTGTATAAATAACAACATCAAGAAAATGGTGAACTTTTATTTGCCAAATAAACTTGAATGTCATCAATAGCATTATCCTTGAATCCTGCAAGCTAGCTGCAAATGTTAAATAGCGCCACCTCGTGGTGACAACGCCATGTTAGACTGGTCCCCTGTCTTTATTCTGTATCAAGGATATAGGCTCCAGGTGTACCATTCAAGGGGTTTCATTGGATGTTGTGCTGAAGATCTGACGTCACGCTTCGAGGCTCGCGCCCTAGCCACCAACCAAGGTCAAAGTTGAGCATCGGGGAAAATATGGCGGCTGCACGGCCTATATTTGGCGTAATTCACGCGCCTCAGCTCAAAGCGTGACGTCAGATCTTCAGGTAAACACCATGTACACGTTTGAAACATTCTTCTTGTCATCTAATTGTCGCTGGTACTCAAATCCTTCCTTCGTCTGTTGCATGCACCACGTACCAGTGTACACCGGAAGCTACTTTCCAAGAAATGGTTTTCGTTTCGTGTAGATCATGTGTGTGAGTCACTGTTCTGAAGAAGAGACTGGGTCGCTGATCAGCTGATGATACCTGTCAAGAACAATTTGAAGACGTTCAGTAACGGGCTCAATTGTCGTCTTTTGGAAATTGGTAAGTGATATGTTTTGTATTGTAACATTAGTATATTGTTAAGGATACGAAAGGATACATTTTCATTGAAATCATTTCATTTTAACTGGGAAAAAATCCTCAAACCCCTCCCCCCAAAAAAATAATAAATAATATAGGCCTAACTCATGCTAACATTAACAATAATAATAAATAACAGCAAATGAAATTGAAATAGAAAATTAAACATGCATTTAATGACATTGAAATATTTCACAAAGTTTGCATAGCATAATTTTTAGACATATTTGGGGTATGTATATTAATGGTAATTTTGTATTCAATAGAATTTAGAATAATTTTTGTTTAGCAAATTATTAAGGACAACAGGGTAAAAATTAATTTGACTTTTATGGTAGACAGCAGGACCAATATAATACTGAATTTTACTAGACTGCATTAATTTTAAGTACCCCTTTGAAAGGTCATTAAACAACAATGAAAATAGAGTGAATAAATTAAAATGAAACAGTTATAAAACAGTTTTAAGTTCATTAAAATTAGTTCCACAATTTAACAAACTCATTCTAACGATTTTATACCTTAAGCCAAAGAACTGCCTCGCGATTTCAGCAATAATCAAGTTTTCATTTGAATTGTGATGTGTTTCTTATTTCTGTACATTAACCCTAATCCCCTAGGTATTCTGGCTAGGAACCTTCCTGAATCCTCTAAAATCCATCAGTGCACTTTTGGAAACATGCCCTTATCTTCAAAATGATCTTTCACATTCAGCACTTATGGCCTGTACTTCTTGCCAGGTAGTAATTTTGCCCCATTTGAAGAAGTGAAAGTGCCACTTTCCAACAGTGCTGAATTTTCCCCAAAAAATGCTCCTTGGAGGATTTTGCAGGATTTGGGGTAGTTGGAGTTAAAACCCAGCCTATCAAAGTCAAACCAGTTGTAATCCTTCTCTTAATCCGACTTGTGTGCTGGTGACAATTTGCAACCCTTGTGTACTGATTTTTGCAATGCTAAACAAGTTAAATCATACAATTATTGGGCTGAGCATTAATTATAATTAAAACGGACTATGGTTTTATTTTTATATATTTATTATTTTTTTAAATATTTTTTATAGGGAAACATCCCAAGAACCAAACCAATATAGTGCCAACGTATATAAATCATGTTACAAGACAGTTTTTAAAATTTACAAATAATTACCTAAACCAGCAAATATTAGCTGAAAATAGCTATATCTCAACCTTTGGACTCATGTAATTAGACCAATTTGTAAAAGTAAAAATAAATATAATATGGCTCAAACAATAACTGTAAGTTTTTTTATGTAAAGGACTTGAAAAACATCCAATTAAAACATATAAATTTCCATTAATCAAATACACCCATGGATGCTGTTTTTCCCACATCATAACATGGTTGTGAAGAGGAGTGTGGATTTATTTATTATCCTCATCACGCTCCTTTCATTAATCATACTGACATTTCACTGAAATTAAATGCTTGTATTTATGAATAACTTAAAAGGGAAGCTATTAATCAAACGTGTTTTTATTGCTTGCACTTTTAGGGTTCAAGTCAATCTGAATACGTACATGGGGAGTAATTGTCTGTACAAAGACATTAGATTAAAAGCATTTTATACTTCCACCAAGGTAGTGTGTTGCACAGTGGTTGAGTGGACCATAATAGGCCTATTATGTTTACATGAAACTTCTCTTAATGGCATCGACTGAAGTGAGACATGGTTAGTTTCAGATTGCAAGGAGCCTTAAAAGGGACAGTATCATCACGATCAGAGCAGACTTTCAACAGGGCATGGAATCAGTGTCCTAGTTTTAAGATGAACACATTGACTGGAAATGACTGGCTCATTTATGCAGCAGCAACGGTAATATGACCTTATCATGTGGGAAATTATTTTCAGTCACTGAGTTAATCTAAAACTAGCATTCTGATTCCATGCCCTGTTGATCATGATGATGTTGTCCCTTCAAGTTTTATGAACGTGGATAAAACATTTCTTTGAAGTAATTTGAAAAGAAATCATTCATCTTGACAACACTTTGTGAAACATCATGTTTAACATTTTTGCATTGAGACAGCTATTCAAAAATGTCATTATCTGAAGAAGGTTTTTGGTAACTGTAGTACTTAACATCATTTGAGTTTTTCTCTTGTTGAATTGTAACGTGTAAAATATGTTGGTTCTGAGAAGAATCAGTATTTTTGTATGCATTAACCCTAACCCCCTAGCTATTTTGGCTAAGAACCTTCCTAAATCTGCCAAAATACAACACCATGCAGTAACACTACCACCCAACTGTTGGACTTAGCTGGAATTGGGACACCTGGCCCCATGTAGTAAAGTATCCCTGTCTGGGCTATACAGCACTGAGTGTATCAAAATACAACACCATGCAGTAACACTACCACCCAACTGTTGGACTTACATGTAGCTGGAATTGGGACACCTGGCCCCATGTAGTAAAGTATCCCTGTCTGGGCTATACAGTACTGAGTCCATCAAAACACATGTACAACAAACCAAGCTGTTGGAGTTTGAAGGGCTTGTGGTGGTTAGGGTTAATTTGTTTCAAAATTCAACCTTATTGTTTAACCCTTCTACAATCAGTGCAATTTTTGAAACAACCCATTCAGGCCACTCCAAGCCATTAGCTGTTGCCAGTGGCCTCCTATGGTTACCCTTAATTCTGTGCACTGTCACACCACTGAGATTGCAGGGTAAAGTGGCCTCCCATTGATACATTGCAGGCCATACTAATGTTCAAACATTTACAGTGTCCTTGGGTGGCACACAGTTGATTTTGTAAGATTACTTGGAAAGGACAGCAGGCTTGTACATGTATGTACTGAAGGTTTCTCAAGAACAGAATTTTGTGGATCGGAGTGGCCTCCATGTGTAGGAGGGTGAAAATATGTCTTACTGTGGTTCATCTCTCTCATATCTCACATTTTGAACCATCTACTGACTGAGTCCTGACTGAAGAAAAGAAGTTTGGTTAAGAGAACCACTGAACATAACAAAGAGGTTTAGCTTATAAATAATGGGATTAGGTTTAAATGAATGTATGGAGGTAAAATCTATGGGTATTTAGTGTCAGTAGGGTAAGCAGACAATGATGTAAATAAACCTTTCAAAGTGTGAAAATGGGGAGGAACACATTAGGGTATTGATTTAATTATTTAGAGAAATGGAGATTTCACTTTTTGGGGAGATTATCGCCTCAAAAATTAAATCCTATGTAGATTTTATAATACATGTATGTAACTCTATATAGGTTGGTGAAATTCTTGCATCGGGTGATAAACAATAGATTTAAGTTTGGCCTACACTGACCTGCTTATAGAAATGCATACTCAGTGCTTTCCGTGTGTCTGTGAAAAAACTTCACAGGTGATTCGGGTGGGATTCGAATCGATGACCTGCTCACCAGTGCAGATGTCTTAACCTCTTGACCACCGAGTTTGCCCGATGACGATTGGCTGGCTAGAATTCTATAACAGCGGGTTCTGCGATATATATAAAGTTGGTGAAATTCTTGCATCAGGTGACAAACATGTAACTTTAATTATGAAATAAACCAAAGTATTGTAATATAATTAATGTATGGACATCAAGTAAATAAAATGATACATTGCCAATTATTTTCCTGCATCATGAGATCTTTTGGTGCTGTGTCTAGAATGTTTACTTTGAAAACTAAAATACACATATGACCAAGTTCATTATTAACATGATGCCAAGCCGATGATTGTTATTGAAGTCATTTGTTAGTTTCCATGGCACGATCCCCATACAGCAATAATCATCAGTCATCATTATTATCATTAGGCTAATAGCCATCATCAGCCAGTGGGTGTAGAAAGCCTAATAGACTTGCTCCAAGTCATTCTTGCATTGCTGCCGGTCTCCTTACAGTACACCGTGTGGATGCCCATTCATTTCTCTTCATTTCACTTCACTAAGGACAGCTTCACTGCAGTACCACTTAACTCCGCCCAGTCTATCATCCATGATAGTTCATGACTGATAGACTTCCTCCAAGTCATTCCTCTATGTTTCTGTCTGATAGTTTTATAAATTCAATCACTTCTCATTTTCATTTTGCCAATGACAGCTTCGATTCACCTCATCGTTACTTCTTCCTACATGTACCTCATTGCTTCCTTGTATGATGCACATAAATAATAGACTTGCCACAAGTCATTCCTGTATGTTTCTGCCTGATAACTGAATAAACTTAGTACAGCGATGATCAAAGTTAAGTACCCCTAAAATGTTCGAGCGAGACGAGCGAGAACGTGTTTTAAAGAGCGAGTTCGGGGGCCCTCGAAATCACCCTAATACTCGCTCGAACTCGCTCGCAACCCGCTCGTTTGAAAAATTGTCCTCGAACGTCCGTCGTTCGAGGGCAGCTAAACAATGATTGAAGTTATCTTGGCGATCCTTTGCGGGGGGTTCACTGACTCAGCGGAGTCCGCAGACTCAGCGGACAGGTTGCGATTAGATGAAAGAAGCTACATGTATTGATATTCATGCCAGTGACGTAAAACTCGTGCGGTTAGGCCTGCCAGCCGGTCGGTAACTGAAGGCAGTCTTTTGTTCAACAAAATCCGCTGACTCGGCGTCAACTATCAGATTTCTTTTCAGTGGGTTTCAGGTCATTCGTTACGCATGGGCGCTCCTCGTAGGCCCTCCTTCAACGCTGACAAATTGGTCTGCAAGACCCCTCGCTCGATCTCGCTCGAACTCCCTCGAACTCGAAGCTGTCCTCGCTCGAATTTTTTTTCGGGTGATTTCGAGTTCGAGCGAGTGACACGCGGGTACCCGTTCCTCGAATGGGTACTTACCTTTAATCATCACTGTAGCTTCTCATAATTTTCATTTTGCCAATGACAGCATTACACTGTGTATACATTGTTTATATCAGATTGTGGTAAATTACAAATTAACAATTTGTATCATAAATTAAATATTAACACTGAATGCAATGATAAACATTGAAGACATCACCCTATCGCCACAAGTCATTTCTGTTTGTTTCTGGCTGCTAGCTTCAAATAAATTTAGTCACTTCTCATTTTCATTTTTTGCCAATGACAGCTTCACCTCATCGCTACTTCATCATAGACTTGCTCCAAGTCATTCTTAAATTAATTTCTGGTGGATGGCCTTACCCTGTGTACAGTCAAGTGTGCTCAGTGACCACTTCTTCTGGCCTCATCACCACTTCACCCCACCCACATTGCTATCTCACGTGATAGACTTACCCAAAGTCATCCTGTACATGTTCTTGCTGATACATGTAGCATTACTTCTCATTTTGACTTCACCCCCAATCACTCCCAAATGAATGTTTTAAGATATATATCCAATATTACATTTTCCAGCAATTTTCTTTAATTTGGACCATTGATTTATTTCCCCCATACGTAAAAAAAGCAGTAAATTACTCCAAATAAAGACATTTCCCATAGTAAAACAGTTTTTTACTCTAAATTACTGTTAAACCATGCTTCAATGGATTATTTTATTTATAAAGATGCATTTATTTTCCCCTTCCTGCAAAAAAACCCAACATATTCCCAAAATAATAAAGATTGTCAGAATAAATATGGGACAATGTGTTATCTTTAATTATAGCAATTTTAAATGACAAAAGTGAACAAACAGATTCTTTCTTCTATTTGTATAATGCTGACGAGACCTCTTATAGTGACCGATTTTTCTCCCGACCTCATTTGCATGGGTTTTTGCCGATATTCTCCCTCATGCCTTCAAGCTGTTCATCTCTCTCCTTACAAGAGGCCTCTCATCATATCACAGTGTCCTTGCATTCTAATCCTTGGGCTGCATCTTGCTTAAAGGAAGTGTAAGTTGCCGACCAACCTCTCTGCCTAGAAGTTTTCTTGCTAGGTTTCAGACTAGTTCTGTCATTTTAACCCTAACTCCCTAGACAACAAAGCCAGTTGGAGGATTTTGAAGGATTTTTATTGTTTTAGTACAATGCCTAGGGAGTTAGGGTTAATAGTGAACCTGAACCCCAAAAAGACTTGACTTTGTGCAAAGTTGGTGGTGAACAAAAGTCTAAACATTCTTGGGGTGACAGATCTTTTGAAGTTGTGGCTCCACGCCTTTGGAATGATTTACCTCTGTACATTTGTGAATCTCAATCTGTTGACTCCTTCAAGAAAAACTTAAAAACTCATCTTATGTGTATTGCCTATAAGGACTACTGACATTCATTTATGCATTTTTTTAAATCCTTTGTTTAGTAAATTATATTGCATTTGCTATTGTATTGTTATGCTATTGTATGATTTCTTGTTTACTGTAAAGCGCCCTGAGCACTTCTTGGTGGATATGTGCGCATTATAAATCTTCTGTATTATTATTATTATTATTATTATTATATAAAAATATCCTGTGAAATTGTTCTGTTGGAAGTGCTTTCCATGAAACAATTAAACATTGAAACTTTGAAAAAGTAGAACACTATTGGCCATAAGGAAGAATGTTACCCTATTGACCAGTAAGAGAAAACTGTAAATTAATTTTCCTCTGCTCTAAAATACATGTGAAAAAATTCAGTGGAAACTTAAAAACATGTTTATTTCTAAACACATTTCTGTATCCTAAAAATATTTTTTGCATAGAAGCCTACTACAGTACATGTTGCTTTTCCTGTGTAGGCAAAATATGCGTGCTGAGCATGTTATAAATATGATTCGTCGATTAAGGATGTTGATTGATTTGAAAGCTATTAATTGGCCAAGTAGGACAGTATTCACCGACAAAGATGGCTCTACTGCCACTTTAACCTTGCTCTCTCACACCTCCGTCATCCCATCTCTCCCTTGGAGCTTTTCTTGAATGGTTTCCAGGCTGACAGGGAAAAGGCCATCTCAAGTTTCACTGCCCAAAATTACCCAAATGCTCACCTTGGGGGAATATGATAAACAGAGTATGTGTTATTCATGTACATGTACATTGGGGGGAAAAGTAGGTTGATTATGTGGGTCATAAATGTTCTGATTAAATAGATTGATAAATCATTTCTCAGGTGAGAAGTGAGCTATTATTCAAAATAAATTGAAGAATTGGTCCACAAAAGATAAATCAGTCAGATGTACAAATATACTTAAAGAAATGATTTATGTGGCTGTTGAAACCTCTCTGCCAGTATTAAAGGGAAGGTACAACATTGTTAACTGTCAGAGCATTCATGAATCCTCCAAAATCCATCAGTGCAGTTTTGGAAACATGCCCTTATCTTCAAAATGCACCATGCAATTTCGTTGATCTTTCATATTCAGCACTTATGGCCTGTACTTCTTGCCAGGTAGTAATTTTGCCCCATTTGAAGAGGTGAAAGTACCACTTTCCAACAGTGCTGAATTTTCCAAAAAACTGTACCTTGGGGGATTTTGATGGATTTGGGGTGGTTAGGGTTTTAATGTGTTTCACAGGAGCAGTAACCATATTATTACTATAATTTTGGGTGACAAAGTTTGTATTTTAACATCACAAATTTTTCATGATTTTTCATTGGGGTACTGTTTTTCAGAAACAAGAATTGTAATTAATTACAGTTTTTTTTTCTCTTGTTTGAAAGTTCATTGATATTGTAAAGTTTTACATGTATATATATAATGTACTTTGTTTTTCGTCTATATTTTCTAGAATCATCTGATTGTGAATATCTCATTTGGGATTTTGTAGTTCCAAAATTTAACTCGACATTTCAACTACTGTACCGGTACCGCATACACACTGAAATTAATCTCACAAATATGCTGATGTTCATTTGACTAAAATTAATATTTGATGGTTCCGGACCAGCGAACCAAAACATTTATGTACACAGATGACCTGCTACACAGGTAGAATTGATTGCCATCCCCTCCAAGACAAACATTGGCTACTTCATTTTATTTTCTGGAATCGTATGCACAGATACACCATGTGTCTTGAATGCGTATTGATTATGAAACGTGACGCTCTGTTCTAGTGATTCATACAGCTATTGGCACAGAAATCTTAGCATTCGATATCTAAATTGCATCACAGAGACTTGGTTACTCACCAGTCTGACTGAGCATGTATCACAGCAATACAAACAAAACATGCTGAACAAATAGGACACTTACAATATCCCTAACCTTCCCAAATCCTCCAAAATCCTCTTTGCTAAAGTGAAGGATTTTGGAGGATTGAGGTTACATGCTACATGCTCTTTGCTTAAGTGAAGCATTTTGGAGGATTGAGGTTATTAGGCATACTTGCCTTCCATGGTACATGTACATCCATGTTTGTTGTAGTGATTGCAAGGTCAGTGCTTGGGTCAGTGGACACTGTTTATTGCTCCATGCATGCAGGGAGGGTCCCTGGCCATGTACACTGTACATGTATCACAGATTAGAAACACATGTGTGCATACATGTCATGTGCTTGCTTTACTACTAAAGGATTTTGGAGGATTCAGGTTATGTGTAAGCAAATGGGCCTAGGGAGTTAGGGATATGGTGGAATGGATAAGGTGTTAGCCAGGATTTAGAAATAGGGTGTCCAAATTTGCTGGAAATTTCAAAACAGGGTGTCCAAATTGTTCACAATACATTTACATGTAAATGACAGATATAGGGTGTCCAAAATTGAAACAGGGTGTCCAAAAGACATCCAGACACCCCTCTGGCTAACACTATGGACAAAATATATCAATTGACCTACCGCGGCAGAATCATGCGAATGCAGCAAGTGAAAGAATTTATAATTTGATAACTTGTAATTAAGGCGCAATGTGTGAAAATTTAAGACTTCAACAAAACTACTGCAATAATTTCCGTGTGGGTTGCCTTAGAGGTGTGGCTAGGTCACAAATTGCAAATAGGTCAATTGCTTTTTGTAAGAAACCTTTTTTGTCTACGATCTTTTAATAAAGTTAAATACAACCTAGTTTGCCTTCAGGTGCATCTACATTAGTATCTGTAATATTAAAAATGTATTAAAAGGTTCTCATCCAAATTAAATTAAAGTTAAATTAACCCTCCTACTACTACAAGGGTCAAAATCAGTCAAAATGTTGATATACTTGAAAAGGTACATGTATATCTAGTGCACTTAAAAGTCAAACACTGTCAAACCTTACGTGTCGTAAGTACATTTACAGGTCAAAATGAGACAACTGTTTTTGACTGGTAAAAGCATTGTCTTGTACTGTTCAGGGTGGTCAAAACAGGAAGTTGACTGATTTTGACCTCTATAGCTACTTCCCACAGTAGGAAAGTTAACATGATCAATTATTAACACATATATTTGTGGAAATTAAATGATCTAAACATGGCACAAAGTCTTACTATACAGAAACCTACAGAGAATTTCATTGATAATAAGATAATTTTTTCATCATAATGAAAAGCATGCATAAAACTGAAATTCAACTAAAGGTTTATAAAAGTATATTTAGAGAATTGGCTGATAAAAAATATAAAAAAATGATTGAAATTTAATTTAAAACTTATAAAGTACAGAAGGTGATGATGATATCAATCTTCCCATGGAGTGCCATGGTCGAGCAGTTTAGTGCATCGGATTTGTGTTCTGATGGCTGAGTCATCAGAATGTGGGTTCAAATCCCAACCTCGACCGTGGTGCTTGTGTCCTTGAGCAAGACACTTTACCATAATTGCTTCTCTCCACCCAGGAGTAAATGGGTACCTGTGAGGGCAGAGTTGGTTGTTGTGTTTGATTAGCCCTATGTGCCGAAATGGCAGCAATTGAGCTGTATACTCCCCAGGGAGCTGAGATGGTTTCAGGAATAATTTATGCGCCTGATGAGCAGGGGTAATAATATAATGCGCCTTGAGCACCAGTTTGGTGGATACGTTCGCTATATAAGTCCACATTGTTGTTGTTGTTGTTGTTGTTGTTGTTGTTGTTGTTGTTGTTGTTGTTGTTGTTGTTGTTGTTGTTGTTGTTGTTGTTGTTGTTGTTGTTGTTGTTGTTGTTGTTGTTGTTGTTGTTGTTGTTGTTGTTGTTGTTGTTGTTGTTGTTGTTGTTGTTGTTGTTGTTGTTGTTGTTGTTGTTGTTGTTGTTGTTGTTGTTGTTGTTGTTGTTGTTGTTGTTGTTGTTGTTGCTGTTGTTGTTGTTGTTGCTGTTGTTTTTGTTGTTGTTGTTGTTGTTGTTGTTGTTGTTGTTGTTGTTGTTGTTGTTGTTGTTGTTGTTGTTGTTGTTGTTGTTGTTGTTGTTGTTGTTGTTGTTGTTGTTGTTGTTGTTGTTGTTGTTGTTGTTGTTGTTGTTGTTGTTGTTGTTGTTGTTGTTGTTGTTGTTGTTGTTGTTGTTGTTGTTGTTGTTGTTGTTGTTGTTGTTGTTGTTGTTGTTGTTGTTGTTGTTGTTGTTGTTGTTGTTGTTGTTTTTTGACTGAGAATAATTTTCAGTTAATCGGAAAGAGTAAGTTTGTTCCTAAATTGCACGCATGGCTAAATATTGTTAGAAGTACAAAACAAATGTAATGAATTATTTATTTCTCTTGTAAACGACACAATGTAATAAGTTGAAATGTAATGTAATAAGTTGAAATATTCATACATAGGCGGGTTAATATATACTGAGACGCAATAGAAACTTACCACTTTTTCGACCTTAAATTATCAGTAATCACAATGCACAAATGTAATATGTGCACTTATTTTGGCAAGTCAGTGTACCCCCTACAGACAAATCGGTCACACATGGTCACGTGACCTTTGAGTCGTTCTCTTCATGGCCCAGGTGCGTAACACCTGGTTTGACCATCAGCGATTGCTCAAGGGGTATGTGATGATTTTAATTAGCAGTACGTGATGTCTTATTTTGAACCATTACAATTTTATGCTATTCCAAAACAAGTGGTAAGTTTCTATTGCGTCTCAGTAGATCTTGATTCAAAAAGAGAAAGCAATATTTATGGAAGCAGTTTTTCCAACATTACCCATGTTGTACCTTCCCTTTAATGCACATAATATACTATGTGTGAGTCACAGCTTCAGTTAAAGGTTACAAAGTTACACTGGGGGTCTGGGGAGGGATTTCATGACTTACATTGTGCATGTACTACTGAAAATTGTTTGCATAAAGTTGCAGTAAATTACATGACCTAAGCAAGCAGACCATGAAATTATTAGATTTTACAAGGATAGACTAGAGCCCTTTTCCATGGAAAGAAAGAAAGAAAGAGAAAATGAAATAAATATTATGATTATTTTTTACACCACCAAGCATCTAATGAAAATGCTGGATTGATTATAATCATTTAAATGTAAAGGCACAGTGCATAGGATCATGGATAAAAACAAGTAAACAATCAAACCAACAATCAAAGTAGCTTAAAAATCATGATTTTGTATTACTTACAAACATATTCTTTATTATAGACCTCAACAATGGGTATTTTTAAATATGATTCATTGCTAAAGATAGCCTAGTCACATATTCCATATATATCGTCAATCAATAGCCTTACTGTGTAATTACTGAAGTAATTAAACCATCCTGATGATGAGACACCGCCCATTGTGTTCAAGCAAACAGCACTTACATGTAGCAACATAGTCTAAGTCAATTAAGCCTGCTTTCTCATTAACACAACTGCTCTATTCAAATATTGCAGACTGTAAGTTACACAAAAACATAATGTACATGTACACTGTACCTTCAGTACACATTTACAATGTATGTTGCACATACTATTGTCTACGTGTATACATGTAGTGTGCACAACTAACACAAGATATATTCATCAGAGCCTAATTTTATTGAGCCGCCGATTTTTTGCTTAGTGCAATGTTTTTAATTTTCATTTTATTGCATTGCAATTAAACTGGAGGGACAATATCGTCATGATCAGAGCAGACTTTCAACAGGGCATGGAATAGGTGTCCTAGTTCAAAATGAACACAGTGACTGAAAATTACTGGCTCATTTATGCAGCAGCAACGGTAATATGACCTTATCATGTGGGGTATTATTTTCAGTCACTGAGTTAATCTAAAACTAGCACTCCGATTCCATGCCCTGTTGATCGTGATGGTATTATCCCTTTAAAGCTACTGTAGTATATCTCTTGTAAAATGTCTGTATAAGAATCAAGATATAAAACCAAACCGGGAAAGTTTCAGCTATTTTAATCGTGTCATTTGCTATCAAGAACAAAAAGTAAAATTATTGTTCGTATTCAGTCTTATGTGGAATTTCTTCCTTCAGACGACAGAAATTAATTTTGGAAATTATTTCATCTATTTTGATAAAAATGATAGCATGTGAGACAGAAATATTTCAAGGGATTTTTGATACCGTCATCAACATTAAACCAAGTAAGTTTTTATGTGTAAAATTGTGATCATTTCTGTTTTTTAAGATTACATGTATTCCCAAGATATATCTTGGGAATATCAGATTGCAGGGCCATGCTCCAATACACTCAGTAAATGAGGAACTTGCCTAAGGGTATATTATTCTTTCATTAATATTTCATTTCTCCATCCATTTAGCGCGATCTTAGCATGTCAAATGGAAACGTTGAACTCGTTTCTGAGGACTTTCAAAGTATGCATATCGCCTAGTTGACATTTCATAAATTTCACAGCGAAATATTCTTGTCCGCACAAATTATGTAAGGCACAAATTATGTAAAAAAGAAGACACATGATTTTTTTTTCTAAGTCATTGCATGACATACAAATGTACTACTCTACTCCATGCTTTAAGTAGGTAAATTGATTGATTTTTGGCAAATATTTTCCCAGTTCCACCAGCACCCCTGTCTACCCAAATGGACTGCTCTATAATAATTTTTTATTCATGATCTTCCTAGAAGGCCAGGGGAATTTTTCATTAAGACTACTGATGATTTAAAACATTTTATTAAGATGTATTCTCCCGTATTGGAATGATTTCAGCTTGATGTTTATGTGTGTTTAGTTCACATAATCAGCTTCACGTTAGTTGAGATAAACACATGGTGTTACCGCAAACCGAAACGATATCGATATTCCACCATGCAAAGCCTCAAAACTTATATTCACATAATCCCTTACTGGAAAAATTAGATTATTTAAGATAAGTGTATCTACATTGTAATCTACCAGAAAGCTGTAATGTGTTATAAAAATGCGCTTTGTACAGTGTAAATTTGTTTTGTAAGAACAAGCCAAGACAATAGTTCATCAAAAGGTCTTGACCATGTCAGTCAATGTCTTATTTGCATGTCTTTGTAATTGACCTATCACCGTTTGCATCTTAGCCACATCCCTAAGACAGTCCATGGAAGTTTGTGTAGCAGATTTTGTGCATGTGTACATTTATGTCTTAGTTTTTGTGTGCGTTTCACTTTTATTTATAATTAAGTGATCCAATTGGATATTGGACATTAACTGCATTCACGTGTTTCTGCTGTGAGGATAGGCCAATATAGACTGATGCATTAACCCTAACACCCTAGGTATTCTGGCTAGGAACCTTCCTGAACCCTAACTCCCCAGGTATTCTGGCTAGGAACCTTCCTGAATCCTCCAAAATCCATCAGTGCACTTTTGGAAACATGCCCGTATCTTCAAAATGCACCATGCATTTTCATTGATCTTTCATATTCAGCACTTATAATGGCCTGTACTTCTTGCCAGGTAGTAATTTTGTCCCATTTGAAGAGGTGAAAGTACCAGTTTCCAACAGTGCTGAATTTTTCCCAAAAAGTGCCCCTTGGAGGATTTTGCAGGATATGGGGTGGTTAGGGTTTTAAAAAGGCACCACATTATTACATATTGACCAATACACAGCCGCGATTACGCGTCCAAAATCCGACAAAAGTCTGACATGTTAAAAGCTGTATCATGTCGATGACAAACGTAAACAAACCACCATTATGAATGTTCGGGATGTGTGTGCGCACATTGGCATGCATCGGGGACTCGATGATCGAGGGGCGAGGCACATGAGTTGTATCCACGCGTGCCGTTTCTAGGCAGTTACTATGGTGGGCGGGGGTTAATGATTCATAACAGTCTTTGACAAAATGTATTTATGCACATTCACCTGACTCCTGCTAGGTACCATACCTTCACCTCGCTAGCCAGTATACACTCACTGTGCTGACTGAGGTAGTCCCAACACCATGTCTCTTGGGACAGATAGATCTAGGGGTAGGCATGGTGAATTAAAGAGGCTGTGTTGTCACGATCAGTGCAGACTTTCAACAGGGCATGGAATCGATGTCCTAGTTTAAGATGAACGCAGTGACTGAAAATTACCAGCTCATTTATGCAGCAGCAACGGTAATATGACCTTATCATGTGAGGAATTATTTTCAGTTACTGAGTTAATCTAAAACAAGCACTCTGATTCCATGCCCTGTTGATTGTGACGATACTGCCCCTTTAACGTACCGTAAATGCTCATTCTAAATTAGACCTTATTTCCTTTATTCCATATTTCCATAACAATTCCTTATTTTTAAAACTTAAATTACATGAATACAAAAATGAAATCATAATCAAATTTGCTTCATAACCTTCTTTCTCTACGGCGGAGTACAGTTGACTTGTAAAAAACAAACAATTCTTGGAAACTCATTACTTTTCTGAAACAAATTTTGGTTTACAAAACTGAGAAAAATCATTATAAATGCAAGTTTCAGAAAAATTACAAATCTTTCTGGGGTGTTATTGTAAGTCATTATACATTAACTTCTCTTGAATAATCTCTCCATCCATGTACATGTATATATGTAGGTGAGATCATGTCACGCCCATACTTTATAAGTAAAACCTAAAGCACTTTACATCACCCAATAAATAACCAATAACCAACCAAAGCCAGTGTGTCACTTTAATTACTTGCGCCATGGACCCTGATAGAGTACAGGCTCCCAGCTTGCACACAATCTCCACACATTAAATTAACAACTGCAAGCATAAACGTCCCATACATGTGTAAGCCCATGGGGAATTATGTGGTACCTGTTTCAATTGGTGGTTTTTTTTTTACACACCATGTGTCCCATATGTCTAAGGGAAATTTTTTGATATGACCTGTCTGCTTATAAATGCAGTAATACAGCCATATGGTTCATACAGTAGGCTGAAGGTAAGCTGCATGTGTACCAACTAAGTTCAGTACAGCAGTTACTTATAATTTCTTATGCATGAACCATCCCGCCATAGGGCTGTGTGTAAAAGTGACTGGATATTGTATGTAGAGCTGTGCTGAGGTATAAGGTGTGCGCGTGAGTGACGTATACACGGTCAACCTTACACATGCTATCATCACAGACGGCCGACCTGACTCAGTCTTCTTCTTACTACTCATTCACAGGGAACACAGGTTTGTGTCAGGCCACGGGACGAACAGAGGGAAAGGGGTGTTGCCCGATGACTGGATAAACTGAAGAACCTGGAACGTTGTTTGGACAGGAATTTTGTGTTCTCAAGATGGCCGAGATGCTGAGAATGTCCAGATATGAAGACCATCAGATTCAACAGATTAATAAAATGAGTAAGTACTGAACCATGTTTCATAATTTATTTTTTTGATTAGATCAAATAAGTAAATTCTAATTCATGATTCGGGAGTTCATTGTGTTTAATTGAAAATGTGCATAAGATTGGGAAACATTCATATGGAAAAATAAAGACATTTAATGGTTTTTCTAGCAATAACAACTTCAATACAAAAGCGTAGAGAAATACAAATAACAAGATTTTTTTGAGAATTAGCCAGAAAGCTCAATTGTTTGTTACATGAAAAGACTCATTCTTATTCGTGTAGGTTAGCATCATCTGTTATACACAGGTGTATGATTATTTGAATGAAATACATTAATTAAAGCTCTGTACACTATTAGCATCCTTGTGTTTAGTTGATGATAGGGCTGTGCCGGGTATCCGGGTATCCGACTGAAACGGTCATTACCCGGTTCCATTTTTCAGTTCCAATTACCCGTAAACGACTTTTTAAAATTCGGACTTAACATTTGAGACCAGTGCAAACAGAAATCTGTGACTCTTCAACAATGCACTTGTACAGACAATTATCTTTATATTCAAGAGATTACACTCCGATAAAAGATCGATAGTATGGTATCCTCTGTATTATAAAAGTCAATTTGTTACCATTTACAGTACATGTATATACAGGTCAAAATGACTCAACCATTTCTGACTGGTAAAAGCATTTATAAGTCTGGTATTGTTCAGGGTGGTCAAAATGACAGTAAAATCCAGTCAAAAATGCCCGTTTGGGTCAACAGGCAGTTGACTGATTTTTACCTCTATAGCAACTTCCCACTAAAGTGCAGCTATAGTAGGAGATTAATTAAATTATTAAAACAAGTCATTTTGCAAATTAATTTTGTTGATATTTAAATTTCACATTATACACAAAATCTGAATGCATTTTCACTATTTTATCATTAAGGACACAGTGCACAAGCTGAACTTGGTTTTTATACTGTTATGTCTTGATCTGATGGATGGATCTGATTGTATGATACACATTTACAGATTTTTTATTAAAATGTATACATACTGGCTTGAAGAGAGACATTTTTTAGGAGATCTACATTTGTAAGAAAAGGAAATGTGCGTTCAAGTACAATGTGTTGTGTCATCTTGCTAATTGGATCAATCGTGTTATTTGATTCATTGTGCCAACTGTCTGTATGGGATACAATTGTACACACAGCATAAGTACGTGTATCTCTGATTCAGGGGAATAAATCAAACGTTGCATGTAAATAGATGTTAAAAATACCATGAAGCAAGCTTGAATCATTTCTACTGTTTTATTAAAGCCAGTTTATGCTTTTGGTAAAATGTCTGTAAATGCAAACTTTATAAAAATGAAGATGTATAAAAACCAACCCGTGAAAGTTTCAGCTTATTTCATTGTGTATTTAACCCCTTGCGTACGGTTGACGGCTATAGCCGCGGCCGGTGAATTCATTGATTTTCCAGCTGTATTTGCTGAGAATTCGCCTTGAATAGAAATCTTCAAGAAGGCTGATAGTTTGGTGGACCATATTGTTCTTGAAATGGAGTGTTATATAATAGATTGGGCTTTCAAGATCATTCTGAATACAGCCTTTTCATGAGCTTTCTGAACACCGGCCTTTCAATTACTCTATATGGGGACTTCAGGTATGATGAATAGGGTATGCCCGGTTTAGCTTGCCCGCTTATTGTTCGGTCTATACGCTTGGCTGAACAGCGAAGTTGTGCGCATGTCCACGACCGGGTTTGACCCGGTGCTCCACGGCCCCACAGACGTTCCGTGGTTGGCCGCAACCACCTTCACTCTCGGTAAAAATAATACCATACGCAAGGGGTTAACAAGAAAATAGAGAAAATGCATTTTAAGATTTTTCGTATTCATTCCAATGTGGAATTTCTGACAGTAATTCATTTTACTAAAACGATTGCACCTACTGATAAGAAATATTTCAAGGGATGTTTTATACCGTAATCAACTTTACACAATGTAAGTTTTATGATTCTCTGATCATGTACATGTATGTAATAGTGTATAGGGGCTTTGATGGATGCTGTGTAGCCCTGCAAAGTTAGAGGGTTAATTATTAATCAGACAAGTGACTAATTTAAACAACCAGGGATGGACAATATAAATGTTGCCGTCTGGATGATAGATCGTCTGATCTAAACCTGGTGACAGGTAAAAAACAGTCTTCAAATTAATACAATGTACAGGGACACATTGGGTGATACTGTCATAACCCTATAAGGACATAAGGCTGGCTGTGTGACTGTGTGGCATTGTGTTTAGTGTCATGTACTACAACTACAGATCCCTAGAATTAACCAAGGATTTTCTACTATTTATAGTTCGGAAATCTGCGAATTAACCAATTTCTGGTTGGTAGAAAGCATGGACTCTCTATATACATGTACCAGCTATAGTAAATGTTTAGGCGAAGAAAATCCAAATGGTTGTATTTGTTGTTGCTATGAATATAAAGATCTGGAAAACATTTGGACAATCAACTTAACTTAAAAATTGTGGCCAGTCATGATTTTAGATTATTCATTCATTTAATGGAAATTTTATTTATTTGCCCAAAATGGAAAAGTTAAACTTGTTTTTCTGTGTTATTATTACATGTATATTATGTACAATGTTCACTGTACGTTTTGCTATTATACAATTTGCAATCTCTAACATTCATTATTGATTATCAGAAATCAAATTATTCCTACCCTTGAATGCTGGGTTGAATGTTTTTCTTGGAAAAAATATCAAAATAAAGGTACATTCACACATAATTGTGTAATTGCCCAAATTGTTATCGATAAGCTTTTTTTTGTGATCGATGATGGTATCAAACATCATGAGAAATCATCCTGTCCAAACTGCTCTCACAATGTCTGGACAGTACTGCCCACTATGGCAAATAAAACCTTCTCCCTGTTGTCGCCTTTGAAAAGTTAAGAATAAAGATTCCCTAAAATTTCTCTTTTTAAAGAAAAAATGCTGACCAGGATAAATTTATGCACAATATTACCAAAAGTGCATTTGGCGCTGGATTCCCTAAAAAAAAAAAATTTAAATTAAAAAAGTAAATAAATAAATAAATTTAAAAAAACAGTTGTTCTGACTTCTGAATAAAAATTACACATCTTCATGATTGCGAATTAAAACAAGTAAAAAATGAATTTGAAATGCTGAATTTAATGAAACTGCACTCTAGAAACTGCACTTACAGAATTTCCTCTTGGCAAGTTGTTTAATTAAACTTGCACAACATGTTGCTGTCCAGAGTATAATTAAGAAAAAGGTTCATTTTCCATCATATGGATTCGTCAGAAAGAGTATCAAATATCACATTAATGCTGTTTTTGTTAATAAAGACACTGTTTAATGGAAGACATGAATCCATCTTTAAGACACCCATCCTCCTAATCTGACATCAAGAAGGTTAGCGACACGTGTTTGCACGCATCGGTGATGCTTGTCACGTGACCACTCCATCTTCCCCGCCCTCCTTGGGATATTCTTCAGAGATGTGTTGTGGAGTAATGAACTATTCATCAGACAGCTCGTGGGGCCCAGAAAGAGGGAAACATTGAAGACAGTACGTGTACATTGGATTGAGCAGAATACATGAACTTACACAATTAGCATTTCTTGAACTGAATATGGAGACAATTGATATTACTGTTGTACGTTTAGATTTATGGAAAAATTCATCTCTATTTTGCTGACATTTTGTAATTAATTTCTTTTTAAATTTGAATGTTAAATTTGAATGTTAAATTAAAGCATACACTGTTGATAAAATGTCTGTAAATGCATCCATACTTGATAAAGATTCAAGAGACTAGATACAAACAACCTGTGAAAGTCTAAACTTATTTCATTGTGTTTTTATGCATTAACATTGTTTGTATTCATTCTAACATGGAATTTACATGTGTGTGTGGGGGAGGGGGGGGGGTAGTTTTTATGATATATTTTTAAACAACTAGAGGATTAAAATGAACCTTACCTTTAAAAACAAAGTACTTCTCATTATATACTACTCAAAACAATTTAGGGAACACCGGAATAATCTCAGTTAAAGCAAGATCATTTATTTCAGATAAACACAATGTTTCACAGAATTGATGAGAAACAACTGCACAATGAAACAGATGATAAAGGATGCATGTACATGTATACGTAGTGATTACACATTTCATGATATGACTACTCAAAGAGAGAGGGGGTTGCAAATGAAAATCCTGGTTCATGGAACATTTCAAACCTATTTGATGTTAATAATCCGGTGTTCCCTAAATTGTTTTGAGTAGCATATTATAACTCTAACTCTATTCTGAAATTAACACTCTTTGTGTTTCATGTACTTTTGATTGCCGAGATGTACGTACATGTACATGTGTGTACATATGTGTGTACATTTTCTTGGATGTTTATCTTATACAAATTTACTTAGTTGTGTAAATCTTAGCGAACTAACCATTCTCATTCTTCGCCATCCTCCTTAAATGTAAGCAGCTGCTTATAAGGCTGTATGCTCTCCAGGGAGTTGAGAAAGTTCCAGGAATAATGCCCGGCAACCAGTATGCATGGCAACCAGGTTAAAATTATGTAACTTTCACGCATTTAGATTTCCTTTGTCGTTGGATGCAAGATATAATAATGGTACAATATTAAATCATGTACGTTTGAACATTGTAATATAATTGGCCGACAACAATGATATCATACTGTTCAGGTCAAGCACTAGGTCAAACACAGGTCGAACTTGAAAAGTGGTTTAAAATAAAAAGGTCACCACACTGAATGCTTTAAAGAAAACATACACGTTTTGTCCTTGAGTCCGTCACTACAGAGAGGGTCCGTTGACAGCATGCTTTAAAAAGAAACAACATATATAATTATGCGTGATATGCAAGGTCATGGTTTATCTTAGTATCCACAGCTCAGGTGGAAATGAGAGTGGAAAGATGGAGTACCATCTACAAAATATTTAGATTTTAAATTCATCAGTGAACAACTCTATAGACATAAAGTATGTACAGTACACATACACATTGGATTTTATTTAAAAAATTTTAAAGAATAATTTGAAATGAAATTTACTGAATTTGCACACTGTAAGAACAATTTTGCATTATATTGTACAAAATTGCACATTTGTATGTGGATGTGAACATGTTGATGGTTGGGGCATGTTGTAGGTACATACATGTTTGTCCAACAAAGACGCAATTAACATTTATTTCAGTGCTTTATTATACAAAACCAGGGAATAAATAGTGGCGATGTTATGATACAAATAGCTCACGTTTCTCTGGAATTCCATAGATATTGTGATGAAGATTGCCTGATTTTGTTCTTGGCGCCAGGAAGTCTGACTACCTCCATCGCACAGCCTTGGCCTTAACCAGTTTTTATTTGTCTCCATGGAAACTATTGTGAATACTCAATTTGTGGGTACAGTTGAGAGTTACATGTATATCAAATCTATAGGAAGGGTTAAGCCAGCTCTGCTTACTGTAAATGGTCTCCAAGAAATAAACACTGTATGTGTTAAGCACAGATACGTACTTCTTTGAAGATGCATAGTCCCCTGTTTAACCATTTCACTGGCACTTTAAGGCAATTTTTTATCAATTGTTTTCCCTGAAGAATGGAAAAACATCTACTTGAAAATGTAATATTTCGCAAAATATATTCCAAAGCATCGTTTAGTTATAATAAGGTGTCTCAATGAATTTATGATGTGGTCTTCCACCAATACATTTCTGGTCTAAATTGCTGAAAAGTATGCTTGAAATGTGTACTTTTCATATATTAGTTTTCCTTTCTTCAAGGAAATTTCAGCTTCTGTAAATAGTTTACCAAATTTGTATTTAATTGATTTTTTGTTATTTATTATGTTCAGCTCATATAAATTTTAAAATTTCCAAACATTTGTTTGATTATTGAAACAAATAATTATCTATGAATATATTTTGGACGATGAAATTTTATGACCTCCAATAAGTGGTGAATCACAAGTAAAACTCTGCTGAAACTAAAATGCGTTCTCGTATTAGTAACCATCAGAGACGCAATCGCATGCAGTTGTTGTCTGTCTCCATTTGTGGGTTGGAGCCCAACAAAAAACCATACTGCATGATAATTGGCCCCGACTCTAACTCAGCAGAAAATAGAGGCTGATTTGTTTTCCTTTATGTAGTCCCTGGTTGGGTGGGTCATGCAGTCTAAGCATCATGACGCCACCAGAATTGATCGTTGATCTTAGACATCTTACAGATGTACATTGTGCGTTATTTATTAAACAGGAACAATTAATTAAAGGCCAAAACTCCTATATGTTTGCTTAAATGGAAAAAAAGAACAATTAAATTGTTTTCTAATGCTATTTTTTTTTCAGTGGAGTGTTTATTTATACATGTAGTTGTAGTGGTTAGCTATTAAATAGTTAATTACACCAGAAGTCAATTACCTACACATGTATTTTCACGGCATTGTACTCCAAAAACAATGGATTTGGGCCATTCATGGTATTTTATTCCACAGACTGACGTGCAAGGTCTCAAAAGAAGCAGTTAATTCTGGGGGGATATTTGCTGCATGCGCGAGAACTGTTCTTGAGACACACGATTAATGTAGACTGCACTGTTAATGCGATAATAAAGTGTGTGTTGTGCGACACTGCTGCAGTCATGGCTGTAACCCAGTCTCATCTGGTTCACATCCCATCTATCCGGTTAACTAACAAGCTGCATCAAGCGCTATGATGCTCTCCAGCAGGGTAGCCAAACCGTTACCATGCTCGCTGTGTGTGCGCATTTAGAGTACAATGCCGTAGACTGGGTTATAACAGGCTGGCACACTTCTGTGTGTTGTGTGACTAAATAATATGTAGATTGTCATTTGATCATTAAAATAAATGTAGAGCTGTATTTTTTCAAATAAGTTGGTAACCGGATATTCGGATTTTGATTTTGATTTGAATATTCAATATTCAAAGGCTGCCGATCGGTAATTGCACCACGTGATATAATGAGCAGGCACAATAGATACTTAGGCCTGATAGCCTGGCCTACACCACGCAAATAACATTGCGAATAGGATGGGCTTGCAAATGTAGACGAGAGGATGATGGGTGGGGGGGGGGGGAATAATGATAGAAACAAAAATATATATATATATAACGTAAACTTTATTTTCTGTGGAAGCTGCATTTTTTTCTTTGACTGTTCGAACTGGAAAAAACCAACCGGATATTCGAACCATCGATCAGATATTCGGTTATTCAGCACAGCCCTAAATAAATGTTTAAAGAATTTACACTCTTGCAACACACAACACTCTTGAACGAAGCCCTAAACTAATAAGTAAAATGTAAGAAAACCTAGAATTTCTCATCTTGAAAGAAAACTAGGGTCATTATGATTTCATGTGCAAGAAATAATAATAAACAGTCCATCCACCTTCCCACCTGTAGCCCTGAGGGGGGTAGCGTTATGACTCATAATACAAATCAGAGCTCGCTCTCTCTCTCTCTCTCTCATAAAGATCACAGGTTGGTTTTATATTTCATATTTCAATTGGTTTAGAAAAGCCTTCCCTTTCACTAAAAGAAATAGGACTTGGTTATAAATAAACGGTCCTGTGTTTTGGCTTAACCCTCCTACTGTAGCTGAACTTTAGCTGAGCTGTAGTGGTCAAAATTTGAGTAGGCCCTACTTACCATAATAATGTATTTTAATGCTATTTCTTTCAGTACTTGTAAGATTATCTTCACTGTGATTCTTACAAAGTACCGTATATAATTTTTTTGTTGAAAAATCATGACAGGGGATTAATTTATCTCCCCCCCCCCCTCCAAATTGACAAAAAAAAAATACTAGACTCAATCATATTGTCATTATATTCATATCCACTTCTTCATTTTGCCGTGTATACACACTTCCACAGCGATGTAATCAAGTCCCTGTGCCAGTAGGTTGCTTAATGGCATGGAGGAATATTCATTGTCCGTTTAAATACTATACGTTTGGCTAGCAACACACTGGTTTAATCCATGCGTGACATCAAAGAATTGTCGGTTTCCTTTGAAGATTCTTTATTAATGTTAAAGTCGCTCATGAGAGTAACTTGTCAAGCTTGTGGTGGATCTATCCAGACCAGAAAAGGATGTTATTAAACAGTATCGTGATTTTTCTGGGTGGCATCTTATCAGTCTTTGTGAAGGAAGGACTGAGGAAGATACGTGTATGTAAATGGAACACATAACAGAGAGAACACAAGAGCAAATTAAAGCAGCCCTTTGGAACGATCAGTCATTATAAAGTAGTTGATATAAAGAGAGTTGAAGCAGATAATTAAAAAATAATCAAATTATTTCCACATTAGAATGCATTCGAACAAATCTGAATGCTTTTTTTGCATCCTGCAAAATCCTCCAAAGGGCACTTTTTGGGAAAAATTCAGCACTATTGCAAACTGGTACTTTCACCTCTTCAAATGGGGCAAAATTACCACCTGGCAAGAAGTACAGGCCATAAGTGCTGAATATGAAAGATCAACGAAAATGCATGGTGCATTTTGAAGATAAGGGCATGTTTCCAAAAGTGCACTGATGGATTTTGGAGGATTCAGGAAGGTTCCTAGCCAGAATACCTAGGGGGTTAGGGTTTTAATGAAACAACTAAATAAACTGATAATTTCACAGGTTGATTTGTTTCCATACCATTCACCATACATTATGCATTTTCCCCCTTAATTTTATCAAGGATATACACTCCTTAAAAGTAAAATAATAATAATAATAATAATAATAATAATAATAATAATAATAATAATAATAATAATAATAATAATAATAATAATAATAATAATAATAATAATAATAATAATAATAATAATAATAATAATAATAATAATAATAATAATAATAATAATAATAATAATAATAATAATAATAATAATAATAATAATAATAATAATAATAATAATAATAATAATAATAATAATAATAATAATAATAATAATAATAATAATAATAATAATAATAATAATAATAATAATAATAATAATAATAATAATAATAATAATAATAATAATAATAATAAATGAAACTTGTTTAGGTGGAAGGAATTAGAGTCCAATTGTTGTTGGTCAGCAATGCAAGACGAAATGATGTTGGGGGTGGGGGTAGAAGGAGTGGATGATTATGGATTGTTGAAATGAATCCTTATACAGTTGTACGTGTACATGTACTGATGACAGAAAGTCAATATTCTCCATGACACTGAGTACAGCTCTATAAATCAAATATCGTATTGCATAAAACAAAACAATCAATAAAAATCCCTGATTATAAAGCAACCTTTCAGTCTTCTGATTATGTCTATCTATTAAGAAAAAAGTTATTTAAAAATTTATTACTAAAAAAAAAAAGAAAAAAAAAAAAAATTATGATTATATTAAATATCCCTTGAAATATGTGACCCGCTCTATCGTAATGAGGAATGTCCCCCAAGGGACCGTTTCACGTAAAGAAGCTCTGAAGTTCACATAACGTAAAAAATCGCATTGAAATCGATTTTGAGATTTTTGTGTATTAAGGAACATTAAATATCAAAGTGTGTTAGTGTTATTTTACTTTTTGAGAAAAATATCAATAAAGTAGAAAATAAAGATCTTTTTTCAAGCGTGTCTGTGTCCATTTTTGTTGCAAATCGTCCTCGTTAGCTCCAAAAAGACGGGTTTGAACTCCTTTTGTAAGCGCCGTATCGAGCCGCGCCATTATCATTTAACATGCATGTTTGGTACTGTTAGAAAGGTCATGATGTGACCTCTGTAACTGTAGCAATGACATCACTGTCTGAATACTGAATAATAAGATAAGCGCCCAAAAAATTTATACAGAAAGTCTCCTTGTTGCTAAGTCTAAGCCTACGTCGTAGGGTTCCAGCGAGCTGATTGGACGAAAGTGCGTCAACGGGTTACTGAGCTTGCGCAGTTTGGATGTTTACCTCGAATGGACGTAGACAAGCGCCAAAGTGGGCGGTTTAAGCGCAGCCTGCCGGCCTGATTGTACTGTGTGCTTTCGCGTGTACGTCAGCGTACATGTACAGTGTACAATGTACATGTGCACGGCACATGCACTGGGCATGGGATCGGATCGTAGCGACCGCGACCGGTCATGCATTGTATAGTAGTATAAGTTACGTTCTTCATGTACACGCATGATCATTGTTTGACGGTGTTTGTTTATCAAACATTCAGAGACCCAGAACTTCTAAACTAATTTGAGCATTGACGTTAAACTTTCACAGAGTATTCTTAAAGACATGGCCCATACGCCTGTTAAATTTTGTGATTCTAGCCTTTCAGAAAGATTACTATTGCCACGGTAAGTTATTTCGTTCAAGTTCAGATACTATGTACAGCGCGCCCCATATGTAATACACGTAGCGCGTAAGTTCAAACATTTGTTTTTGTTTGCAGCGCGTACTTTTTAAAAAACCCGTTTTTCTCATAAAACGTTTCTGTAACAATCCCACCAGTATCTCAACTTCTTTGTTTAATAACTTTGGAACAGAAAAAGGGACACATTTATGTTTGGCTTCATTGGAAAGCCCATTCAATGCTCGTTATGATGTATGCATATCTCCATTTTTCATATTTGGGGGACATTCCTCATTACGAGTCACATATTTCTGTCTAAGATAATATCATTTAATTACAATTAATCAAAGTATTCTGCAAATGTTGATTCCACGTTGTAATGATTACGAAAAAACAAATTTTTCTTCTATTTTTCCTTAGTTTTGTTTACTGTGGGTGTCGATTTTGTTTGATTACCTATTCTGTTTTTGTGGAGGGCTTTATTGTTTCAGATCAACTGCAAAGATTTCTATATCTGAAAGAAATCTTAATGATTGATTGCCACCAGATATTATGAACGACGAAAATTGTTAAATTATAGTCATCAAGCCTATCTTAGCACAGTAGTGTCATTTTGGCGCCAGCCTTAATTTCCTGTGTGATTGCTGGGGCGGTGGAACATCAGAGTACACATGAGGTACACCCAGCCTTCATGAATAATATCAATACGTTACCCTATTTTAATTCAGTGATGCTGTATCCTTAAGGAACTATCTTGACCTTGAGATCTGCACAGTATACCAGAAACACCTGTCTCGCAATTCAGGAATTTAACCAATTTACAAACCATCCCCAAATGTTTTTGTTTTGTTTATTCCTCACATACATGTATTTACATGTAGATAAATTCACATCTGGTGTAAGATTGTGTTTGTTTTTATGTCCTCATCAGTATCTTTAATTGTTTCCTTCAATTTGTCCTTTATATCAAATCAAATTAAGCAATTTCAATCTAATATAGAACTGAAATTGCATTTATTATACACTGTTACATTGCATGTTAATTTGTATACATTGGTAATTATCTTGCTTGAGAACTTTGAGCATAATTTACATTTCATGTACATGTCATGTACAAATACGTTTTTTACATTTGAAACAACACTTTGTGTTACAACATACTACGTGTACATGTAGTGTGATATTTGTCACTTACATGTGCTACCCTAACCTTTAATGGAATGTTCCTGACCGAGTCTAGAAATCCTGAATGAATTAACTGAATATTCATGAGCACTGCTTCCTGATTGGACCGTCTTGGTGATGATGCTTTACAGGCATCTTAGACGACTCAGCTGTCTGTTGCCGGTACGTGTGTGTGCAGACGTACACACTGTAGGAGCATACAACATCCATTTTAGAACCTCTCGCCACCTTGCATCGCTTAGGAATTTCACCTCCGGTGGGCTGCCATAAATGTATGGGAACGTGAGTGTTGAAATCATACAAATGTTGTTTATTTGTTTGGAATATTAGATTCCATATGCATGTCAAGTTTTGTAAGTCAATTGAAGCGAAGACAGGCATCGTTGTTTCGCCGAGAAGAAATCCAAACGGTATGTTGTGGGGTTTTTTTTTTGAGAGAGGGATAATCTTGATCTGTCTGGTAAATGGCTGACTGTGATTTGCATAATTCTTGGGCTTGCTTGTCTGTGTGGATCATTTTTCTTAGCCTTTCAATATTGTAGGGGTTTCTTTTCTTCAGAATGACATTGCCCTGCACGGTTGTTGTTTTTTCATTTTAATCATAATATCCAAAATTACTTAATTAAAAAATGTGTAAGTACTTATCCCAAAGAACACTGATTTTTTTGTTATTTGGGTCTTTTCTACCAGTTTTATGTACTATTTGACAAATTAAGACATTCATTTGTTAAAATTTGTTATTGAATCAATAATGTGTAATTTAGTGTAAAAATTCTTTATTTAAGATTGTGTTTTTAAGATCATGTTTGCACTTAATGTCATACGTATATTCACTTGCAATTTCACACAAATCTTCTTTTGGTCAGGGTACTCTTCAAACATAAATAAATGTGAGACATTATAAAACTCTTAAATAATGATGTGACGATGAAGATGTTTTCATTATTATTTCATCCAAGCAGCATCCGTCCGGTAATCCATGTTCCATTAGGATCCATAATACGAGCTTGTAAATGTTTTAGCGCCATGAACAGAATAATGACGCATCAATTCAAATGTCCTGTGCACATGACGACGAGGGAGGCCTAGTGCAGGGAATTTTTTCCCCAGTGCATCCATGGCTTCAGCTGAGCATGTACTTGTTAGCACACCCGTTACATTTCCTGCGATGATCACAGCGCCAAGTGGTTTTTATTCCCCTTATTTCTTGCTCTTTTAATGGCCAGTTGAGAGCTTCTGTGAGTCAATATTTATGCATTATGTACACTCAGAAGTTGAGGAGCTGTGGTTTATGTTACAGAAGTGGGGAAAAATTATGTCAATATTCATTTAACTTGGAAAGGTATTTATGAGTTAGTGTTATTGTCAGGGGTAGTAAATGATTTGAAGAGACTTTTTTTGCATTTTATTTCTGTTTTGTATGTGTTTTGTATTTTTTTTTAAATAAATGTTTGGTGCTTTGTTGAGATTATTATTATTTTATTTTTAATTTAAAATTTAATTTATCTCTGAACATAAGTAAAAATTTTTTCTGAACCAACTTGATTTTAAAACACTCATGTTGTATGTTCAAACTAATGCACCCCCCTAAATGGGCTTTAGCAAATGATTGATGCCTGTAAATTCATTAACTATGGAACTCTAACCAGCGAGTCACGTACGTGTGCGTGTACACCCCAAAGCTTATCTACTTGTTATTTAGCACTTTGAAATGCATGGTTGAAGCAGCGGCATTGTATTGTTCAGTACAATTTGAGAACAGCAATTAAACGTCGGTAAACACTGCGTGGTACTCACTTAAGGACCCCCTTAACCATATGAATATTTCTGTGAGCAGGACAAAAAGTAACCACTCTGGTTTGTTTTAATTCTTGATTTTCAACAGCTGTACGTCATTGTGAGTGAGAAAGGCCATGTCAGAAAGCTAGATTATTGAGTGTTGTTATTCTACGGCTTCACTGGTTTGAAATTGTCAGTAGCGCTGAAGCAGATGAGGGAAATAAAACGTGCCAGAGGCATAAAGCGCATATATATGAAACCAATATGAATGTTATCATTATTTATTGGGACCATTGTGGATGACGTTCAGCTGAGATGTGAGAACCCTGGAGGTGTTTATGAACTCTACCATGATCCTAGATCACAAAACACTCAAAGACGTTTTGTACATTTGCTGCATCTCTCAATAATTTTGCAGTTTCATCGATGGGATGATTTTCAATAGAAATTTTCTTTATCTTTTTTTTCCCTTCGTAAATTTAGCTTTGTGTAGATGGCACCCGTAAAAAGGATAATTTTTGTGTGCATTTAATGTTGCACTTAGCTTCCAAGAAGAGATTAAAACTACTTGGCGTTCCTGCAATTTCTGTTCTTTTTTTCATGTTCAAGCCTAGATAAGGTGACTCGAGTCTGACTCAAGTGCCATTTTGAGTAACTCGGACTCAAATCACCATGTACAATAACTGGGGCTCAGACTCAACCCTCAATAATACATTTTTAAACCCAGGGAATATTCTGAATCCTGTAGTTAGTATTGACTCGGACTTGGACTTGACCATAGAGTGACTTGTGACTCGACTTTGGAGACTATAACTCAGATTTGAAATTTGAGAACTCGAATACAAGTTCTTATTCAACCACAATTGCTGTTGATTTTTTTTGTCTGCTTTTGTAGTTATATAAGTATTTCCATAGATCTCCAAACACGATTCACCCTAGGGGCTACGTGTGAAGCAATGTGCACATAGCAGTGTGCGCATGTGAACCATCTGCTTGTATACTGTCATTCCAGATCCCACTACATTACACTTACGAACAAGATAAGGGAAGATTGTTGTCTTGATTTATTTGACCAATGGTATGCAGCGTATTTACGTGAAGAAGATATTCAAGTTATTTACGCTATTGTTAATATGTTTTATCTGTATCTTGTTTTCAGACACCAAAGAGGCAATGACATCCCTAATCAACCCTTCCTATGATAGTAACGCAATCTCCCCCTCTGATCAAGTCAACGCAAACACAACAACAACAAGCAACTCACTATCCAACAAGCTTAGCGATGCCCTGGAGAATGACAACAAGTCCCTAGGCCTCACCTTGGATGAAGCCCTCATAGATACCAACCTCACCTTTGAGTTTGACAACGGTGGATCCAAGAGAAACTCCGGCTCAGAGAAGAGCCGAACAAAGTACGCCTCTACAGATCTGTCCGAGATGGGAATCGGGAACCCTTTGGAAGCATTGGTCGACAGCGACGGAGAGCTGGACGAGAGGCTGACTGTCGCAGATGACAACATCCTGAGAGAGAGGAATAAGAAGAAAGCAGAAGCTATGTTTGCTGACATTGATTTTATCGATGATGGTGAGGAAGATGATTACGAGGATGAAGATGATGATGATGATGATGATGAGGATGAGGAAGAGGAGGAAGAAGAACAGGAGATGATAAATGTAGATGAATCTTCAAAGGACAGTGGACGTGAAAAGGACACTAAGAGGATGAAAATAACGGATAAGCCTGAGAGTGGGGAAGATAGGGAGGAACCTAAAGATCCTGATGCTGATCTTGTGTCCCCAGAGGAGGAGGTTCGCGCCTCCAACTTGGGGGGCTTCCTCCGTTACTACGCAAACCTAGAATCCATTGCAAAGGGTCGTATGGAAAACCCTGATGATGAGACAGCTTCCATAAACGGAAGCATCAGTGACTCGGATGATGAAAGCGAGATCAGAGAAGGATTATACGAACCACCCCAACATGCCACACCTTATGATTCCGGTCCTTCAACCATGGACGACGATAGCACTGATTGCGAGTCAACCTATGAAATGCTGTACAACAGTTTCGGACTCCGTGTCCAAGAAGAAGGCATCTCTAAAGAACTCCTCTCACCAACGAATGGACAACATGACCACGGCTACGTGAGCGAAACCTCCACAGACGACAAATCATCTCCTATCAAACGACCCGGTGTGCTTCTCCGGGAAGGCAGTAAACCTTCACTGAGTACTCTGATCGAAGACTCAAGAAGCGTTGACAAAATAGAACAAGATGAAGCAGAATCCGGGGTTGAGGTCACCCCCGAGCCCAAGACCAACAAAGACCCCATGAAGAAGAGCACCTTACAGAAGCCTACATCGCTACCTCCAGGATGGAAGGAGGTGGCTGACATGAGAGGCACTTACTATTGGCATGTTCCTAGCGGAACTACTCAGTGGAATCCACCGTCACCAGTGTGTGGTGAATCGTCTTCAAGTCCACCAAGAAAACCAGCACGATCGGTAGGTATACATACATGTAGCTAGTTTTTGTTTTCATGAGATGTCATCTTACGGGCAACTTGAATTTGGCTTTGATCTGCGCCAAGCATTTTTAATTTGTCTGCAATTTAGTGCTTCACCATCCAGTGATGTAGGGAATTTAACACAAACTGCATGGTAAAAAATCCAAGATGTATCTGTCAATGTTGTTAATGCTATCATACATTTGTCTTTACTATATTGTACCAAAATACATAAATATCAAAATGCAAAAAAGTAGTTATTGGCCCCACATTTCGACCCTATCAAAGGCTATTTTGTACAAATATACATACACCGTACAGAGCAAAATGAGTATAGTAAACAGGGAAAAAATAAAAGAGAAGTATTACACTATAATTCGTTTACCTTCCTTCTTTAAAAAAATCTCAAGTTTGTGCATTAATAATGCATGAAATTTTTCTGCAACCTAAAAAATAGTTCAGATTTTTCCGTTGGGAAATTATTTGCGCCGTATATATTATGGTAGGAAGTGACCTTTGGAGAATGGAGAAGAGTGCAAGAAATGTAGTACAGTATGATGCGTTTAATTAAGTTGCCCTTCAAAGTGTTATTCATTTGTGCATCTGTAGACTTTTATCACACTGAGGCCATATTTGTCTAATTCCCTGAATGCTAGACCATAATAACAACTTTAAAGGGACCCAGACTATTGTTCCTTTTCTTACTGTTTGGTCGCATGTTCCTTTATGAAAGAAACACAAGATGGCTGTAGTATGAAGAAGGTTTGCATGGCACGTCTGACAAATCATTGATTTGTAAGCTGCACAAATTCCCTCAATAATTGATTCATATTAACCAGTTCACGTCGGGAATAAAAAAAGTTTTTCTGGGCCCCTGTGGCGGGTTTATTTTTCCCACACACACGTTAATGGAACCTTCCACAGCGGGTGGCCGGCACTTCCGAGCATGTCACCGTACACGCGTGGCTCAACCAAGCATGCATACAAATATTCCGGAGTTTCCTCTGGCGTGTTTAGACGCTCTCCGATCCTTGGTGACAAAAAAAATTTTGCGTGTATACACGGCCTCCGATGCGAACTGGTTAAGTTATAAAGTTAACCCACATTTTGCAGTGGGAAATAGACCATTCCAGCCTGTCACTCAAACAGCACCGATAGACCCTTAGTGTTACGCCATTCCATGACTACTGTCGGTCAAGCACTTTTGCGATGTCCATGGCGGTGTGGGTGGCCATGACTGACAGTTTTCATCGTTGCTTAAGATGGGCGGGGCCTAGGGCCAAATCTGGATCGTCTTTCTTATCAACGTATGATCTGGTTTTATTCCTCCTAGTTTGTCTACGGAATTGTATTTACTCTCTGTCGCGGGCTAAACCCAACAAAATATTCAAAATCCCATCAAAATCTACTAGATAATCAACCCAAAATGTAGAAAATACATATTTTGGCAACGCAGTTACGACAGATGTGACAAAAATGTAACCATAGTATTTGTTCACTTATTAAATTTTTTTTTTAAATTTCCATTCATACATATTGGTGAGAACACTAAATTCAAAAGATAATCATCATACATGTACTTATCATGTACTTATCATGTACTTATCATGTACTTATCATGTACTTATCATGTACTTATCATGTACTTATCATGTACTTATCATGTACTTATCATGTACTTATCATGTACTTATCATGTACTTATTATGTACTTATTATGTACTTATTATGTATACATGATCATATTGTCTCCAACTGCAACCTTTACCATGCCCCACATGGGTTTGATGGCATAATGAACCTTGATGATGACATGGCAGACTGGCTTTCTTCCAGTCTGCCTGTTTAATCACCCATTGTACTGACTTGCAACCATACGAACGATGTATACATGTACCCATACATGTACATGTTAGAAGCAACAACAGAAAATTATAAAATAGTGTCAATGACTTTATTCACAGCCTGGATGAGTCTGTTCAGTGAATTAGCAAAATTCAATGATTTTTATTTTCACATTTACATGTGGTTTAGCTGAATTCAGTGAATTTTATTTCACAAATCCTATGCAATTCCCAGATATCAGTTTCAGATATTTTTGTTTTCTCACCTGCCTGAATCATCTCGATTGAAGGACTGGCATTTGCACATGAACACATACATTGTACATGTTCTTCACTTTTTCTAGGGCATCTTGTAAATACAGTACACTTAAGGCCAAGAAACTATGCAACCCTCAGATTCCATTGTCTTCTTACATAAATCAACTTAATGTGTGCTAAACCGGGTTGTATAGTATCCCTCTAATGAGAGACACTCAGTATTGCCACTTATGCTTGGGAAGCATCTGCCAACCCTCGGGCTATGAAAAAATTATTGAATCAAGAAGCCAGGCCATTATGCTAATAATTGATTTTCTGCACAGAGTACTTTGTTCTGTAAATTGTGGCCATATTAAGAACCCTGAGTGATTTAAAGTTAGGCATATTCCATGTACTTTGGTGCAATGCTCATAGATTGTATGTGGTGTGCACACATGCATAAGATCACTACATCATAATGTTTAAAAAGGGGGTGGATAAATATTTTTTTTAAAGAACAAATTGTGAGTGAAAATGTGCAAAATATTCAAGCCTTTTTGTTTCTATCTTACTTTTAACTTACAATTAAAGATGATCCAAATGTTGTGGACAACACATATGGATCCCTTTCCAGTCAATTTAAAAGTAAATGAACTATTCTCATTTTGCAAAAAAAAAAAAAAATGTACCTGTGATGTATTTGTTATAAAATATCAAAAGTAAACAGGCTAGGCAGAAATTACCTAAGCATCACTTGTGTAGATTACACACCTTCCAGTGAGGAGGAAAACGGAGGCAATTCCCCCAACAACGTACTGAAAATTCATGAGGGATTTACTGCGCATGGCAAGGCCAACTGAATTCATTGTACCGAGGTAAACCACCTTATCTTAATAAGTGAAGACAAACAATGAAATTTGTGAAATAAACATGAAACGATCCCTGCTCCCTTTACCTGGTGGCTTTTGGTCAACGGGGCCGAGCGGGGAGTGAAACGCTAGTTTTATAATTCATTCATTGCATGATCTCACGCCTGGTGATGTACACAGAACTTGATATCTCCAGAGAGTAGCTGACAAACACTGCCAATATCGGTTGAGACGCATGTCAGAATTAAGTAATGTGACATTTTCAAGCATATGAGGTTAAAGTGGAAATGGGAAATAACAACTGGAAACAGTTGAATGCACAACACAATATGAAAATATGTCTTGGTCTTCTCTGTCTTCCTACACCTAAAAATTTAATAAAACCTAAAAATTAAATAAAAATAACAACCAAGTTTTAAGAAAACAATTCTAAAATTTAAAGCAGAATGATTGTTTCGGTGGATCCTGTTGGCCAACTTTTTATTTTTCTTGTTTTGGGAGATTTGGTTACATGCCTTTTCATATCGACTCGTGTTACACAAATCATTTAAATAAAAAGATTTAAAAATACATATTTCATGTGAATCATCATTTAAATTCCTCTTTTCCTAGTAGAAAGGAAATTACTTTAAAAAAAATGTTTGACCGGGCATGAATAAAGAGAAATTATATTTCAAAATACAAAAATGCATTATAGTAGTTAAAGGCCTTATGTTTCGAACCTACATTGTAGCAGGTTCTTTCTCAAAGGCAAAATGGAAGATATACATGTACAGACATGCACACAAACTGAACACAGGAGTGTATGACACAGAGGATGATACATGCACATTCAATGCTGATCAAATAACAGTACATGTTGACTGTGAAACAATGCTTCAGTTATTGATCTTTTGAAATGTCTTATCTGAAAGTAATTTACTTCCATTGTACAGTTCAAAGTGGTCTACTCGAGAACCACATTACGAGTTAACAAGAGAAGCATACAGAATATGCAGAGCGGTCTAGCTTACCGGATTCAAGTTCTGGTGTTAGCAACATAATGTGGGTTCGAATCACGGCCGTGACACTTGTGTCCTTGAGCAAGACACTTAATCATAATTGCTTCTCTCCACCCAGGGGTTAAATGGGTACCTGTGAAGGCAGAGTTGGTTTGCTCTATATGCGCTAGAAATGGCAGCAATTGAGCTGTATACTCCCCAGGGAGCTGAGATGGTTTCAGGAATGATTTATGAGCCTTATGAGCAGGGATAATAATATAATGCGCCTTGAGCACCACTTAGTTGGTGGATACGTGCGCTATATAAATCCACACATTATTATTATTATTATTATTACTACAAGGGTCAAAATCAGTCAAAATGTTGATGTAGTTGCCAAGTTATGTCACAATTACGAACAGGATACCAAGCTACCTAACAGTGCAAACAAATTAACCCTACATGTAACTCCCTAAGCATTGTTAGTGAACAATAAAAATCCTTCAAAATCCTCCAACTGCCTTTGTTGTCTAGGGAGTTAAGGGTTAATGTACTATACACGTGTACAAACAGTGAGGAATACCATGGAATGAATTAATTGTATTTCAGATCATCAATAGAGACTGGTTTTCTTCATTATCCTTAGGAATTCTTGCTCATTGATTTCACCGTCACCATCCCTATCAGCTTCATCAATCATTTCCTGTCAAGAAAAGAAAGAAAAATAGGTTCCAAATGATGGCGACACATGATAACATTAACCCTCCTACTACTACAAGGGTCAAAATCAGTCAAAATGTTGATATAGTTACCAAGGTATATCTAATGCACTTAAAAAGTTAAACACTGTCAAACCTTACGTGTAGTACTAGTAAGTACATTTACAGGTCAAAATGAGTCAACCGTTTTTGACTGGTAAAAGCATTGTCTTGTATTGTTGAGGGTGGTCAAAATGACAGTAAAAACCAGTCAAAAATGCCCCTGTGTGCACATTTGGGTCAACAGTCAAAACAGGCAGTTGACTGGTTTGATCTCTATAGCAACTTCCCACTAAAGTGCGGCAATAGTAGGAGGGTTAAAAATCTTCTCACAATTTGGAGATTCTAGAGCTGGCTTATCAAATAACCATCGAAACCTGCCCATACATGTATATTTATTATTTTTTAAATAGAATTTTTTTTTTATGAAGAGGTTTATACATGTGTAGCAGAACATCAAGGCTCTCTGATTCACACTTGTACATGTTCATAAAGATTGTACTGTACTTAACAATATTCATATGATTTGAAGCTTTACAAGGTGGATTGAATAAGGGTTGCAGGTACATAGCACTATGTGAAATAAACTCTTCTATGAAGAAGTGTGTGATGAGGATTGATCTTGACATTTCGAACAGTATGCTCTGTCCATCTTCAGAAGAAAATAAAGAAAAGAATTATAGCAATATTCTGTTCATAAAATTGGTATTGTAGCAATGGTAAGAGACTTGTTAAGAAGAAACAAAAGCGATCCACAGGTTGTAATTTGTATACATTATATAAAGATGCAGAGCACGCATAACTACACACATCATCAATTCATAAGTAAACACAACCACCTCGCAGTGTAATTACACAGCTTGGCTCGATCATCATATTTTCCCTCCATCTTCTCCCTAACACTAACGTCGCATTAGTATCCACAGAAAATACTGTCGGTACCTCGACAGAAATTCCAGCATCCTCTGCTTTCCCTCGACGGTTTTGTCCCGTTTTCTCCATGTTTTCGATGGACCTCAGCCCAGGATGCCCATGGGAAATGACGCGTAATCAATCTGCGAAGAGCCAGGTTTGGGTCTACGTACTCAAGGCATTATTCTCGCTCGTACTTCAATTATTCTGCTTGCGTAGATTGGGAAGGATGAGTCATCGTCACACTTGCTGTAAGATAAGCAGTGTGAGCGTGCAGCCTGGCAATAAGAAAGTTTATTTTTTTTCTTAATTCTAAATTGAAGATAAATTTATTGGAAGCTGTCATCTGAGTTTTATTTTCATCCTGCCATCTTATGTACTTCCTTGCCAGATTGTCGGTATTTTGTTGTAGTTAGAACTACAAATTTCAATCATTTTTTTTAAATTTACAGCAGTTCCTCAAAATATATTTTAGTTTTAAAAAGAGAAGGAAGTTTATTGAGAAGAAATTTGAAAGATTTGACTAATAATTACAGTAATCTGAATTACTGCATTTGTTTTTAATTTTTATAAATTTAAAGAAAGTGAAATAATTTTCAGTTCATATTTAGGAAAGAGTACTCTTTCCTAAATTCCATGTTAGAATATGATTTTTCAAATTTTTGGTAATTTTTACTAAAAATCGTAATGCATTTTCACTATTTTCTCATTAACAATACAATGTTTTAAGCTGCAACTTTCACAGACCAATGCTTGTTTAACCCTAACTCCCTAGGCCCGTTTGCTTACACATAACCTGAATCCTCCAAAATCCTTCAGTAGTAAAGCAAGCACATGACATGTATGCACACATGTGTTTCTAATCTGTGATACATGTACATGTACATGACCAGGGACCCTCCCTGCATTGCATGGAGCAATAAACGGTGTCCAGTGACCCAAGCACTGACTTTGCAATCACTACAATAATCATGGATGTACATGTACATGTACATGTACCATGGAAAGGCAAGTATGCCTAACCTCAGTCCTCCAAAATCCTTCACTTAAGCAAAGAGCATGTAGCATGTAACCTCAATTCTTCAAAATCCTTCACTTTGGCAAAGAGGATTTTGGAGGATTTTGGAGGATTTGGGAAGGTTAGGGTTTTAATGCAATCTTAAGCATACTTGCAAAAGCAGTCTTGCCAACTTCTTCCCTTTTAAAACTGTCTAGCAGTGTTTAACACTCCATTCTGCATGAGGACAGCAGACGCAACAGGATTGCTGCATAAATACAGAATATTTTATTATTACTGTAACTGCGGATACACTCAGTCCGTCTCGCCATGTTTGCTTAGCAAAGGCAATTTACCCGGTAACGACTGATCAAATGCACAATGCACATATGGATATGCGGTTTTCGCTTCATTACCTGCCCATCCAGTTGAGACTGGGCAAACCTGTAGAGAAATAAAATAAGAAAACAGATCTATAACAAAAGGAAGAAGCAGCATGGATGATGATACATGTATATCGTGTACATTATTTATTTACCTTACATTTACATTTCATTTGTTTGATTAATTGGAATTCGTTGTTTGTTACTTGTAAATGGCTTTATGTTGAAACCCTTTCGTAATTGGAAACAGATGTCCCTTGATGCAATTTAGTTACAGATATAGTCAACAAATTGAAAGGTATTACATTTGTAAAGTTGTGAAATATTGAGTGATTGAAAAGAAAGTTTCGTCTGAATATAGATTTTCAGAATTTGCTGCGTGTACATGTACATTATTATCCCAGAAACTGATCTCAATCTTAATTGCCCCTTCAGATATATCACAGCTGAAGTGCAGTACATATGTACATGTGTACAAGCACCTCAGCAAAATTAGAACAACATCGATGAATATGCTTCATTGCTTATTTTTAGTTACTTGGAAAAAACATTGTAGGTTCAATATTCTGTACATTTTTCTTACAGTTACATTTACTTCACTCAGTTACTTAGTTTCTGTACCCTAATCATGCAGATTCGTTTGTGGATTGATTGAAGACTTGCCATCATTTTACCAATATTTAAGTAATATCACATGACAAAATCTCACATTGAAAAATTGTCCACAAGAAAAACAGCATCGAATGACCTTTTTTTTTTTTTTGTATTATAAAAGACCATAGTCTCTACAGGTATTAATTTGTTACCTTGACCACCCTGTCAATTTCACTTTCCTTCTGACCTGACAATTTCCCCACCTTCAAGGTTCCCCTTATTATCTTGACCTGTCTAGCACATCTTATGAACCAGACAGAGGGCATTCTGTTAATGCCTTCCCTATTTTGTGTAACCTTAAACTTAAAAAAAATCTGATTATCTATAAGCCTATTAGTCTCTTCCTCATTGGTTAAAGGGACAATATCATCACGATCAGAGCAGACTTTCAACAGTGTCCTAGTTCAAGATGAACACAATGACTGAAAATTACTGGGTCATTTATGCAGCAGCAACGGTAATTTGACCTTTGGGGAATTATTTTCAGTCACTGAGTTAATCTAAAACTCGTACTCCGATTCCAAGCCCTGTTGATCGTGATGACATTGTCCCTTCAAAGGGAAGGTACATCATTGGTATTTGAAAATGTAGGTTTATTTCAATCATCTTGGTGGTTATAAATAAATCGTTAAATTAACCTGTGAATGTTTCATCACAAAAGGTGCTCACGTTTTTGAGAAAAAAAAAAAAAACTATGAACTTAATGTATACATGTACTTCATATTTAAATCTATTTTGTTTCTCCCTTTTTCCCCCCTTTTTTTCCCCCCAAACACTGTCAACATACCTCTCATCAAGACTTAATCAGAATCAGAAGTTAAAAATCTTCAAATACTTTTCCCGTGGAAAGAGTGTGGACTGCAGGCTATTGCATGAGTCACACGTCTCGAAGTACATGTAGAATGCTAAGAAAAGTGTCTTTGTAGCAGCGGCTGTCACTTGTGATCCAATGGAGTCTTGTTTAATTTAACTACGGAGTACGCTGCCAAGATGAAACTTGATTAATAAGCTCCAATACTCATCAGTGCTCAGGATCATAAGCAACAGAAAGATAATGAAAAGATTTCTCCTGTGGATTATATGATCTGATTATATTCTTAAAATTTGTTCTTCAGGATTAATACACATTCAGTGTATATTATTGATTTTGAAAATAAAATCGCACCTTATTTTTGGGTTCATTTTTAAAATGAGATGAAATACATGTATATTGAATTACTCAACTTAAAATAAATTATACTATTTTGGTACACCAGACACGTTTTTTGAATTACATGGTTGAAAAAGTTCACGTTTTCTATTGACATTTGAAGATTCCATGACAACTTGCTAATCTCCGTGTCGGGACAACCCACATGGGACCCCATGTTAGAACAGCCCCGTCATACCAATTACTGGAATATTACTGTAACATAATTCCTGCATGTCCTATGCATTAGCACCCATCTTCAGTGTGACAACAGGCACACATGATCAGCCCATGTATATTCACGTACAGGGGCAGCTGAGTGGATAGCTCATCACGTCGCTGCCATTATGCATCAAGGATTTATATGCATGCACGCTCAAACGCAAATGAAGCATCGAGTAGTGGCAAGCCCCAAGGCTGGTGGCCACTGCACGCGAGCAGAGCGCGGCTCTCTAGCCGGGAGGTGTTAAATGAAATGCTTGCATAGGGACTGAGATAGATTTGGCATAGTGCCAGAAGTGATGGTGGCTCACCGTTTTTCTAACTTATTGCTGCAGCATGCACACATTTCAGTGTATTAAGACAACGATGCAACCATCATGAATATATCAAACCAATGAAAGACAAGGCGAGAGTAAGGAACAGAAAACCAGGCCATGAAAGATTGAATTAGAAAACAGCGTCCAAGAGAAAATAATCCATTTACATAATAAGTAAAATTAGGAGAGTTTCCTTGCACAGAAGTAAGGTGTGAAAAGTAACACATCCGTTACAAATGAGATCTGTAGCATCGCACAGTGGAAAGTACAATCCATTATAATATCTATGAATTTTGCAATGTGGATCCGATTTTTTGCTTATTCAAGGGAAAGAAAAATAATGTCTTCATTTAATCCGATTCCAAGCATAAATTGTGTTTTCCTTTGCTGACATGAATATGAGATAATAACTGATATAAACATTATAAGATGACAATATTTGTCAGGTGGCTGAAATATTTAAGGTTTTAATAAGATCTGCAGCACCACATGGTGGAAAGTACAATCTATTATATGAATAGAATCTATGAATTTTGCAATGTGGATCTGATTTTTTGCTTATTTTGGGGATGGAAAAATAATGTTTTCATTTAACCCGATTTCAGGTGGCTGAAATATTTATGATTTTAATAAGTGTCTGATATTTCAATCAACCCTGTCAATTACATTAGATAGTGCTGTTCTTTGAAGTAAAAATAGTTTGGAAAGGATTCTTTGCGCAAAAAATATCGGCAATAGGTTGAAGCCACCGATAGTAATTACTTATCACTAATCACCAAAAGCAGAAAAGTTAGTGTGACACTGACAGAATAAAATGTAAGTCCTTGAAAAAAAAAAAAAATTCAGTAACATTCTTTAATTTTAATTTACTTTAATTTTGTTTCTTAATGTACAGCTGGAGAGATTGAATACAGAATCAGAGAGCCAAGATGGCGGCGAAGGTGACCACAGCTTGAAAGATTTCCAACAGTCTACAATACGCTATGCCAACCTCAAGCTGGGTCCTGGCTCAGAAAATGATCCAGAACCACCTACATCAAAAGAGAAGAGTGTAAGTAAAAAGATTCTGTCTGTTGACATATGTGACCTGTTACAACGATATGAGCGTAAAGTCGCACTGTACCATTTCACAGGACAGCGGGAAAAGTGAAAAATCAGAGGGGAGGTCTAATTTTTGTTTGTTATTATATTTGCAATTTGTAAATCTCCTTATATCGAATTCCAAATTTTCAGTTCGATCAGACAATTAAAAACTTCAATTTCAGGCCATTTTCGGTTGTAGCTTTTATTGTGTTCTAACAAACAACTTGAAACAAACATGGCAACAAAGCCGCAAATCCCCCTCTGGTGGTCTGGGGGATCGCCGTAACCCCAAGTGTTTTATATCATTGGAAAGCTCTTGTTCTGCTGAATCCAGAAATACCAATAACTCAATTGTTTAAATTTCCGACTTTAAGCTCATTTTGTGGTGACAGGTCACATATATATAACATAAAGACGGACAACAGCTATTCAAAATTTATTATTATTATTATTATTATGGTTTATTAAAAAATCTGCTCATTGCAGCCTACCGGCTGAATTACAAAACAGTTTACATTAAAAATATAAAGAATAATGATGTCAGGACACTGTAACTGTGCCCGACTTGGGATAAAACCATGGGCAAATGAGCCATGCATGGCATGGTGGAATAGTCCTGCAATCCTTATTGGATGTTCTGTGTGTACGTGTAGATGTGTACACGCAGTATTTAAGACTACGCATGCTCTATGCCCATGGTTTAAGAAAATCTGAGGTAACGGTTTTATGGATGCGCTGCTGTCCGTTTTATGTCTGTGGTGTATTGTGGTATCTGAGATAACGGTTTATGGATGCGCTGCTGTCCGTTTTATGTCTGTGGTGTATTGTGGTATTTGCTAGAGGTCTTTGTAGCTAGAGGAGCGTAAATAAACAGAGAGCAGTGAAACCGCCTTAAAATAACTCTTAACTCCTTTGTTGTGATCCAATAAATGTGTGGAACATCTGCACCGAGGGAGGAAAGCTCACTCACCGTAAGAAAACATTGAGAATGTCTCCTCATGTTTCCTCCCCAGTGGTTCATTAAGCTCACATTGTATCGTCTTAATCTTGTTTCATCCTTTACAGCCACGGGGTATTCGTTTCCATGTCCGGTCCCTGGGATGGGTGGAGATGGAGGACTCGGATCTCTCACCGGGGAAGAGCAGTTTGGCCGTCAACAACTGCATCCGACAACTGTCCTACAGAAAGAATGACATCAGAGACACAGCTGGGATATGGGGAGAGGTAGGCCGGATGGATTGTTTGTTTTTCAAGAGTGAATCCTTAAACAAACTTTTGTGTAGAATGTTTAAAGACTTCCACGAGGGAAAGGGGAGAAGTTGAGAGCTGCTTTTGTCTAAGGGTTAAGAAAGAAGATGATAATAATTTGTTATTATTTTTTTAAATTATTATCTATTCAGCCAATGACAACATCAACAAAGCATATAAACAGTACATCAACTAATACAATGGAAATGTAAAGCACATTGGAAATATACTCACAAGGGAAAGGGATGGAGGAACATGTACATTAGATAGATGGAGGGAGGGGAGGGGGACGGAGGAACATGTACATTAGATAGATGAAGGAGGGAGGGGAGAGGGATGGAGGAACATGTACATTTGATAGATGAAGGAGGGAGGGGAGAGGGATGGAGGAACATGTACATTAGATAGATGAAGGAGGGAGGGGAGGGGGACGGAGGAACATGTACATTAGATAGATGAAGGAGGGAGGGGAGGGGGACGGAGGAACATGTACATTAGATAGATGAAGGAGGGAGGGGAGAGGGACGGAGGAACATGTACGTTAGATAGATGAAGGAGAGAGAGGAGAGGGACGGAGGAACATGTACATTAGATAGATGAAGGAGGGAGGGGAGGGGGACGGAGGAACATGTACATTAGATAGATGAAGGAGAGAGAGGAGAAGGACGGAGGAACATGTACATTAGATAGATGAAGGAGGGAGGGAGGGACGGAGGAACATGTACATTAGATAGATGAAGGAGAGAGAGGAGAAGGACGGAGGAACATGTACATTAGATAGATGAAGGAGGGAGGGGAGGGGGACGGAGGAACATGTACGTTAGATAGATGAAGGAGAGAGAGGAGAGGGACGGAGGAACATGTACATTAGATAGATGAAGGAGGGAGGGGAGGGGGACGGAGGAACATGTACATTAGATAGATGAAGGAGAGAGGAGAGGGACGGAGGAACATGTACATTAGATAGATGAAGGAGGGAGGGGAGGGGGACGGAGGAACATGTACATTTGATAGATGAAGGAGGGAGGGGAGAGGGATGGAGGAACATGTACATTAGATAGATGAAGGAGGGAGGAGAGGGAGGGAGAACATGTACATTAGATAGATGGAGGGAGGGGAGGGGGACGGAGGAACATGTACATTAGATAGATGAAGGAGGGAGGGGAGAGGGATGGAGGAACATGTACATTAGATAGATGAAGGAGGGAGGGGAGGGGGACGGAGGAACATGTACATTAGATAGATGAAGGAGAGAGAGGAGAGGGACGGAGGAACATGTACATTAGATAGATGAAGGAGGGAGGGGAGGGGGACGGAGGAACATGTACATTTGATAGATGAAGGAGGGAGGGGAGAGGGATGGAGGAACATGTACATTAGATAGATGAAGGAGGGAGGAGAGGGAGGGAGGAACATGTACATTAGATAGATGGAGGGAGGGGAGGGGAGGGGGACGGAGGAACATGTACATTAGATAGATGAAGGAGGGAGGGGAGAGGGATGGAGGAACATGTACATTTGATAGATGAAGGAGGGAGGGGAGAGGGATGGAGGAACATGTACAGTCATTAGATAGATGAAGGAGGGAGGGGAGGGGGACGGGGACGGAGGAACATGTACATTAGATAGATGAAGGAGGGAGGGGAGGGGGACGGAGGAACATGTACATTAGATAGATGAAGGAGGGAGGGGAGAGGGATGGAGGAACATGTACATTTGATAGATGAAGGAGGGAGGGGAGAGGGATGGAGGAACATGTACATTAGATAGATGGAGGGAGGGGAGAGGGATGGAGGAACATGTACATTAGATAGATGAAGGAGGGAGGGGAGAGGGATGGAGGAACATGTACATTAGATAGATGAAGGAGGGAGGGGAGAGGGATGGAGGAACATGTACATTAGATAGATGAAGGAGGGAGGGGAGAGGGATGGAGGAACATGTACATTAGATAGATGGAGGGAGGGGAGAGGGATGGAGGAACATGTACATTAGATAGATGGAGGGAGGGGGATGGAGGAACATGTACATTAGATAGATGGAGGGAGGGGAGAGGGATGGAGGAACATGTACATTAGATAGATGAAGGAGGGAGGGGAGAGGGATGGAGGAACATGTACATTAGATAGATAAAGGAGGGAGGGGAGGGGAGGGGAGAGGATAGACAATCCATTCCAAGGTGGCCAGGATGAACAAAAGTGTACCTAAACACTGACTCAAAAGCCTGCTCAAATGGGATGGAAGAAATGGTGACATTTCAACTGCCTGTTTAGGTTTCAAACTCACAATCCTCTGATTACCAATAAGAAAAAAAATTATCTCCCTGTAGGTATACCTATACAAACTGTTTGCTATGTAGTATAAGATTTATTCTTTGAGATTTAAAATAAAGTATGGTTAACCCTAACCTTCCCAAATTCTCCAAAATCCTCTGCTAAAGTGAAGGATTGAGGTTACATGCTACATGCTCTTTGCTAAAGTGAAGGATTTTGGAGGATTGAGGTTATTAGGCATACTTACCTTTCCATGGTACATGTAAATCCATGTTTGTTGTAGTGATTGCAAGGTCAGTGCTTGGGTCAGTGGACACTGTTTATTGCTCCATGCATGCAGTAGGGAGGGTTCCTGGCCATGTACATGTATCACAGATTAGAAACACGTGTGTGCATACATGTCATGTGCTTGCTTTACTACTGAAGGATTTTGGAGGATTCAGGTTATGTGTAAGCAAATGGGCTTAGGGAGTTAGGGTAAATGTTTGATTATAAGAATTGAGAGGTTTGATAATGTCAAGAACATTTTTGTAATGTCCACTCGAAGATTTGCTGACTTCTACACTGTTTGACAAGGGCTGGGAAAATAATCTGCACAGTCATACATGAATGAGACGCAGAGCAAAATGTGTGGGTTTGTTCCAAGTATTTCATTACTGTAATGTGGAAATAGAGAGTGACTTATATATGACATGAACAAACAGACTGGAAATTGAAGAACAGGGAGTGTCATGCAGTTTCTTCTCAACTTTAACCTTTCCTAGAGCTCTGTCTCTATCTCAAGATTTCGCCAATATTTGTAGATCCAAATATAATTTAAAGGGAGTGTACACCATTGGTAATTAACCAATTACAAAATTAACGAATTATAATCGAGAAAATTACTTGATGTGAAGTTGGTGATGGTACCGAACATCCTGAGAAATTATTCCATCTGACATGCTGTCATTTTTTTGAAACATGACATGTGTTACACATTGGAAATGGATCACAGCTGTGATCCATTTTCCACATTAGAATGCACACAAACAAATCTTAACGCATTTTCATTATTTTCTTGTTAATAACACAATAGAATAAGCTGAAACTTTCACAGGTTGGTTAACCCTAACCTTCCCAAATCCTCCAAAATCCCCTTTGCTAAAGTGAAGGATTTTGAAGGATTGAGGTTACATGCTGCATCCTCTTTGCTAAAGTGAAGGATTTTGAAGGATTTTGAAGGATTGACGTTACATGCTACATCCTCTTTGCTAAAGTGAAGGATTTTGGAGGATTGAGGTTATTAGGCATATGTGCCTTTCCATGGTACATGTACATCCATGTTTGTTGTAGTGATTGCAAGGTCAATGCTTGGGTCAGTGGACACTGTTTATTGCTCCATGCATGCAGGGAGGGTCCCTGGCCATGTACATGTATCACAGATTAGAAACGCATACATGTCATGTGCTTGCTTTACTACTGAAGGATTTTGGAGGATTCAGGTTATGTGTAAGCAAATTGGGCCTAGGGAGTTAGGGTTAATATACCTATCTCTTGATTTGAATCAAGTATAGATGCATTATAGACATTTCACCAAATCTGTATACTCTCTTTAAGCATGTGAAATGAGATACCCACCAAGGTATTTCCAAAACTTTCTTAAATTCTTTCTACAAAAAAACCCAGCAGTTTGTCAGATATTGGGGACTAATAATGTTAGGAGTCTACCTATGAATTACAATTGTGACATTATGATAAACATACAAATACACTACATGTATGTATTTACAGACTCGTAAAGAATCACCTTCTTTAGTCTATCCTATGTGCCCATGTGCCCCAAACAGCATTTTCTGCCCTTAGCCAAATCATTTAACTTGCAGTATCACTTAAATTGATGAACACATACGGACTTTCACCAATCTATATATCGCGGAACCCGCTACTATATAGGATTCTAGCCGGCCAATCGTCATCGGGCAAGCTCGGTGGTCAAGAGGTTAAGACGTCTGCACTAGTAAGCAGGAGGTCGTGGGTTCGAATCCCGCCCGAGTAGCCTGTGTAGTTTTTTCACAGATATTCGGAAAGCACTGAGCATACAGTGCTATACACACGTCGGTGTAGGGCAAAATTAAATCAATTAACATACGGACTTGTTCAAATTATCTCCCGGAAGCATTCCCGATTCCTCAAAGATAAAGGTTTTCTGCAAGACTTCCTGAATTCGTCCCCGGAGATTTGCCAAGAAATAACTCACAGAAATAATGTCGCAGCCATACAATAACAATGTGAAGTCCTAGGAATATGCGCGGCCGACTCAATTTATTTCCATATCCCTCAAAAGAAACCAACTGAAACCCCCTTTGGTCGTTGGTCAATAATGGCCTATTTTCTTTCGGCGTATGCAGGGCAAGGATATGTATATGGTACTGGAGGATGAATATCTCAAGCTGACAGATCCCAATGATGGTACAATACTAAATTCACAACATGTTTGTAGCATCCGAGTTTGGGGAGTAGGTCGAGATAACGGAAGGTAGGTGATGTATATATTGCTCTTAAAATCCTCCTTTAACGAATCTTCTCTCTCCATTGACTGGATTTTATTCATTCACTCATTCATTCATTTTATTTTTGTATAAGGAATAATTCTAAGTACACACACTATCAATTCCTTTCATTATTTTTCAGTAAATAGTTAGATGTATGATTGTATATATGGTTGTATTAAGTTTAAGATTATTTGAAGAATGGTAGCTAGTGTACATGTAATTCAAGGGAAATTTGAGAAATTCAAAAAAAAAATTCTGTGTTTTACAATAAAACGGTTTAAAAATAGAATTTAAATATTAGACATATATGTCAAGTACAGACATCAAAACACAATATATACAAAATTACTTACAATATGTGTAAAAATGCAAACTTAAAAACAAAATCCCAGTGATGATAAAAAAATTCAAACAATTTACAGTTTGCTAAAAATGAAGTTAGATTTATAAAAAGGCTTTTGAAGCGTTTTGGACAGACTAATAATAATCTTAGCTCTTGTTGATCTATAATCTGATATTAAAATTCCTGGGACTTCCGTTATTTATCATATTTTGCCCACTCGTCTGACCTTTTAGTCTAATTCCCACCCGACCAATCACATTATGGGGATTTATGAACTGGCTAACCTGCTCTGGCAAACCACTGAAAATCCATTTACCCTAATGAGCAATTGAAAATTGAGTTGTGGCCTCGTTCACTGAGGATCATTATTTTCAGCCAGAAATGATTGGCAGTCTTTATTGCTGCTCGGCCTTTTGTGATTTATAACATTCTGTTTTGAATACAACTTCAAGAAATCATCTCTAAAAGCCACAAACAAAGAAAATAAAGGTTGTAAACATCCTTAGAAGAAGTATCAAAAACATCATAAAATCAAGTATAGATTGTTTGAATATTAAAAAGTGGCTCACTGTAAGTAGCATTTAAAGCTAGTACATCCATACTAAAAGAATCAAGATATATGTTTAAAAACCAAGTTTAAGATTCAGCTTAACGAACGTTGAGATACGAGTTGTGCGATACGGTTCTTTTCAGAACCTGTACCTCAGCTTCACGTTAGTTGAGATAAACACATGGTGTTACCGCAAACCGAAACGATATCGATATTCCACCATGCAAAGCCTCAAAACTTATATAAGATTCAGCTTATTTCATTATGTGGCTATCAGGAAAAAAGTATAAATGTATTTAGATTGACTGATTGGAATTCTATAAACATTGTGTTTCATGTACAAAAGAAAATCATTTTTTTATTTGCATAAAAGTCAGATGCAAATTACATTTACAAAAATATCCTGTAGGTGTGAAAATGTGGTTTTATTTAGACACTTAAATTAAGACGATTGAAATCAATATTTGCTTTAAAAATAAATCCACCTAACATTAGTACTAAACATGTTCTCAGACTAATAGAATGTTGTCGTCAAGATGATTTGATGGAGTTTTGCAGATTCTTGCTGGTTGTGCTTGATCCTACATGTACATTACCTGTATCCTGCAAAATCCTCCAAGGAGCATTTTGGGGGGAAAATTCAGCACTGTTGGAAAGTGGTACTTTCACCTCTTCAAATGGGACAAAATTACTACCTGGCAAGAAGTACAGGCCATAAGTGCTGAATATGAAAGATCAATGAAAATGTGTGGTGCATTTTAAAGATAAAGGCATGTTTCAGGAAGGTTCCTAGTCAGAGGGTTAGGGTTAAGGAAAGAAACGTATAAGCACTTAAGCGACAGCTATATGCACTCAAGCCTTCCTAGCAGCTTTCATTTGGTGTCAATAACACCAACTGTATACACCCCCCCCCTCCCCTCCCATTCTTTGTCTATTCTTCACGAGTGTATGTGGGTGTCGAATATCTGCTATCATACCCCGCCTGCGAAATTCTAACAGATTTCCTCAGTCTTTTAACATGGGGCCAAAAGGGAAAATCAAGATACGAAAGTATACTTACTCTGACAGAAATTTATTGCACTAAGTAAATCGAATTTACTTGTAAGCTTATAAATACAAATATGAATGTAGATTAAAATAATACATTTGATAAGCAGTCAGTTAACAGTAATACACACATAAAATTAACACTTATATTAATTAATTTATTTGCCATGTATCCATATAAATGCTAAAAAGTGCAAAACAAACTAAAACGTCAAAAGTATTTAATAAATACATTTAAAAATATCACAAAATGGCACCGAATATCAGAACACACTTGAAAGATTTACTCAAAATAAGAATAAACATTAAGAATTATCACCACAAAACTGCACTGACAAAGTTAAAACGTTACACATGTACATGTAGATGAACCTTAAAAATAATTAATACATTGTGTTAATTACCATTTTCCCTTGAACACCCATCCATGTCCCATTCTGATTCATCTAAGTGATTTCATAAACATTACTCATAGACACTTGTAATCTACATACATGTACATCATGGGGCTATGAACAGGATTTGAGGGAGTGTATAGTATCGATTGATGAGTCAAATTCAAAAGATAAAACCTGTGAACTTTTCATATATTTTTAGTTGTTTTCAAGCTAATTCATGTATACATTTATCCATGTGTGTTTGTACACAAGATTGGCATCTTATTTTTCTGTGCATGTTTATTGAATATTTGTAATTTGGATGAATGCTATGCCAAGTTTGCATTCAAGGTAACTTTGGACATTAACCAAAATAAGGTTCTTTCTGGAGTCTTTTAAATTTTTGTTGACAAAGACAAATTTGTATTTATAATGAATTAAAAAAATCACTTTTTAGAGTTTTTCTTTTTTGTATGAATAATTAACAAGCATCAATGAATTACATGAAATTTTAAATTAATGAAACATAAACTTGATTTCAATCAAAGTTGGTTGCTTTGAGCATAGAAAGAGCAAGGTAGACTTTTCGTAATTATTAAAAAAAAATTCAGGAATGACGAAAGTACAAATTGATTTACGTAGTAGGTTTTTGTGTGATTTATTTGCAGTTGGTCATCTTGACCATCATTTTAGTTTTAATAACAAATTGTTATGTCTTCGGCGGTTTCATTACGAATTGGAATTTTGAAATGTTGGCAGCTATGAATTTCACTTGCAAATGTAAACAATAATAACTATTCACATGATTGCATGCACAAACATTAATTCAAAATGCAAATTTGTTGTGTGAAATTTCCATAAATCTCATCAAAATCCAAGGTAGGACAAAAGCCCCCAAATGCCCTTCCGTGCCTCGCATTCATGCAAAAATAAATGACATGAGTATATAACCCCCCGTGGCAATTGGCGTGCTAGAGATTGTATGAATAGTGATGAGACACACTGAATCACACACACTTACGGTAAAATCAAACCTACGTCAGGGGCTTGGGTCATGCTTCATGGTGCTGTTACACACAAGAGGGTGTGTAGATATTAATTATTTTATCTCCCAGACACGTAGTATTTGGCTGTGAAATTTCTGAAGGGAATACAATATTGGTTAGGCTGTGGAAAACTGCTTCTTTGAGGATACTACTCGCTTTGAATCAATATCATGAAACAAACATGTGAAAGTTTTTGTTTATTACCTTATGTTGTTCACGAAAAAACAGTGAAAATGCATTCAGATTGTGTGTATATTCTTACAGGAAATTTAGGAAAGCGTAATCTTTCCGAAACTCATACTTGAATTTTGTTTTATTTTGTTTTATTTTATTATTTTTTTTAATGACACCACCTTAGACCAAATTAATTACAGGAAAGATTAATCCTATCATGAGCTTTACACTGATCCTGATCCTCATCCTGACTGTGATCCTCTTTTAAGACTTAACTGAAAATCCGAAATCATATCATGCGTAAAGCCTATAACATTTCAGAGGATATTGAAACATAATCCTGAGGGATTAAAAAATGTCAAAGCTTCGCAAAAAGATATGAACATTTCTTTAGACCCCCATATAATGAACACAATTAGAAATAATGTTGAGCAAATTTTGCGTCAAAATGTATTGAAGGGACAATATCGTTATGATCAGAGCAGACTTTCAACAGGGCATGGAATCAGTGTCCTAATTTAAGATGAACACTGACTGAAAATTACTGGTTCATTTATGCAGCAGCAACGTTCATATGACCTTATCATGTGGGGTATTATTTTCAGTCACTGAGTTAATCTAAAATTAGCACTCCAATTCCATGCCCTGTTGATCATGATGATACTGTCCCTTTAACATATTTGTTAGTACATTAGTTAATGTGCAGTAAAACTTGGATTTTTGTTGATACAATGAAAGAGCACCTCAGGCTATTTCAATTATGCTGTCTTTTTTCTGAAATCATTTTTTTCTTTTTCAAAATACCTTTATAGCGTATGACTTTAACCCACAGCCAATAATAAAAACCTTCAACATTTTTAACCCTAACTCCCTAAGCATTGTTAGTGAACAATAAAAATACTTCAAAATCCTCCAACTGCCTTTGTTGTCTAGGGAGTTAGGGTTAAAAATTACCTTAGTCAGTAGATGTCTATTATTGGATTCACAGAAATTAAGTAAATTCTATTTCCCAAACCCACTGATAAAGTAAATAAGACAGACTTACAGCTTGAAGCCAGTCAAACACTGCATTGAGCTGAACCATGTAAGGGACTTTAATAGTCAATTAAGTGGGCTTTATTATTGGAATAGCCGTATGCAAATGAGAGGCAGTAATTTCCTGGTCATAAGCATCACATCGGTGAAGAGAATCCCTAGGGAATTATATGTAGGCAGATTATGAAAGCTAGGAATATAAGGTTTGAGGTTTTATTTTTTACCCCAGGCTGGAAAAGAGGTGAATTTGTTTGTATATATATGTCTTAATGGACTGGTAATGCATTTATATCTCTCCAACATTGAAAAATATATTACCTTGAAAAACATGTACATTTATTATGTGTTTATAAGCCTAGATAAATAAGTACATCATAAATTAATACAGTAATCACCTGTCGTGCAAAGCATAATTGTTCAAAAAGTGCAGCTTCAATGTCAAGGTTGAATCTAGAAAATAGTTGAATATTTAATGGAGTTTGTATTAATATTATTAACATATACACATAGATCATACGTACATCTGATGAAGTTACACCATCTATGAAACTGGTTATCCATGTGACATTTATATTCAACCTTAAAGGGCAAGGTGCAACATTGGCAGTGTTGGTAAAACTGCTTCTACAATTATGCTTACTCTCGTTGAATCAAGATATATACATTGTACATTTACAAAACAACTTATGAATGTTTCCTAACATGGAATTTAAGGAAGAGCACCCTTTCCTCAAATTGAACCGGAAATTATTTAATTTTTCTTAAATTTGACAGCACCTCAGACAATATTATTTATATGGAAGATTAATACCAACATTAGTTTAGCATCAAGTTAGTTTCACATTACAATGTAAACTATTTTTGAATTACCAATTGTAAACCTTACCTTTTAAAGTATTTTTCAGATTTATTCTGATGTGGGATTAAGCAAATAGTACTCTTTTTTTCTCTTCTAAATTCAACCTGAAAATGATTCACTTTTCTTAAAAGTAACAGCACCTAAGAACCTAACAACATAGGGAAGATTGATATCATCTCCTCATGACGGCTAGAGCAGACTAGTCAAAACGTTGAGAACAAACCGACCGGATCTTCTCAGAGCCATCACTTCTTCCAAGAAGAGATTATTACACGTGTACCCATAAGAACTCAACAATATCTATCTCCACCATGCAAATCCTACATTAAGATCGATACCGTCATCAGCTTTGCACTAAATAAGTTTTAAAATTCAACCATGTGGTAATGATTGGATTAATTGTAATTTTATTTGCATACTTTTATCTAGCAAATTGAACAGATTTATCAAAAAAATGAAAGATAAAAGTATTGGTTTGAAGGTGATTATTATGCAACACTATTTTGTTTATTTTAATTCATTGATTTCAGTACAAAACATTTACAAATTAACAACAAATATCAAATAAAATAAAATAAATCTGAAGTGCATGTTTCACACAAATTAGTGATGTATCTGTTGGACAGTGATCAATATAACTGTAATTTCATCCAAATTAATGTGAATATCCTCATTCATTTTAGGACAATTGCAGGGACCTACATGTATTGAGCAAATGTTTCATGATTTTTTTTTTTTTAAAGTACACAAATGGTTTTATTTCCATGGAATATAAACTCACATATTATGACATTTTACCTATGTTTTAAAGCTTAAAAGGTTTAAGTCTTACTTAAATAACCATTCAAAATTGCAATTAAAGCATTTTAAATTCATGTAATTTTGAATTTCTTTCTCTTACAAAAGCCTTCCTTAAATGTTTCTTTCAGAAAAGGCTTCCTCGTTATTTCATTAATTCACACACCCTGAGACAATTGAAACGCCGGACATACATTATGACTCATACAATGCTGTCGATAATTCGCTTATAATCCTTCTGCTTGTCTTCTTCCATTAGTTCAAATCATTCCTTCAATTCTTTCAGCAGACTAAAATCACAAATTTATACGGGCGCCTGATATTTTAAAATCCTGGAGACTCAGACAGTTCTAAGCTTTTACATGCAGACGTTGTGGCGATTTCATAACAATTTTGAAACTGTTGTAGTTTCTTTCACATGGGAACTATAGCTACACATTCATAATTTAATTCTCCTGTTTATTGATTGCAGTTGTATTATTAATTCAGAGTCATGCTGTATATAATTAATTTTTCCGCAGGGGAAAAAAAACCATTCCAAGTAAAACTGTAACACTAATGTCTGGGTACCATCGCACATGTTTCCTAACCTGTATGTACATGAACCACCTTTGGGTTTCAATTACATGAGTTTTTGCAAAATACATGATCACAAAAGTTTGTCATACAATACCATATGTTGTGTTCCAGTGTATAGTCATACACATTGTCTCCTATGAATAATTAAAAGATTATTACACTTTTTGCCACATTTGTAATTAGTATTTTTAAATCAATATCATCAGAAGATATATGCAGAAATATTAAACTACTTATATAGTATTTGAAAATATTCCGGTTTATTCCCTTAACCCTAACCACTCCAAATCATTGCAAAATTCTCCAAGGGGCACTTTTTGGGAAAAATTCAGCACTGTTGGAAACTGGTACTTTCATCACTTCAAATGGGGCAAAATTACTACCTGGCAAGAAGTACAGGCCATAAGTGCTGAATATGAAAGATCAACGAAAATGCATGGTGCATTTTGAAGATAAGGGCATGTTTCCAAAAGTGCTCTGATGGATTTTTTGGAGGATTCAGGAAGGTTCCTAGCCAGAATACCTAGGGGGTTAGGGTTAAAGGGAGCATACACCATTGGTAAGTTCCCAAACAGAAATAATGATAATTATTACCTAAAAGATTACTGGGTTTTAAGATTGTAAATATACCGAACATCCATGATGAGAAGTTATTTTATCTGACATGTAATTTTTTTCTTTTTTTTCTTTTTTTTCTTTAAAATTTTTTTTTTTTTTTATAGAAAACATGAATAAACATTTGAATCTGAAATGGGCTGGTGTTCCATTTCCACATTAGGATGAAATAATCAGAATGCATTTTCTTCTTAACGGCATAACAAATAAGCTGAAACTTTCACAGGTTGGTTACTGTATAGTGTACATTTCATTCATTCATTTTTCTCCAGCATTGAAATTGACTGCAATAATAATTTGAAGGAGTAATACTGAAGAGGGGGCCCCACTAGTAAGTGTGTGCCCCATGAATGCATGTGCTCTGAGCTGTATAAAGAAAGGATGCACAAGCATACAAGTACCAGGCAAGCGAGCTCACAGCACTTGAAATGCTGTATCTATGAATAACAATACTTGTAACTTACTTAATAATACACTAACCACAAACAGAGAAAAAAGACAAGAACAAATAAAATAGACAACACAAGCACGACCAGTCCAGAAATGCACCAGTGTATTATAGAATTAGTAAATACATGTACTTGACATAGATTCACAATAAAGACTTAACAACAAAGATTTGTAACCCCGTTTAAAAAAGTGAATATTAGTGGACCTTCTTAAAGGTTCGGTAAGTGAATTCTATAACCTGGGTCCCTGATACATAAAAGATTTTTGCACAAAAGAAGTACAAGTTAATGGGAGGTATGTATTTCTTGGTTCTATTGGATGCATTTACTGTTTTTACCAATTCTAATTCCAAATTCCATTCATTGGTAAATGCTGCTCGAAACTCTATTGCAATTCAGACCTTCGTCCATTAATTTTACTGCCCCTTATCTTCAACTGTGCATGTAATACATGCAGAAGGGAATTCAGTTCTGCCTTAAGATAACCGTCAGAACCGCAGGTTACAAAAATAGGGATCTTACACCAAACATAATGGATTTTTAATAGGTTTGCTGGGGGGTGATATGAATGAGGTTAGTCAGTTTGCACTAGTATTACCCTACAACCCCTACAGTAAATAGTAAGTACATGAGCCATAATGCACATATTGTACATGTTTTTTTTTTTTTAATTTTAGTTATTTGGTTAAAAGAGAAGGTACAGCATTGGTAATGTTAGCAAAACTGCTTCTATGAGTATGCTTACTCTCTTTGAATCAAGATATACCTTGAAGGGAAGGTACAACATTGGTAATGTTGGCAAAACTGCTTCTATGAGTGTGCTTAACTCTCTTGGAATCAAGATATACATTGAAGGGAAGGTACAGCATTGCTTCTCCTGAGGACGATCAGAGCATACTGATCGAAACGTCGAGTTGTACCCCCAGTTCTTTTCAGAACTAATTGCTACTCAATTGAGATTCCACATGGTGTCACCGCAATTAGTCTTACTTAGCATTGGTAATGTTGGCTAAACTGCTTCTATGAGTATGCTTACTCTCTTTGAATCAAGATATACATTGAAAGGAAGGTACAGCATTGGTAATGTTGGCAAAACTGCTTCTATGAGTGTGCTTACTCTCTTTGAATCAAGATATACATTGAAGGGAAGGTACAGCATTGGTCATGTTGGCAAAACTGCTTCTATGAGTGTGCTTACTCTCTGAATCAAGATATACATTGAAGGGAAGGTACAGCATTGGTCATGTTGGCAAAAATACTTCTATGAGTGTGCTTACCTCTCTTGAATCAAGATATACATTGAAGGGAAGGTACAGCATTGGTCATGTTGGCAAAACTGCTTCTATGAGTGTGCTTACTCTCTTTGAATCAAGATATACATTGAAGGGAAGGTACAGCATTGGTCATGTTGGCAAAACTGCTTCTATGAGTGTGCTTACTCTCTTTGAATCAAGATATACATTGAAGGGAAGGTACAGCATTGGTCATGTTGGCAAAACTGCTCATTGGTCATGTTGGCAAAACTGCTTCTATGAGTGTGCTTACTCTCTTTGAATCAAGATATACATTGAAGGGAAGGTACAGCATTGGTCATGTTGGCAAAACTGCTTCTATGAGTGTGCTTACTCTCTTTGAATCAAGATATACATTGAAGGGAAGGTACAGCATTGGTCATGTTGGCAAAACTGCTCATTGGTCATGTTGGCAAAACTGCTTCTATGAGTGTGCTTACTCTCTATGAATCAAGATATACATTGAAGGGAAGGTACAGCATTGGTCATGTTGGCAAAACTGCTCATTGGTCATGTTGGCAAAACTGCTTCTATGAGTGTGCTTACTCTCTTTGAATCAAGATATACATTGAAGGGAAGGTACAGCATTGGTCATGTTGGCAAAACTGCTCATTGGTCATGTTGGCAAAACTGCTTCTATGAGTGTGCTTACTCTCTTTGAATCAAGATATACATTGAAGGGAAGGTACAGCATTGGTCATGTTGGCAAAACTGCTCATTGGTCATGTTGGCAAAACTGCTTCTATGACTCTCTTTGAATCAAGATATACATTGAAGGGAAGGTACAGCATTGGTCATGTTGGCAAACTGCTCATTGGTCATGTTGGCAAAACTGCTTCTATGAGTGTGCTTACTCTTTGAATCAAGATATACATTGAAGGGAAGGTACAGCATTGGTCATGTTGGCAAAACTGCTCATTGGTCATGTTGGCAAAACTGCTTCTATGAGTGTGCTTACTCTCTTTGAATCAAGATATACATTGAAGGGAAGGTACAGCATTGGTCATGTTGGCAAAACTGCTTCTATGAGTGTGCTTACTCTCTTTGAATCAAGATATACATTGAAGGGAAGGTACAGCATTGGTCATGTTGGCTAAACTGCTTCTATGAGTGTGCTTACTCTCTTTGAATCAAGATATACATTGAAGGGAAGGTACAGCATTGGTAATGTTGGCTAAACTGCTTCTATGAGTGTGCTTAACTCTCTTTGAATCAAGATATACATTGAAGGGAAGGTACAGCATTGGTCATGTTGGCAAAACTGCTTCTAATGAGTATGCTTACTCTCTTTGAATCATGATATACATTGAAGGGAAGGTACAGCATTGGTAATGTTGGCAAAACTGCTTCTATGAGTATGCTTACTCTCTTTGAATCAAGATATACATTGAAGGGAAGGTACAGCATTGGTCATGTTGGCAAAACTGCTTCTATGAGTATGCTTACTCTCTTTGAATCAAGATATACATTGAAGGGAAGGTACAACATTGGTAATGTTGGCTAAACTGCTTCTATGAGTATGCTTACTCTCTCTGAATCAGTATATGTACATTAAACAACTAACCTGTGAAAGTTTCAGCTAATTATTTTGAGTCATTAAAAAGAAAACAGTGAAATGCATTCAAATGTGTTGTTTTCATTCTCACATGAAATTTAGGAAATAATAAATTGCACTTAATTTCACTTTTCTTTAAAAACGACAGCACCTCAGACAAAAATTATTATTAGAAAAGATTGATACCATCACAAGATTTACACCAACTCAGTTTTACATAAAAATTTGACCTTATTCACAGTTATGGTTATTTTTTAATTACCAGTTCTAGACCTGTGTTAATAAATCTCCCATTCTAATTTCAAGGCTATTAAAATTATATTTTATGATGTATACGGTGTTTTTTTTCAAGTTGTAAGCATCTCCTCCCTTTCCCCACAACCTGTCAATGTCATACCCCCAATACACTTTCATTTCCCCAAAAATATCATTATAGTATATTCATTTTAAGAAAATAAGAACTCCACATTTATTTAAAAGCAATAATAAGTAATTAGTAATTTTAAATTTTTTCTCTTGATAAATAAAAAAATACAACATTTTAGAAAAGAAAGAAAAATAATAAAAAACAACAAGTAATTTGATAAATAAATATAACATTTAATAAGACAATAAGCAATTATACAGTATTTTCCCATGATACATCACACAGAATAATATATTCAAGTAGGTATTGTGTTTTATATTCTTAAATTTGTTCTTTAACCCTAACTACCCCAAATCCTGTAAAATCCTCCAAGGGGCACTTTTTGGGAAAAATTCAGCACTGTTGGAAACTGGTACTTTCACCTCTTCAAATGGGACAAAATTACTACCTGGCAAGAAGTACAGGCCATAAGTGCTGAATATGAAAGATCAATGAAAATGCATGGTGCATTTTGAAGATAAGGGCATGTTTCCAAAAGTGCACCGATGGATTTTGGAGGATTCAGGAAGGTTCCTAGCCAGAATACCTTGAGGGGGTTAGGGTTCAGGAAGGTTCCTAGCTAGAATACCTTGAGGGGGTTAGGGTTCAGGAAGGTTCCTAGCCAGAATATCTTGAGGGGGTTAGGGTTAATTGGTGAGGTTCTGTATGTACAAGTTTAATGATTTTATGTACAGGTATGTGTAACTGGTATTTATAGAGACGGTTACGAGCTTAATCTTGAAGAACTGAGACATTCTTAATTGGTGAGGTTCTGTATGTACAAGTTTAATGATTTTATGTACAGGTATGTGTAACTGGTATTTATAGAGACGGTTACGAGCTTAATCTTGAAGAACTGAGACATTCTTTTAACTTGACCATTACGATTTGTCATATACTGTACCTGTTTATGAATATTAATGTATGTTGACTAACAACATGTTTGTCTTGTTTTTCCCATCTGTTTATCCTTGCTAACATGTTCTTCATTCACTGTCACAGAGAAAGGTAATTAACCATCATTCATTAAACATTTGCATCTTTCGTTATAAATGCTTTGAGTCGTTATGGGTGTGGTTTTCACAAGTGATATCCTGATATTTTTTTTTCAAATTTAAATTGGCCTTTTTTCTGTTTGTTTATCAAAAATGTTTTTAAATGATTGTAAATATGTAATAATTTTAACACCTTGACTTTTCACATTGATTTCTGTGTCATTGTATCCGGTTTTTTGGTTGACAGTTAATACTGGCATAAACATTTCTGGTTTGGTTTAATGTTTGTTGAATGAATTTCCTTATTTATGTTTTTTCTGCATGTCCATGTAAGTACTATACATGTATACACTGGCTATCTGGCACACTGTAAAATTGGCTATCTAGCACACTGTAAAATTGGCTATCTTTACGGGCAATAACAACCCATTTTTGAATGCACAACTACAACGTTACGCGTAAGCACCGTATGCGGCACGCAGACCTTCAACGTTTATTTGTCAGTGAAACACTTCAATCCTTAGAAAAATTTGAATGCTTAACGCAGCTCAAAGCCAAATTTATCCCAAGTTGCCCGTAAAGCTAGATGGGGAACTATCGGGAACTATCTATACATTGGGCTATGCATGATGCTATTTTTCCTCAGTTCTTTTCTGTTGTTTCTTTTCTGCAACTCACCAGATTATGAAGACTTCCATTTACATGTATTTGTGTGGAGTGAGGAAACTATGTTCAAACCATCCAGATGTTTTTTCCCATTTTCCTTTTTGTAATTCGGATGAATTCAACCATGGATTTTCTTAATCCTTGATTCTGCAATCTTTCTTCAGATGTGATTTCACATACATGTATGTAAACATGCACTTGTATTGATTTTGCCGTTATTCACATACTTCAGGCTTTCCGACCTTATCTTGTTATTGAGAAATAAAGAACAAAGATACTGTAAATTGAACCGATGTTTAATTAAAGTTTTCATCAAACCTAATCTCTCCTAGCCCCGATTTTCATTTGGATACCTACCAATATTTCTCAGTGAATGTATTTTTTTTTTCAATAAACCAGATGTTTTTCAGCCCTGGGATAGCTCGAGATAATATCTCCTGCCCTTAGCATTTCCTCATATATATATCCTCAAATGATAATATGATGAGTACATCCAATCCAAACCAGAATTTTCAGCTGTAAAAGAAACACTTGGCCTACTTTGCGTTCTGGTGTTTTCAACAGCAGGGTAATTTAAACATGGGATGATTTAGTGACAACACTAACACCGCTCTGCTGGCTGCAATGAGGACGAATAAATTGAAATTGTCACGTCTAATTCCTTTTCCTATTTTCATGGCCTAGCATCCCAAATTTGGCTGTCGGATCTGGTTTTGCCGAGACCAGGTCATTTAATTAAGGAGAATCATGATCAAGTAATCATTGTTTAAAGGGAATGTTCATACAACATTGGTTATAATCGGCAGAACTGCTTTTTCTGAGTATGCCTACTCACTTTGAATTCAACTAAATATGATTTGTTATTAACAAGAAAATAGTAAAAGTGCACAGTTTTTTTTTAATGCAGCATTAAGGAAAGATCAAGAAAAAATTCCAGGTCCAAAAGTGCATGTATTTTTTTGCCGAACTTGTATTTTGTGGTTGTAAATGTTTATTTGGCAAGATGGATGCTTATCACAATGTGTCCATATTTGTCTGATCCCCTGACCCCCCTATCACAAGTAACCATTAAGAAAAACATAGTCTGAACGTCACCAGTGTATTTTGGACATGAGCCTCATTTTGATTCCCATAGACTTGTGTATTAAAAAACCAAGATGGCCGCTCCTAAATGGAGTGTCGTGGCCGAGCGGTCTAGCTTACCGGACTCAAGTTCTGGTGTTAGCAGCAGAATGTGGGTTCGAATCCCGGCCGTGACACTTGTGTCCTTGAGCAAGACACTTAACCATAATTGCTTCTCTCCACCCAGGGGTTAAATGGGTACCTGTGAGGGCAGAGTTGGTTGATTAGCCCTATATGCGCTGTAATGGCAGCAATTGAGCTGTACACTCCTCAGGGAGCTGAGATGGTTTCAGGAATGATTTATGAGCCTTATGAGCAGGGGTAATAATATAATGCGCCTTGAGCACCACTCAGTTGGTGGATACGTGCGCTATATAAGTCCACACATTATTATTATTATTATTATTATTAAAAAGCTCTGTTGCCTGATTGATCTTTCTCTAACGTTTAATTACATATTGACCATATGTGTCATTATTTGTCAATGTATGTTTCTTTTTACACTTACACACAATCAATCTTGATCCAGTTGTGTGTCTGCACTGATCACAACATCCGCAACCGACCAGGAAGTTATTAAACTTTTAAACCATTTCTGTAAAACCGTGAGTCAATATTTCACATGTTAATGTTTTCCCCCAATTCCTTTACAGGGACTTTGCTTATGTAGCTCGGGACAAGGTGACCAAGCGTTACAAATGCCATGTATTCCGCTGTGACATTCCTGCCAAGGCTATTGCCAATGCTCTGCATGAAATTTGTGCAAGGGTGATGAGTGAGAGACAAAAAGGTCATACAATCTCCATGGTAACACAGGGTCAGATGATCCAGCAGCAGCAACAGCAGCAGCTTATGCAAATGAGGAGCATCTCATTGGATAGTAATAAGGAAGGCATTCCCACAAGTGGTAGGTGTTCCACCAATCAAAATTTCTGTTTTATAATTCAAACAACCAATTATGACGTACTTCTCTTAGAAGCGTAAAATTTATGGATTCGTGATTTACATACAGCCAGTTATAAATAAAGTAAAACCAGAGATAAATGTGAAGCTTTCATAATTTTTAGTAATACAGTTTTAAAAACTATTTATTTATTTATTTATTTATTTATTTATTTATTTATTTATTTTTAATTTTTATTTTTTAATTTAATTGTTTTTAAGGGGGGGTTCGCTTAACAAGTTGAAATGATAAACTGAACTATAAAACATTCATCCATTTTAACATTTTAAGCCACGCAAATGGAAGTCTCTGATTTATTTTGCTAACAAAATGAAGAAAACTAGGGTGAAGGCTTTAGAAGTAACATTTGCTGACAGCCTCTCACAAACTTATGTGTGTTATGTGTCTTTACAAAAGTGTTTACGGGTACCCGGGTATCTGAAGATTTCCAATTTTGGGTATCTGGTTCCTAAAATAACCAAAAACGCACAGCCCTAAAATAAATGCTGAATTAATTAAATTCTTAAATGATTCCCTAATAGATATTTCTAAGTGAAAGCCCTTGTAATCATTCACATTCAATCCAGATGATATCATTACCCAGCCAAAAGACAATATTTAAGTATTGATATCACCATTTACATGTGTAGTCTAAACAATCTCATCTTGCTGTCTCATCACCATGGCTATTGTCCACCCCCCCCCCCTTCCTCTCCACTCCCTTTCCATCCTTCTGTCCATCCCTGAGGGAATGTAAAATTCTGAGCGAGATTAGCCCCAATCAGTGGAAGGAAATCTAATTTAGTTGGTGGAATCCAAACAGGGCTTGGCTAAGATGGCCAGTATGGCTTAATTAATGAAATTATCATCCACAAAGGAGGCAGTGATCCGTGTAAGATGAAACAGGAGAATCGCATCAGTGGTGTGGTCACCATGTTTTCTTCCCAACATCATGGGAAGGGTACTTGCATTGAATATACAATTTGGGCACGATCAATATATTTTTAATTCTGAAATTGTAGAGTATGATTGGGTAAGGATTAAAGTTCTGCAATTTAGGTTTTGTAATGAGACTAGGACTTGAATTAATATTTAGAGATAATGCATAGAATGGGTAATTAAAAATCATATTGTAAAATTTTAATGTAAAAATAATAGTGGATGATCATATCAATCTTCCCTAAAAATAATTTTTATGAAACATGAAATATTCACTAAGTTTATCAGAATGATTATAGATCAGCACAAAAATTATCCTTTCTTAAAGAGTTAAATTTTGCTCTGTAAAAAATAATGCAACAAATAAAAGAATTAAAGGCAAGAATACTTGGTTTTAATGAAATTGTAAAAAATAGGTTATACAAATACACCACTTTTAGATTACACTGCTAACCCTTACCAATGTCTATAACTATCATTATTATGTGTTTTGGTTTTGATAACCTTGATCTTTAATGAAAGTGAAGTTATTTTTATTGTTTCCTCCACTTTGTCATGCAGTTGATTTCCCCACCCCAAAGGCAGAACCAATCACTGTATTCCGAGCTCGTTATGTTGGGTCAACAATGGTTTCAAAACATGGGAGTAAGTCATGTCATCCCTTTTAAAATTTGAAAAGACAAACAATTTTATTTTAAGAAATGTCAAAATGAGTTATTGGCAGTTCCAACTGGCATTTTCAGTTCATCTTAATGACGAAGAGAAAAGTATTTTGGAAGGCAAATTTAAAGGGTCAATATCGTCACGATCAACAGTGCATGGAATCAGAGTGCTAGTTTTAGATTAACTCAGTGACCGAAAATAATACCCCACATGATAAGGTCATATTACCGTTGCTGCTGCATAAATGAGCCAGTAATTTTCAGTCACCGATTCCGTGCCTTGTTGAAAGTCTGCTCTGATCGTGACGATAATGTCCCTTTAATTCAAATTTGTATAAAATGGAGAAAATTTAAGGCACTGAAAATCTAAATCATCAAATATTCCAAAAAGCACTTATTTCGTTGTTCACTCCAAGAACTGAAATTCTGTAACAAAACAGTATTTTGTTTTTAATCCAGGCGATTTCTCATGGCTTATTTTGTTTCAGGTATGGAGGTTCTGAACGCCGCAATTAACAAAGTATGTCAAGAAATACCAGAGGACCAATGGGCAGCATCCAGAATTGAGGTTGCCGTGTCAACGATCACTGTGACTGGCATCAAGGTAGTGTTAATTGGGCTCGAAAATAATCAATGAAAAACAATCATGTTAGTCATACAACAGCGGCATAACTGGGATTGGTGGGCACCAGAATTTTCAAGGGGGGAACTTCAGGCTCATTTTTTTTTTTTTTTTTGACATGCGCTTATGTTTTTATTGGGTGTCCAAAATCTGAGCGCAGTCCCCTCCATCCCATTATGTACACAATTGGCATATAAACATGGATGTATTTTGTTATTTTAGTGATGTTAAATGTAAACCTCTTTATTTTTAAATAACTGAGACAAGTTATTCCAAGACAATCCTTGAATTTGAAAGGTGTGTTACATTTGAAGGATATGAAACTTAATTCAAGTTATAGAAACTCACTATCCAGAATGCAGCCCGCAAAATATCTTGCCACAGTTTGTGGGTAAAAGTTGTGGCAATATGGTTGATAATTGTTTAAGTAGCTCAGTGGTGAACTACAATAGTGAAGTACATTAGTTTTAATAATATTGTCCCAAATTATTATGATATTTGTTTCAGTTTTTCTCAGCATGAAGTAAGGTTTGTCCCGACAGATCCTGTCACCGGAATTATTTACACACATTGGTATTCTGCGGCTTACATACCCAAACTTACCATTGGACATATTTCACATTTTTGTAATACACATTTAAATTTGGGAATTTTTCTGCCATTGTTGTTGTATTTCTGTATCAGACATGTAGCAGGTATCTAATATGTCACATGACCAGCTGATATACTCATATTGAAACATTTTCATAGTGGATCTTTCCAAAGAGATAAATATAGACAGACAGATAGATGAAAACTTTATTATCCCACAGAGGGTAAATTAAAAATGCCTTGACCAAAACGTATTACAAAACAGAGTAGACACACAAAGATCATGTCCAATATATTATATCACACTAGTACAGATTATGCGCTAACCCTAAACCCCAAGGCAGTTTGGCTAAGAACCTTCCTGAATCCACATCCATTTTCAATCACCAAACTGAAGGGCCCAACATAAGCACATGATCAGGGTCCAATTTCATAGAGCTGCTAAGCAGAGAATTCTGCTTAGCAAATATTTTTGCTAAGCAATATAAAACACTACCAGCCAAAAATGGATACGTTTTGTATGAATGTTTGGCTGGTAACCAAAGAAATATGCTAAGCAATTTTTTCTGGTAAGCAATTTTATCTGCTTAGCAGCTCTATGAAATTGGTCCCTGCTTTAGTAAGCGTAATTTTTTACGCTTTTTTTACGTAATTTTTTACGCCCAGGGGCCCATGTCATGGAGCTACTGAGCAGACAAATGAGCTAAGCACAGAAAATGATTGCTTAGCAAAAACAGGTTACCGGCCAAATTGTCACGCAATGTTTAATGCTTCTGGCAAGTTCACCACTGATTTTTGCTTAAAAGATACATGTATATACTGCTCAAAACAATTTAGGGAACACTGGATTTTTAACATCAAATTGGTTTGAAATGTTCCATGAACCGGGATTTTCATTTGCAACCCCCTCTCTCTTTCAGTAGTCATGTCATGAAATGTGTAATCACTACATGCATCCTTTATCATCTGTTTCATTGTGCAGTTGTTTCTCATCAATTCTGTGAAACATTGTGTTTATCTGAAATAAATGATCTTGCTTTAACTGAGATTATTCCGGTGTTCCCTAAATTGTTTTGAGTAGTATATTTGCTAAGTAATATTTTTTGCTAAGCAACTCTATGAAATTAGGCCCAGATCGACACTAATGGAAATAGTAAACTTGGACTCATCCAGAGCATGACTGGCTTGGATGTACAGTACTTATGATCATTGGTTTTTCTGTTGTGAATCTTTTTTACTGTATCATCACTTTAGTATTTTATGGAATATTCTTGTATACAGTGTCAACATCAGACATTCCTTCTTGCTTCATGGACAATTTCCTCTTATTTTTAACTCTGTCATTTGCCTCTGTGATGTAGAGATGTGACATGATAAAATACTGACTAACAGCAGTGTCATAGTCACTTTATACATAACCTTGTCATCAGACTTATGAACAAGTTGACTAGAAAAATCTGAAGGAAAAAATTCCCTGCGTGCCACAACAAATGTGTGAAGAAAAAACCCTGTAAAAAGTCAAACATAATGCGCTAGCATCCTTGGCATAAAAAGCCAGAGGCTGAAAACATTCATCACTAGCCAGAGGTTCTTATACATTCTTCTCATTGCATTACAAATTATCTACAGTGTGACTTGAGGTATAATGATACTTGAAAATATACTGGATAAGACGATCACAAAAGTAGACCTGTCATGGTTAATAAGATCTGTCCTCTGCTGTGGTAAATACTGGAACCATCTGTGGTAAAAAAAAAAAAAATCTTCATCTGCAGTAAAGATGAGAAATCTTGGTTAGAGCAAAGCTAAGATTTCAAGTTTGATTCTCTTTTTTCGTTTTCAGAGCAAGGAAATTATCGCTGAAAACAGGATACGATTCTTATCGTTTTTGGGCATTGGCAACGACATCAGGTAAAATTAAGGCTGGAATTATTCTTTTAAAGATATATTTTCTGAGGTTAACACAATGTACATAGAAAACGTGCTTGTTTATACCAGGTGTGGGATTTCTCGGGATTTTTTCCTGCTCTCAGGATTTTTTTTACAAATCTCCCTCACATTTTTCTTGAAAGAAGAAAAGGAGCCACCAAGGAAAGAAAGAAGTAGCCTGTATTGTGTCCAAACCTCTAGTTTCTCGTTTGTGGGAATGTGGAGAGTCTGTATTCTGTAGACCAAAGGGAGACCAAGGCCCACTAGCCATTTTTCAGGATTTCTTTTGTCAAATCACACCCGTGTTTATACATCATGTTTTTTCCCGGTTATATGTTGATGTTGTCCTGCCTTTGTAGTCATGGCGATGGGTTCAATATACTTTGGCCACTTTGGGTATTTAGCAAAGATGCCTAGCTGGCCAGACTTTGAATTTTCCAGTGAAATACAGTTCAGAAACACCCTTGTCACTTCCGATCTGTCCCCCCTTAGTGTCCCATTTATACAGGTTTGATTATATATCCTCAGTGTTTTTTCTGCCCCCAACTGTCCGTTGGTCTTGCTCCTTTCACATCTTCCTACATGTACCTTGACACCCTCATCACACAGCCTCAATCATTTCATCCCTCGTCAGTTGTCGTCACAGAGTCCAGCATCGTGTCTTCATTCTTAATTTTCCTCTCTGCTCCTCTGTATTTATACAGACAATTTGCATACATAATGTGTGTCGGCAAACAGAAATTCCAGTGCCACGTGTTCAGCTGTGAGCACTCAGCAGGAGGTCTGGCTAAGTCTATTGAGGCGGCTTGCAAGGTAGGCAGACTCCATTAGTCTCCTGCTTCTTATTGTGCTAGTTGACGGCACAGCCGGTTCTTATTTTGAAAAGGACAATCCCGCGGTCAGAGTAATTTTGCAAAGGTCTTTGAGGGCATTTCTGGTATTTGTTTGAATATGATATATTATGCAATTATATTGTCAGTGGTTCTCCCATTTTAAGAAATAATGCCTTAATATTGAAAATTATTATATTTTCAGAAATGACTTGACTCATCAAAATGTAATTCCTGTAAATACCATATTTTAGTCTTTTTTAGAAACTGTGCCCAATTTCATAGATCTAGCTGGTAACCAGAAAACAATGCTTAGTAGGTCTTGTTGATTACCAGCCAAAACTCCCATACATATGTGTTATATTTGGTTGGTTGTCTGTATTATACTGAACAAAATTATAAACGCCCCATGTGGCACTTTGAAACTTTTATTAGCCTTAGAGGTTGCAAAATCATACAAAATTCATTTTGTTCAATATGCTACAGATTACTGTCCGTTAGAACACGATAGTGGCGTCTGGCAATCATGGACATGCATGTGGACACGGTGGGGGTCAGGTTGAAACATGGGGCGTTTATATTTTTGCTCAGTGTATATTAACACAAATATTCGCTTAGCAAAATATGCGGCTAAGAAGTGCTACGCAATTGGCCCCCTAATGTTTTGATTAGTTTGGAGTCGAACAGCTGTTTGCATAACATTATTCTTCAAATGACTTTGTTGGAGAGATGAAAACGACCACAGGAAATCATGTGACAAAAATGAACTGTTTTTGTGATTTGTTTCAGCTGAGATACCAGAAGTGCCTGGACAACCGGCCCAAAGGCCACCATCTGATGTCAGAGAGTTCAATAGATGGCAGGGTGAGTTAGTGAGCAAAATCCATTGTCACCTTGCATGAAATCAGCAGCGTGTAAAACGAGAAGCCTTGTAAGCAGCGTTGAGCTCTCAAGCAGGGTACATATATAGCCTCATCTCGTTAGCATGTTCGTTGTACGTATTTGGTATAATGCCGCAGACTAGGTTAAGGCCAAACAAAATGGTCTCCGGATTCTGGTCATCTGTTGGCTTCAAAATCGCTGCGGTGACGCATTTTTATTTTATTTTTTTTAGCCATCTTTTTTTTGGGGGGGGGTGGGGGGCAACAGGGAAATATGTGATACATTGTATACGCTGGGACCAAATTTCCCATATACAAAGTATGGTGGCTAAGAGAGGCCTCACAAATCGGGCAAACATTCCTACCCCTATGTGAAAAAGTCGTTTAAAGCACAGCACGGCAGAATTCCAATCGATCCAGCAATTTTGGCTGCAATTGGACATCGTTTCATAGCACAAAAAAAAGAAAATTAAAAATGCAGATGCGCGGGTCTGACGTGACGCACACGGGGGGCTTAAAGCAGGCTAGGCACACGTCATGTAGGTAAAAGACTTCAGGTAGTAGTCACTTATCCCAAAATTGAGAAAAGGAACATCATCTTGTTTCACTGGTCCTTGTTTCAGATACAGGATCATTGGATTCATGGAGAAGAGGGGCGGGGGGGGGGGGAGAAAATTGATAGACGTCAGACTAAATCCTGTTTAATTAACCAGCATAGATAGTCTGGGGCAATTAATACCAGAGGAAGCTCTCTGGAATTCTTGCATCGGGGATATTTAAACAATTAGATGTTTGATTTATGTGTTATTTTTGTAATCTATTTGTTACAGAACTGGGGATGTGCACTCAAGAATGGCGTACAAAATCTCTTCAGCAAATTCGGCCGACGAAGCCAAAAAGAGGCTCCCATCAGTGCAGTGTAAGGTCAAAGGTCAAGCCTCACACAGGACCAAGATGGTGACATCTGCTAAAAAAACCGATTGCTATCCAGAAAATACAGCGTTTTCGTGTTCATCGGTGAATGCTTACATCATATTTGCTATTTTTAAGGGTCAAGGAAAGCAATGAAAATTTAAAGAATGTTTGCTCAGTAAAGAGTTGAAATATGCTATCCTGCGGAAGACATTTTCAAGCTGCATGATATAAGGGGAATCAATCTTTACTGTGTATGCAAATATATCATAGCTAAAAACAAAACATTAATGCTCATCAATGGATGGTGCATATATATACCATTTCTGTGTGCTAATTATCTGTTAAAGAATAACTCTTGTGTCTTTGTACGTGTGTTCAAGTATGATGGATGGTTGCTGCAGATAATTAAAGTACTTCTGGTTCGAAAGTGCTGATATTTATGTAAATTAAGAATTTGATTATAATTAACAACTCAAAAGTGATGAAGAGTATATAAAGATCAAGTTAATGTTAAATTTATGCAAGGCAGAATTAAGTTAACTCTGAAGCTGATTTATTAAGGAAAAAAGCTGAGTTTGGGCCAGGTTTCGGTGACAATAACAGCTCTCACATTTCAAAATATGCTGAATCCCTGGAAGTTTATGATTATAAAGTTGAAAGCTTTGGTTATCTAGAATAACATGGGTATTACCATTGTTGCAGACTTGCCCAATCTATTAAAGAGAGTTATTGTTTTCAAAATAAGCTCTTAACTTAAGCAGTGCAATGTAAAAAATATATATATATAAATATATCGATTTAAAAAGACAACTCAAAGGGCTGTTTCAGACACGGCTGCTGCCCAGGTCATGAAGGTGTCCGGCAAAACATGTCATTGGCAGAGAGAAATGCACAACTTAGCAACACACAGTTTTAATATCACCAGAGAGTCATATTGTGTCTTCACATGTCAGCTGTTTCAAAATCTTGTCTGCTGTAGTTAAAAAAACGGCCGAATGCGACTCGAGTAGTCCTCGAGTAATACTTGAAATAATTAACATCAAGGAACATGATGGAAAGCTGTTGTATTGTGAATGTCCGGGCACTCGTATTCAATATTAAACGTATACCCCCAAAGTGCACCTGCCAATTATAATGAAATCACTTAACGGTAATCTTGAAAGCTACTGGCGTAACTGCGGCACATTTGGACAAAACAAAGTCAGCCTTTGGCTCTTGGCTGTAGTTCAAGGGATACTGATTATCTGACAACAAAATTTAAAAAGTAATTTTGAAAAAAAAAAAAATTTTAAAAATTTTAGTAAGTTATTTAAATATGAATTAAAATCATCATCTAAAATCATCTCCTTTTAAAGGAAAGGTGAAACATTGGTAATTATCAGATTATCAAGTTAACAAATTATAATCTTAACGAATACTAGGTATGAAACGATTTTCATCCTGAGGAATTGTTCCATCTGAAGTGCTTTCTTCTAAGAGAATGAAAGAATTCTAACATCAAATTAACAAAAAATTACCATCTGGCAATTTTGTTTTTAACACAAAAACAATTAAGAAAACATGTAAAAGTTTGTTGTCGTTTTCTCAAAAAACGTGAACACCTATTTCACAGCTGTGCTTTATGATATAATTATTTCTTGAAAATGATAGGGTTGAATTGAAATTGACGTATGTTTCTTATTACTAATGTTATACCTTCCCTTTAAATTTGATATAGTGTCCCAACTTATTATGAAGAGGAATATTTTGGTGCTTTTGTTAAATATATTAACTCTCTGTTCTTAACACTTTTGATGATCCGACTTGTTCAAGAGAACAAGAGGGGCAATAGATGTGTGATAATGTACAGCGATATTATATGGAGCCAGTGATGTGTGAACGTTTACCAGTGATGTATTGTGTCAACTTCGGTTGGAGCATTTTTCAAAGTCATGTCATAGCATCAAGCAGCTAATAAACATGTCTTACATAGAGTCAGCTTCAGTGTTCAGGGTTAGCAATTTTAGAGTTAAAAAAATTGCGTTTACTGTAGTTCAACCAAAAAACCTATATAGTAGTAAATTATTCTGTAGAAATGTGAAATTATCAAATAGAGTATATTGCAACAGTGTAGTGTATGTTAAACTCTTATCTGCAGCTAGCATGCAGCGTCAATTAAAATATCTTCCGATCTTGGAATTTCCTTGCAAAATATTTGAAGATTCAACAAGACATGTGGACACACAAATTAACCTGAATGATCGTGATTGGTTGATTGCGGCAATGATTTCAGAGGAAGTCCTGTAGGCATGAGACTCAATTAGATGTGTCAGGGACAATGACGATATCTGGAACAACAGTCTGTCATCTGCATGGCGTTTATTGATGGTTCAGGTGTCCAGGATGATTCTGCTTCCAATGTGTCTCCTTGGCTGCAGCAATAACAAATGATTAACGTGACCTCAGATGTCTTGAAGAACAAGATGCGGATATGCTGACTGACATGCTCTTGTAAGATATTCTATGTGGCTTGCTTTTTTTATGAGCTGGTAACTATGTGAGGTGGTAACTAGGCAACTGTTCCTAGTAAGAACATCAACACATGATTTTGCACAGAGTCAATCTCTCGCATAAACATTGCTTATTAACGATATATGTACAAATTTAACTCTTGGCTTTGTGGAGTAGTGAAGCAAAATTGCTGAACCCACTGGACAACTCGGTGCCTTCTAACAACTGGACCACATGCAGTTTTCACACTCCCAGTTAAAAAATTGTTTGAATAGCACGGTTCGCCGGTGACATCACAAACACTGCTTCTGCCATTACAACGTACACACAATTTTTCCATGGTCAATCTATTTTCCAAAATAAGGCATGTCAGCGAACAACACAATCAAACAAATTTAATTCAGCCATAGGTCCTCCTCATCAGCATCTTCACTGAAAACAATAGATGTCTTGTGCTTGTACCTTTGGAATCATATCTCATATTGAAGTATTTGGTCTGCACATGTCCACAAAGTAAAATGTCTTCTGTTGTTTCTTCAAATGGTCTATTTATTTGGAAGATGTGATATAGTTATATCTCAAGAACAGAGGGAATCATGTATGTAACATTTCAGACTCAAAATTTGAGCAGTTGTTTGTCCGTACTCAAAAAGAATTTCAATGAAATTGGTCTTGGGAAGTTTGAGAGGAATGTGATGATTTGTTTTTATACCTAAATGTGTTTGGTTTCAAACAGCCGTTTGTGTGGAAAATACTGTCATTCCAGCTCTTATAAATAGTATAAATCAATGGATTTCATCTATAACTGCATGGTTAGTGAAGTAGAGGTCAGTGCACTTAATCATCAGTGTAGAGCAGTCCATGGTACATGTATGTGGTGGATATATCTAGTCTGTAGAATTGTATTCAAAATTTAGCTGGTTATAAGCAAGAAAAATAACACTCTTAGACTGATTAAATGTAAACTATCAAACCATATAATAACATAGTAATGTATGCAACATATATCGAGGGTAATTATTCATGAAGTGTTTGCCAAAGAACTTGTAGGATTGGGTTTTTTTTAAATCAAATTACCGATCTTGATGTGACATGATTACTGGTTGGGATGTTAGAGTTACATGGGAAGGGGTCCCCATGGCAACACATTTTGCACTCTTGTGCAGGGTTACTAGGTAAAATATTGGTTCAGTGTTTCTGATCTACCAGAATAAATTGCTTTCCAGAGAAATTTGCTAACCAGATTTTGTGGGTTCCTAGCCAATGTTCATGGGTGTCATGGTGTTTTGGCTGGTAGGCTTAACAAAAAATACTTGCTTAGCTAAATTCTCTGCTTACCAGCTCAGTCTAGCCCTGTATGTTTTATTTCTCACTTGCCCAAGTTCTGATTTTCTGATAACTGGGTCGACGGAGGGTGTCTTTTTTTGTGTGATACCTTTTCCAGTGGCCTAATAGCTTTGTGTTTAAATTACAAAGTGATGATATATTTTGCATACATTACTTTGAAATGTTTCTGTAATTTCTCTTATAAATATGAATAATTCACTACAAAATTCCAATAGGAACTATGTACTATTAGTCTTGGAAATGTTTTAGGAATATCAACATAATGTTTACTAGGGTTTGATGTACATGCAAATACAGTAAACCAGGGGAATTACGTGTTCTCAGTCAAATAAAGTAGTGTATTCTCAATCACAGTACAGTAATGTTGATGTTAAAGAACTGCACAAGCTAGACGCACATTAGTCCATAATATTGCTGCATTTGTGGTTGTCTGTATTTAAAAATCACTTGAAGTATTGAAAGTATAGATTGTAACTACTGAATTCTTGTACTGATTGTAACTGCAATTTTTGCTTCTTTGTGTATTCCTAAATATTCATAAATTAGAGCTAAACAAATCCTTACACTTGCTAAAATTAAATTTTATAGTTTCCCCAATTAGTTGAGATAGTTTTAGTCAGGTTGTAGTTAGACTTAATCAGTTTAAATCTTGAATTTAGATTTAAATGATAAACCTTAGGCTGTAGATTTTATGAATTTCATTGTAGCGGAGATAACTCTTTAATGGAGCAAACCAATTTTTGAAATTACTCAACCAAACTTTTTACGCCATTCTGAAAGCAATGATTTAATGAATGTTAACAATATGTATGATTGTTAATTTTTTTTTTTTTGGAAAAAAAATTATTGTGGGTAGTTTTTGCCCTTGTAATTAGGGACAAGAGAATTGTAATAGGTAGACAGGATTCAGTGGATGAATGGTGCAATTGTTCACGTTTTAATTCCTCGCGTATTTTTTTATTTGCTTATAGATGACACACATACAGAAGTGGTACACTGAGCACCAGATACCATAAAGGATTTTTGTTTCGAAAGTCAAAGTACTCTCATAAGATTAGATTATTATTTTTTTTTTTAAATATCAATTTGCCAAATACCTGAAATGGTTTTTAGTCATTTTAGTTTTGTTTTCAGTCCAATCAGTATTGTACAGCTTATTTTATTTGAACTCCTTAAATTATACCGAGTTAGTGTTTCTTATTATTTTTGCACAGAGTGATATTTTGTTATTACCTCATTAGAAACCGACTGTATATGATACTTTTTATTATTGTATATTGTTAACTTTGTATAGCAAACCTTGCCGTTTATTTTCACCAAAGCATTATGGGTATTTTCAAAGAAAAATATCATGTTTTTGGTGCAAAAAGCAAGAATATAATATTGAGAAGATGCACTGTCCACTACTTGGCATATGTGCAGCATTTGAACTATGAATGTACAATATGAAATGATATGTTCTACCCTTTAACTAAATTATAAACCAATCAATGGATAACAATATTTATGGATCATTTGCATAACTTTGCATGTGCTGTACCCTGTCATGCAGATTTGTGTGAACGAACCTCGTTATGGCTTTCAATAGATTGTAATTACATCAGACTGTCTGCATGTTGTTGAGGCTGGACCACAGAGGTCAGACTTCTGAAAATGCCCCTGAAAGATTCGCTGGTCTGCTTTAGATAAGTAGCCCATGGCATTGCACTCACACTATGCAACCCTAATAGAAACATGTACTTAAAGTTTCTATTATGACACAGGGTAACACTATAATGAATTCATGCAGTGATTTCACTATTACACAATGTCCATGATCAATCTGTTTATAAATTTGGTCGGCATTAAATTACCCCACAGTCAGCAAAAATCATGCAGTATTTTATCCCACGGTTCTTGATTTCAAATATCATGTTTTTAAAATGTTTTCATTTTATAGGAAGTCTTCAAATTGTGTTTTCAAAATACCCACAATGCTTTAAATTATTACTGAAAATTTCAGGTGCACAACAAATAGTCGTAAAGGTTAAACGTACGTTCATCATGATTGTTTTCATGAAAAGATATACATAATTATTTTATTTGTATGTTTAACTAATTAAGGTAAGATAACTTGTTCTTTACAAACACCCTGATATTTGACGTTTGTGTGTGATTGAATTGTGCAGAAAGTATGGTCTATATATATACAGAGTATAGTTGTCTCACTTCAGGCTGATGTATAAGGAAGTGATAATAATTATTATTATTATTGATATTATTATTGATATTATTATAATGTAAAAAGTAGATGGCTTGCTAATTTTATTTTTATTACAGTATTGTGTGTAAAGGTTTCACAACAGACTCTAGCATAACCCTACAGTTTTTGTGTGTCGTGAAGTTACCCATAATTTATTCAAGGTCAAATGTTATGACCTCACACGATTCTGTTTTCCAATCATATCCCACGAGGGAATTATTACGAGAATATCTGTGCAAATCAGTCTCGTTTTAGAAAAACGGTTGTGAAGAGGTGACACAGTTTCTGTGAAGGGTTACTTGTAATGGATAGTAAATTGATCAAATATCCATCATAAAAAAATGAGATTAATTACATGTTAAAAGGTAAGGTACAGGGCTGGTAATTAAAAAATAACCATATTTGAATGTATCTTCCCTAGAAGTTGGTTTGTTTTGAGGTGCTGTCATCTGAATGAATTCAACAAATGTAAAGGCATTTTAACTGTTTTCTTGTCAATGACAACGAATAAGCTGAAATTTTCACAGGTTGTTTGTTTAATTAATATCTTGATTCTAAGCATATACCCCTAGAAGCAGTTTAGCCAACATTACCAATGTTGTACCTTCCCTTCAATGTATATCTTGATTCAAAGAGAGTAAGCATACTCATAGAAGCAGTTTAGCCAACATTACCAATGTTGTACCTTCCCTTCAATGTATATCTTGATTCAAAGAGAGTAAGCATACTCATAGAAGCAGTTTAGCCAACATTACCAATGTTGTACCTTCCCTTCAATGTATATCTTGATTCAAAGAGAGTAAGCATACTCATAGAAGCAGTTTAGCCAACATTACCAATGTTGTACCTTCCCTTCAATGTATATCTTGATTCAAAGAGAGTAAGAAAACTCATAGAAGCAGTTTAGCCAACATTACCAATGCTGTACCTTCCCTTCAATGTATATCTTGATCCCAAGAGAGTAAGCACACTCATAGAAACAGTTTTGCCAACATTACCAATACTGTACCTTCCCTTCAATGTATATCATGATTCAAAGAGAGTAAGCACACTCATAGAAGCAGTTTAGCCAACATTACCAATGCTGTACCTTCCCTTCAATGTATATCTTGATTCAAAGAGAGTAAGCATACTCATAGAAGCAGTTTAGCCAACATTACCAATGCTGTACCTTCCCTTCAATGTATATCTTGATTCAAAGAGAGTAAGCACACTCATAGAAGCAGTTTAGCCAACATTACCAATGCTGTACCTTCCCTTCAATGTATATCTTGATTCCAAGAGAGTTAAGCACACTCATAGAAGCAGTTTTGCCAACATTACCAATGCTGTACCTTCCCTTCAATGTATATCTTGATTCAAAGAGAGTAAGCATACTCATAAAAGCAGTTTAGCCAACATTACCAAAGTTGTACCTTCCCTTCAATGTATATCTTGATTCAAAGAGAGTAAGCACACTCATAGAAGTAGTTTTGCCAACATTACCAATGTTGTATCTTCCCATCATGTAATTTTACCAAAGAGAAAAGTAACCATTAAATAATCTGTTCATTGTCTCCTCAATGCCCATCTAGTTTCTCTTCCCATTGTCATTATTTTGAAACCTACCTCTCAAGCAGTTTATCAGGAATGTTAGTAATTTGTTTTCCTGTTCATAAGGTTAATATTTCCCCAAGATGATAGAGTCTTGTGTGAGACAAATTGTTTACAAGTAATGAGATATTTATTTGAGTGAACACATACAATTACTTTTGCCTTGCTGATCATATTTTAAGTCTTGAAGACATTAATTTTGTATTTATTATTTTTTTTTAATCAAAATTATTAGTATTGTATGTACTAAATTTTATTTCAGTTATATTTTTTTAAATTAATTTATTATTTTATTATTTTGCAATCAAAGATAATTTGATCCCATCTTTTTACCCTTACTGAATGTTATTTGAGCCAAATGTTAAAAAATTATCTCATGACATTTTTGTGATCACAAATGTCTTATGTACATTTAACAAATGTACATAAGATCACAGGATAGATACTGAACTTGAATTTAGTGTAATTTTGAGTTTTAACTAAATTTCTTTTTTGGCAAGGCATCAGTTATTGTGTGTCATTTCCACTGTGTCAATATGTGGATAAAAACCAGATAATTCTGCTAATAAATGTTGCAACGCATAAATATGATATAATGTATGTTGTCTTTATTATTTTAATGAGGTGTGTGTACAAAAGTGAAGTTAAGACCACCAAAATGAACAGAAATTTGTGAAAAAAATTGTCTTGCCTTTTGGAAGAACATATTATTTTTGTTTGGGGGCGGGGGAAGAGGTTCAAACCCCTGCTTGGTGGGGAGGAGGGATGATTTTGGGTTAGTCATGAATTTTGTTTCTAGCCAAAATAAACATGGGGGCTCAGTAGGGTTTTTGTGCACTGCAATGGGGAGGGGGGACTTAGGCCATGAGAATGAAAGTCATAGATTTGCGTCCACCGCCCGCATGTCCCGAAAGCTACCGCCTAAATTTTTCATTATTTGCACAAAAAACATTATTTGCACAAAAAGGGTATTTCCACCAAACAAATTTAGTTCCAAATCATCCATATCAGTAAAACGAAGTTTTTACCAAATTTCCACCAGTATGTGCGCTATAATCATTAGCACATGTTCTCTTACAGTTTTTTTTAGTCCCGCGTACGTCGTTCACAAAAAAGGTCGCCCTAAAACTGTATGGTAAACTCCGTCCGATCCGCACCTGCAACTGTACCGCCTTCACATGCACAACACGTATCTTATGCCAGTGTGTGCGGCCCGCATGTATAATGATGCACGTACAGTGTACATACACAGGCGGGTTGATTGGGTCGCTAGTCCCTATATATACATGTATATGTTCAATCTCCTCTCCCAATAAAGATGTGCAAAACAATAAAAAGAGTCTTAATGACCAAAATTCTCCTTGTTACTCCTCTTTTACCCTTCACCCTTCCCTCTCTCTCTCGCAGGTAGAATTTAGAAAGCATGTACATAAAGTGATTAAGAATACGTCAAATTAGAAGAAACATCTTGTGATTGCGCTGTAGTGTTATAAAATATTATTAATCATCAATGGAAATAATTAATAATGAAAAAAAGCCTCATGTGTTTTCGAAATTTCCCGGACGCAAATCTATGACTTTCATTCTCTTGGCCTTATGGGGGTAATGCAGAGGATGGGATTTAGCCACCTTGAGCCCTACCCCTCCCAGATTCCCCACCGGGGAAAGGTACGCCTCCTACAGACATGGCAGAGCGTTCAAGGCAAAAGATAGTTCAGGATAGGTTCCATATCCATTGCATTCATTGACATGACTGAATAGTTATTTTGACAAGCGATGAGGGCTCTGTTGTACTTTTCTCATCTTCAATGTTTCTGCATGCAGTCAACTGGACATGGACAGTCAGTGCAGTGCAGCAGCTAGCCAGCCAGCCAACCAGCCAGCCAGCCAGCCAGGATGTGCCATGGCCAGGGCGCGGCGGCGGGTATGTAGTCTTGGTACAAGCGTTAAGCAAGACGTTACTCGTGATTTTATACGTATACGCGCCGATCCGCTGTGATTTGATAAACCAATCGCCGCTGCGGGCGCCATTCATTCCTGTCCATACGGCCGGCTCTGCTGTCCACCAGAGCCGTATATTATACGGCTCTGCTGTCCACGGCCGCGCCACCTTTTGTCCAGAGTCTAGTCCTTGATCGTAAAAAATTGTATAGCGCCAGCTACGGTGGGTGATTTAGGACTGGCGCGGGATCGTGTTTGTGTACGTGTGTAACCAGGATCCGCATAATAACGGTCTTGCACAAGACTAGGCGGCGGGTCGTCGACCGCACCGGCCGTATGACCTGCGGCCTCCTGCTGAGTGTGAAGATGACGAGCTGAGCCTGAAATCGAACATGACTGAGCTGAGCTGAGCCTGAACATCCGATTGTGTATGATGATGTACATTGTTGTAGCATGGAATACCTCCATGGTTGTAGTAAGGTCTTTAGTGTTCGGAAAGAATGTCGTATCCGGCCGCCACTTTTTAAGGGCTTTTTTGGAATTTTTTTGCAACCACTACTAGGCCTAACCAGTTAAAAAATCATTCTATCGATTTTTGGTGGTACAGAAAGCGAAAACTATCTTTAAAATCCACTTTTATGATGGTTTTCGGACTTGATTTCCCTTCTAAAAAAATCCTCCCCTTCAGAAAATAGAAGGATCCTATTAATAGTTGCCACTACGCAACTACAATGACTGTGTTGGTCACTAATTCAAGAGTTTACAAGATCAGACTGACATGACTGAGGAAGTCATCGTATACCAAAAATGCCAGATTTTTCATGAAATAAATATCCTGGAATAATTTGAAGTAGGCCTATATGTCCATCATCATCCATATGTTTTCCACCTTACCAGGTAGGTAAGATTACATTATTGGTTATATTTAATGAAAAATAGTGGCGGCCAGATACGACATTCTACCCTAAATGGCTTAGCCCCATTCTAGCTCTTCCTTCCTCCATGGGGCTAACAATGTTAGGCCTAGTGACATTTGCACCGTGCATGAGCTGTTGAGGGCACATGTTAGATCACTGTGCATGTGGGCGAAAGGGCAGCAAGCGATAGTGCGTCGTGTTTGGCATATTTTGCAGTTGATGTGCGTATGCGCAGAATATCTCCAGCGATCATTGGCTGGCAGAAGTACACGCGCATGTAGTACCATAACATATACGCACATAAAGTGTACGCACAACACAAAAGTGGCTATCATCAAAGATAGTAGAGCGCCGTAGGCGCGAAAGATGGAGAACTCGACCGATCTATGGAAATTACCCAGGATGCACACGGCCGCCATTTCAGCAAGCTGACTGAGCTGTGTTGTCATTGGTCGCAAGTTTTCGCACTGTGAAACATACGTGGTTAAGGAAATATCGTTATGTCTTCATTTTGCTTGGCCATTTGTTGCAAGAACAACAAGAAAAAATGCCCAGAATTATCCTTTTTTAGATTTCCAAAGAAGACAGAAAGGTAGGCGCTAAATATAATTATATTTTTCGACAGTAATATCATTGCATTTGCAGAGAAAACGTTGCCTTTTCCGAGGTCACAAAGTCGGTGCTGCTGTTCAAACGTATCACTATGACTACTTATGAGGGACATTTTACTAAATAAAAAAAAATGAACAAAGCATTCTATTTTTAATTTAAGCCTTTCGTGTCTGTAGAGCTTAGAATGAAGACAAACAAAAAGAAGCAGCACACAATGTATACTTGTCATAGGTCAGGATTATCCTGATCTGAAATTATTTGAAGTGACTAACGTTGACGTTGTGGTGTAGGCCCGTTTTAAAACTAAAAGGGCTAACTTACTAACTTAGTTTTAGGGTACCTCACTGTTAGTTTAATAGTAGGCAGATTCACGCAAACCGCCGATGGTGGCGCTATTTTTCATATCCTTTTTTTCTGTCGAAGTTGTGACCCGCCGAACTTTCATGGTAAAATTCTAATATAAAGGGTAGTCTACGGATGTAGTCACTTCTAGTATCGATAAATGGATACTACACATCGTGGTTATCTTAATTGATCAGTCCATGCCAACTGTAACGTTGGCACAAAAACAGTGCAACTTGCGCAAAATAGACTTTGTTAGTACTACAAGGATACATTGCAGGCAAATTCGGTCACAACTTTTCAAATGAAACTGGATCTTAAAAATTACCAAATATTTAAATCAACAAAAATTCGTAACTTTGCATAGGGTTAACCTATCATGACCATTGACCCCTCATTTTCTTTCTAATTTTTTGTTCTATCCAGTGATATGACATTTAAAAGCATTGAAGCAACTTCAAATTTTCATGAAACTGCCTATTAATAGCCTATTCTCACATCATTCATACTTATCATATAGGCCTATCAATGAATGTATCATACATATCTGTAGTCTTACTCTTATTTACTGAATGTCTTCTTATTGCAGTGGGTGTAACTAACTTTTTTGTTTGCTAACATTGGTTAATTGTGTAGGCCAGTTTTGTGCCATATCAACAGGTGTTTATTCAAAAATGTCCAATTCTCAACAAACAACATTTTTCCCTGTTGTTTGTATGGCTGATTTAATGTATTTTCAAAACTGCATGGAGCTTTGATGACCAGAGTACTAGCTGAAGTGCATGTGGAGCCTCCCCTAGCCTAGGGCAGGTCCAGCAAAATAGCCTCGAGTGTGACTGGTGACACTAGTGTTTTAATACTTAAAGTAGTGTAGGATAAATTATTCAACCTGTCACTCTAGAGTTATTACTGTAACAAGATTTTGTTCTTATTTGATTATACAATAGAAGCCAGCAGTGGGTTCAAAATACGCGGAGGAAAGATTTGATCACAAGAACACCATGGTACCTCTACAATAACTGCCGACTCTGCTCAAACCACTTCGAGGAAAGTCAGTTCGTCAATAAAGACAAGAAGCGTTTAAAGTGGAATGCCATACCTACAATGTTTGATGTACCAAATCTTCCTAAACCTGTGGAATCTTCAAGAAGAAAGTTGAAACGGAAATGAACTCATACCTCACCGTCAGGCACATCTAACAAGCGCATCAAAGGTGGGAAAAAAACAGAAAAAAACAGACATGTCAACCCTATCCATATAGGCTATTCATGGAGGCCTATAAGAGTTTGTTTTGTTTTTTAACACTATCATAAGTAATCCTGTTGAGAAATTAGTTACCAAAATGTTTATAAAATGTTGGGGTTTTTTGTTTTTGCATCAATGCATATTTTACACAAAAAAAGTTGTCAGATGGGATCTTTGTATTATTTGATAAAATAATTCCCGATTGTCACAAAAATGATTGCATCAGGAAGAATTTTTTGTTTGAAAAATCAAATAATTTGGCAATTTTATCATAAGCTGAGTACCAAAGATATAATATAACCTTAATTTTAAATTCATTGAATTTCATTCTTTTATGTGCTTTCATAAAATGGACATTTCCTACACTAGTCATCAAATAAGGCAATTAATTTTTGTGTTCAGTTAATTATGCAGTGCTGTCGCAGCATGTGCCAAACTATGAGATTAATGGCTTGAAATCATTTATAACTGCTTAAATATTTAAGAGTGAAAACTGCATGCATGCTTAGTGAGTCTGGTAAATCAATTCAATTCAATTCAATGCATTTTTTAATTTCAGTTAAATTTACTTTATTCGCCATGCCCAGCATGAAAATCTTTTTCTTGTTCTGCACATAAAATTAAATGTTGAATGGTAGCCATAATTTATCTGGAAAAAACAAACAAACAAATAAGAAGTTTTGATACTTAATTAATTTTCTGTTTATAAACAACTATTAATGACACCCACAGAATGTTTGTTGAAAATAAATTAGAGATGGATTATTAAATCAATATTTGTTTTTTAATACTCCTCATATTTTAACATCTTTTTTTACAGCTTCCCCATGCCCAGTGGAACATGACCACACATACAGTGCCAAGGAGTCAACACAAGACAACAAACATGACCAGCAAAGAGCCAAACATAAAATGAGTAAAACTCTCAAGAAAGAGCGCGTCAGGACTTGCAGATTAAAGAAAAAAGTAAGCAAGCTACAAACAGCCATGACCAGCATGACATCGGGTAAACAGACCATTGGACAGCTCATTGATGGTGCAAGGAAATATTTGCACGAACCAGCTCTGTCATTCTTTGCATCCCAGCTACAGTACATAACTCATCTCAAAGAACTAAGTCAAGAGGAAGAAGGTGGTCTTACACAGACAAAGTGATTGCTCTCTCCCTCTATCATCAAGGTCCAAAAGCGTATCAGTTTTGTAGCAGAATTTTCACTTTACCGTCTGTTTCATCGCTGAGAAAGTGGCTTCATAATGTTGAAATCCAACCTGGCTTCTCTGAAAACATTCTAGATGTAATGAAGCACAAAGTATCCACATTGAATGAAAGGGATAGATATTGTGTTGTCACTTTTGACGAGATGAGTATACGTGCTGGACTGATATATGACATTTCAACAGATAAAACAGAGGGGTTTGAAGATTTTGGTCGAACGGATCAAGTTACAACCATGCCTTAGTGTTCATTGTGAGGGGAATGCTGTCGCATTGGAAGCAACCAGTTGGTTACTTTCTTTCAAAAGATGCTACATCGGGTGAAACACAAGCAACCCTGCTAAAAGAATGTTTACAAAAATTAGAGGCCATTGGCCTTTATCCCAAATTAGTCGTGTGTGATCAGGGATCCAACAATGTTAGAACCTTTAAACGTCTTAACATTTCAGAAGAGGAACCATATTTTATGTTGGGTGACCACAGAGTATTTTGTATGTATGACCCTCCCCATCTGCTAAAAAACACTAGATCTAATATGAGCAAATATCTATTTAGGTTCCAGTAACACAATCTGCTCTCAACATGCTAGAGCAAAATACAATGTCTTACATAGCTGGCTATCTTTCCAGAAAAGTTCTCACAGGTCATGAGGTTGTTACCCCCTGCAACACATGTCGGTCAGCCTTATTGTCACCTGACACTGTATTAACTGACCCATCCCTACTCTTCATCCACCACAAAGCTTGGGACACCACCAGTAGTGACTTTTGTAGATTTTTGTACACTTTGTGAAGAGATATTTAGGAAAGAATTTGATAAATCTGGTATGGCACGTAATAGGATAAGCCATGTGATCAATGGTGTGATTTGCCAGCAGAGCGCATATAAGGAGCTGAAGGTTTGCAGTGACAAAATCAGAGCTCGCATTGTTGTAATTTTTGTGACCATGCGTATTCAATACGCTCTGAAGTTCAAAAACAGAGAATTGAGGGAAATCACAATAAAGAGGAAAAACAGAAAGCTGCAGAAAGTCACTTACAAGTAAAAGAATGGGGGGCGGAGGTTGATTCTGTCATTCTGCAATATAAGCATATAAAGCGCATTTTCCAACTGAAAGTGCATCCAGATTGTGGTTTGTGTACATTCCAGTTTGGAAATAAGAGAACATCAAAAGGTACCCTTTCCAACTGCAAATAAGTTTTACTCTGCTGGTAACAAACTAATTTCACTATTATCAAATAAGTACATGTATTTGAATGCTCACTTGGTGTACAGTTGGTACAAGTGCCAACTTGGTACTCATCGAAAATATTTTTTATTAGTATCAGTCTGTTTAGTATAAAGTTCATGGCAGTACCAATTTGCAGAGAAATATTTCAATCTGAAATACCGTCAAAGTTGAGAAAATATCATTGGAAGGCCCCAAAAATCACTTATTTTGATTTACATGCTGAAAAATGGACATGGTTTACCAATTCTATATTTTATCTTTAATTTTAATTTCTGATAATCACCTGCAAAGCTCATCCCATGCCTCTAAAAACATCAAAAACATGTAACTATTATAATGTCTCTTTTTTTGTACCTGAAGTCCTTCAAATGTGACAAAATGTAAGTTCTTCAACATTTCGGTAAATTACAATGTTGCTGATCACTGCTGATATATTGAGGCCTTGTCAATTTTTATAGGCAACTTGGAGGCAACCAACTGTACAGCATGCAAAAGGAACTCTTTAGTTGCGCACAAGGGACATTTTTCTTACTGTCTTACTGCCACCAAGAAAATTATGTGAAATGTTAAATATGAATGTTTAGCCTTCTTAGAGATTGCCTGGAACTGGTTGCCTGTAACTTGCCTGGTGTAACATGACCCTTAAATGTGATAGGCATCTTTGCTGAATATAATATAACAAACAATGATATCATACATAAAAAGTATTGACATTGACAAGTTTCAATAAAAATATACATGTATACCATGGGGTGTCGTGGCCGAGCGGTCTAGCTTACCGGATTCAAGTTCTGGTGTTAGCAACATAATGTGGGTTCGAATCACGGCCGTGACACTTGTGTCCTTGAGCAAGACACTTAATCATAATTGCTTCTCTCCACCCAGGGGTTAAATGGGTACCTGTGAAGGCAGAGTTGGTTTGCTCTATATGCGCTAGAAATGGCAGCAATTGAGCTGTATACTCCCCAGGGAGCTGAGATGGTTTCAGGAATGATTTATGAGCCTTATGAGCAGGGATAATAATATAATGCGCCTTGAGCACCACTTAGTTGGTGGATACGTGCGCTATATAAAATCCACACATTATTATTATTATTATTATGTATCATGGAAAATAAAACTTCATTGCCATGTGATTACCTTGTTTTATTTATCTTGTACTATCTCTTGCTCTATGACTATACTATGCCCAGCTTTGTTAAGGAAACTCTGATCATTAATTTGAGCATTGATTGAGCATACAATCAATATATTATACTTGTGATGGAGGTTTAGAAGGGTCTTTATCAATTAATTTAGTCATTGCCATTAAAAATGTTTGGTGTCTTATTAGGCATCACCAGACCAGGTACAAAGATGAACTTTCACCTCATTCAGTAATCAAGAGGTTTAAGCAAGGTTTACAATGATGAGGATTCACCATCGACAGAGGCAAAGGTCCAGAGCCTAACTATTAAAATTTTAACTGAGTTTTCTTACACAAAATTTTTGCTTTATCTCAAAATATGGGTTGTCACAATATCAACAAAACATCGAATACATGATAATTACTACAAAGACCTAACATTAAAAATACTCGCCCGAAGAAAAGACCGCTAATCGCTATTGACAAAAGCCACTACGGACAGTTTGTTTACATCGACATCCGGGCACTTTCTCCATTATCACCTTGCTCAAATGGCGGCCGGACCAGTCCACGCATGATTACACACGTTTGTACGTGTTTCGGGTCAAGTTCCCCATCTTTCGCGCCTATAGCGCTCTACTATCTTTGCTATCATCAAGACACGTCAGGGTGCAAATTCACCGTTGTGGGCCACGATGTGCACTGAGCACGCACAGGGCCAATACATGTACACTGGACTCCGTCAGTCCTAGTCGAAGTCCAGTCAGTGTATATTGGCTGGGCCCTAGGCCGCGCCTAGAGGCTAACGTTAGACCAAAGTCATAGGGCTATAAATTGCTCGATGTGAAGAAAAAGAACTACATGTAGCTCTGGTAATAGACCTTCCCCCGTGGCAGGGTGATACCTATTCTGACTCTGAGTAAACTTTGAGCTTTTAAAAAGCAGGATCTTTACCGTGACAACAACAAAAATAATAGTTATAATAACTGTTAATGATATTTTTTACTTTTAAATTTAAATTGGTTGATTAGCATGGATAAAGATTCTGCTAGTCACCAGAAGTCTATTACCTACATGAAGTGTGCCAGCCTGCTGTAATCCATACCATGGCATTGTACTTCAAATGGTCGGTCTGGTCTTCTACCCTCACCTTCCCAACCTGTTGTAAGGCATCAAGGGATTAGGCGTTTGACACGCAAAACTAAAGTTCCTTCCTCCATGCTAGATGTAATCGTAAACTAGATGCACGCGAACCATCAGCTGTATAGGGCAAATGTGATAAATGCTAAGGTGTGTGCGCGAGATAGGCCTACAGTTCTCTAACAGATACAGTTCTCCCTTAATATTTATGGTAGGTCCTGTCATAATTTCATTTTGGCACTGTTTTACTGTTAAACCATGGAGGAAGGACAACTGTTTTCCAAACAAAAAATTAAAAAATGTCGGTAAAACACATCTGCGATATATCTTTAAGACACCATAGTTGACTGAAAGAGCTGCAGTAACTATCCACATGCACTCTTGAGTCCATCCTTAAACATTGTAAGTTTCCTTTTTATTATTAATGGCACCTATGATTAATTGGACTTTTTTGTTGCTATGACTTCTTTATAGAAGAGTGAGTGTCCATGAGAAAATGAAGTACTTTTCTACGTGGTTGATTTTTGGTGTTCTTATTCAAGCAGCAACGTTTCAGTTTGTGCTTGGAAAAGGTGAGTGTCACTGAATACTTTCACTTGTATCTATATAGCAAGGAGGCAATGGGGACACTGCCTCTGTTGCCCTGGTCTTGGCCATAGACTGTTCCCATATACTGCCTTTGGTGCCCTGGTCTTGGCTATAGACTGTTCCCATATACTGCCTCTGTTGCCCTGGTCGTGGCCATAGACTGTTCCCATATACTTCCTCTGTTGCCCTGGTCAATTGGCCATAGACTGTTCCCATATACTGCCTCTGTTGCCCTGGTCAATTGGCCATAGACTGTTTCCATATACTGCCTCTGTTGCCCTGGTCTTGGCCATAGACTGTTCCCATATACTGCCTCTGTTGCCCTGGTCGTGGCCATAGACTGTTCCCATAGGCTGCCTCTGTTGCCCTGGTCGTGGCCATAGACTGTTCTCATATACTGCCTCTGTTGCCCTGGTCGTGGCCATAGACTGTTCTCATATACTGCCTCTGTTGCCCTGGTCGTGGCCATAGACTGTTCTCATATACTGCCTCTGTTGCCCTGGTCGTGGCCATAGACTGTTCTCATATACTGCCTCTGTTGCCCTGGTCGTGGCCATAGACTGTTCTCATATACTGCCTCTGTTGCCCTGGTCTTGGCCATAGACTGTTCTCATATACTGCCTCTGTTGCCCTGGTCGTGGCCATAGACTGTTGTCATATACTGCCTCTGTTGCCCTGGTCTTGGCCATAGATTGTTCCCATAGGCTGCCTCTGTTGCCCTGGTCGTGGCCATAGACTGTTCCCATAGGCTGCCTTTGGTGCCCTGGTCTTGGCCATAGAATGTTCCCATAGACATTGTGATATTCTAATGGAAGTGCCTTTTACTCAGGACAAGTGGCCTTGCCCCTACAATAGGCTACACAAAATTTATTTTGATTGGCTGATAGTAACCCTCTGTTAACACCATTGACTATTTCATTATTATTATGTACTTGCAGGGAAGACGGCTGCCAAGCACCCTAATGTTTTATTCCTAGTTGTTGATGATCTGGCTCCCGTTATTGGTACATATGGTGGTAGAGCACTTACACCCAATATTGATCAACTTGCAGAACAATCAATCCAGTTCAGTAATGCCTATACACAGGTACAACAATAATAATAATTATGATGGTGACGATGATGATGGTGGTGGTGATGATGACGATGACGGCAATGATGGCGATGACAGAGATTATAATAATAATGTGGAAATACAAACAAAAATACCATATTTAACTGATTTAATTTTGCCCTACACCGACGTGTGTATAGCACTGTCTACTCAGTGCTTTCCAGGCAAATTTAAATCAGTTGTTTATCACCCGACGCAAGAATTTCACCAATACCATATTTATTTGTTTGAACTGCAGCAACCGTTATGTGCTCCATCTCGAGTGTCATTCCTGACGAGCCGACGCCCAGATACCACTAAGACTTACTACAATAGGGGCTCCTACTGGCGTATCACTGCAGGAAACTTCACAACTCTACCACAGTACCTCAAGGAAGCTGGTTACTTCACAGCCAGTATTGGCAAGGTGTTTCACAATGGTAAGGAGGTATTTTGTAAAGTGGTGTAAAGTTTATTTAACCCTCCTATGCCCAGGCTGAAATTTGGCCCAGTAAGCACCACACCCACAGACAGTCACTTGAGTATTTTTGGTTGCATTGCCAATTGTTCACACATGTGTATTTTTTCTCTAAGAGTGCTGGAGTTAATTAGTGGCAGCAAAGTCAAACACACTTGTGTATGTCCTACATAAGTAGTCACACAGAGCTGTGTATGTACTGCAGACTCATATACAGTTGAGTGGGTTTGGTTTGACCTTCTACCACAGCCACATGTCCTTGCATTTATTTGAGTGCACTGCACAAAGTCAATGGGTTGGGATCGGAGTGACATACAAATTTTGAGTGTCTTTGATTGTTAAACCTATAGGAGGGTTAAGAGAAGTGGTAGCAAAACTCCAACCAGAGCCAATCATTTTATAGTTTCTTTCCTGGCAGCATGATTTCATCACTGAATGTTTTAAATAAACAAGCTTTTTATTTTATATTTTTTGTTTAAATGACAGAAAAATTATTTGAAATGAGAAGTTTTTAAAAACAAACACTGACTCCCATTATTATCCATTTAAATTTTTTTTTTGTACCTCAGGATATGTTTGTGGTCACCATAATGATTTTCCCTACAGCTGGTCTGTTCTGCCATACCATGCACCCAGTTTGAAGTTTGACTACAATGCGGTAAGTTGAAATTATTCAAAACAATCTTAATGTTTATAAAACAATTGACTAGGCCAATAAAACCCATTAACCAAAGGTCGACCTTTATTATTAAATTTTGTCCCAGAAAAGTTTTAAAAAACATGTAGACCAAACCAGTGATAGTTTGAGATTTTTTAAAAGGAATGTAAAAAATGGTTTTACTAAACACTCCTACTACTAAAATGGTCAAAATCAGTCAAAATGTTCATATACTTGCCAAGGTATATCTCGTGCACTTAAAAGTCAAACACTGTCAAACCTTACGTTTAGTAAGTACATTTGTAGGTCAAAATGAGTCGACCGTCTTTGACTGGTATTGTTCAGGGTGGTCAAAATGACAGTAAAGACCAGTAAAAAATGCCCCTGTGTGCACATATGGGTCAACAGTCGAAACAGGCAGTTGACTGGTTTTGACTTCTGTAGCAACTTCCCACTAAAGTGCAGTAATAGTAGGAGAGTTAATTGGACAACTAACTGATCAATTAATGGGAGTCCACAGACAGTATTCATGCATACATTATTGTAATAAAGACGAATATTCCGTGTGTTTAGCTTTTTTATTTGCAATTTTTCAATTGTGCGCTTCAATTGTTCTTGTAAAAAGAAAGAAAATCACTTTCAAATTAGATATTTCAGAAAACCATTGAATGAAGCATTGATAACCGTTGTTTAAAATGACATTATTCACTGATTATTCACAAGATTGGCAAAATCTCCCCCCCCCCTTCAAAAAAATAAATAAATAAAAAAATTAAAAAAATTAAAAAAATTAAAATCTTGTTTGTTCTCACATTTTGACAGATATGCCCTGGGCCAGATGGTGAGCTTCATTTCAACCTGTTGTGCCCAGTGAATGTCACCACGCAACCTCTAGGCACACTGCCAGATATCCAGAATACAGAACACATCCTAGAAATCTTTAAGAATATCTCTCAAGCCAGGAAAGATAGAAAATCATCAGCAATTCACCAACCCTTCTTCCTCGCAATGGGTTTTCACAAACCGCACATCTCACTCAGGTAAGAGAAAATACTGAAAATTTAGGTACTAGTCAAGCAAGGTGCATCTTAGTTTTGGGACAGTTTCCTGAAATGTGCCAATAAATTTTGTGTTGTCCGAGTTTATCTGAAACAAATATTTATCAATTTAGTATAATTAGTCATTATGGTGTGAGATTCTTCCAACTTTTGTAGGAAATCCTACATTTTGATTTTGAAAATCCTAACATAACACCGGGTTCCAACTAACTTCAGACCATGGAAACTTTCCTTGTGTATCATTTTATTGTAAATACCAAGATATAAAACAGTTTCCTTGCTATACATGGCTATAGAGGTAAACCGCTATAGGCTAGTATATGCCTAATGACAATGGCAAACATTTTTCCTACCTTTTCATTTTCTCACAATATCATCCCTAAATAGAGAGCCAAAAGTAGATGCTCAATGTGTTTTACAACAATCGCAAATTATTTCACATTATTTTGTTGGACTTCTCATCACCAGATACCCTCAAGAATACCTTGGTTTATATCCACTGGAGTCAGTCGACATTGCTCCCAATGCATTCTACTCTAAGACACAACCTCCAGTGGCCTGGAATCCTTTCATGGATATTAAAAGGAGAGAGGACATTGCGGCACTTCAAATACCCTTTCCATACGGTCCAGTGCCAAAGAAGTTCCATGTAAGTTCTTAACTACAAAAGTTGAAGGTTTTTGCAGACATGTGAAAGAACTCAAGAGATTACTTTCACATGGTGGTATCCATTTGGATTTGGAAACGACATCCAAATTTGTTTTAGGGTGTCCAAATGTTTGAGTTTTAATTCTTAGTGTGTACTTTAGCAACAGAACATGGTATCTATTTACTAAACATGTGTGCATAAGACACACACCTTGGCCTAATTTTATGGCTCTGCTTACCATAAGCGAAAATCAGTGCTTATGTAAGTGTATTTCATGGGTGAGCATTGAATTTGTGCTCATGCATACTTAGTGTAACTAAGGATTCACCGCTTACACGGCCAGCGCAAGAATCTGCACTTACCCTGTAAGCAGAAAATGGTGATTGTAAGCACAGAATTCTGAGCTCAGCAGCGCCATGACATTGGGTCCAGGACGTCATGCTGGCTGATTCTACTGTCAAATCAAACCAAAGCTTTTGAATATTTGTCTCCCATAGTATCTGATAAGGCAAGCCTACTATGCTGCAACCACCTACATGGACTATGAACTGGGACGTGTGCTAGCAGGATTGGAGCAGGCAGGTTTTGCAGATGATACAATCATTAGCTTCGTCTCCGACCATGGTGAGTTATTTTTTTGATTTGATTCTTCCTCCTTTTCAAAAATTATTTAAGTGTACCTTCTTATGCTGTATTGGTTCTCTTTTACCACCAGCACCCACAATGTCTGTAGAATACTCTTCCGATAAGCCAAAAAGCTGTACAATATCTAAAACAACTATTTTGTGGGAATTCATTATTTGACCAAAGTCGGAGCTGAATAATTGAATTGGCTACTGACTTGGGCTACAGTTTTGGCTTTGAATGGTCTTATGACTTTTAAGTAATCTAGGAAGGTTTGCGGTAGCCCAATGTAAATCTTCTAATGAGTAGTAAAATTAGGCCAAAAAAAAGTTTCCGGTTTCTGGTCTCCGTGCACGTCGCCTCTGAGCACCGTCGATATCAACATTTTCAATAATTGATATATCGGAAATCCAATATCGAGTATATTCGATATATCGATTATCCCATGTAAAAGTTAAAGACCATAAATTTAAAAAAAAAAAAAAAAAAAACGGAAATGGAAACTGCATCCAATATGACAAACTATGCCTTCACATATTTCCCGAAAGCGGCAGCATTTTTGAGCTACTAGTTTCCTGCAGGCTGTGAGAAAATAGTCACAAGCTCTCTCTCCCATACAAGATTTCTGGCTATGCAACCGGCAGTCCCGGACATCACAGGGGAGCCTCCCCAGCAACAGTATTTCTAGGCAACCAAGTTGGAAGGTGACATGCACCTGTGGCTCAATCACTCCAGTTGCGGTGGAAGGAACGTCATATTCATGAAAGTATAAATGGTGCGTGATGAAAGCAACCAATGGCGTATTTATTTGCCGGGAACCGGCTCATTTCATTGGTTGAGATATCATCGCTATTCTTCGATAAAGAACACTCAATTTTAATACCGGCTGCACGTCCTCAAAGTCCGGTGGCCTTTAGCTGAACCCGAAATAGATACTTTGTAACAAACAAGAGATGCATTGTATCAATTTGAACAATGCGGCTATCAATCATTCTATGGAAAGGCTTTTTCGGAGCTGAGATTTTATTTGGGCATTCTTTTTTTTCAAAGACCGGGGAAAATTTTACACGAAAAATGAGGGAAACTGAAATGACATGAAATTCCACCCCCGTTTTGTGTACATGCACATGGATATCCGATTCAGGCATCCTTTCATTGGCGGATTTAGTGGGGGAGGTCACGGAGGTGGGCCTTACCTATCCACTGGCATGTTGTTGCTCGGCATCTGTGACAGTGCACATACAAGGACCACTGATTGGGCGTTACCAGCGAGAACATGTGGGAAAATATCAGACAACGGAACTTTTTCAAACCACAAAAAATAAACAAATCAATTCTCACGCCTTTCTCCAGAACAAATTGCTCATCATCTTTATTATTTTCATTAATTACAGCGCTGGGCATTACCGCCGAGAGAATGTAGGAAAATATATAAGGGACAACGGAACTTTCTCCAAGCCAAAAAAGGGCAGCTTCTTTTGAGGTTGTGCATTATACGGGAGACCGCGAATTCCAGCGAACACAGAGCACAAAGCATCGCCGCTCGGCATTTGCGCGATGTTTTTATTCTCACTCACAAACACAATTTGCCGCCGATTTTTATTCCATTATGCAGCAAACGTTAAACACCAAGTAAAAGCACAAACGGGAGATTTATTTTGACGATAATCTGACGCATTTTGATATCATTCCTCAATATCGAAATTTTCGATATGATTAAAAAATTGCTATCGGCGATATCGATATCAAAACAATATCGAATAATCAAGTAATATCGATATATCGACAGTGCTTAGTCGCCTCAGACCCGCGCATCGGCATTTTTAATTTTCTTTTTTTGCTAAAATTGCTGGATCTATTGGAATTCTTCCGTGCTGTGCTTTAAACGACTTTTTGACACGGGTATGAAAATTTGCCCGATTTGTGAGGCCTCTCTTAGCCACCATACTTTGTATATGGGAAATTTGGTCCCTGCGTATACAATGTATTACATATTTCCCTGTTGGCAAAAACAAAAAAAAGATGGATGGGGGGAAAAAGCGTGTCACCGCACCGATTTTGAAGCCGACCGCTGACTAGAAACTGGGGATTTTTTTTTTGGCCTTATGTTTCTGCCTTTTTTCTACTACATGTATGTGAAATGTGCATACTCAAGTATCCTGGTATCCACCGAGCATCAGGACTAGCCTTTTACAATAATCATAAATCTTATGGTAAGATTTGGAAAACACCAATCTTTGAAATGTTTCTTTCAGTTGATTTGAAAGATTGGTGGGAAAGATCAACTGCAATCTCAATCAAGTTGTCTACAAACAAGTTATTAGTTTTTCCTTTTTTGCAGGATGGCAGCTTGGCGAACACCAAGAATGGTCCAAATATAGCAACTATGCCACGGCAACACGTGTTCCTTTTATGATCCACATACCAGGGAAGACCAACTCAAGGAGAGAAGACGTCAGGTCACTGAAGTTTCCACTAAGAGACCCTTTCCTGATAGTCAAAGGGCACAGCAGACACATCAACAACGGGCACATCAGTGATGCAATGGTAGAGCTAGTTGACCTGTTTCCAACCGTAGTAGACTTGGTGAATTTACCCGTCCCACCCCTGTGTCCTGTGAATTCATCATCAGTTGACACATGTACTGAGGGAGTCAGTCTTGTGCCATTAATTGAAGATAAGGATTCTGTTAATGGGAGCAAGGGGTTTAGAAGATGGAAGAAAGCTGCTTTTACCCAATACCCACGTCCATCAGACCAGCCACGGACTGACAGTGATCAACCCGCATTAGCTAATATCACCATCATGGGATATTCAATGATAACTGAAAATTACCACTACACAGAGTGGGTTGGATTTAATAACGTCACCTGCAAGGGGAACTGGACCGACCTACATGCAACAGAACTCTACATTCTTAACTTGGATCCTCTTGAGGATAATAATGTTGCCGACATGCCTGATAATACACATCTTGTGCAAACACTGTCTGGTGAGTTACACAGTGGTTGGAGGCATGCTCTTCCCACTAACAATTGACAGTTTAAATATCTCCTCTTTTTGGGGGCAGATTTCATCCCGTGATGAATCTGCCATTTGTGTAACATTAATAAAAACATGTAATCTACTTATTTTTGAAGATCATTTGGATATAATTATTTTGACATTTTAAATTTGTTTATGAAAAACACCAACAGTATCTTAAGTACACAGCAGTGTGATAGTCCTTCTGATATATTGCAGGATTCAGGTTATGTGTGGGAAAGTGGGTTTAGGGTTAATTTGGATATAATTATTTTGTTAATGAAATTTTAAATTTGTTTATGAAAAACACTTTTTACTAAAAATTCCAAAAGTATGTTCATATCTTAAGTACACAGCAGTGTGATAATCATTCTAATATATTGCAATATATTCCTAAATGCATGAGATGCAGTAGGATTCCAGCTTGCTTGCAATCGGAGTTAATTCTGTTATCAATGTAAATGCCAAGTTTTATTTAACAGGGGTGCATTTTCATGACCCTGACCAGAAACATGTTTGGGCTTCGGTCATTGGTTAAACATGAATTACTCATCTTGACATAGATATTGTAATACTAATAATTGTAATATATTTTTCTAAATTCTTTGTAACTGTCTTTTAATAGGTTTATCTTTTTTGAAACATGTGTATCCATTATTAGTTGAGATGGTCAAACCCAATTTCTGGCATTTTTATTAACTTTGATGAAAAGGCCAATGTGGCCTGACCTCGGTCTTGATAAAATTACAGAATTAAATTCCAACAATTTATCCACTTGTCAAACCGATTCAAACAATTACACAATAAAATGTTTACACCAAAAATAAATCAACAACATTGCATGATTCTTCAAATAATTTCCCTAGTTTTTCTCATTTATTGAATGTAATGAAAAAAATGCCAATACCAATAGAAAATTACCAATGATTTCAGATTGTTTTGAAAGGTCTGAGCTGCACTGTTTTCCTCTTTATTTATTTATTTTTTGGGGGAGGGGTGAATTATTCATGTTTGCAATTATTCATCATAGAAAGGCAAAATTAATTTATTCTTGAAGATTTACCATCCATGCTTTTGCCTATTCTACTGGCAATTTCCAGAAATGTAAGTTTTCATCGGAACATTGAGTATTTACTTTTCAGAAAAGAAAAATACTTTGAAATGCGATAGTTTAACATTAAGTGCCAAAATATATTCATTTTGGGATCCTGTTCCTGTAAAACCATGCTTCTCAAGATTACTTTGAGAAATGTGAAAATTTAAAACTTTTCTTCTTTCCTCTTGTAAAATACATGTAGCCGTGTTCTGATGAAAAAGAAAAACACTCGCGAAAATGTGTTTAGTATTGAAATAAGATAATGCAGTCCTTAAAGGAAAGGTACAACATTGGTATTTGAAAAATACATTAATTTCAACCCTCTCGTTTTCAAAAATGTATCATAAAACTAACTTGCATAGTTGCATTTGTCATCCAAAAATTCTTGTTGTAAGGAAAACTTAAAAAAAAAAAAAAAAAAATGTTAAAATGTTTTATCGTTTCGGTTTGTGGTAACACCATGTGTTTATCTCAAATAACGCGAAGTGAGGTACAGGTCCTGAAAAGAACCTTATCGCACAACTCGTATCTCAACCTTCGTTAAGTGAGAAAGGTTCAAGGGAGAACCAATTTCGGGCAACTCGTTTTTCTCTACTCTCGCCAAGTGAGAAAAATTCAACATTTCTCATAATGATTGATATGTGTACCAACTTTACATCGACCAGGTGAGATTTGAAAGAATAATCAGTTAATTTGATAATCTAGTAATTACCAATGTTGTTCCTGCCCTTAAATGGTTTAAATAGTGACATTATCCAGTGATATGATAAACGCTTTAGTGACACCCGCTGCTTGCGAAAAGGGCACGGAGTGGATAAGAAAAGAATTGGCTGCTTGGCAGATCCTTGAAATTGGCCTAATGTCTTAAGCACCAATCCATTGCCCCAAGATATCTGCCATTATCATCTTGCCTGAGGGACCTCATCAGGCTTGAGAGTTTGGTCGACTCCCGACAATGGTGTGTCATCAAACAGAGATTGCGTGTAGCCATTCTGGAAGAGGAATCCTCGCTTGCAAGCTTCAAATGTCATGAACATCAACCCTGCATATGGGACAATCTAGAGAACATAAAATAGTACTGTATTTATCTGGTAATGTAAAATAAATATAATTTTTGGATAGAATATGCATTATGCAATTGTGATTTGTAATCAACAATTCAATCAGAAGCATACCTGAAGATTTGGGGATTTCAGAAATCTGAATACCAAAAATTTAAAAAGCTAAATAATTTTCCAAATTCTTTATTTATAAAGCCTTATCAAATTCTACTAACAATCTTGTAATAAATACCTTGCACAGATTTGCAGTATTTCCTCTCCACAGCCCTTTCATACCATACATATCAGCTGTCTTACGGAAAGCCTGTACCATCCCCCTAAATGGATGGATATCCACGCCCCCTCCATTCTTCATCACAAAACTTTGTGCCTGCAAGTCAACAGAGAAGATAACATTTCGAATTTGATAATGGGGCTCTAGTCTGTCCTGATCTTAGTCCTGAAACTACCCACCCGATCCCCTAAGATATTTTGAGTAACCCATGGGTTGGGAGAAAAGGCACTTAGACCCACATGTGTAGTACATTTTTCACAGGACCAAAAAATGATTAATAATTACAGTTCTACATATCACTCTTTCATACAAGGGGAAAATATCACTGGTCAGGCCCAATTTAAGCTGCTAATAAGCAGTACAAAATTGCTTACCAAAAATATTTGCTTTGCAGATTTTGTTTGTTACCTGCCAAACTTTCACACAAAATGAGTGTACTTTGGCTGGTGATCCGTTTTATATTGCTTAGTTAACCACTTAGCAGCTCTATGAAATTGGCCCTGGTCAAGCTAGTAGGGTCCAACAGAACCGAAGCATTTGCTCACTGGTCTTCGGATAACTGTTCTAATTTTGAACCCTGTGTCCTCCACTATATATCAGGTTTTTTTTATATTGGCCCACAACTTAAATCCAATCAAACCACGCAGTGGGCATCTCATCATGAACAAAACTGAAGAAGAAACTACCTGAAGCTTTTTCCTGATGGTGTCAAAGGGGAAGGATAAAGTTTGTGCAAATGCTGCTGCAATGCATCCATTACAGAAATTCTGCACAGGGGTAAGCATATAGCGTGGTGTATCCCATATGGAGTCTATCAGCTCATAGAATAAGAAGGTGCAAGCACTGAAGGGTATGGAACCTGTGCAAAAGAACATAGATTGAATGATTTGAATGATACACGATACTTATTTCGTAAAAAATACCCTTGATCTCAGCTACTCTGAAAATTTGGTCTAGCTGCAGTAACCGCTCTGGCAGGAGTCTGGGTCTTCAAGAGATAAAACCTAAACATGGTCAGACTTTTAAAGTATTCATTCAAGATGTTTATTATAAGGTATTGTACAGTGCTCAATTATATCCCCTCGGATATTAATGACCGAGAGATATGGCTACAAGTACAATATTGCTTTGATTGACACTTTGACAGACTTGAACACTGTACATACCTGGAATTACATTGACCCTAACCATACTCAATGCAACAAGATGCAACAAACGTAAAAAGTTGTTGCATCTTGTTGCCCTCTGCAGAGAACTATTCTAGCTGGTGAATCTTGTTGCATTGATGAGCAGCCGGCACTTTTTTATAATATAACCTAACCAAGGTACACAGTGAGACAATACACCGACTGGCTGTCGACATCACCTTCGCACAACATCCCAGTTTAGCTGTAATGGGGATTAAAATATTAAGTATCAAAAATTCCACTTGATTATTAAGCATCAGGTGTTACCATGGTTACAGCAAAGTCTTTGAAAGCTGCGTTGACCATAGCTCTCGGTCTTATCAGGAGGTACAGACCTTCTAGATAAGTACAAGAGCTACAATGACTGCAGCCTTTGCTGTTGAAGATATGTTTATAACATACAAAATGTTTACTAAATTCAGATATTTTATAAATGCAAAGGAATGTCGATGACATTTTTTGAGAAGTAGTAATTGAAAGTTTGAAACTCAGATGGAAAGACATGAAGAATCCAACCTAGGAGAGACACGTAGAGCCCTTTGTAGAAAGCTAGTAACCCTTCCTCCTTCATTATCAACTTAAAGGCATGGGCTATTCCTTTATATCGCCTCCTCCGTCTATCTGTAGTCTGCACAATCAATCGTGTTTTGACCATGTCTGTGGGGTAGGTCACTACTGTCGCCACCATCCCCCCAAGGCTTCCAGCTAACAAGGCCTTAGGAGGGTTCATGCGTCCATTCTTATCTGCAAGCTTCGTCTTAAATTTGTAAAATGCAGAATACTGAATTGTACTGAAGGGTGACAGTCTGAGACATCCCAAAACATTCCCCTTCCAAAATGCTCTCAAACCTTGTGCCTTGTACAAATTCACAAACGTCTTGAGGAATCCTTGTTTTGTGTCCCTTGTTCCGACTTGTGACAGAATTTTCACAACATCCAGGGGAGCCGTGAGGGTTCTGCTTGTGACGCCTGCAACGGTTGTGCAGGAGAAAGTTTGCAGGTAAGTAAGTCTATTGTCCCTTGTGACACCTCCCATTGTCAAGACAGCATTGTCTAAAGTCAAAACTCAATGACAAAAAGGGCCAACTGTATGTTTACATCTAGACAGTGCAGACAAGTTTTCTCATCACGAAAGTTTGCATGATCTCAGATCAACTTCGACGTCTGCTGTCTCCCTCAGTTTTTGCTAGCACGACCACACTACATTGCGGATTGATATTTATCATTAAATTATACAAATTACACCAGTTTAAGTGAAAAACATAAGAAGAAAAATCTTTAAAAGTATTCAAAATATTAATGTTTGTTTATTTTATTTGTAAATCAAGCGAGAGTTCATTTCTATAAAATATCATGTGAACTATTTTATTTTGAGTAATGATTTATTAACCGCCGGAAATTGATTGCACTCTGGGATATTCATAAAAACATTTCCAATATGGCGGCGCCCACGGTGTTTGTTTCCCGTGCTGGGATAGTGAACGTAAGCATTTCATCTCATGGTCATTGTGTATTCACTTATTATTTCAGTAAAACAATAGAATTTAAATTTATATTTTGGAAAAATATTTAAATTAATATTTGATTACTGTTCAATTGCGGTAAATTATCATAACATTACAATTTACATTCATCGACAATGTCAATGACGTGACAGCTGTGTTTGTGTGTGTGCGTGCGTGCAGCAGCAGCTCATGAGCTGTACTTACGTGTGTGACTGCGTAACGTTACAGCTACACTGTTGCTGTATTGGTTACAGTTTTACATATAACTTAATACTTGATGTAAAGTTGGGAAAGAATGTAGAATACAGTAACTATGTTGACACTTTTCTATCCAAATATGACAAAATATTAATTACAAATTTTCCTTTAACCCTAACTTACTGAAAACCCTCCAGGGGTATTTTGGCTAGAAACCCTGCCACTGCCAGACACATCAGATTGCATCGTTTGTCAAAGTGACTTGGCTGCAGAGTGCAGCAAAGTGCAGCTGTGCATTTTGCTGCGTGTGGCAGTCAAGGATGTATAGTGTATATCAGTGGTGGTACAAGTACCATGCAAATTCCATCAGTATGCACCCGTAGATGCATCAAAAGTTGCTGGGAGGGTAGTAGGTTTTCTTGGTTGCTGGGAATTTAGTTGCTGGGAAGGTTTTGTTTGGCTTTGAATATTTGAAACAAAATATCATCACTGCCTGTTCTTTTTTATGTTTTCCTTTTGTTTACATTCTTTTCTGGGTTTTCTGCTATTGAACTCAAATTTGTTAATTTTCTTCTTTCTTTTGTTCCTCTTATTTACATTTTGAATAGGCAGGTCACACAAATTTTAATATTGTGCGTAAATCATTTCAAATGGATCTTAACTTGAAGGGCTTGATGAAAGAAACACAAATCTGAAAAAAAAATTGAAATCGGACCTACCGTTCTTGAGTTATGGCAAATTAATGAGGTCAAATTTAAATAGCGGTTTTAGCCATTTTGGTCAAAAAAGAGGAAATTTGAATATTTTACATTTTTACTTTTATATTTCAACATCAATTAGCAGATTTGGTCAATCAAGTTTAAAATTTTACCAATATTTGGGCAGGGAAATTAATCCAAAAAAAAAAATAATGCCACATTTCTTGTTAGTTTTGGACATAGGGCTCGTTAAATATGGTCCATTATAATAATAATAATAATGTGTGGATTTATATAGCGCACGTATCCACCAACTAAGTGGTGCTCAAGGTGCATTATATTATTATCCCTGCTCATAAGGCTCATAAGGCTCATAAATCATTCCTGAAACCATCTCAGCTCCCTGGGGAGTATACAGCTCAATTGCTGCCATTTCTAGCGCATATACAATGTAGAGCAAACCAACTCTGCCTTCACAGGTACCCATTTAACCCCTGGGTGGAGAGAAGCAATTATGATTAAGTGTCTTGCTCAAGGACACAAGTGTCACGGCCGTGATTCGAACCCACATTCTGTTGCTAACACCAGAACTTGAATCCGGTAAGTTAGACCGCTCGGCCACGACACCTATGGTCCTATGGTCCTATCACGGGACAAGATGGATTTCGTGAAAAATGACTAAGTCCAACTAATTAATATGCATAAATGCTCTAACTTGAGAACGGATCATCTGACAAGCCTGAAATTTGGCACAAGTATTGTTTGTACTAAAAGCTAAGTTTGGAACTCCTTGCCAGTGATCTGTTGAAAATAAAAAAATAAAGAAAACAAATTTAAAATTAAATCTTCATAAACTTTATTCGTGTTTCCCATGATAAAAGTCAATTTTTTTTAATAAGTCAAGGTAATTGAAAAAGAAAATATCGTTTTTCCATAAGTGAAAAATTCCTTTTAAATTTTAAACAGTACATGTTGGAAATAAAGCTAATTTTATGATGAAAAATTCTGCCTTTTTTAAAATTTAATTTTAATAACAAGTATAAAAAAAAACCTAAATTACGGGAGTAACACTACAGGATAGAACAACCTACAAATCAATGACGGTGACGTATGCATTGTGTTTGTAGTTACAAGATATCACGTGACTCCTTACATTGCCGTTTCGTTTATTGTGCATGACCCCCATGCAGTATGAAAAACAACGTACATTTTTTTTTGGATTTTTTTTCCTCGTTTAATCTTATTTTCTGTGTTGAACTAGGATATATTTTACAAGATTGCAAGTAACTGCACACTTAAAACAAGAAACTAACATGGAAGTCGATATTCTGAGAGCAGAAGCTCGAGTTCATCGCTGCTCCATCCTGACACGCGCTCGACCGCGTTACAAAAATCCAACTCGTCGTCGTGGTCAGTGGTTTCCGAAACTGATTTCGTAGCGTTCTTCATTGATTTTCTTTACAAACTAAAAAGTAAAATAAAGTTCAACTCCTCTACTTTAACATAATTATTCCGAAATTTTATATTTCGAGGTATTTTTGGGGAAAAACATTAATTCCTTATCAAATCGTCGTTTGCCATTCCGGGACGCCATTTTGAAAATTCTCGGACCATACCCATGAAAGCTTGGGCTTTTCCGAGTCTATTTTTAGATTCTGGATCGCTTACGTTGACAGGAACGCATCGGAATCTACAATTTTGCGAGCGCTATCGGGGGACCAAAATCGCCCGGTGCTGAAGTCCCTCAACGATAAACAGCGCTTCCGCGATTCACGGTCGATCAGAGGTGTTTTTCAAATGGTGTTTAGTACAAGATTTTCGGACCCAATCAACCCCAAAAACACACGATGGAATGATAAAACAACACACATCACTATACTGGTATTTATTTCTTCATTTTATTGATATTTCACATCGTAACAACATGTCAAAAGTTGGCAATTTTTTCATACCGAGTGTATTTACGAGGAACGTGCACACGGCAAGCTGTGCTGTGAGTGTGTTTGACCTGCCTACTATGAAAGTAGAGTGAAACCCGAGACATACCCTTCAGACCAGGGACCCAAAGTGGTTTGCCCAATTCCCCAGCACTTAGCTGGTTTGACCTCAATTTCCATCAGTATTGCTACAAAGTTCACAGCAGTTAGTAGTTGCATTTTGCATCAAAGTGCACCAGACTTTTCCACCTGATGCACTGTGCTGCGTCTGGCAGGGTTAGGGTTAAATGATGATAGAGGACACACTTAAGGAGAGGAAAGTGAAAGTCAAGTGAAGATTTGAAATGATATTTTAATTTTGAGCAATGAATATACGCACATCCATGTGTGAGATGTTGGCCATTTTGTCGTCTGCTGAAAACACAAGCTTAGACAAGTAAGACTAATTGCGGTGACACCATGTGGAATCTCCTGGCTTTCTCCTGAGGACGATCAGAGCATACTGATCGAAACGTCGAGTTGTACCTCCAGTTCTTTTCAGAACTAGTACTACTCAATTGAGATTCCACATGGTGTCACCGCAATTAGTCTTACTTATCATCCTCACCATGCAAAGCTTTTACCTACAAGCTTAGACATTGTGCACAAGTGGCGGTTGGGTTCGACATTCTTTCCCATCCCTTGAAATCTTTGTCATTTTAGTAATAACAAAATAATTACCAACCTGAAATGTTTGTTTAGTTATTTTTAAGACCATCGTAAATTTTACACTAATTAGTTTTACATTAAAATTCTACCATTTGGTTATTTTTTGAATTACTAATATACCTTACCTTTAATCACACAGCCAGTTAATTATCTTCTCAATGAATCAACAAAGCAGTCCAGTGGGTTTTTGTTGGGCTTGGCCAACGATGACATTACTACACTTCTCCGTTGCTCTGCTATTGATAATCCCAGTGATATGAAAGGACCAGCAGAACTGCATACACAACTGGAAATATTACATCATTGTCTCCCAATTGGTAGGAACAGCACAAATGATTTCAGAATTTGAATTATATTTTAAAGGGAAGATGCAATATTGGTAATTGTTATCCAAAAGCTAATTTGATGTGAAGTTGGTAAAGGTACCAATCATCCTGAATCATTAACCCTAACCCCCCTATAGGTATTCTGACTAGGAACCTTCCTGAACCCTAACCCCTAACCCCCTATAGGTATTCTGACTAGGAACCTTCCTGAACCCTAACCCCCTAGGTATTCTGACTAGGAACCTTCCTGAACCCTAACCCCCTAAAGGTGTTCTGGTTAGGAACCTTCCTGAACCCTAACCCCCTATAGGTATTCTGACTAGGAACCTTCCTGAACCCTAACCCCCTAGGTATTCTGACTAGGAACCTTCCTGAACCCTAACCCCCTAAAGGTATTCTGGTTAGGAACCTTCCTTAACCCTAACTCCCTAGGTATTCTGTCTAGGAATCTTCCTAGGAGTGTCGTGGCCGAGCGGTCTAGCGCACCGAACTCAAGTTCTGGTGTTGCCAGCAGCAGGGTGTGGGTTCGAGCCCCGGTCGTGACACTTGTGTCCTTGAGCAAGGTACATGTACTTAACCATAATTGCTTCGTCCTTCGGATGGGACGTAAAGCCGTAGGTCCCGTGTGTTGTGTAATGCACGTAAAAAAGAATGCGCCTTGAGCACCACTTAGTTGGTGGATACGTGCGCTATATAAATCCACACATTATTATCATTATTATTATTATTCCTGAATCCTCCAAAATCCTCCAAAATCCTCCAGCAGTGCACTTTTGGAAACATGCCCTTATCTTCAAAATGCACCATGCATTTTCGTTGATCTTTCATATTCAGCACTTTTGGCCTGTACTTCTTGCCAGGTAGTAATTTTGCCCATTTGAAGAGGTGAAAGTACCAGTTTCCAACAGTGCTGAATTTTTCCAAAAAGTGCCCCTTGGAGGATTTTGCAAGATATGGGGTGGTTAGGGTTATTCCGTCTCAGAAGTTCTCTCATTTCAGAGAAACACAGCTAATTTGATTTACAGTTGGTACAGTTACCTGGAAAATTATTTTGTCTCAGAAGTGCTGTTGTGTCTAAGATAACATAAACACAATATGCACCTTTGCAAAATATTGTGAATGCTTTTTCTAATATTTCTCATAACTTATTTAAAAAAATGTGGGTTGTTTAACCCTCCTACTGTTTGACCATTTGAAACCATTCAAAATTTCCACTTACCTAAATGCCCATTGGTTTTGTACACACATGGTGATACCATTTTAACAGTGTTGGTAGCAAGCTTTACTACCATTCAAATCCATTCAAATGCATAGAGGGTCCATTGATTCACCACTTAGAAGTATCCAAACAAGGTTTTGTATTAGCTGACCTACTATTCAAAACCATTTGGGGGAATCGATACTGTGCACAGTTATTTCACCATTCAAAACTACAAAAGCGAATGGTTTCAAATGGTGGATCAACTTGTATGAAAAAGGTACCAGAAGTAGGAGGGTTAATGTATGTCTTGATTCATTGAAAGTAAATATACTCATAAAGGAGTTTTGTCAACCAGTGTTGTACCTTCCCTTAACCCTCCTACTACTACAAGGGTCAAAATCAGTCAAAATTTCAAAGTTCATGCCAGTGTATATCTACAGCACTTACAGGTCAAATACTGTCAAACCTAATGTGTAGCAAGTACATCAATCAGTCAAAAACAGTCGATTGTTTTTGACTGGTAGTGGTAAAAGCATTATCATGCAATGTTGAAGGTGGTCAAAATGAGTTGACCATTTTCGACTGGTAAAGGAATTTTGGACAAAATGAGGTGACTGTTTTTAATTGGTACATGTAATGTGGATGGTGGTCAAAATGAGTCAGCGTTTTGGACTGATATAAGCACTATAGTCAAAATAAATTAATTTATCAGTCAAAACAAGTCATTGACTCCTAGCCTAAGTGGCCCTGCATTGATTTATCAGTCAAAAACTGGCAGGCTTCAGCACCCCTATCATTGTTTGTTCAGTCAGAACAAGTCAGTGATCCCCTGAAGCTGATAATGATCTTATCAGTCACCAGCAGTCATAGCACAGTGTGTGGCAGCTACCCAAATGGTCAAAACAAGTCACCAAACTAGTGCCCATGTGTGCACAGTTGATTCAACAGTCAAAAACGGTCAATTGACTGATTTTGACCACTATAGCAACTTCCCACTAAAGTGCACCTAGAGTAGGAGGGTTAAAACTGTTTAATTAAACCTCTTTATTTACTTACATTCCTACATATTTTAATAACTGAACAAGTGAATCTACGTAATTTTTTAACCTTTTGCATGGAAACCTTTTTGCCGTCATGTTGATGATTTTGCAAAAAAATGCTCTTGAGATGCTTTAATTATATATATTTTTTAATAAACAACTTGATACAAGATTTCTTTATGCATTTTAATAGTATCATATTCACAAGTAACTTATTTTATTCAAATTCTATTAATGATCTTTCAATGCTTCAATGTACTTTAAAAAAATAAACAAACAGAAATATACAGTTTTTTAAATGACATGTTTAATCTTTGACAGGAATCAATATTTATGGGTTGTATTTTGTGTCATCATCGCCGTCTAGTCCAGAGAGTGTCACCAAGTGTTGTCAGGCATTGATAAATGAAACAGTCATGGTAATAATCTTGTTCTCTTGCCGTCTTTCTCGGTCTCTTTTCCTAATATCAGGTACTTGCATACATTTATATGAGTTTCAATATCCAGATGGGATGAGTATTTATGAATTATGAGTTGGTTGATGGCTTTTGGAGCTTTTTTTGTTTTATTTTGTTTTCCCCTGCTTTCTTTATTCTATTCATCATTTCTATATTAAGTTGATAATAGTAATGAACATCCCTTGATATTCTTCTGTCTGCAGTGATATCGCTTTCAAAAACAGTCAAATGATTTTCCCCATTTATTTTTGAGTTATGAGATTGAACTGTATCCAAATTCCACCTAAGAATAAATAGGAATTTAGTGTTTACCAATCAAAAATTTCTTAATGCATAAATTCTGTGGACTAGGACACAATGTAATGAGCTGGATCTTTCACAGGTCGGTTGTTTTTAGATATCTTTATTGACATGAATTGAAACGTAGCATAGTGGAAGTTTGCCAATGGTATTCTTCACCTTTAACATTTGTAAATCAGCGTTTTCTTGTTTGTATTTTCCAGACTGCCCTCGGTACGGACAAGTTGATTATTGCCCAAATCCACAATGCCGATTCAGCGTTAACTAAAGACCACTTTTATCTCTATGATATCAACTCTTGTCAAACCACAACCTGCCCGTTAACGTTCAGCAATGACAGTGATATACAGGAGACAGACTCAGTAACATTCAGAGTACAGGGAAGCCTTGCATTGGATGTTACATACCATGATGACAGTGGTAAATAATTGAGATTTCTTGTTTTATTTTTGGTGGGTCCTGTCATAAACCTATTTGGGCACACAATTACCAAGCTTCGGAAAATTATTTTGTGTAATATTTCATTTCAAAGTATTTGTTTTCCTTTTCTAAAAGGAAATTAGCGGAGATCCGATGAAAACAAAAATTGTTACTTAACCCTAACCACCCCAAATCCTGCAAAATCCTCCAAGGGGCACTTTTGGGGAAAAATTCAGCAAAGTTGGAAACTGGTACTTTCACCTCTTCAAATGGGACAAAATTACTACCTGGCAAGAAGTACAGGCCATAAGTGCTGAATATGAAAGATCAACAAAAATGCATGGTGCAATGTGAAGATAAGGGCATGTTTCCAAAAGTGCACTGATGGATTTTGGAGGATTCAGGAAGGTTCCTAGCCAGAGTGCCTAGGGGTTAGGGTTAAATAACAAAGCACACAGACAATACATCTTTAAAATGATTTGTAGATGGATTGTTTGTTTTGGACTCGACTATTGCTACAGCTAACATTCAAATTTGACCATTTGGATATTTTGGAATTGCCAATTCTGTACCTTACATTATTAACCCTCCTACTACTACAAGGCTCAAAATCAGTCAAAATGTTGACATACTTGCCAAGGTATATCTAGTGCACTTTAAAGTTGAACACGGTCAAACCTTATGTGTAAAAAGTACATTTACAGGTCAAAATGAGTCAACAGTTTTTGACTGGTAAAAGCATTGTCTTGTATTGTTCAGGGTGGTAAAAATGACAGTAAAACCAGTCAAAATGCCCCTGTGTGCATATTTGGGTCAACAGTCAAAACAGTCAGTTGACTGGTTTTGACCACTATAGCAACTTATGTTGACAAGCAAACTACTCTTATAATATCATTTATGTTTACAATCTTATTCACAGAATTACAAGAATCTCTCACTCGAAGGTTTCACAGTCTTTACAACAAAGTCCAATCATTTACGACCTTATATCACATCCAAAAGAGCAATGTTCTGATTGGAGGAAGCAATAGTGACATCACATCAGGGCCCCTGAACAAGGATAGTAAAGCCGGGGATATCAGTAATTATATACAAGAGGAAGATGATGGGTTTAATGCACCACCTGTGAAAGGAGGAAAGAAAATGAAAAAGGAAGTCAAGACTGCAAATCAGGTACAAACACGAGGACAGACTGAGAATTATGTAGGAATCTATGAATTTGTATTCCTACAGGTTCATTGTAACATTAAAACAATTATATCAATCCCTATAGTCACCAGTGCATCTAAACTCTCAAAAGGAGACCACCAAGACAAGCTAGATGGCTCAGTTGGTAGAGCTCCAATACAGTAACCTGGAGGTCACAGGTTCAAATCCTGCTCGAAGCAGTTTTTATTTGTTCACTCTCAAAATTTAAATCTCAAAGAATAGGTATGTGACAATGATTATTTTATGAGTAAAAAGGTTATTACCATGTGGAATAACCTGTGGGTCTATTTGTTTCGCACAGATCCGGATCCAGGCATGAGAATTTCCCGCCGTTCCGCGGTTTCCCGCTTTTTGGAGGCCAAAATATGTCCTCTCCGAGTTCAATGTGAATCCGGTTTAAAATTTGGGGGGTAGAGGTGGTCTAGGGTGATTTTTTTTTAAAGGGAAATTGTGGAAATATCATTGCTGAAATGCCCCGAGATCGGCACTTTTAAAGTCGGCTTCGTAGCTCTGTTTTAGACGCCCAGCTGTTTTATAAACCCGCTTTGTCCGATCCTATTTACACGGCGACGCAGAGCGATGAAGTGCTGTTACAGAGATGAAGTTTACTAAACGAATCAACGATCGCGTTAGGTATCAAGTATTCCATAACGTCATAAAATTGTCCAATCAACGATCCCTATAATGAGCGTTAGGAAATGCTGTTGTTGTTGATTGAGCGCCATCGTGTTAACGCTTTGGCCTTTGTGCGTGAAAGAAAAAGTTATAGTAAAATTATCGTGAAATATCGGAGGCATCCGACTTCAAAATGCCGAGAATTTTGGATAGAAATGAAGAACAATTCGTACGGGAGTCGGATAAAGGTGTCAAAGAAAAATGGAAGTGGTCTTGGTTAGAGGAAGATGTGGAAATTAAACTGCCTGGTAAAAGTGGTATTGCCGATAAAGTAAAGTGCAATCTTGGCGAGTTCGCCAGAAAGGTAGATATACCAGGGAAGTCGATGTGCACGCTTTGCAATAAAATGATCAACTATGGAAATCGCGGGAAAAGTGCACTAAAAGCTCATGTTACCACAGTACTTGAGTCTGAGGTGAATCAGAATGATATTGTTATTTTTTATTGTTTAACATGGAAATCCACATCTCAAAATTCTCAAAATTTTCTCAAGAAATAACCCAAGAACTTAAAATATGTATCAATTGGTAACTTGTTATTATAGAGTGATACATTTAGATTCTCAAGTGTCAATTGTGTTTATTTCTGCTGTTTAATAGGGCCTATGGACATTCAGATCTAAAAATTACATTGAAAATTGCTTGAAAATGCTACTTTTCAGTACCTAAATTGTCAAAATTTTCTAAAGGGGCGCTGACCCTTCAGCCAGGGGCCCCGCCCCTGAAACCCCTGGCATGCCTCGCCTTCGGCTCGGGCCAAGCCTACGGCTTGATTGGGTCATTAATAGTGAATCGCTATTTTCCAGTTTTTTCTAACACAACCCATTCTCATGCCTGCGGATCTCAATCACCAGACAGTCCATACGGTTTAGACAGTTTTAATACTGATCCGGATCCTGTATTTGCTGATCCTGCTTGCGCAGTGGATACATGCTAGGTCCAAGATGGCGCAAACAAAAATAACAAGGCGAAAATCATTACAGAATTCATTAAATCATCATGAATAATCTTAAAAACTTTTTGAATGATTTATTTGATGGCCAAAATAAATTATCATTGCTATCAAATGATATATAAAACAGTTTGTCAAAACAACAATCTACATTTACTGGATGGATTCTGCCAGCGGGCACGGTTCAGTCGTAGTCTGGTACTCACTGTATACAACAGGCATTATCTAGCGGCTGAGCTACAACATGGATTAGATCCCAGAAAGTTTCCGTTTGTTTTCGCACTGTGCAGTATCACACGATCCTGATTCGTGATCAGGAATGAAACAAATACAACCCTGTATTGGAAGAATTATTTTGCAGTCAAAATGTCTGTCAATTTGATAAGTTCTGATAGGATTTAACTGTTGGGCCCTCTAAACGTTTTCCAACAAATTACGTTAATTCCACATAGTACTGATAATATATTGGTTTTATTGTTAATTTTATATTGTGCAGCAAGTGATTTTTCTTTTTCAGTTGTTCAATGAGAACATTTCTATATGGAATTGTTATTTTCTGCACTTCAGTGTGTATCCAGATTGTGGAAATTCACAAGTCTCATTTGTGCAGTTCTCTTGGTACTTATTCCCCTAAAAACCTGTTCCCTATTTCACCTGATTCAAGCTTAATTTAATGCCTTTGTTTCCAATAAATTCAGGTGCTGGATGTACAGGTGTTGTTTAGATTAAGTCTTGACGAGGAACTGGAGGGATCATTAGGGTTGGTGCCTGTCTTACACTATCAACTTTGTGAGTTGACTTCTGTTCTTGAAGTTTAATAAGACAACTTTTTATTCGTTTCAAAGATGATGTACATTTACACACATTTTTGTTATGTCATCTGCAAAAATTTGAGCACTCCATTTTATAGGTAACGTGACATTTTAAAATTGATATTAATATTTTTATTCAACATGAAAGTTTGTGGGTCTTACAAAAGTTTTAAAATCATTTTTATTGAAACAAAAATTCAAATTAGATAAAACAAATTATTCATAATTATTCACTTATTCGTTTCTTAGATTGAAGACTTTATTATAATTTTGTTTTCAATTTCCCAGTCATAGTGACATTATTTTCTAAAATACTCCCTTTTCAAATGCAAAAATCATTCATTTAACTAAAACCTAGTTATTTCTTAAAAACCTAGATGAATGAACTCACAAGTCTTTGTGAGTTTTTTCCTGAATACATTTTTGTATAATTGATGAAATTCTTGCATCTGGTGATATTGTCTTGTTTCCTGTGTAGTTGATGAAGACTGCAGCCGATCAAGTATGGTGCTACCCATAGATGTACCTATGATAGTACATAGAAACACACCGGCTTCAAGCCTAGGCAAGCTCTTCTCTGATGGAGTATGTCGCCAACTACATGCAATGGAAAAATGTTTGAAAGAATATTATAAGGTACATACAAACAGTTGATGCTTCAACAAATTTTGTTTTATAGAATTTAAATATAATATAGTACTGGACAAAGTGGACATAATAAGTGTAATTTTAGTGTTTATGAAATGTGTAATTTTTGTATAATTTGGTATATTTGTATTCTTAATTATTTTTCTAAAATTATTTTTCTTTAATTATAACATGCATGTAATTTAGCCTTTTGGCCATGAGATGTGTAGAAATAAAATTCAATTCAATTCAATAGGAAATGTGTGTATGCACTAATCTGCCAACCACCGTTTTCCACCATTGCTGCAGTGGTACCCCATTGCACTTGCATGTCACGCGCATTCTTAAATATGCGGTACACTGGTGTTTCCTCATAAAGAGTGCACATCATTGGTTCTAGAAGCACTGGACTGCATAAAACACGAACGCTTGATGGAGAATATTATGGCAGTTATGGCACTTTGTAAAAATGGTTGGCGGATTAGCTTATTGCAAAGCTTACACTGCAGGGTTAGAAAGACAGTATGTGTATACTGCAAACACTTTTGTCAGACGGTAACAAATTAGAACATCGTCATATTTTGTTTAGTGAAGATGGGAAGAGAGTTCTTGAACAAGATAATATCTATAATAATGATGTAATTTTGCCTTTATCGAGATGGATTAACACTTTATACTTGGTGCTTATGTGTGTCTGCAGTCGACTGGGGTGGGTCAGGAACAGCTGCTAAAATAACCAAAATTAAATGATTGACCCCTCACATTAGAGATTTATTGTGACTTACATCTCATATGCATGAATCATCCAATTTTGCCAAGATCTGTGTCCCGATATTTCATATCAATATTTTAATAATGTTGTGATTCTTTTCAGGAGTGTGGTTTAAGTGTTCCCAGATCATATCACTTCAAGCTGCCTCAAGTTCCATACCTCTTTACCGTCTTATATCCAGTAGACTTGCCTGAAGATAAATTAGGTAGGCCCATTGGATACCTCGTTATTTTAGTCCAAATTCTATTTCTGCAGAAAAACAATAATTTTCAGTATTTTTTTGGATTGTCTTATATAGAATTATAAAGTCTATTTCCACATTGTTTTTGATTTGTGAGGCTTTTATTCACATTGAAGATATTTTTTTGAATTTTTCTCTTGCACAGAACCCAAGAGGCGAAGCCTTCACAACCAATTCTTACTACCATTGGACAGACCTCTGTTCAGGAGAGCTAATGTATATTCATATCCTAGCAGCATTAAAGATGGCGGTTATCTGAATAATACACACATAGGGCTTTCACCATCAGGGGGTATGTTAATTCAATGATTACACTAAATTAATTTTTAATGAGCCTTTGCAGTTCTCTTCAAGATTACTTGTTTGTGTATTGGTTCACTTTTGCCACAGCCATGTATAGAGAGAGATAAAAGCTACCAAATTCTGGACTCAAAATGTAATGCTCTGGTTCACATTGAGAATGGACACACAATGGCTGCATGCACCAGTGTACATAGAACAGGCAACAATTTTATACAGCCCTGAATACAGCTAGATATTCATATTAGAACAATGCTGGTAGGGAGTAGATTCATTTTCTTACGTATTTTTGGAGGACTCGGTATTTCAAGATCTTCCTCTATATTACTTCAGCTTTTGGCAATGTTGTTGTTTTATTTACCATAGAGAAGATGAATGGTTGAAGAACATTTCAATAATTTATGAACTGAAAAACGGCAGCTCCAGAAAATAACAGTATCTATCATAATAATCAAGCAAATATGTGATTATTTTCAGTGGAGAACGGTCAAACATTTCTTGTGCAAGGCACCTATACCTACCACCACTACATGCAGGACCACATCAACGATGACAAATGGGGATGTGCCTACCGTTCCTTACAGACCCTGTGCTCTTGGTTCAGACACCAGGGGTACACCGAATGCCCCATCCCGACCCACAGGCAGATCCAGCAAGCCCTGGTGGATGTCGGGGATAAGAAGGCCGCGTTTGTGGGGTCAAAGCAATGGATTGGATCGTTTGAAGTCAGCACTGTGCTTGATCAGCTACTAGGAGTAAGTGTGGCGTTTGAAAAGATTGATTCTGGATGTTTGTGTTCAAAGTGAACTTGGATCGTGAAGACTTGGTGTTAACTCATTTAGAACACTTGACACAGATCAAAAGCCAAATTCAAGTTGCCTGTAAAGCAGGGTACAATTTCATTGAGCTGCTAAGCGGATAATTTTGCTAAGCAATATAAAACACTACCAGCCAAAATGCATACATTTTGTATGAAAGTTTGGCTGGTAACCAAAGAAATCTGCTAAGCAAATTTTTCTGGTAAGCAATTTTATCTGCTAACAGCTCTATGAAATTGGCCCCAGGTGTCTTTCAGGAACCAACTATTGTTATGCTATCCTCATAACCAGCGATGACCGTATCTCAAAAAGGTTTCCGTTTATTTTGTTAGTGTTACTTCTTCCTTAAGTCCTTAGCAACAGTCAGACTCCTTTTATGCAACCCAAGGGGTGGATGGGTTCTCGTACCACCCAGTGCTCCCTCCCCCAACCCCCATCTTCCCCCTGTTCCTACATCCGAGTGCACCATGTTGTTTTGTATAAAGATAATCTAAGAAACCACACGGTCATCAACAGACAGTCTGCAGTTCCATGAGTTAAACTTTTCATTTTCCTGCAGGTAACTTGCAAGCTGTTATATGTGAACACAGGAGCAGAAATGGCTGACAAGGGAAGAGAGTTATCTCAGCACTTCCAAACACAAGGAACACCAGTTATGATAGGTAAAAGTCATTACTTTTATTTAGATAACATTCAGGTGAGGGTTCTACATGAGCTTTGCAACATTCTCTGTCCTTGTTTTGGTTTCAGACCGCCAAGTTATCACAATTTCAAAATGCATTGGCTGAGGTTGCACGTTCAATTCCCTTTTCATTAAATTTATCTTTGTTTACACCAAAGAAATCACTTATATTAATGAAAGTTGTTGGTTTGGTTTGCAATAACACCATATGGGTTTGAATCTCAACTATTGCTAAGTGAGATTGTGGTTCTGATAAGAACTGTATTGGTCTTCTGTACGTTTCAACTAGCGTGCTCTAGTCATCGTCAGGAGACTGAAGAGAGTTGGGAGATGCTGCTGATTAAAGGGACAATATCGTCGCAATCAATAGGGCATGGAATCAGAGTGCTAGTTTTAGATTAACTCAGTGACTGAAATAATACCCCACATGATAAGGTCACATTACCGTTGCTGCTGCATTAATGAGCCAGTAATTGTCAGTCACTATGTTCATCTTAAACTAGGACACCGATTCCATGCCCAGTTTGAAAGTCTGCTCAGATCGTGGCGATGCTGCCCCTTTAAGTAGGCTCTTGTTAGGTTGAGGCGAATTGTGATTGGTGGTAGTTGGAGTGTGTTGGATGATACTAATGCTTTGTGATGAGTGCCGCTCACCGAGTCATTGCGCCTGCTTGAGTTGCCTGTTTGCTGAGGCATGTCAGTAGGCTGTGAGGGTGGTTGGTTGGATGAAAGTTATCTTGTTGTTAGTTGTTATTGCAAATGTTTACAAAATCATGTCTTGACCCAAAACTTGTATAGAGTAAATTAAATGTGTGACACTTCATCAAAACATTATTTCATTTAGTATCCATTTTTTTATTTTTATCAGGTGGTGGTGTGTTGGCACATACCATTCTTGGTGTTGACTTCAGCGAGACTTCTGGTGACATCAAGTTTCTGATTCTGGATCCACATTATACTGGCAGCGAGGACTTGAAGGTTATTCAAGACAAGGTGAGGATTTCTTTAACCCTTGATAATTAAAGACCCTAAACACTAATAGAATGAATTGTGACAATTTGATTTCAATTATCTCACCTCCAGAAGCATAAAGCATTCGTAAGCACATTTAAGACACAATAGTAGTTATTGGCCTTATGTTTCAAACCTAGCAGGTTCTTTCTCAAAGGCTAATTTAAGACAATTAGGTTTACGGGTAACAACCTGTGTAATAATCTCTTCTTGGAAGAAGTGATTAATGTGGTTCTGAAAAGAACCGGTACTGAGGATAGTTCTTGACGTTTCGAACAGTGTGCTCCGTCCGTCTTAAGCAAATTTGTTTTTCGAGGTATATTACTTGAGTGATATGCAACACTGAACGTGCTTACCAATTATTAAAGTAACCGGGATGGATTCTTTCATTTCTGTGTATTGCAGGGTTGGTGCGTATGGAAGGGCGTTGATTTCTGGGACCAGACTGCCTATTATAACATGTGTATGCCACAGAGACCAATAACTATATAACATGTATAAGAGAAATGTGAGAATAATTCTAGCTCAATTAACCCTAACTCCCTAGGCATTGTACTATAACAATAAAAATCCTTCAAAATCCTCCAACTGGCTTTGTTGTCTAGGGAGTTAGGGTTAAAAATCAAGCTCACTTGACTTGGGGCATGTGTTGGCAATCATGACCATCACATTCATGACCCGAAGCAATTTCACAGAGCTGCCTGAACGCATACTGTGACCAGAAAGTAGTCCGTGCCTTGTTCAGCTGTCTTCTACGTTGTTTCTCAATATATAGAGTGTAATTTTAATTGTGGCAAAATGGAACTTACTTGTCTTCAATAACCTTATAAGAGTAACTGGTATGAACTATCATTTTAATTATTTGAACAGGTAGCAATTAGACAGTTGTTACTTTTTATGATCCGCCATCTTGAAATGAAGCATAACCACTTGCAAAACAAAGTCTAAGCTTGGCCAGAACATTGATTTGACAGCATCACAAACGAACAACACTAACCCTAACCTTCCCAAATCCTCTTTGCTAAAGTGGAGGATTTTGAAGGATTTTGGTTACATGCTACATGCTAAACTGAAGGATTTTGGAGGATTCAGGTTATGTGCAAGCAAATGGGTCTAGGGAGTTAGGGTTTTAAGCGATGACCAAAGATGATACATGTTTCTGGTCAGGGGCAACTCTACCAATGAAACTTACAAGAAACTTGTCCAGTATTATCAAAAAGGTCAATTCAAACTAATTTATGGCGAGATTAGCCAGGCATGACTTTACATCTTGCATTCTGTTCTGTCCAGTGTTTCATAGAAATAGTTATAGTTTAAGAATGTCGTATTTGTCATGTAAAATTTTATTTTATTTTGGATGAACATTTCCATAAGATATATGGTTTAAGCCTATACATTTTTGTTTTCGTTATTTACTTTCTCTTTGCATAAATTCTTCACTCTAGTGAGGTCAATCTTAAATCATGCTTTACTAAACAGCAACAACAAATCTCGAAAGAAAAACTCAGTTTTGCTATGTTACACTTTTGTTGAAATGTTTATTTCATAATTACAAGTAGATGCCTACATACAGTGGATAATATAAATAATAACTGGATATAATAGCTTCCTCTGTACTTAACGTACACAAAACAATATCTTCAACCACCCTTGTCTTTATAGTTTGGACTTGAAGAAAATTTCACTATACAAAAATTTTACACTTCACAAAAATGTTTTACTGAAACGATTAATATGAAACCTTAAACCCTACTAATAGAATTATCTTATATCAATCAAAGCAGTTTGATAGGATTTTTTTTCAGATATCTTAATATTAAATACGTGTATTTAAAAAAATGCAGATATGTTGTAATGTAATGTTCCTGTTCAAATTTGTTTTAAATGTCACGGTAACCAGCCCAATTTTAATTGAATGTCTCCAGACAGCAGTTCTGGCTCCCGTGTTTAAAAATGTTTTCTAAATCCATGTTGAAAGTAGTTTGAATTGAAAACACCAAAAAACTACTTGAGAAAATTTCTAAAACAAAACCATGTCACTTAGATCCTTATAAATATTTTACAAAGAAATGAATGTACCCATCACATACAGACATAATGTAAACATGGGACTTTGGTATAAAATAATTTAGTGATTCTTCTGATTTATAGGCAGAGGAGTATTACACCGATTTGCTTATAAAGTCTGAAAACTCTCATATAAAAAAAATCATCTTTTAATTAACTAACAAATTGATTATTTTTTGGGACACTTGATAGATCTACTGTTTTTTTTCTTCTTGCACTGATGGAAATCAGTGGTGAAGGTGAAAAGATAAATGTTAGATGCTTAGTTCAAATTAACCCTCAGAGGCAAACTCTGAATAAATACAGATGTAATGGGTTAAGTTTATCGTAATTTTACTAAATTAAGCCAAGTTCAATGCAAGCAAACTGACAGCATATTTTCCACTTGACGTTGTAACCATTCAATAATGGCTTCTCTTCTTTTAGTGAATTGCTTTTCAAATTATTTCAGAAATCAAAGAAAATAATTTCACTGGTAAGTTTGGACCATCCACATACATTTTCTTTAAACAGGAAAGCATATTATACTTTAAAATACACATAAAAAACAATCCTTTGCAGCAATTGATAGTCAAATCATAACAAGCAAATATCAATCAATTGTCAGCCTTTTTTGATGCCCACACTAAGGTGAACGAAAGTAGTGAACACCAGCGATTAGAAGAAGCCCGAGTAGGGAACATGTGTGTTAAATCAATGGGATAAACCCAGGGTTTGCCGGGGGGAAATGGTAAAATGGAGTAATAAAAGTAATGTTTCAAACACAATAGTGCAAATTATTCCATGTTGGTATCTACACTGGTTACTTCCATACGCTTATTGGTAAATGGAATGGCCAGTGAAAAGAATATGAAACAACCATTCCTGAATCCTTATAACTCCTTCATATGCACAATCATTTTGAACACACGATAATCTACCTCTCTGATAAAAATGCACCACAAAAGCAGATACTGGTTCATGATTGAGATGTAATCCATAAATCCATTTATGAAAGTTAATCTATGAGAAAGAAACACTCGAACAGATCATGACGAATAATGAAAACACCTATGATTCAATAAATCTTCACGAGAAGCACCTGGCAATCATCAATAGTGTCATTTAAGCATTCATCTTCAATTTAAGACTGTTCTAATTCCTCCCCTGGACAATAGCAGTGAAATAGTCTACCTACATCAAGCAGAAAATCAACAACCATCGAAATTCTGAAGAAAAACAAATCATCTGACAAGGGGGGGGGCTGCAAATATTCTTAATTTCATCTGCCTTTATGCTGCGTCTGCACCCTTTGTTTGATTTCATTTTAATGGGATTTTGCACGGTACTTAACAGACACAAACCCTACGTGTAACTCCTTTCTGAAATAAACGGAAAATTAGCTGTTGCAAACTGTCTACCGACTTAAAGGACCTGTAGTATAAATGCAAAATAGTAGTTATTGGCGTTACATTTTGAACCTAGCAGGTTCTTTCTCAAAGAACCTTTGAGAGAGAACTTACTGGGTTCGAAACGTAAGGTCAATACTACTACTTTGCATTTTTTACTGTGTATAAAGGTTTTTACTGTATAGCTACGACATTATGAATCCAGTGTATAAGCATGTTTGAAGTACAAGAGTATTTGAATACCCATGTTTAATGGCACTGTGAAGTTCATAACTCCCCCATCATTCTGAAATCTTTCTTCTGCAAGATCTCAAACATTAACCCTCCTATAGGTTTAACGCTCAAAGACACTCAAAATTTGTATGTCTCTCTTAACCCATTGACTTTGTGCAGTGCACTCAAATACATGCAAACACATGTGGCTGTGATAGGAGGTCAAAGACACTCAAAATTTGTATGCAACTCCCAACCCATTGACTTTGTGCAGTGCACTCATACACAGCTCTGTGTGACTCTGTGGTTTGACCTACCAATTGGCAATGCAACCAAAAATACTCAAGTGACTGTCTGTGAGTGCCGTGCTGACTGGGCCAAATTTCAGCCTGGGCATAGGAGGATTAATGTCAACATTATTCACTCCACCATTATCTTGTTTTACATTTACATTACTTTGTTCTTTTCACATGAATTAAGGAATAAAATCATTCCACACAAAATGTTTAGTCTTTGTAAATCTGTACATTGTCTTTGGTCTACCTTATCCCTCAGATAAACAGTATCTTATGTTTGGATACAAACAAAAGAATTACTTCTGCCGAATGTTTCTATTTTTAAATACAGTATTATGGATGTGTTCTCTGCAGCCAATGAACGCACTAATATAATACTAAACAGAAATTTCCCCACAAAAAATTAAATGCATGGGATGAAGATCTATAATACATAATAAAACATTTTTCAAAGTCACAAATATCTCCTGAAAAGTATGGACAAACATTGCTCCCCCTTTATCAAACCGCAGATCGCACTTGGGTGCATGTCTCACAAGGGAGGCATTATTTACATCAAGCGAGTCTTATTAAATAACATAAAAACCTCTGTGAGACCTTTAAACATGTACGATGCAGGCGTCTCTTGATGCCACAAAGGTCTATTACTCAATTGCTACTATGAGGAAGATGTGATTACTGTTTGGGAAGGGTAGGGTGGTCTAGGGAGGGGGGGAGACCAGAGTGTTTTTAAGGGGGTGATGATTTGACGGGTCAAAGGCCATCCAACCAGCTTTGTTCTACTATCGCGGTGACTTTCTTCTCATATTCTCGTCTGTTTTCTTGGTAGAGCTGAGCTGCCTGGCTGTTTGCGGGACTATTTGGGTTGGGCTCATCGAGTAATGACTGAGAAAATAAGAAGAAAGTAGGTATCAGCAAGATCTGTTATCATTAGATGTATAATAATCAATAACTTATACACTTTTGGTAAAAATTTATAAAATTTCTGTAAATGCATACATACTTCATAAGAATCATGAAAGACCTATATTTATAAAACAATAACAATAAAAGTAGGTTTGTGGTGAAACCTTGTAATTAATATTTCTTTGAGTTACATGATTCTTAGAAGAAACCTGTGGGTTCTTCTGGAGAATGAAGACCAAAATATCGAGCTAACTCTACAGAGCTGAATTACATAGTGTCACCACTATTCACTAATAGCATACCTGTATAGAGGTTAATATTGCAGACACATCGTAGGTAGGACTCCATCGATTCTGGAGAATATCCAGACAGATTCCACCGTCTGCATAAACTGCACATAGAAAACAAACAAGAATATAATCAAACTGCCTTCTGTGAATGATGTACACACCTCACATCCGAACTGGAAATTATTTCTTTTTTTTTTGAGGGAATATCGATACCATCATCAGCTTTACACTATAAAGTAAGTTTTACATTACAATTTGACCATTTGGTTATTTTTTTAAATCTCATACCGAATACATTGCCTTTTTAGAAAAAAAACTAGAGGTTTTGCTTGGTGTTTAGTGTAGAGGTTTAATTACAGTACACAATGTGAATGAGTCAACCACATGGTTATCCGCTCAGTGCACATCATAGCCCTCTAGCAGTGAATTTGCACCCAGTGTCTTGATGATGACCACTTTTGCATCGTGTCAGCATTGTGCTTATATTATGGTACTAAGCGCACGTCTACTTCTGCTAGCCATTGATTGCTGGAGATATTCCGCGCATACGCACATCAACTGCAAAATACGCCAAACGCGACGCACTATCGCTGCCCTTTCGCCCACTGTAATCTAACAACATATGCCCTCAACAGCTCATGCTGAACTGAAGTATGAATCCAATTATGCAAATTTATGTTTCCGTCAGTAGAAACTCAACTATTTGCTCAGTGCACATCGTAGCCCTCTAGCGGTGAATTTGCACCCAGTGTCTTGATAATAGCCACTTTTGCGTCGTGTGAGCATTGTGCGTACACTTTATGTGCGTGTGTTATGGTACAACACGTGTGTGTACTTCTACCAGCCAATGATCTCTGGAGATATTCTGCGCGTACGCATTTCAACTGCAAAATACGCCAAATGCGACGCACTATCGCTGCCCTTTCACCCACTGTAGTCTAACAATATGTGCCCTCAACAGCCCATGCACGGTGGGAATAGTTTCACAGAAAATATCGTAAAACACAATAAAATCTTACCATTAGGATGAAACATCTTTGACACAAATCTGACTGTTGGAGGTTTATTAGGGTATTCTTCTGTGAATTCAATTGTCAACTTAAAAGTTCCTGTGGATGGATAACATAAAACACATCAGAAATCTGTCAATTAAAACTTAACAAATTGTAATGGCAAATGTCATGTTTTGTTTTCAGAACAGTCAATCTACATAGTACACATACCAGAATCATACAGTGACTAGATCAACAGTATGATTGACGTAACCCTGCAGAATCACATAAGCACATCTGATACAAAGAATGGCCAATCAGATTACTTAAAATTATATACCCAACATGCCAAAAACTATGACAACAAAAACTGCTGCACAAAATTTCCATATGGGCGTGGCTATGTCGCAAGTGATGATAAGTCGGTAGGACAGTGAGGATGATAGGGCCTTGCAATAATATTTTATGGGAACACAAGACAGTAATACATTTATTCTAATTCAGTATAATAAAAACCAGTTTTAAGTAAAATGCCTTTAAAAGCATCCATACTTATACATGTATATACTGTATGTATTTTCCTCCCAAGACTTCATTATTTATTATTATTATTCTTCTTCAACTACAATCTTAGAGAAATCTCATTTGAACACATCCTGTCTGTCCCCCAGTCAATATTGGCTTGTTGTGTTCATTGAAACACAAAAAATGCTTATGTACATCATACCTACTAAAAACGGTATTAACAATGAATTGGAGGACAGGGGTAGGCATCTATAGATATGTTGTCAAATATTGCAGCAACAATTGTTACTTCTGTCCTTTTGTTTTATACTTTACACTTACCATCTTCAAATGGTGTGTCAGCTGGCCTGAAAAATCAATGAAATCAAAAACACATTTATTCTCTGTGGCTTCATGAACTTTCCCAGCAATTGACTTAAGCTAGTCTAGTCATAGGGAACAAAGATCAACCATAAGGCATAAAAGAAAGTCTCCGGTTTCTGGTCTCCACGCGCGTCGCCTCACACCTGCGCGTCGCCTCACACCTGCGCGTCGCCTCACACCTGCGCGTCGCCTCACACCTGCGCGTCGCCTCACACCTGCGCGTCAACATTTTTAATATTTAATTTTGTTTGTGTGCTCTGAAACGATGTCCAATTGCAGCCAAAATTGCTGGATTGATTGGAATTCTGCCATACTGTGTTTTAAACAACTTTTTACATAGAGAGATATGAACGTTTGCCCGATTTGTGAGACCTCTCTTAGCCACCATACTTTGTAATGGGAAATTTGGTCCCCACATATACATGTATCACGTATTTCCCTGTTGACAAAATAAAAAAATAAAAAAATAATTCTATCAACAAATACAATGCATCTCAACGAGGTTTGAATTTCAAACATGATCGCTAAGTGTTCTTAACCCTAACCTTCCCAAATCCAAATCCAAATCCTCCAAGCTAAAGTGAAGGATTTGAAGGATTGAGGTTACATGCTACATGCTAATGTGAAGGATTTTGGAGGATTGAGGTTTATTAGGCATACTTGCCTTTCCATGGTACATGTACATCCATGTTCGTTGTAGTGATTGCAAGGTCAGTGCTTGGGTCAGTGGACACCGTTTATTGCTCCATGCATGCAGGGAGGGTCCCTGGCCATGTACATGTATCACAGATTAGAAACACATGTGTGCATACATGTCATGTGCTTGCTTTACTACTGAAGGATTTTGGAGGATTCAGGTTATGTGTAAGCAAATGGGCCTAGGGAGTTAGGGTTAAACAGGAAATTTATAATAAAATATGGAAAAATGAGGGCTATTTAACATAAGGTGTAATTTTCCTTCATTCTACTTTTTTCTAACTTAGATGACTTACCCAAATATGACAGCATTCCATAGCATAATGTTATTTTCTGAGGGTGCTCCACTTACTCCAGCAGGGGGATCTTCTTGCAGTCTATATTTTAGGGAGAAAAACAAATTTCGGAAAGAATGTCGTATCCGACCGCCACTTTTTAAGGGTTTTTTGGAATTTTTTTACAACCACTAACCAGTTAAAAAATGATTCCATCGACTTTTGGGGGTACAGAAAGCGAAAACTATCTTTAAAATCCACTTTTATGATGGTTTTCGGACTTGATTTCCCTTCTAAAAAAAATCCTCCCCTTCAGAAAATAGAAGGATCCTATTACAGTTGCCACTGCCCATGTACAATGACCGTGTTGGTCACTAATGGGTGAGTTGACAAGATCAGACTGACATGACTGAGGAAGTCATCGTATACCAAAAACGCCTGATTTTTCATGAAATAAATATCCTGGAATAATTTGATGTATATGTCCATCATCATCCATATGTTCTCCACCTTACTAGGTAGGTAAGATTACATTATTGGTTATATTTAATGAGAAAAAGTGGTGGTCAGATACGACATTCTACCCCAAATTTCATACACAATAATGATAATAATTACCTATTTGATTACAGAGCGCATAATACATTTTGCGCTTAACAGGGGGAAACAAGAAAAAGACAACAAAGAAGAATCGTTGATAAACAAGTGAGTTTTCTGGGATTTCTAAAGAGGTGATATTACTTAATACAATCTATTAACCCTAACCACCCTGAATCCATCAAAATCCATCCCCCTGTATTGGAAGATTTTGAATAAAACTGAAACTGAATAAAACTGAAACAGCCGTGGGTTTGTATTGCACAAGTTTTCAACACGAATTAACACATTGAGTCGGGTGGGGGCGCTGTTTGCCGCTCCGCTCCAGAGCCGGCCCAATATACGGCTCTGCTCGGCTCCAGTAATTGTACCTATGACCGTGAAAACGAATGGAACAGTAGGTGTATGACAGGTGATCACATCGTGCGGACAGAATCGAACCGCAGAGAAGATCAAAACAAGGCAAGAATTGGTCAAAAACACAGTGTAAGTTACAATATTTTTTATGATTAAAGGCATACACATAATAACAATACAGTATAGATCATAGTAGATTCATAGATTTAAGGTATTACAGTGCAATGTGTTTATTTCTTCGTAAAACATGCAATCTACGTTTTTTTTGTACATTCTTTATCCTAGCGCTTATGTGAAAACATAACGATAGGATCATCCTAGCTATTTAAACCGTAGGTCCCGTGTACTAGGTTATTCAAGTAATGCAAGTAAATGAACCAGAACACTTATCATGGAAGAGTAGGGGTTTACCCTGGTGTTACTGGTTCACCTAGCAAGTGTTTACAGGTTTCCTCAGGCTTCTGAGCTACAGTGCTTAATGTTAAGCATGCCAGTCAACTCGCCCCCTGGCAATCTCGCCCCTTACAATCTCGCCCCTGACAAACTCGCCCCCTGCAGGTACAAACTCGCCCCCTGCAGGTACGCAGGTACAAACTCGCCCCCTGCAGGTACAAACTCGCCCCCTAACAAACTCGCCCCTCACAAAGTCGCCCCCCGGCAAACTCGCCCTCGGGAAAACTTGCCCCCTGTAATTTTGTGACGTATCTCACGCTATTGAGACTGGTTTAATATAATTTAACAAAAATAAATATTACATGAAATAATTCAACAGTTACAACTAAAATAGAATACATAGAAAACTAGCTAAACAAAACAGTTATGATTTATACGATGTATACTCTATGTATTATGTATATACTATGAAAAATTTACAAAGTTATTTTGTTTGATTTAATTCTGTATTTTGTATGTAATTACTTATTTAATATTTATTTTTTCTTAAATATTACTCAATATTTTGTTTAGCTAGTTTCCTATTTATTCTATTAATTGTAACTGTAAATGAATTTTTTCTTGTAATATTTGTTTTCGTTAAATAAAACGTCAATTGAAATGATGTTTGATTTACTCTCTTCCAGGGTTCTAGCTAGGGCAAAATTAGTGCCAGGTGCCAGATGTTTACGAAACGCCGTCCCGGGGGAGGGGTCTAAGGGAAGGGGTCTAAGGGAAGGGGTTACCCACTCCCCTTTGAGAAATTTTTGTATTTTTAAGGGGGCTTAGATGCAAAATGGTGCTATCTTTTGCAACATTTTGACCTAATTATATGTGTAATTTTATTCATTTTTTTAGTTAATGTTTGTTTATTTTTGTGTTTGAGACACATTTCGGTAGAGACACATGGCAACTGAGTTATTGCGCAATTACACGGGAGGGTGTGAGGCTATTCCTCAATTGGTTAACACCCAAAAGGTTTGCCCACTCGTAATACTGTGACAGGGCTCGAAAATAAGCTTTTCCTGTCCATAAATTTATATTGTCATCGGCCTCCTGGAAACATCGTTTCAAACAGCCACAATTCTTTTATTTAAATTTGCAGTTGAACTTTCAAATAACTTTTTAACTAAATACAGTAAATCTGACAATGGGGCTATGTACGTGAGACCAATACAAGGTCAACATTCAAAGTCACCACCACGTGTTGCCGACTAGCCTAGAAAATATTATTTAACGAAAATTTCAATTTATAAGCATCAGTGTTTGAGTGTTGTAAACGGCAACACTAATAAATAAATGAATCAATTTATTAAGCTTCAGAGTGGCAACCCCTGTACAAGCTAATGGGAGCGCGACTCGGACAATCGCCGATCATTACTGTGTTGGAAGTATGTGGAAACAGCACACTGCGGTATACGCCGGCCGTGTATAGATTCTGCTAAGCTGCCGTGTCTTTCAAGGGTTCAAATATTAGTTCAAACATCGTCGAACGTTAACATATATCACAAACCATTGATAATATAGCAAGAACATCTCATATTCGGAAAATAATCACAGTTTTTATCCTCAAAATCTCGCAATTGTTTCTTTTATTCAGCGTTTCCAATTAAAATATTGCAAAATTACAACATGTATGCTTGGAATACGATCAAAATAGCGCATTTTCGGCAACGTTTCAGTTTATTTTGCGGAAAATCTGTGCCGGGCGGGCCAGTGCATTTGACCGTGAGTTCCAGGCGCAAATAATGAGTGCTGGGCGGCCCCGCCCGGCGCCGCTCACCGTAGCTAGAACACTGCTCTCTTCAGACTAGTATCACTAGCGCCAAGATGAAATAATTTACCACAGAGTTATAAGACTTAAAATTAATCATTATAAGACTTAAAATTAATAATTGGATTCATTAAAATAATTATATCCCCCATACATCCTGCCTTTATTATAATAATGTTTTATTTACTCTCTTATATGAACACAGTCTCAATAGCGTGAGATGCGTCAAAAAATTACAGGGGGCGAGTTTGTCGGGGGGCAAGTTTTCCGGGGGCGAGTTTGCCGAGGGGCGAGTTTGTCAGGGGGCGACTTTGTGAGGGGTGAGTTTGTTAGGGGGCGAGTTTGTACCAGCAGGGGGCAAGTTTGTCAGGGGGCGAGTTTGTAAGGGGCGAGATTGTATGGGGCGAGTTTGCCAGGGGGCGAGTTGACTGGCAATGTTAAGTATGCTTTTGGGGATCCTTGGTTTCATTACCAGAAATGTATTAACCCTCCTACTTTTGGTGCCTTTTTCAGACAAGTTGATGCACCATTTGAAACCATTCGTTTTGTGAAACACACCAAGGTGTAGTGTATCCACCATTCAAAACCATTTGAATGATTTATAAGCCACTGTGTATAGCTATGTGACAAAAATTTTCAAAATCAACAGATTCCAATACAACTGGTGTCATTGTCAAGGTCTTGAATAGACGATTACAATGATATAAGGATCATCTTCCTGTGACCAAAAATAAGGAAGTTATGACATGTTGAATCCGGCAATTTTAGGCCCGTAAATGGCAATTATTTTATAAGGAAAAACATAAGAAATGTAAATTTGACTTGTGACCCGTTTCCAAGATTTTCTCGGATTCCATATCATAACTTTCTTAATTCTTGTCCGATTTTCAAAAGGTTGGTATCACTGGAATGCTTGGGAAAAGAGGAAGAATAATAACCTATTTCCAGGCTAATTCAATGATTAGTTTGTTTTGTAGTGCTGATTTACAAATAAGAAATACAAAAAAAATAATGAAAAAAATAATAATTACTCAAATCTGAGGATTATTTTCCTATTTTTACACTGAAATCTTCGAAAGATTCTCATCCCAGATTTAATTAAATATTAGAACAGTTTATAAATTATATTGGACTGGAAAGATAAAACAAAATAATGAAAATAAATTTAAAAAATTAGAAAAAAAATTACTCACATCTGAGAATTTTTAATATTTATAGTATAAATTATACTGAAATCCGCGATAAATTCTTATCCCTGATTTAATTAAACATTATAAAAAATAATAAATGATATTGGACTGAAAATATGAAGGAAAAAAATGAAATAGGTTCATGAGAACTAATATTTATTGTGTTACGCCGATGTATATATTAGGTTTAACACGTGCGATTTATCGGACTGAAAATTGGTAGGTCTAACGTGCGCTGAACGCGGCGCAATAAAATCTTTGGTTGACATCGATTTCTGTGCATCAAAAAAACGTAACTGCTAATCCTCCAATCGCCATCAAAATTGGCCAAGAGGTAGAAAACAAGTATAGAAAAATTAATATTGTGGTTTGATAAGGTGTTTTAATCACCTTTGAGTAAATCGTCAATGGTTTTGATGAGCAAGAACAAACCCAAACTTCGAGAATTTTTTTTGGAAACTTCTCGATGCCGCATTCAGAAAATTTGAGAACGACGTTGAAGTAGAATATGTGATCTACGTCTTCGGAAAAAAAACTCCTGGGTACGTCAAAAAGAACAGCCTCAGCGAAACGTTACAAAGCGCTATCTCCACGGTGTCTTCGCCACGGCGATTCAACCCGAGATTGAGGCCGCGGCCGAAAAGATTTGCGACAATGCGTGGGATACGCACATACCTACTGTGTAGTACATTCACCATTTGAAACCTTCGGTAATGGAAACACACCAAGGTGTAGTGTATCCACCATTCAAAAACCATTTGAATGGATTTGAATGGTAGTAAAGCTTGCTACCAACACTTTTCAAATGGTATCACCATGTGTGTACAAAACCAATGGCCATTTTGGTAAGTGGAAACTTTGAATGGTTCCAAATGGTCAAACAGTAACCACTAACTGTTAGGAGGGTTAATAATAATAATAATTACAAACTTCATGATACAGATAGTACAAATTGCCCCAGCTGTAAGCAAGAGTTATTATGCCAATGTAGGACTTTTATGTTAGACTTCTTAACATTAACATTAACCCTCCTACTCTAGCTGCACTTTAGTCGGAAGTTGCTATAGAGGTCAAAATCAGTCAACTGCCTGTTTTGACTGTTGACCCAAATGTGCACAGGGGCATTTTTGACTGGTTTTTACTGTCATTTTGACCACCCTCAACAATACCAGACAATGCTTTTACCAGTCAAAAATGGTTGACTCATTTTGAACTGTAAATATACTTACTACATGTAAGGTTTGACAGTGTTTGACTTTTAAGTGCACTAAATATACCTTGGCAAGTATATCAACATTTTGACTGTTTTTGACCCTTGTAAGTTGTAGTACTTAGGAGGGTTAATGGACTGACTGATGTTGGCCCTTCGTGACTGAGTTGTAATGAACGATTATGTTATGATTGTTTAAAAATACTTGGGTTTTTTTCCAGCTACTGAGCTAGTGTAAGCATTCTAACATTGTGTCTTGAACTAATTAAAACAATTTTTATATCCATGAATTTAATTTTGCAAAAATTACAAAATTGCACACTCATGCAAACGACGTTTTGACGCCATGTTGAACGTAATGCCAATGGCAGTAATAATGTAGGTCAAATAACATACGTTCAATACATTTCCATGCAACGAGTTATGTAGTGACTTCTAAAACAGGAAACTTGCTGCACTTACTTTCTAAAATCTCTCATTAAACGTCTCCTAGCCGGAGTCGACATTTTATGGTGTAATACCCCTAACCCTGATGTCGGTTTTTATTAAAAAGTCGATCCAGTTTGAGACAAAAATGCAAAAGTTGTTGGGAAATCCCAAATGAGACACAGCAAAAATATTCCGTCCTGCTGGATAGTGTTGTCAAAGCTGACGTCACTTGATCAAACCATGACGTCATATTCTAGCACTGCGCCCTCTCTTGTTCAATTTGCAGGGCGGTGCCACCAGAGTGGGTACCACTTATCTCTGTTACTGACTGGATAGAGGGTTGGCCCATTGGTGCCCATCGAGTTATTCTCATCCCAAAGGAAAACATGGTGATCAGTAAAATGAAAGATAATCCAATAGTGAACAAATGGATACAGACTGGAACAAGTCGAGCAGTATACATCGGTCAACTAACAAGAGATCAGAAGGAGGATAGCAATAACTAAATCAGCCTTCAATAACAAGAAGCAGCTGCTGACATGATCTAAGAAGCTACAATCCCGGTCAAATCTCGCTGAGTCCCCCGGCCCCCGGACAATGTTGGCTCTCATTGCGCGGTCTGTGCTCCGGCTGGAGATAACAACATTGGTGAGGGGAGAGGGGGAGCGAGGGAACGGGGGAAGGGGGGCCGGGATTGTCTGAATTTTCTCTTAGGAGACGGCACCAATGAAAGAATGAAAGGAAAACACCCTCTAGTGAAAACGCCCACACTGGCAAACATCCATTTTGGAAAATAGGACCTGCCTTTTCAGGGCATAGTGCATCCAAAATACTCAAAGTTTAGAAGTCAAGAACCCCATCTCATAACTGGATCATTTTTATATAATCCCTCAAAAAGTCTAACGGGATTTAAGAAAATATATTTTCAGTTTACACAATATTCAAGGACCTTGTGGCGCAATGATATATATAGCGCGTCTGACTACAAATCAGAAGGTTGCGTGTTCGAATCAGGTTGGGATCATATTTTCGCAAAAAGAACGAGCATCAACGACAAAAATAGGTCTTACAAAATTCAAAGGATGCATGTCAGAGGTTGATGCATTATGTAAGCAGGTAATTCTTTTTAATTCCCCTAATACGGACTCATTTTTTAAATCATATTGTGACATAATAATAATGATAAAGATTTTTAGCGCGCACATATCCACCCTGCTGGGCGCTCAAGGCGCGGAAACAAAGAAAAACATGAATACAAACAATATTATACAATGATAGCATAGGGTGAAAAAAAAATTATGTACCGAGATACATGTACCTACAATGCAATTACAAATATACATCATCTTTGAAGAGTTGTGACATAAGATGAGTTTTAAGCATCGACTTAAATCTGGTTATACTATGACAAGATTTGAGTTTAGTTGGAAGATGATTCCAGATTCTCGGAGCTGCGACAGAAAACGACCTATCACCCCAGTTCCGTTTTGAAGTTGGTTCCTTAAGGAGTGACATGTTGCTGGAGCGCAAATTGCGTGATGGAGTGTAGACTTTAAGCAGTTCAGAAATATAAATTGGAGCAATGTTATTAAAAGATTTGTGAACAATTAGCATAAGTTTAAAAACAATTCTCTGTGAAACAGGAAGCCAGTGCAGTTCTTTCAAGATTGGCGTGATATGGCATGACTTTCTGGACAAAGTCACAACACGAGCTGCTGTGTTTTGTATGTGCTGAAGACGAGATATTTGATTCTGCGGGAGACCGTAAAGGAGAGCATTCCCGTTATCGAGCCGTGATGTGACAAACGCATGTATAATTTGTTCAGCAGCACTTTTATTCAAGTATTTCCTAATTCGGCTTATATTTCTGATATGAAATGATGATATGCGAACAATGTTGGAGATATGTGGTTTTAAAGTCATTGTCGAGTCAAATATAACACCCAAATTACGTGCTTGTAATGAGGGGGTTATCTGCGAGTCACCAATTGTAATAAATGGAAGAGAAACTTTAGATAATTGCTGACGTGATCCAAATAGAACAAATTCTGTTTTTTCATCGTTCAATTTCAGGAAGTTTTGTCTCATCCAACTTCGAATCTCTTGAACACATTTCTCTAGTGTTTTAATGCAGGAGTCGGCAGGTTCTTGAGAAGATTTAAAAGTAATGTAAAGCTGCGTGTCATCAGCGTAAATATGGTAATTTAAATTATACTTCAAAATGATATCACGAACTGGAAAGGTATAAACAGTAAACCACTGTGGGCCGAGCACAAAGCCTTGGGGTACAGAATAGTCAAGAATAACAGGCTCGGAGATAGCGTTACCAATACAAACATGCTGAGGCCTATTTAAAAGGTAGGACTTACACCAATCCAGGGCTGTGTCATGTATTCCAAGATGATATTGAAGGCGGGAGAGAAGGATTTTATGATCGACCGTGTCAAAAGCGGCAGTTCAGTCTAACAAAACTAATGCAGTGATTTTCCCCTCATAAGTACGTGTTGCATGTGGAAAGTACCCACAGTTGTTCCTGGCAGTCCCGATATAGAAATAAATATGAAATATGAAATATTTACATAATTATTGTATGATTCTTGGACAAGAGGCGCAATGGTCAGATTTAATTTGTGTTATAACGAAATATATGGTTTTTTTTTCCTTTTCTCAAGTAATATAATTTGAAACTAATGCACGGAGGACTCGTAGCGCAGTGGTAGCGCGTTTGACTCCCGATCTGAAGCTTGCGTGTTCGAATCACTTTGGGGTCAGATTTAATTCTTAGGAACGAAATTCGTTGAGGCTTGCTGAAAATTTCATCCAGTTTCAAAGTTTCATGAAATTGAGTGAACATGAAGACCTCGTGGCGCAATGGTAGCGTGTCTGACTCTAGATCAGAAGGTTGCGTGTTCGAATCACGTCGGGGTAAACTTTGATTCAATTTATTTTTAAAAAGATTTTGAGGCTTGCACAGGTCATATGGTCATGAAATAAAATAAAAACTTTTTATTTTCCTTTCTCAAGTGGATGTAGGCCTAATCATTTTATTTTTTTCTCCCCCAAAATAAGCACAATTAGACGTAGAATAGACTGATGAATGTTTCATTTCTAGAATTGAAATATCACGAAGACCTCGTGGCGCAATGGTAGCGCGTCTGACTCCAGATCAGAAGGTTGCGTGTTCGAATCACGTCGGGGTCATTTTTTCGCATAAAGAACCAAAGCATCAAACCAAAAATTGGTCTTATATAGAATTCACAGGATGACGTCAGAGGTTGATGCATTATGTAAGCAGGTAATTCTCTCCCAAAATAAGCCTAATTTGACGTATCCTGAAATACAGCGATTACTGCTGAAAATTGCATCCATTTTCAAAGTTTCATGAGACCGAATGACCATGTGGGAAGTAAGAGAGAACCACCCACAGTTGTTCCTGGCAGTCCCGATATTATTATTATTATTGTTATTATTTATTCGTCCATATATCAAAGTACAAACAACATACATACAAACACTTTCCATAAATAAAAATGAAACACAATTCATAAAAGTATATGAATGTAATGGAAACAAGTTGGAATGATGCAGGGGGTGGTGATGGATTGGATGCATGAGGATGGAAATAAATATGAAATTACGTAATTATTGTATAATTCTTGGGCAAGAAGCAGCAATGACCTCATGACGCAATGGTCAGATTTAATTTGTTTTATAACGATATAAAAAGAGATATGTTTCTTTCTCAATTAATTGTATGTAGGCCAATTTGACGTAGCCTGAAATACAGGGATGACTGCTGAAAATTTCATCCATTTTCAAAGTTTCATGAGGTAAAATGAACATGAAGACCTCGTGGCGCAATGGTAGCGCGTCTGACTCCAGATCAGAAGGTTGCGTGTTCGAATCACGTCGGGGTCAAATTTAATATATGTTTTTTTTTCTTTTCTCAATTAATTGTATGTAGGCTAGCTGCAGTAATTGTATCTCAAAGGTCTTGTCATTGGGTCGAATCAGACCTCAGAGCTACAGACTTTTACATAGAAAATTTTGGAGACACTCATGGGAAATTTGGCTCCTTTTGAATATCTCATTAAGATAATACTAATATTACGTGCCTTTCTTCTCCACAGAATGCATCTAGATACTTCCTCTATCATTTGAATAGATCAACAACGACCAAAACCGATTTAAAATTCCAAAAATTTGATTCTTTTTGACAAAACAACTCACCTTACATTAGGAAGTCATCGAAGCATAATAGTCTGGAACTCATATTACAGACTGTATCTTATCATATAAATCAATATGTGTAACCAGTCTGTTTTGAATTGTGTAAAGAATGGGTTTCCCAAATTTCCTATGTAAAAGTCTGATTCGACCCAATGACAAGACCTTTGAGACACAGTTACTGCAGCTATATGTAGGCCAAATCATTATCATTTTCCCTTCACAAATTAAACTTGTCATCCATTTCCAAAGTTTCATAAGATCGAATAAACATGACGACATCGTGGCGCAATGGTAGCGCGTCTGACTCCAGATCAGAAGGTTCCGTGTTCAAATCACGTCGGGGTCAAATTACATTTAAAGGAAAAGTTGTTTGACGCTTGCACAGGTCAGATGGTCATAAATATGAAAAAAATTGTTTTCCTTTCTCAAGTGGATGAAGGCCTAATCGTTTAAATTTTTCTCCCCAAAAATAAGCCTAATTTGACGTATCCTAAAATAAAGCGATTACTGCTGAAAATTTCATCCATTTTCAAAGTTTCATGAGACCAAATGACCATGTGGGAAGTAAGAGAGAACCACCTACAGTTGTTCCTGGCAGTCCCGATATAGAAATAAATATAAAATATGAAATATTTACATAATTATTGTATAGTTCTTTGGCAAGAAGCAGCGATGACCTCATGGCGCAATGGTCAGATTTAATTTGTTTTATAACGATATATATTTTTTTCTTTCTCAATTAATTGCATGTAGGCCAATTTGACGTAGCCTGAAATACAGGGATGACTGCTGAAAATTACATCCAAGTTACATAAGGTAAAATGAACATGAAGACTTCGTGGCGCAATGGTAGCGCGTCTGACTCCAGATCAGAAGGTTGCGTGTTCGAATCACGTCGGGGTCAACTTTAATTTGTTTTATAACGAAATATATGTTTCTTTGGCCAAATCCTTGTCATTTTCCATTTACAAATTAAATTTGTCATCCATTTTCAAAGTTTCATAAGGGTGCACCCCACTAAATAGTGAGGAATTCATGCGCCGAGCTATTTATCATAAAGTGTATGCCCTCAAATTTTTCTGAAAAACAAAGATTTGAGGCCCATTCATTTGATGGATTGTGTAATAATGGCCCACTATCATAACCTGGGGGTCCTTGGCTTCCAACTGTGAGTATTTTGGACACACTAGGCCCTGAAAAAGTGGTCCTAATTTGATTTCAAGCGTAAGGCCTTTTTCCAAAATGGCTGCTTTTCAGTGTGGACGTTTTCACTACTGTAGAGGGTGGTTTTCATTGGGATGAGAATAACTCCCTGGAAACCTGGACTTTAGAAAGTAAATAGAGAAGAATATAAAAGGTTATATATCGATCAATATTTTTTCTTTTGGTTTTAAAACTGTGGGACTTCTAAGTATTTTTTAATGATTTTTGAATATTTTGTATTTAGCACTGTTTACTATGGCAGTTTATTTAGTGGGGTGCACCCTATAGATTCAAAATGGCGTCGTCCATGGTTTGTTTTGATGGTGGGATTTAAACGTGTGCTTTTGTTTACAGTATCAGTAAGGCTGATAATAAATGAAAAATCTTTACACATTAAATTTTCCCATTCAATATCCTTGTATTTCAGGTCTTTATTGGATGAATACAGTACTGTTACAACAAAAGGTATGTGGAATTGTGAAATTAATACCATAGTCTGCATGTGCTCTTTTCGGCTATTGAAATTGTGCATTATCATTGGAAGTTGGTTGTTATTTGTTGTCTTTAATTAGTGTTACATGTGTGTTGCATTAGTAAAATTCACAAAACTATTACAAGTAGTTGTTTCTAAAATAGTACTGGTTCAGGAATGCATGCATTAATAATGAAGGTTTTGAAATTGTGTACAACTGATTGTACCATTCCCTGCCCCTCCATCACCTATCAACTCTCTTTGCAAGGACCTGTATATACATGGGGGATGTATGCAGGGTTGGGGATGTTTCTTTCTCTTTGTGGTCTGTTTACCATGAAACAATTTACATTTACATTTTCTTCTCAGCACATCATGTGAAGAAAGGCTCGTGATTTGCCCCTCAGCGTATGATTCATTGTGTATGAGGCCCCATTTTCTGTCAACCTGGATCCGCCCCTAATAAGGTTAATTTTGTAAAACTGTCTGAAATTGCCTTTAGATAATATCTCAGATATTGTTTAAATATTCAAGGAGGAAACTAATTGTTATTTAAAGAAATTTTAAAGAAAACATTGCACCTAAGAAATACAATAATGCATACACAATGCATGGTTATCCATTGCAAACTGCACAGAAACATCATAGACGAACCAATATGCTTAAAGCTGGCATTTTGCAGTGGATTAATATTTTTCAATTTTTTTCAGAAACATGACCTCTGCAATATACTCGATGTCCTTAGTGTGTTCCCAAGTCAAATTGAAAAAATCATCTCTTTATAGGGTGCACCCACTAAATAGTGAGGAATTCATGCGCCGAGCTATTTATCATAAAGTGTATGCCCTCAAATTTTTCTGAAAAACAAAGATTTGAGGCCCATTCATTTGATGGATTGTGTAATAATGGCCCACTATCATAACCTGGGGGTCCTTGGCTTCCAACTGTGAGTATTTTGGACACACTAGGCCCTGAAAAGTGGTCCTAATTTGATTTCAAGCGTAAGGCCTTTTTCCAAAATGGCTGCTTTTCAGTGTGGACGTTTTCACTACTGTAGAGGGTGGTTTTCATTGGGATGAGAATAACTCCCTGGAAACCTGGACTTTAGAAAGTAAATAGAGAAGAATATAAAAGGTTATATATCGATCAATATTTTTTCTTTTGGTTTTAAAAACTGTGGGACTTCTAAGTATTTTTTAATGATTTTTGAATATTTTGTATTTAGCACTGTTTACTATGGCAGTTTATTTAGTGGGGTGCACCCATAAGATCGAATGACCATGAAGACCTCTTGGCGGAATGGTAGCGCGTCTGACCCCAGATCAGTAGGTTCCGTGTTCGAATCACGTCGGGATCAAATTCCATTTAAAGAAAAAGTTTTTTGACGCTGGCACAGGTCAGATGGTCATAAATATGTAAAAAACTTTTTGTTTTCTTTTCTCAAGTGGATGTAGGCCTAATCGTTTGAATTTTTCTCCTCCAAAAAAGCCTAATTTGACGTATCCTAAAATAAAGCGATTACTGCTGAAAATTTCATCCATTTTCAAAGTTTCATGAGACCAAATGACCATGTGGGAAGTAAGAGAGAACCACCCACATGCAGTTGTTCCTGGCAGTCCCGATATAGAAATAAATATGAAATATGACATATTTACATTATTATTGTATAGTTCTTGGGCAAGAAGCAGCGATGACCTCATGCCGCAATGGTCAGATTTAATTTGTTTTATAACGATACATAATTTTTTTCTTTCTCAATTAATTGCATGTAGGCCAATTTGACGTAGCCTGAAATACAGGGATGACTGCTGAAAATTACATCCGTTTTCAAAGTTTCATGAGGTAGCACGAACGTGAAGACCTCGTGGCGCAATGGTATATAGCGCGTATGACTCCAGATCAGAAGGATGCGTGTTCGAATCACGTCGTGGTCAACTTTAATCTGTTTTATAACGAAATATAAGTTTCTTTGGCCAAATCCTTGTCTTTTTCTCTTTACAAATTAAACTTGTCATCTATTTTCAAAGTTTCGTAATATCGAATGACCATGAAGACCTCTTGCTGCAATAATAGCGCGTCTGACTGCAGATCAGAAAGTTCCGTGTTCGAATCACGACGGGGTCAAATTCCATTTAAAGAAAAAGTTTTTTGACGATTGCACAGATCAGATGGTCATAAATATGAAAAAATAATTGTTTTCCTTTCTCAAGTGGATGTAGACCTAATCGTTTTAATTTTTCTCCCCCAAACATAAGCCTAATTTGACGTATCCTAAAGCGATTACTGCTGAAAATTTCATCCATTTTCAAAGTTTCATGAGACCAAATGACCATGTTGGGAAGTAAGAGAGAATCACCTACAGTTGTTCCTGGCAGTCCCGATATAGAAATAACTAGACGGCAGTGTTTGTGATATTACAAATACATAGGTGTTCGAGTTTTGTCAGGGCAGTGATGATGACGTCAGAATGTTTTTTAAAGAAACTTTGCATCATTATTTTTTTTAATATTAAACTTTGACTTCCGGTTTAGACAGGAAGTAAAGGTCAAATTGGGGTCATGTTTTGTAAACATTTTTGACAATTAACAATCTGTACAACAGTGCAAAAACTGTGAATTTACCTCTTGTGGTTGCTGAGATATGATTTTTAAAAATATTAAACTTTGACTTCCGGTTTGGACAGGAAGTAAGGTCAAATTGGGGTCACCTTTGTGTAAATATTTTTCGACAATTAACAGTCTATACAATGGTGCAAAAAATGTCAATTTACCTCTTGTGGTTGTTAAGATATGATTTTATAAAATATTAAACTTTGACTTCCGGTTTGGACAGGAAGTAAGGTCAAATTGGGGTCATCTTTTTGTAAATATTTTTTGACAATTAGCGATCTGTACAATGGTACAAAAATTGTGAATTTACCTCTTGTGGTTGTTGAGATATGATTTTTTAAAATATTAAACTTTGACTTCCGGTGTGGACAGGAAGTAAGGTCAAATTGGGGTCATCTTTTTGTAAATATCTTTTGACAATTAACGGTCCGTACAACGGTACAAAAATTGTGAATTTAACTGTTGTGGTTGTTGAGATATGATTTTTTAAATATTAAACTTTGACTTCCGGTTTGGACAGGAATTAAGGTCAAATTGAGGTCACCTTTGTGTAAATATTTTTCGAAAATTAACAATCTATACAATGGTGCAACAAATTTCAATTTACCTCTTGTGGTTGTTGAGATATGATTTTTGTTGAATATTAAACTTTGACTTCCGGTTTGGACAGGAAGTAAGGTCAAATTGGGGTCATCTTTTTGTAAATATTTTTTGACAATTAACGGTCTGTAGCCAGGCAAGCCAGCCAGCCAGGCAAGCCAGCCAGGCAAGCTAGCCAGCCAGCCAGGCAAGCTAGCCAGCCAGCCAGCCAGGCAAGCTAGCCAGCCAGCCAGGCAAGCTAGCCAGCCAGCCGAGGGGAAAATATCAAAACTCTGGACTCTGTACCACGGTGGGTCTTGAACCCATCTGGGGAATCTTGCGTTTCTATCTCACAGTGGGTTAACCAGTTGAGCCACTTGGTCGCCCACCACCACCCTCGATTTCTAATATATAAATTTAGCACCCTCTATCTGGAAGTCAGCTCATGGGATATGGACTTAAAAGAAATAACAGTAATTATATGCTTACTTAATGATATAAACACCAGATTAAGAAAGAGTATATAATTATGACACTAGTGTTAACACAGTAAATAAAAAAGAGGTATATAATTAAACTCAAATGTAACTATTTTAAGCACAGCGAGTGGTCTAGTGGATAAGACTCTTGACTAATAAGTAGAAGGTCCTGAGTTCAAGCCCAGTGCTTTTTTATTTTTATTCTGACTGATGTCATTCTAAGGTTTATATCTTTGGTTTATAATTAAACTGAAACGCATATGTCCCAACGACAGCAAGTGGTCTAGTGGATACTAATGTTGACTTGTAAGCAGGAGGTCCCAGGTTCAAACCCAGTGTACGTCTGTTTTTTTTTTACTCGGACTGATGTCATTCTAATTAATTAAACTCAAACGCTATTATCTTAAGCGCAGCTAGTGGTCTAGTGGATAAGACTCTTGACTTGTAAGTAGGAGGTCATAAGTTCGAGCCCAGGATGTCCTAGGTTCGAGTCTAGTGTTTTTATTTTTATTCTGACTGATGTCATTCTAATGTTTATGTCTAAGGTTTATAAATAAACTCAAAACACAAATGTCCATAGGATAGAAAGTGGTCTAGTGGATAACACTCTTGGATTATAAGTAGGAGGTCCTGAGTTTAATCCCAGTGTTTTTTATTTTTATTCTGACTGATGTCATTCTAAGGTCCCAATTTCAAGCCCAGTGATTTTTATTTTGACTTAGCAGCTCTATGAAATTAAGCCCAGACCCAATTGTAGCCCGTATAATTATGTGAAAAATATGATTTAATACAAATACCATACTAATTTGGACTTGATGTGAGATACTAATAGGAGGGGTAGAGGCGGGGCCAGGTTAAGTGACCTGTGGGCCCTACTTTCATCAATGCCCAAAAATTCCCCTCCACCAGCACTACTAATTATACACTTGGGTACAAACGACCTCATTGCTATGGATGTTTATTCAGTTGGCCAGTCAATTTCTATTTTCATGGAGTGGGTTCACGCTCAGTTTCCAAATACTCTTGTTTTCTGGTCTGAAATTTTGCCGCGGTTTTTTTATTTTGGCGCTCATTCTCAGAAAAGCATGGAGCAGCAGCGTAAAAAGATCAATAGGTGGATGCGCACTTGCTGCCAGCGAAATGGGAGCATGGTTTTGCGGCACCCACAGTTCATTTGGTCAGATTTGTCACTCTATAGGTTTGATGGTGTCCATCTCTCGGAAGCTGGCAATGCTGTTTTTGTGATAATTTCACTGATTGTATTAATACTCTTTAATTTTTGCCTGTGGGTTTGCGGTTTGGGGTTCTGTCAATTTTCTTGGGGCGCGCGTTTCGCAACTTTTTTGCAGAAAATGACAGAAAAATATTTGAAGTATTATAATTTAATTTTGTAGGTCAAATTGTATCAAGTAATTTCTACTTGTAAAGGCCAAGGTTATGTAATTTTATTACGATAGTGCCTTCCGGGTTTCGGTCGGGCTATCTTAATTGTCCCCCTCGTTTTCCAACTTGGGGAATTTCTGATGTGTTAGTAGGACTGGGTTACACTTTATCTTTGTTAATTAACGGTAAAGTTAGATTTAGGGTGCCCGGCGGTTCCTTCGGGGCCATCCTTTCCCCCTCGTTTTCCAACTTGGGGAATAACAATTTGTGTATGTTTTTAAATACTTCATTGATAGGTGCACTGTGTGCATAGTTGGATGGTTAAGGCAAGGTGCGTTGACAGGTTGTTCACTTGTGGAGGTCGGGTTTTCGACCTGTATCGGGGTCATTGGACCCCAAGTGTTCATGTGGTATTGTGCGTGGTAGTCCATTGTGTTTTATGTTGGTAAGGACATGGTTGTCCTTGTGGTGGCCACATGAGATTATGAACGAATGGTTCATAAATTTATGCTGGATGGACGTGGTAGTCCATCTGTTACATGTATGTCCTGTGCGTTTGTCCAAGCCGGCATAGGCGTACGGGCGAAATTTTGTAGGGGGGGCTGAACATAAATTGCCCGAATGAGTTGACGTCATTTCGATGACGTCATAATCATCTCGCGATATTACTATTAAATATGAAGCCCCCTGAAGAACACGGATTGCCATTGTTATTCCTGAGCGATACATATGTTAGGGAACGAGAAACAGTTATCTTTGGTAGAGCAGCTTTGGTAGAGCAACTTTATCAATTGACAATTCACAATTGTACATTATTTACAAAAAATATTACTGTTTTAAAGACAATTTCTTGATTTCACTCATTTCCGACCCAACCATGGGCTCCTTCTCAAACGTGTCTTTCTCCAGGGCTATCTGATTTGACTCGGGGACGGCCAAACCATCGGCGTGAGTCGCATGACTCACGTTCGTTCGTTCGTCCGTTCGGGCTCTCCAACGGTTGTGACCAGGTCAGCGTGTTTGTGTGCTGCACCACTTTCAGTTTCAGCACTTTGGACGAAGAAACCGCTTATTTTTACCTGGGTTGAATCTGATGAATCCGGTACTGGATGACATTTTACTTTTCTACCATTGTGTTCAAGCACTGGCCGCGTTATGGGGACAGAGAACAAAAGAGGGATCCGGAATTACTTAGCTGTGGGGACATTTTGTGTGTCCCCACAACGTTTTTAATCCCCAAAATCCTTTGTATTTTGTCCCCACAACGCCCCGTGCGGGATTGTGTGAACTACCCGAAAATGTCTCTCTTTATAGTCACTGTCAAATTCCTTCTCGCATTCCTCGCATTTAACACGGTGTCGATAAGATCGTTTACGAGACTTTGACGGTAACATAATTAGTATTGACGAATGACGGTTAAATCACCAGCAGTTGAAGTCGTTCAAGTCGAAGAAATCAGAAAGAGAAATGTAATACAACGTCGTGAGCCAAGCATGTCTCAGAGGTGTTAGGGTCATGAGTCTGGCTTTTCCCGTTGTAACCAATCAGATTTTGAGATTTAATTGTAAAGCTCACCGCGTGAAACCACAGACAGACTAAGACTAACCGCCTAGCCCTCTGATATCACTCTCTGATATGACTATAATTTCTGTCATCACGTCTCTGATATATTCAATAGCGCCATGGTGGTATGTAGGTTTGTGTTAATTGAGAAAATGACGAATAAATTGGCCACAGATCCGCGGTTAATCTGTCACGCTAAAACTGACAGACAATACCATTTTTGCCCGAATGATTTTGCCCGAATGGCAATACCATTTTTGCCCGAATGGCTTAACTTTCATAGGGCTGGGGGGGCTGTAGCCCCCCCCCCCCAGCCCCCGGCCCATACGCCTATGCAAGCCGGTTTGCCCTGTGTCCGGTATCCAGCTCCTTGCCATTTTCAAAATTATTGTCTATTTGGTGTTATTATATTTGATGTTTAATTTGCAGGTTTGCATTTAAATAAATTGCAGTGTCAAGCTGTGGCGAGAAGTCATATAGTTGGTCATTGCCCCTGTTTGTTGTCTGAGTATAATAACAAAACAACAAATGTTGGCAGATTGAGGTTAACCTAGCTCAGAAAAAACAGGATGCCCCTATGACAATTTTGTGGCTACTACTAGCAGACTAATCAAGTAAAAGCATCTCTTTAGGTTGAGTTAGGGATATATTTCGCTGACATGAAGAACATGCAGAGTTGCAGAAGGGACAACAACACACGAACATGTATATATTTACATTGATTTGCATACATGTACTGTACATGTATGTAGGCGAGTTACACAATGAAGCATTTTGCAACGGATGCCCTTTTGACTTTGACTACATGGCACAGTTTTTAAAAATAAAATCTGGACAATATAGCATCTATCCATGCTCAGTCATTATCCTTAGTTAAAATGCAAACTTAAAATCATGTAGGTACACTGCAAAAACAGGGAAAGAGTAGACTCAATACAGTTTTCACGAAATAGATGCAGTACTACAGTTTCGACCGTCACAAACCTCCATTGGATTGTGCATGCGATAATTATGTCTACGATAGGCCTACTTTACAAACGCACATTCTAGGCCAATATACCTCTAAATAATGTCTACTTACCTCTTAATAATGCAATTATATTTTCCTCTTTCTCGGTAAACTATTTTAGTTTCTTGTATTTTGCTTTGGAGTTAAAAAGAACGGCAAAATTCCTCAGTATTTTTTCATGTAACCGAGAATTAAATGGCCGCCGCCGAAAACGTTTTGCTAGTGATAAAATGTCACGTGATCACTGATACGCAATGTGATTGGAGATTGCCTCGACAGATTGCCTCAAAGTAGAAAGCCAGTCTACTCATTGCCACTGGATTGCGTGAAATGCCACACAGGGCAATCTCCGAGCAATCTCATTGCCAGCAAGTTTTATTGCCTGAAAATTGCCCGAAAATTGCCCCGTGTGACAAGGCCTTTACGTTGTAGGCCTATATTAACCTCTGTATATTGCTGTGTGTACGTATTCTGTGCACGCGCGATATGGACTATTCGTACATACAGGGAATAGTAATTCAGCATATTGTTTCACTTAACCTTCCGGTTTCGACCGGATGGAAAGGTCAGATTGGGATCACGTCTGAAAACGAAATGTGACATAGGTCAAGGTCTTTAAGATGATGAAAAGATTGTGAAAATATCTTCTATGGTTCATGAGATATGATTTTTTGAAATTTTCAAATTCCGGTTTTGACCGGAAGGAAAGGTCAAATTGGGGTGACGTCTAAAAACGAAAAATCACATAATTCAAGATCTTTCAGATGCTGCAAAGATTGTGAAAATATCTTTTGTGGTTCATGAGATATAATTTATTGAAATATTAAACTTTGATTTAGCGTAATTCGACACCTGATGACGTAATCATGACGTCACAGCAAATGGTTTCGTCAGCTTGATATGTTCTGTTCATGTGTTAAGTTTGAAGGCTGTAAATGCTCAACAAGGATGCCTTTGTTGCCGGACAAGCGCCACTGAGATGGAGAAGTTACAAAAAACTTTAAAAAACAGTACAAAAACAATAGGTGTTCGCGCTGCGCGCTCGAACACCTAAAAAAAACGAACAAAATCAAGAGGTGTTCGCAAGAAGCAGCGATGACCTCATGGCGCAATGGACAGATTTAATTTGTTTTATAACGATATATATTTTTTTTTCTTTCTCAATTAATTGCATGTAGGCCAATGTGACGTAGCCTGAAATACAGGGATGACTGCTGAAAATTACATCCATTTTCAAAGTTACATAAGGTAAAATGAACATGAAAACCTTCTGGCGCAATGGTAGCGCGTCTGACTCCAGATCAGAAGGTTGCGTGTTAGAATCACGTCGGGGTCAACTTTAATTTGTTTTATGACGAAATATATGTTTCTTTGGCCAAATCCTTGTCATTTTCCATTTACAAATTAAACTTGTCATCTATTTTCAAAGTTTCATAAGATCAAATGACCTTGAAGATCTCTTAATTGGCGTAATGGAAGCGCGTCTGACTCCAAATCAGAAGGTTCCGTGTTCGAATCACGTCGGGGTCAAATTCCATTTAAAGAAAAAGTTTGTTGACGCTTGCACAGGTCAGATGGTCACAAACATGAAAAAAAACTGTTTGTTTTCCTTTCTCAAGTGGATGTAGGCCTAATCGTTTGAATTTTTCTCCCCAAAAATAAGCCTAATTAGACGTATCCTAAAATAAAGCGATTACTGCTGAAAATTTCATCCATTTTCAAAGTTTCATGATACCAAATGAGCATGTGGGAAGGATGAGAGAACCACCCACATGCAGTTGTTCCTGGCAGTCCCGATGTAGAAATAAATATGAAATATGAAATATTTACATAATTATTGTATACCGGTAGTTCTTGGGCAAGAAGCAGCGATGACCTCATGGCGCAATGGTCAGATTTAATTTGTTTTATAACGATATATGGTTTTTTTCTTTCTCAATTAATTGCATGTAGGCCAATTTGACGTAGCCTGAAATACAGGGATGACTGCAGAAAATTTCATCCATTTTCAAAGTTTCATGAGGTAGAATGAACATGAAGACCTCGTGGCGCAATGGTAGCGCGTCTGACTCCAGATCAGAAGGTTGCGTGTTCGAATCACGTCGGGGTCAAGTTTAATTTGTTTTATAACGAAATATATGTTTCTTTATATGAATTTTTTTTTTTTTTTCCTTTCTCAAGTGGATGTAGGCCTAATCGTTTGAATTTTTCTCCCCAAAATTAAGCCTAATTTGACGTATCCTAAAATAAAGCGATTACTGCTGAAAATTTCATCCATTTTCAAAGTTTCATGAGACCAAATGACCATGTGGGAAGGAAGAGAGAACCACCCACATGCAGTTGTTCCTGACAGTCCCGATATAGAAATAAATGTGACCCAAGTAGGAATTGGGCCGAATTAGGAAAGAGGCAGTCGGCGACAAAGATCTTGGTTTCTTGGGCTGATTTATTCTGAAGGAGTGAAGACAAGAAGATGTCGTTCAGTCTTCGATCAAGAATAATATCTCACAAAATATAATAATTAATTTAAAGAATTAAACAAGAAAATGAAATATAATACAATAATCTACAGTTCGCGCCGAAATCTGGGCGGTACCCGCCATCTTGGAAGATTGGCGATATTATGCAAAACATTAAGAAAAGCTAGTTTTAGTAGGTTTCCAAGAAAATACCAGGTCTGTGATATTGCAACATTGATTAGTAAGATAACGATATCTGAAAACGATAATGAAGATATCTTGGAACTAATATTTACAAAATCAGGAATTTCGAAATCACTATGGCTTATAAATCAACTCAAAACTTACGTCGGTAACTAACAAAATAATATCGAGAATACAAAATATGAGTGATTGATAAGGGATACGATGAGCTAATTTCTAAGTATATGAATGTTAAAAATAAAGTGAAATTACAAACGATTGTTACCTGAAGGAGTGAAGACAAGAAGATGTCGTTCAGTCTTCGATCAAGAATAATATGACGGGAAGGTGGAAGCGCGCGAAATGCAAAGCTAACATAGAGGGCGCTTCATTAATTTAAATAAGCCAAGTAAAGAAAAGATTACGTCACAGGGTTGAGTAAACTGAAAATTTAGACGGGGGGTCAGAAAACTAAGCATAAATTTCCATAACTGTCACATTATCCCCTTATTTAAAAAAATGTCGTCCTCGACATTACTCAATCGCAAAACAGTCAAGGTTATAGCACAAACATTGAGACTTCTCAATTCTAACGTGTTATATGTATTAAACACTAATTCTCCAAATAAACATACGACCGGCGCCTGGCCTTAAGTAAATTTAAAGAAGGGAGTATTCCATAAATCTAAATAGAACACAAATTAAAAGAGAAATCCCAACAAATCACAATTAATATTGGCTGAAATGCTGTTACTTAAATACAAAGTTTTAACCAAAATAGAAAGCTGTACACGATTACCTTCCTATTTGTTTGTTTATATCATAAAATAACTATTGTATTCCAAATGTCTTTGTTGAAACTTTCCAAGCTGTCTCAATAATTATATTGAACTATTGATCAAGTGAGAGTAATACCTCAACACGTGAAATAGCAAAAAAAAGAAAGAAAAAAAAACCCACAAATATTTACAAAATTTTACGCTACATGTGTTGACCATTATAGTTAAAGTGCATGGGAATTTTAGAGGGGACTGTGTTCTTGTAAAAGTCTAAGATAAACTTTTCTTCTTGTGTTTGCCATTGAAGGTTCCTATCCTTCCACTTCTGGAACAGTTTTCTACCAGCGTTGAGCTTTTCCTGATCTGACATTAACGGTTTAGCTCGATGCTGTTTTGTCTGTCCAAGGAAGTCATAGCTTAGTCGATCGACCGGTTTTCGAGTTCTGGTTGGTCTGGAACGAGGCGATGAGAGATGGGATGTGCTTTTGGCGATATCAGCCTGGTCTATGCCTTCACTTGTATTGGTGGAAGGTTGAAAGGAGGAAAACACTGTGTTTTCTGTGGCACTTCCTTCTCGAGTGAGTTGTGGCGGCGACATTGGCGGTGATATCGGATTGTTCTCAGGTGTGTGGTGTATTTTCTGTGGAGTGAGCACTGGCGGTAATGGTGAATGAGATGTTGCTTCCATAGGGAGAAAAGCGATGTCAATCTCCTCATCACTTGTCTCATTGTCCATTACTGATATCTGGGGATGCTTCAACTCCTTTGTAGTCTCATTGGTTGAGATTTTTGCTTTTCTGATTTGATCCGCCATCTTGTTTTCCTCTTCCACGGGGAGAAACATGCACGGGGTCAAGAGGTTTCTGTGCACGGTCCTTTCTTTGCCATCGTCGATGGAGCGGACGGTGTACACAGGTATGTCTGGGTGTTTGGAAGTTACGACGTAAGGCTGAGGCTCCCATCGATCAGCAAGTTTGCAGGTTCCAATTAGATGTTTGTTCTGAATAAGAACCCTGTCTCCTGGACGTAGAGGAGCTACTTGGGTGCCTCTGTCGTACAAACGTTTCTGTTTAGCTTTCGCCTGTCTCACTAGGTCAGTGGCTTTCTTGTAGGCGCCTTGAAGTCTATCTCTCAGTCGTTCTGTGTACTCGTCGTAGTCGGGTGCTTCTTGTCCATTTGCCTTCAGACCAAACATGAGATCTACAGGTAAGTTTGGATGTCGACCAAACATAAGATAAAATGGGGCATATCCTGTTGAGTCGTGGCGAGTTGAGTTGTACGCATGCGTCATTACTCCAACGTACTGCGTCCAGTCTTTCTTTTGGTCTTTCTCTAGTGTTCCAAGCATGTTGAGGAGGGTGTGGTTGAACCGTTCTGTAAGACCGTTCCCTTGTGGATGGTATGGACTTGTACGGCTCTTTTTGATTCCTGAGATTTTGCAGAGTTCCTTGATGAGGTGGCTTTCGAAGTTTCTCCCTTGGTCGGAGTGTATTCGAACAGGGAAGCCGTAGTTCTGTATGATCTTCTCCCACAGGACTTTTGCTACTGTGTCGGCTTTCTGGTCGCGGGTCGGGAAGGCCTGCGCGTACTTGGTAAAATGGTCGGTTATAACCAAGATGTTTTCATAACATCCCTTGCTTCGCTCAAGTTTCAGGTAGTCAATACACAGCAGTTCCATCGCCTCGCTGGTGTTGATATTGACCAAGGGAACTCTGGTTTTAGAAGATGGAGTATTTCTGAGACAGCATCTCTTACACCTTTCACACCAGAATTGGATGTCTTGTGCCATTTTAGGCCAGAAGAAGCGGTTTCTCGCCAGGTCTAGAGTTCTGTCGTAGCCTAGGTGGCCAAAGTCATCGTGTAGACCTTTAATGACAGTGGACTTGTACTGCTGAGGGAGAGCTAGTTGGTATGAACTAGACCCATCAGACGTTTTTCTCACTCGATACAGTGCGCCATCTCTCATCTGCAGCTTTTCCCACTGCCGCAAGTAGCGAAGACATTCAGGACGTTCGTGGGTTCTCTCTGATGGATTTGGTTTTCTGCCTTTCTCCAAATAGTAAATTGCTGTGGAGATGTCTGGATCGGTTCTTTGTGCTAACATCAAGTCCTTGTGTGAGACTCGAGGTAGCTCATTTACAGTAACTGGAGTGTGGCTTTGCGTTATGACGTCACATCGGGCAGTGGGTGGCTCCATAAAGGGAAGCGATACTGGAGGTTGACTGCTACAGATGGCTTGAATAATATGAGATGGAATCGTGATTGCATCTTTCTGAAAGGACATCGAGGTCCGTGAGAAGTCAGAGTGTGGTTTACGAGAAAGGGCATCTGCTGCTGCGTTGTTTTTACCGGGCTTGTACTTTACCGTAAAGTCAAACTGGGATAAAGCTGCAACCCATCTTTGACCCGTTGCGTCAAGTTTAGCGGATGTGGTGACGTAGAGAAGAGGGTTATTGTCGGTCAGAACTGTGAACTTGTTACCCAGAAGGTAGTCTCGCAGCTTGTCCGTTATGGCCCACTTCATTGCCAGGAACTCTCTCTTGTGTGCAGGGTAGCGGGACTCTGCAGGGTTGAGCCCTCTGCTGATGTAAGCAATTACCCTCTCGGTTCCATTTTGTATCTGGCTAAGAACGGCTCCTAGTTCTACTCCTGATGCATCCGTTTGCAGTATGAACGGTAGGTCATAGTCAGCATATGCCAGGATTGGAGGTGATGTCATGTATTTCTTCAATAGATCCATAGCCTTTTGACAATCGTCTGTCCAGACAAATAGCGGTGTTGTTGAAGGAGAATTTCGTTTGGATCCCCTCTTTCGTCTTCTTGGTAAGCCTGTAAAGTGGAGAGACTATCTGTGCGCAACCTTTAATGAACCGACGGTAGTATCCTGTGAAACCAAGAAATCTTCGCAGCTCTTTGCGGTTCGTAGGGGTTGGCCAGTCCTTCACTTGTGCGGTCTTGTCAGGATCAGTGGCTATGCCTTTGCCGGAAACAATGTGGCCGAGGTACCTCACTTCTTCTTGCAATAAGCTGCATTTTGAAGGTTTAAGTTTCAAGCCATGTTGTCTGAGACAGGAGAAGACTTTGCCAAGGCGCTCGATGTGCTCGTCGAAATCGGCTGAAAAGACAATTATGTCGTCGAGATAAAGTAGACAAGTAACATAATTCTGTTCTCCGAGGCAAGCCATCATTAGTCGTTGAAATGTGGCAGGTGCATTTGTTAACCCGAACGGCATCCTGTTGCATTCGTATAGGCCCATAGGTGTAGTGAAAGCCGTCTTTGGTATATCCTTCTCTTCCATCTGGACCTGCCAGTACCCTGAAGTAAGATCTAATGTTGAAAACAGGCGGGCTTTACCAAGGGCATCTAAAGCTTCTTCGATGCGAGGAAGAGGATATGCATCGCGTATGGTCTTGCTATTGAGTTGACGATAGTCGATGCATATACGTAGACTGCCATCTTTCTTGTATGCAATCACTATTGGTGAAGCGTAGGGGCTGTTGCTTCTCCGAATGACACCTGCTTCTTGCATTCCCTTAAGATGATCCTTAACTGCCTGATATTGTGATGGTGGAACTCGGCGATGTGGGAGTCTGAACGGATTATCATCTATAAGTGGGATGCGATGTTTGATTGTTGTGGTGCAGCCAAAGTCGAGGGAGCTCGACGAAAATACATCTCTATATTCATGAAGGAGACCAGCTAGCTGCCTTTTCTGTGTCTCGTTACCAAGCTTCGCCTTGGATAAGTCAAGGGATGGGATGACTCTTTCCGCTGTTGGACCACTGTGGTACTGATCAGTTTGGTCATCTGAAGCTGGTTGCTTGTCATCACTTCCTGTGTCAGCTTGGTCAGTGGGCAAGTCATCAGGACGAAGCGGTAAATCATATATGCATAAGATGGATGACAGCTGAGCCAGTCTGCAGTTGCGTCTAATGGTTATTGGTCTTGCAGAAATGTTGCAGAGTCTAACTGGTACTCGGCAGTTGGAACCAACATCGGCAATCATATTGCTGACCTTCAAACATGACGAAGAGTCTTGTGGAAAACTCTCAATAACAGCAGTGTAGGGAAGACCTCCTTGGCTGGGGGGTGCCTGGCAAATTATGTCTTCTTCTCTACCTGGTGGTATCACACGGTCAAACCGACCAATATACTTTGCGTAACCGATGACACCCTGTTGGTCACCTGGTTCAGAAGTAGTGGTGTTGCTAAATGCTGTGTGCCATGCAGAATTCTCTGTTTGTAGTTGGCTCAAGAAGTTTCTGCCCATCGCTATCTGTTGATCTCGCATAGCAGCTCTGATTACATTGGTGCCTACCAGGACTGGAACTTCTCTTCAAAAGCCGGGACGTCTTCATAGACGATGTCCATTACCGTCAGGGATACTGGAATGACACCCAAGAAAGGTACTTTGTGTCCACTTGCACTTTCGATGGAGACTTCTGCTGGGATGAGTTGGATTCTATGGAGCTTAGGGTGATTCTTCCACAAGTCATCAGTGATTGAAGTGATCTGAGAGCCGGAGTCTATTAAGTATTAAGGCTTTGTAGCTTACATCATTAATTTGGACGATATCTTCATTGTTTGGGCCAATGAGCTGGAGATAGTCAGGCTTGGCATCTTGAGTTACTGATGAAAACTGCCGTAATGTTCTATTTGAAGGAGATATCAACGGGCTTGAGGTTTCTGGGCCTCCGCCGGCTCGCCCTGCTGCCGTGGGCCCTTGGGGTTTAAAGGAGCTCTGCGACAGCCTCGAGCGATATGTCCTTCTTGACCACACTTGTGGCAGATGAAGACTCGTTGACCATCAGGTTGTTGGTCTCTCTTCGGGCGCTGAACTCCTCGTGGGCTTGCAGCCATCCTCTCAACCTTTTCTGCTAGTTGCCGCACTGTAAGGACCAAATCTTGTAGAACATCGTGGTCAGTCTTAAGGTTAGGGTCCTTCTTGACTGGCTGACTCTGTCCGTAGGCCGTGGGGTCGGGTGTGTAGGAAGTACGCTGTTGTTCATACTGGGATCGGAGCTGCTGGGACTGTTGGGACTGAATCTTTGCTCCTGTCTTCAGCGCTGCAGCCATGCGAGCCTCTCTTTCCAGTTGTCGTAGTTCGACTTGAAGCTCTCTGAACGTCATGTCCCGGGGTCTCATCGGTGCCAGCCGTTGTGTGACCTTCTCGTCCTTCACACCCCTCATAAATTGCTGAGTTAGCATACTGTTCCGGTTGGGAAATGGACGACCTTGGCTAGACCTTTCTTCGATAGTTCTAAGTGTGGCCTCAAGTTCGACGGCATAATGCTTGGTGGCTCATTTGGAATTCGCATGCGTTCGTAGACGTTCGCTAAAGGATCACCAGCGAGTACAGTGTCTCCAAACTGCGCTTTCAATTCTGTGAAGGCGTGGCTGGGAGTCTGCTGTTCCGGAGGAAGATTGAGTACCAGCTTTCTTGCAGTTCCACCGAGGTATCTGACGATGGTTGAAAACTGCATGTCAACTGGCATAGACGTAGTGTCGATGAGATACTTCAAGTCTCTGACCCAATCGTCGATGGCTATGGATGAAGCTTGATCTCGTCCAGTGAAGACTGGCACACTTTTAACTTGGTGCGATGGAAGGAGACGATGTTGAGATGGAGAGGTCTGTGGCTGATAGTGAAGCCTGCGTTGACTTTGTGGTGTCAGCAAGGGATAATCTACTGATGCAGAAATTCGTCTCGGTATTGGGGTAGGCTTCATATGCGTCAGGGGCTGCTGATGGGCCTCCGGTGCGGGTTGACGGGGTGCACTTCCAGACAAACGATGCTCTATATCTTCAAGTTGCGTCAGCATCTGGTCAGTAGTTTGCTGGATGGTCCTTAAGTCTGCTTGGAAGGGAGATGACTGCTGTAGTGGCATGTATCTCTCTTTAGGTCGGGCGCCTTGCGGAGGATTGCGGGGAAGTCGACGGGTCGACCGTTGACCAACAGGAGCGGTAGATGTCGGGAAGGTTTCATCATCAGGCAAATGTCTACTGGAAGTAGCCATTTCGGTATGGATGAGAGAATTCTGACTTACAAGAACACAGTCCAAAGGGGGAAATATGCACAAGTAAATAAATACAAAAATGCATATATGACCTATAAACATAGCAAGAAACAAATAAATCAGTCAAGCAAGAAAAAAATCAGAAATTGACTGAAAGCAAGATTAAATATCAATCAAATCAAGAATTAAATCAAGAATAGGATATTGATTCAAATCAAAGGTAAGTATCAAATCAGCAAAAGTCTACAAAAAGCAATTCAATCAGTAATGAATAAAGTAAGCATTAATCAATCAAAAACTTTCAAATCTATTAAATCAATCAGTCAAGAATGAGGAAATGCAGCAAATCACAAATTAGCACAAGACAATTGCGAGATCAAAAATTTGTGAAAGCAGAAGTCAATCAAAGATTTAAGGAAATAATCAAATTTCAATAATTCAATCATCTAAAATCAGCAACAGAATTCAATTTTGTCAACCAAGAAAAAATATTTCCAAACCGACAGCAATTAAGACTAATAAGGACACCCTGCACTTTTTTCTTTTTTTTTCCTTTGTCTTTATGACACTCGAAAGTACGGGCACGTGTCGGCTAGAGTACCTCAAATAAAAAAAACTTTCAAAGAATTGTACCACCTGCTAATTGGTGTTGTAACTGGTACCTTAATTCAGGTGTAGTTCTAAATGGGCAACAATGGCACTCGAATCAAAGACTTTGATTGACTTTTGTGTCTATTATGCAACAGTATAAATCACACTTGAATGGCAAACCGGAAACCCAGTCGGAAATTGAACGACAATGCAGTCTTTGTTAAACTGGTTGCTAGGGAACTTACAGAGACTTGGCTAGCTAGCGGTATGTGCTCTTTGTGTGGTGTGCCGGCAGTTCAATCAACCGATGATGGGGTGAGCTCGGGACACGGCCGAACGCTGTGGATATTCGATCGTCCCAGCGGCAAGTCTTTGAATGTTCACAGGAATGATTATCATGCCCGCGAAAGTCACTTGAATGTGGTCTTGGTTGTTCCGGTGGACTTCTGCCTAGGGGTTCTGTCCATACTCTGGCACTCTTTAGTTCCTAGTCGAAGCACAAACCGCAGCTCAACGTGGCGGACAGCCGGTGAGATTGGGTCTTCCAGGCAGTAACTGGGCAGCCCGGAAAGCAGCAGCCGCTCAGGAGATGGGGTACCGCACACTTGTGAACTGACTGCGGGTTTCCCTTCAGCGTTGTCGATGTGGAAAGCGGTGCCGGGATCGTCTTGATGTCAGGGACGCTGTCAGGTAAGGTAGGTGATCGATGAATGCCGGTGAAAGGCCTCATACCCGGATCTTCCACCAAATGTGACCCAAGTAGAAATTGGGCCGAATTAGGAAAGAGGCAGTCGGCGACAAAGATCTTGGTTTCTTGGGCTGATTTATTCTGAAGGAGTGAAGACAAGAAGATGTCGTTCAGTCTTCGATCAAGAATAATATCTCACAAAATATAATAATTAATTTAAAGAATTAAACAAGAAAATGAAATATAATACAATAATCTACAGTTCGCGCCGAAATCTGGGCGGTACCCGCCATCTTGGAAAATTGGCGATATTATGCAAAACATTAAGAAAAGCTAGTTTTAGTAGGTTTCCAAGAAAATACCAGGTCTGCGATATTGCAACATTGATTAGTAAGATAACGATATCTGAAAACGATAATGAAGATATCTTGGAACTAATATTTACAAAATCAGGAATTTCGAAATCACTATGGCTTATAAATCAACTCAAAACTTACGTCAGTAACTAACAAAATAATATCGAGAATACAAAATATGTGTGATTGATAAGGGATACGATGAGCTAATTTCTAAGTATATGAATGTTAAAAATAAAGTTAAATTACAAACGATTGTTACCTGAAGGAGTGAAGACAAGAAGATGTCGTTCAGTCTTCGATCAAGAATAGGCCTAATATGACGGGAAGGTGGAAGCGCGCGAAATGCAAAGCTAACATAGAGGGCGCTTCATTAATTTAAATAAGCCAAGTAAAGAAAAGATTACGTAACAGGGTTGAGTAAACTGAAAATTCAGACGGGGGGTCAGAAAACTAAGCATAAATTTCCATAACTGTCACATAAATATGAAATATGAAATATTTACATAATTATTGTATAGTTCTTGGGCAAGAAGCAGCGATGACCTCATGGCGCAATGGTCAGATTTAATTTGTTTTATAACGATATATATATTTTTTTTCTTTCTCAATTAATTGCATGTAGGCCAATTTGACGTAGCCTGAAATACAGGGATGACTGCAGCAAATTTCATCCATTTTCAAAGTTTCATGAGGTAAAATGAACATGAAGAACTCGTGGCGCAATGGTAGCGCGTCTGACTCCAGATCAGAAGGTTGCGTGTTCGAATCACGTCGGGGTCATCTTTAATTTGTTTTATAACGAAATATATGTTTCTTTGGCCAAATCCTTGTCATTTTCCATTTACAAATTAAACTTGTCATCTATTTTCAAAGTTTCATAAGATCGAATGACCTTGAAGATCTCTTAATTGGCGTGATGGTAGCGCGTCTGACTCCAAATCAGCAAGTTCCGTGTTCGAATCACGTCGCGGTCAAATTACAGAATAAGTTTTTTGACGCTTGCACAGGTCAGATGGTCACAAAAAGGAAAAAAAACTTTTTGTTTTCCTTTGTCAAGTGGATGTAGGCCTAATCGTTTGAATTTTTCTCCCCAAAAATAAGCCTAATTTGACGTATCCTAAAATAAAGCGATTACTGCTGAAAATTTCATCCATTTTCAAAGTTTCATGAGACCAAATGACCATGTGGGAAGGAAGAGAGAACCACCCACATGCAGTTGTTCCTGACAGTCCCGATATAGAAATAAATATGAAATATGAAATATTTACATAATTGTTGTATAGTTTTTGGGCAAGTAGCAGCGATGACCTCATGGCGCAATGGTCAGATTTAATTTGTTTTATAACGATATATATTTATTTTTTCTTTCTCAATTAATTGCATGTAGGCCAATTTGACGTAGCCTGAAATACAGGGATGACTGCAGCAAATTTCATCCATTTTCAAAGTTTCATGAGGTATAATGAACATGAAGACCTCGTGGCGCAATGGTAGCGCGTCTGACTCCAGATCAGAAGGTTGCGTGTTCGAATCCCGTCGGGGTCAACTTTAATTTGTTTTATAACGAAATATATGTTTCTTTGGCCAAATCCTTGTCATTTTCCATTTACAAATTAAACTTGTCATCTATTTTCAAAGTTTCATACGATCGATTGACCTTGAAGACCTCTTAATTGGCGTAATGGTAGCGCGTCTGACTCCAAATCAGAAGGTTTCGTGTTCGAATCACGTCGGGGTCAAATTCCATTTAAAGAAAAAGTTTGTTGATGCTTCCACAGGTCAGATGGTCACAAAAATGAAATAAAATTGTTTTCCTTTCTCAAGTGGATGTAGGCCTAACCGTTTGAATTTTTCTCCCCAATAATAAGCCTAATTTGACGTATCCTAAAATAAAGCGATTACTGCTGAAAATTTCATCCATTTTCAAAGTTTCATGAGACCAAATGACCATGTGGCAAGGAAGAGAGAACCACCCACATGCAGTTGTTCCTGACAGTCCCGATATAGAAATAAATATGAAATATGAAATATTTACATAATTGTTGTATAGTTTTTGGGCAAGTAGCAGCGATGACCTCATGGCGCAATGGTCAGATTTAATTTGTTTTATAACGATATATATTTATTTTTTCTTTCTCAATTAATTGCATGTAGGCCAATTTGACGTAGCCTGAAATACAGGGATGATTGCAGCAAATTTCATCCATTTTCAAAGTTTCACGAGGTAGAATGAACATGAAGACCTCGTGGCGCAATGGTAGCGCGTCTGACTCCAGATCAGAAGGTTGCGTGTTCGAATCACGTCGGGGTCAACTTTAATTTGTTTTATAACGAAATATATGTTTCTTTGGCCAAATCCTTGTCATTTTCCATTTACAAATTAAACTTGTCATCTATTTTCAAAGTTTCATACGATCGATTGACCTTGAAGACCTATTAATTGGCGTAATGGTAGCGCGTCTGACTCCAAATCAGAAGGTTCCGTGTTCGAATCACGTCGGGGTCAAATTCCATTTAAAGAAAAAGTTTTTTGACGCTTGCACAGGTCAGATGGTCACAAAAATGAAAACAACTTTTTGTTTTCCTTTCTCAAGTGGATGTAGGCCTAATCGTTTGAATTTTTCTCCCCAAAAATAAGCCTAATTTGACGTATCCTAAAATAAAGCGATTACTGCTGAAAATTTCATCCATTTTCAAAGTTTCATGAGACCAAATGACCATGTGGGAAGGAAGAGAGAACCACCCACATGCAGTTGTTCCTGACAGTCCCGATATATAAAAATAAATATGAAATATGAAATATTTACATAATTGTTGTATAGTTTTTGGGCAAGTAGCAGCGATGACCTCATGGCGCAATGGTCAGATTTAATTTGTTTTATAACGATATATATATTTTTTTCTTTCTCAATTAATTGCATGTAGGCCAATTTGACGTAGCCTGAAATACAGGGATGAGTGCAGAAAAATTCATCCATTTTCAAAGTTTCATGAGGTAGAATGAACATGAAGACCTCGTGTCGCAATGGTAGCGATTTGATTCCAGATCAGAAGGTTGCGTGTTCGAATCACGTCGGGGTCAAATTTAATTTGTTTTATAACGAAATATATGTTTCTTTGGCCAAATCCTTGTCATTTTCCATTTACAAATTAAACTTGTAATCTATTTTCAAAGTTTCATACGATCAATTGACCTTGAAGATCTCTTAATTGGCGTAATGGTAGCGCGTCTGACTCCAAATCAGAAGGTTCCGTGTTCGAATCACATCGGGGTCAAATTACAGAAAAAGTTTTTTGACGCTTGCACAGGTCAGATGGTCACAAAAATGAAAAAAAAATTGTTTTCCTTTCTCAAGTGGATGTAGGCCTAATCGTTTGAATTTTTCTCCCCAAAAATAAGCCTAATTTGACGTATCCTAAAATAAAGCGATTACTGCTGAAAATTTCATCCATTTTCAAAGTTTCATGAGACCAAATGACCATGTGGGAAGGAAGAGAGAACCACCCACATGCAGTTGTTCCTGACAGTCCCGATATAGAAATAAATATGAAATATGAAATATTTACATAATTGTTGTATAGTTTTTGGGCAAGTAGCAGCGATGACCTCATGGCGCAATGGTCAGATTTAATTTGTTTTATAACGATATATATTTATTTTTTCTTTCTCAATTAATTGCATGTAGGCCAATTTGACGTAGCCTGAAATACAGGGATGACTGCAGCAAATTTCATC